>CM062808.1:991250115-992465429 GCA_031772625.1 Pinus tabuliformis | reverse complement strand
CCCTGTTGGCAATTCAATACAGATAATATCACTTGGCAGAAGAAATTAGTGAGATTACCTCACTCTACACTGCAAGTCTCGGCTGATCCAACAGTTGAACCAACGAATCCCCAACTACTTCTGTGTTGCCCCTACGCATCACTGCGTGGGCCTGCCTCACAGCTTCTAAGCCCTGTGTCACCCCTTTGCTGATTGATTTTCTATCAAGAGCTGACTCCAACCCTCCTAGCTCAGAACATCAAACCCCCAACAAATCTCGAACTTCTGCGTGAAGGCCCTGTGTTGTTCTGCTTGAGCCTTTCTGGCTTGTGTCACCCTCTCTGGGCACTGTGCTACCTCCTTTGCGTGTTTCTCTACCTCTCTGCTGAGTATTCTTGCTCTGAGAAGATCCTCCAACCAAAACTCTCTTTGCGCCTTTCTGTGTGATCACTACGAAATCACTGCGCTGCTCTCTAGCTCAGCAATTCGATCTCACTAATCAACTCTCTGTGTGTCTTCCAAATGACCCTCAAGCCTCCTTAAATAATCTTCTCGTTGACATTCAATGGCCCAGATTAGAAGCTAATTAATGGCTAAGATCATTTCTGCTTGATCCTCGTCTTCTTCTATAAGTTACACCCACAGTTAGATTAATACCCATTAATTATTTTAATTTCCTAAGTTTAGACTTAGAGACCCATTAAAAAAAATAATTATTTTAATAAAACTGTCTTTGAGTGGAATTTCCCAAAACGCTTACTGGGTTCTTTGGAATACATGTGCCCAAGCCTCCTTGCAAAATTTGAGACTTAGAGCACATCCGATGCTACTAGAAATCAACAACACGTGGTTCATGCAGGACTAGAAAGTGGTTGCGCGTTGGTTAGACCAAAAGGCATAACCAGGAACTCGAAGTGCCCATAGTAGCACCTGAATGCAATCTTAGGGATATCCTGGTCCCTCATCCTGATCTAGTGGTAGCCTAAGCATAGATTAATCTTGGTGAAGAATTTCACTCCCCTCAGCTCATCCATCAGCTCATCTATGCATTGGATAGGGTAGCGGTTCTTCATGATCTTCTTGTTAAGGGCCCTGTAGTCAATGCACATGCATAGGGACACATCGTTCTTCTTCACCAGAACAATTAATGAAGCAAAAGGGCTAGAGCTAGGCCTGATGTGCCCAAGTGCCAACAACTCATGAATAGCCCTCTCTATCTCATCCCGATATGCCTTGGGATGTCGGTAAGGGGTAGTAATCACGACTTGTACCCCTGACTCCAACTCAATGGTATGCTCAAACCCCCGGTCAGGTGGTTGACCCGATGGTATGTCTCCAAACACTATTGGGTACCTGTCCAAAATGGCCTGTATATCCGGGTGCGGTGGCTTGGGCTGACCCCCAACCTCTGAAATCCTCAACTCCACAGCCCACTCAATGTCCCCGTGTCTCAAATCCACCTCCATCCTGTGGGCTGAAACAGTCTGTGGAGGGTAAGAGTGCATACCCCGTAGCAAAACTGGTTTGCCATCTGGCCCTATGAACTCCATCTCCAACTTCCTCCAATTAGTAGTGACTTTGCCAAGAGAGTAGAGCCACTAGACACCCATCACCACATTGGTGTCTGGCACATCCACCACGAAGAAGTGATTTTTCACTGAGTAGTTAAAAATGATCACTGTCAAAGTTGGAACATAGTGTGTACACTGCATGGTTCTATCACCTGGCACCAGAATCGAAAAACCCTCAAACTCCTCAGTCGTGATACCCTCCTCTGGACCATCTGTGCATCAATGAAATTGTGGGTAGCCCCACTATCTACTAAAACCGACACACGTTTCCCTGATCCTCATAGTCAAAAACTTGGGTACCCCATGTAGAGATGCGAGGACCTCTCCTGAAGGAGTGAAAGGAGCTCCCCTTGGTGGGCTGGTGGTGATGCCCCCTCTCTGCCTGCCCTGCACTGTCATCTCCACCCATCTCCAAATACGCATCATCCTCCCATCACTGTTAGAGAAGACCACAATGTAGTGGGCCTTGCCTGTTGCGCATCTATGGCCTGGACCCATGGTTCCTAACAAGTAAAACACAACGTCCTCCTTCGGAGGTCTCTCCGGTCTCATCATCCAACTGTCCATGCCCCTAGTTGCCTCTCAGCGGTGGAGCTCTAGTGTCTCTCCCCCTCTGCGAGAAGCCCTGTCTATGGTAGTGATCTCTCTAACCCTTGGTAGGGAATCCTGCAAATCTCTAGCCCTCCCCTCTACATCATGCAAGGTAGTAGGTCTGTTGAACTGCACCAGTCCCTTCAGTGGCTCTGCTAGCCCCTCTATAAACATGAAGACCCTCTTGGATTCCGATAGATCTGGCACCATCATTGACAGCCTCAAAAACTTCGAAATGTAACCCTCAGCACTCCCGTCTGCTTGAGCCTTGTAAGCTCCCCAAAGTGCTCCTCTAGATCCTTCCTCTCAAAACACTCCAACACTCTCCTGGTGAAATCCTTGTAGGTTGTCACCCCAACATGTCCCATTGTGTTTAGTCATGGAACCACCAATCATGGGCTTCTCCCTTTAAATCTAGCACGAAAATTTTTATTGCCTCCCCCTCCGTCATCTGGTTTAGCTGGAAGTAGACATCCAACTTCTCTACCCATGCTCTTGTTGAGTTCTTAGAAGAGCCATCAAAAGTTGGGAGAAACAGTCTCCCACAATACGCTGCAAATTTGTCCCCTGCGTGTAGTTTCCCCCACTCTGTCCCTTGGGCCTATTATTGCCCTCCAACTGGAAAAAGTCCCTGAAAGTGATAGCTTCCCTGAAATCGGGTCCATAGGACTGATACTCCAAGAAATAGTCCCCCATAGGCAACTCCTCCTACCCTTGCTGCCCACCAGCTCCAGATGTCAAGAATGTTGGAACAGTGGATCTAGGTGGTGTGTTAGGAACAAGAGGCATGTTGGGGTTAAGGGATGCGTGGTGTTGTGAAGTATTGGAGCCTTCACCCAACTAAAATTCCCCTTGAATTCCCTTACCCTTGTTGTTGCCACAATTCTGTTGCCTTAGTTCCTCAATGATCTTGGACAAGTCCTGTACTGCCTTCAGCAAATGATGAGCGAATTCCTCCCCCTTATCTCTTCTATCTCCCTCATTCTTTGCCATGTTTGTTTCCACAACCTCCGGTTTAGTTATCATGGGATCTGGAGTAATCTGCAACTACCTTTCTCGACTCTTGTACCTCTGTCTCCGTTAAGTCACGTTTTGTCTATCCTCTAGTGTCATAGACTGCATTGCTCCCACAAGTTGAGCCAAGTCCATGAGCTTTGATATCACTATAATATTCCTAGTGCATTTTTACAATAAATAACAAAGCATACATATACCAAAAGCCACAAAAATTAAACACATGAATCAGACCATGAATATGAATCAGCCATTTTATTAGAATATGAAGAGGGTACAATGAGGTGCTCGAAAGAGTGCACCTGGGCTTGCTCAAGGCAAGCTAGCTAAACCCAAATGAACAATATGAAGTTCCCCTCATGAATATTATTGCTCTATCTCCTGGCTCTACGCTGAAGTACCTAGAAATATGCTACTGGATGTGAAGAACTATTGTTAGGGCCTCCTACGATGCTCAGAAAATTTCGATAAATTAACCTCTGCCTCTCCACCAAATACCCAGAATAACCCACGAAGGAATCGGGCTATAATTGACCTTGGAATTTCGACCCTTTTTTCCCTCTATGGTTCTACTACTGCGAAATTCGACCCAATTGTCAATCCGGCTGTAAATGGCCCAAAAAATAGCTGCAATCTCCAAGCAAATACTCTCTCGGGATCCTCCTCAAATCTCAAGCCCAAACTCCCTTCACTCCTCAACTCCCAAGTGTGCCTCCTCCAAGCACTGCGCAGTCCCAACACTACTACTAGTGACTCTTCCCACAAACCGCACTCCCACTACTGGAACAATCTAAAAAGGATGGAACTCCCTCCTTGGGCTGGCACTCGAAGTCCACCGAAGCAAGGGTTGAGATTTCCGCTCGGAAACACTCGTGTGCTAAACAACACTTGCAGACTTGGCTTCAACTCAAGCATGCTATGTCAAAGACAAGATTTCTAAAAAGATGAATGAATGACCAAATGAGTTATTTCCCTTCCTTTTTGTCAAAATGCCTCCAACGTGCTCATGTGGTCCCATCTTGATTTCCTCCCACCGAATTTCCCTCCAAGGCATGCATATTCTCCATGTGGGCCGTAATTCTCCATGTCTGGCCCTACCTACGCTCCACTAGGAGCTCGATATTCTCTTCCACCTCTAATGTTTGGGACTTGCTTTTAATAAAAAATCAATGTGGGGCCTCTAAACCCACATTTCCTAAGTGCAAACATGAATTAAGACAATTTATCAAAATTGATATTTCACTTAGCATTAATGCTAAGTGGGAATATCACACTTTGTGGGAAAAAGGCATGGGATGGAACTAAGCAAATAGGAATCAAAACCTATGGAAGTGTGTCATCACAACAAAGAGCCAAATACATAAGGGAAGAGGAGGAAGCCCAATACAAATCTAAAAGATCAAAGGGTGACTTTGAACATGACACCACTAGCCCACAATCACATAGCGTAAGAACTCCATCAGCATCCACCCATGGTAGTGGATACAAAAGCACAAGCATGTTAGTTTTTGTAGCATCGAATAGGTGTTCTAGTCTCGATTTGTGACAGAGGCCGACAAAACGAGATCTCCAAAACACAGAAAAAGTTTCGCGAGATAAGTTTGCAAGACGCCTCAATTAAATTAATTAGACATCAATTAAATTTTTCCCATGTCTAACTTAGGAAATTGGTTAATTAATAGTAGTTAATTAAGGAAAGGTGAGAAAGCTCTAGAAACTCACATGGATTGAGTTTGAGATTATCTTAGCTATTGATGGAGATCTAATCATGGTCGTTGGTTCACCAACGAGAGATTATAAGAGCAACTCGATGGGGATGGAGATAGACACATCAGGAGAGCGAGTTCCTTGGTAGATCGAGCTATCCAGCTACAGAAGTCGAGCAGGGAAGAAGAGTTCAAGCCAGAAGGAAGCAAAAGGTTGAGTAGTAGCAACAATGAGATTGTGAAGGAGCTTTCCAGTTTCAGAGAGACAATAGCAGAGAGGCAGAGTTATTCCACCCAAAGGTTGCGCAAAAGCCTCAAGAAGGCAGTTTGATTCGGCTAAGGAGCAGGGTGATTCAAGTGCTAGAGGCCGGGAAAATTTCCCGAAGGCCTAGCAAGTCATTTCCAAAGGCAGAGTTAGTCAGGTCATCAGATTCCGAGTAGTTGTGAGAGGAGTGCGAGTAGGGCCTGCACAAGGACTGTGCAGAGGCTCATGTTGGGCCAGTAGAGCCAGTTTCTGGAGCCGGATCAAGTGTGGAGTGAGACAAATTATCTCACTGATATTTTGTTGATGATTGTCATTTTGACCATCCAGATATTATACTAAGATTTTGCTACTACATATAATAAAATAAACCCTCATTTGTTGCAACGGTTTTCCCACTTGGGTTTTTTCGGGGACTTTTGTCCAAAAATACTGGTATCATTTTTATTTTGTGTGCGCATCTATTTTCTCAGTTTATTTTCCACAACGTTATTTTACTGTGAAGAATTGTAGTGTGATTTATTCGTTATTTGTTGTAAGAAATAAACTGCATAATTAATCAGTTAGAAGAATAAATTCCAATTGTTGCATTTCAAGGAATTTTCACATGGTATCAAAGCAAGTTTGAAGACAGATCAGAAGCTCAAAAGATGAAGGAGAAAATTTTGCAGTTTCAAAGGGATTTCTGCGCAGAATTTTCCAGATCTGCACGAAGGCTAGCTAGTAGTGCAAATTGCAAAATCAGGGGTTCGAATTTCCAGTTGCATCCCAGCAAAAAAGATCGATCATCCTTAGATGTAGAGATTTCCAGGTGTGGATTTGTCGGATAGAGGGTTCCGGTGAGCAGATCAGTCAGTTCGTTGAGCAGATCTGGGCACAGTGATTTTGCAGTAGCAGGTTAGCGCCAGGTGGAAAAGAAAAGCACGCAAAATTGTATTGAGGATGTCTTCAATAGATTTCTCGGATTTTTCCAGTATGGCCACAAACATATTTGACATTCAAGAGGCTACAAATTTGTCTTCCAAATTGGAGGATGAATTTGCTCGCATAGCTTGCCTATCTAGCTCGCCATAGACAGATTTGACATTCAAAAGGCTACAAATTTGTCTTCCAGATTGGAGGAAGAATTTGCTCAGATAGGTTGCCTATCCAGCTCAACTTCACAGGGAGTCTGGTATATAGATAGTGGAGCATCAACCCATATGACAAGAGTTAGAGAATACTTCTCCAGCTACAATGAGGATGGGATAGACTTCTAGATAACAATGGGAAACATGATTAAATGTACTCCAGTCGGGAGAGGTACCATTGACATTCAAAGGAGGTCAGGAACAAGCACTAGTGTTACAGATGTATTACATGTGTCAGGACTTGGTATGAACCTAATTTCAGTATCCCAGTTACAGGATAAGGGATATGATGTCCACTTTGTAGGGAAGAAAGTATTCAAATGCTAGAACTGGAAAAAGGTGAAACAGATTAGGATACGAAGCAACAGATTGTATAAGTTGCAGGTCGACTCTCCAATGGAATTAGTCAGTAGTAACAGTGATGGCAGTAACATTGGGAGACACCTGAATGAGTTATCACATAGGAGGATGGGACATTTACACCATGGAGCACTTAGGATACTCAGGGAGACAGTAATAGGTGTTACAGAATTAAGCACATAACACAATGATGTGTGCAAAGGGTGCGTACTTGGGAAATATGCTAAGGCAGCATTTCCAAGAAGTGACAATAGATCTGGTGGAGTGCTTCAGCTTATACACGAAGATATTTGTGGCCCTATGTCCACTGGATCTCTTAGGGGATACGAATATTTTGTCACCTTCATCGATGACTATTCCAGGAAAACCTGGATCTACTTCTTGAAGACCAAAGATGAGGTCTTCAATTGCTTCGGGGAGTTTAAAGCTCTAGTAGAGAATGCAACAGGAAGAAGATCAAGGTGCTTTTCTCGGATAATGGAGGAGAGTACACAGATAGGGACTTCACAAGTTTTTGTGCGAACGAAGGCATCAAGAGGGAATGGACAGTTCCTTACAATCCATAGTATAATGGAGTAGCGGAGCAAAAGAACAAATCTATAGTCGGGGTTGCAAAGGCAATGTTAAATGACCAGGATTTTCCCAAGTTTCTATGTGAAGCATGTAACACAGTTGTGTATATACAGAATAGGGTTCTTCATAGGGCATTGGGGAAGATAACAGAGAAAGATAACACTTGAAGAAGTCTTCTCAGGGAAGAAGCCAAAAGTTAGTCACTTCAAGATCTTTGGCAGCATAGCTTATTGCCATGTGCCAGACAAGAAGCACACTAAGTTGGATTCGACTACAGAAAAGGGGTCCTGTGTGGGGTATAGCAAGACCTCGAAGGCATTCAAGATCTACATTCCTAGCAGCAAGAAGATTATCGTGAGATGGGACGTAAATTTCATGGAGGACAGAGCCTTCAAGAAATCTTGCGAGATGCCAATAGGTGATCAGAATGGGCTAGCAGAAGCTCCATTAGTCCAACCGTAGGGACAGTTGCAAGGACAGTCATAGGGATATAGTACAGTTACTATTATGAGCATGACCTTAGGTGCAGGAGATCATGTTAGTTCGCAGCAAAGGCAGGATGAAGAGCTGGTCGAGCCACCCACCACTAGCGGTCGAACCAGCAGGGAAGTTCATCAAACATTGAGGGATGCAAAGGAGTTCATAAGAGCTCCTAAGACGAATAGGAGAGAATGCAGACAACCAGATAGGTACTAGGTGTTGGTGGCACAAGTTGTTGAACCCTTCCAGCTATCTAGAAGTCGCACAACATCAGGTGTGGATAGATGCCATGGTAGAGGAGTATAGCTCTATCATGACAAATGATGTTTGGGAGGTAGTGTTGAGGCCTGTGGATAGGTCAGTTGTGGGCTCTCGGTGGATCTATAAGATCAAGTACGTTGTAGATGGAAACATGGAGAAGTACAAGGCTAGGTTTGTGGCAAAGGGGTATGCACAGAAGGAAGGCATAGATTATGAGGAGACCTTTGCCCCAGTTGCCAGATATACTTCTATCTGCTTCGTTGTATCTCTAGCAGCACAAAAGGGATGGTAGATTCACTAGACGAACATTAATACAACTTTCTTGAATGGGGCGATAGAAGAGGAGGTATATATAGAACAACAGCATGAGGGCTTCGAGACACATGAGAGGGGCACGCATGTGTGCAGACTGAAGAAAGCTCTATACAGGCTCAAGCAAGCTCCCAGGGCATGGTATGGTCGAATCGGTAGCCACTTGCAGCAGATGGGATTTGTCAAGAGTGATGTACATCCCATCCTATACTATTTGATGACAGAGGATGAGCTACTCATCCTAGAGTTGTATGTTGATGACCTCTTCTTGATTGGGTCATCAAGGCTCATAGAGCACTGTAGGAGGAACTCAGCAGTTGAGTTTGACATGAAGGATTTGGGACTGATGCATTATTTCCTCGGCTTGGAAGTATGGAAGAAGGATGGGGAGATTTTCTTGGTCAAGGCAGATATGCTACAGAGATTCTGAAGAGGTTCAAGATGTAGGACTGTAGACCTATGTCTACACCTATGATTATGAACAGGGGGAAATATATGCATCAAAGGACGAGCACATTGACCCCACCTTGCATAGAGTGCTTATCGGTTCCCTCATGTATCTGGTCAATACTAGGCCATATATTTGCTTCGCGGTCAACACTCTTAGTCAGTTCATGGTGGGACCGAAGAGAGTGCATTGGACAACAGCGAGGCACATTCTGAGGTATTAGCGTGGCACCATCGAGTATGGGTTGAGGTATACTTGAGGTAATGGTATCAGGTTATGTGTGTTTCACATATGCATATTGGGAAAGCAGTTCAGTGGATTGGAAGAGCACATCAGGGTGTTGCTTCAGTGTTGTATCAGGGGTGGTTTCTTGGTGCAGCAGGAAGCAAAAATTCGTGGCACTGAGCTCTGCAAAGGAAAAAAAACATGACAGCTGGCATGACCACATGCGAAGATATATGGCTTCGGAAGCTACTAGTGAGCATGTTCAGTCAAAAGTTGGAGGCAACCAATATCTACTATGATAATCATAGTTGCATTAAGCTCTCTGAAAATCCAGTGTTTCATGATAGGTCGAAACACATAGACATATGATATCACTTCATTAGAGATTGTGTGCAGCATGGAGCAATCCAGCTACATCATGTTCCCACAAAGAAGCAGGTTGTAGATATACTCACAAAATCTCTAGGGAGAGCTAAGTTCGTCTATTTTAGAGAACATATGGGTATAATGGAGAACCCTTTTCAGTAGCAGTTGGATTGTATTATTTAGTAGGCGCAGTCAAATTCCAAGGGACAGTTGCAGAGATAGTAACAACCAGTTACTGAGGGGCACAAGGACAGTGAGGCGTGTTAGTGTCGGTCATGATGCCCTCCATCAGTGATCAAAAAACTCTTTGCATATGCATAAGTAGGTGTCTCATTGATGTCAGTTTTGCATTCCATTAGGCATGCCATAAAACTAATGGAGGAGCTGGTCCTTGTTCCCTTCTTGGCTTTGCTGGATCAGGTCATATCAGTTAATGAACTTGTGTCACGCTTGTTTTGTTTTGTCTTGAAGTCCAAAGTCTTAGGTCTAGGGTTTCGGTCAAATGTCATTGCAAGATCATGAGTTAGAGGTCCATGGGTCCCCAGCAAGCCGGAAGGAGGTATGTAAATATGTTTCATGGATATTTTCATCAGGTACAGCTCATTTATACCTTGGATTTAAAAACCATGTTTTTAAAGCCCAAGGTCATGTCAATTTTGCAAAAAATAAGGAAATTTTCAAAATTCTTCAAAATACCGGCAATAACCCTGGTCTCCTCACTAGAGTCCATCAGATGGTCAACCTGCAAAAAGAACGGAGTTAAAGCACCCAAAAAAGTCAAATGCAGGACAAAGCAAACTCAAAACAGTGTTAAAGAGAATGTCAAAACAAAACATTAGAAAGTGGGTTTGGTAAGTAAATTTTTTCAAATTGGGCTTATAAAGAGTCAAATTCCCTCTAAAACACCCTCATTGTGCATCTAAGAGCTTGCAAAGAAGAGTGAGAGGGCGAAGAAGGCGAAAGGAGGCGAATTGCAGAGAATTTGGGTCATTTTCAGGTGCGCGACCACTCAGGAGCTGTGCGCGACCAGTTGGGCAGTGCGCGACCAGTCAGCAGCTCCTCCGCAGTGTTAATTCCTAACGGGCGCGACCAGTCAGGCTGTGCGCGACCAGTCAAAGCCCGTGCACGACCAGTCAAACTGTCTTCCACAAAACCACTTCAAATTTGCTCAATCGCCCTCTTGCTTGCTAAATTGATCGAGGTAGGGTCTTCTAACATGCTGGATGCTTGAAATCAAGGATGTTGGGCTTGTGCTTATATATATTTGCTACCAAGAATGTAAAGAGGAATGGATTTTAGTTATTGCTTGTTCATGTAGGCATTATGCTAGGGTTGGTGTTCTTTTTCAAGGTTTTAAACTCCCATTTATTCCCTCCATTGTTTCCCATTAAATTCACAATTGTTATGATATGTCTCTATCTTATGTCATTTGCAAAGAATGTTAAATTTCCCATCCCCAATACCTAAACCCTATCCCTCCCTCACATACATTCCCTAAACCCTAATGCCCTCCATCTAATCTACCCAAAACCCTAACGTCCTTCACACAGCAAGGATAACAAATAAACACAGCAAGAATAAAATGATGTGCAAAAAGAAAAAGGCAATATGATGGCAAAATGACAAAAACTAAAAGAAAGGCAAAATGACTGTGCATAGTCATTACAAAACAGAGAACATATTTGCTGTGTATATTCAAAGCAAAAACAAAGACAATGCAGCTGTGTATATTTATCAAAAAGACATATTGCTTTGAGTATTCATTACAAAAATAATGTTGCTGTGTCTCCCAAAACCAAACCCTGTTTTTCCTTTTCCCTTCTATCCCCTAAATATCCTTGTTTCAATACAACTCTTTTCCCTTTTGAAGTTGTCAATGAAATCCCTTTTCCCCTTTTGACAAAAATGTAAATAAATCCCTCCTTCCCCTATGACAAATGTAAAAGAATCCGTTGTTTCCCTTAGCATCAAATGTACATGAATCCCTTGAAAAACATAGTATGCCTTATAATGTACAGTCAAAAGACAAAAATCAAAGAGCAAGTTGTTGATGCTAGTGATCTATGCTGCCCCATACCCCTGTTATACATGCTGTCCCTTACCCCCTGTTGAGCATGTATATCATTTCCCTTGGTTATTATCATCCATGTTTCCCTAATAAAAACATTTCTTTGCAAATGATTTCCCGTGATTAAGATGAGATTGTATGTTTGACACTTTGTGAATTGTCCCTTAGAAATTCACTATTTTTATATGTTTCCCTTTCCTTATGAAAAATCCCCTTCCCTAACATTTCCTTCATGATTTTGTTCCCCTTGAAAACAACATACAACTCAGCATTTTTGCAGGCAAGGGCAGCAGTTAACTTTGTCTATTTTCTCCACTTTGCTCAAAAGCACCATGTCAACCACTGAAACCTATGAGCAAGCTGATGACCGATCTTCTTCCACAGAGGTTGAGGTACAGCAGAGGCCTCGTAGGGGTGGCAAAGGTGGTCATCATAAGAGAGAAGAGCCCACATCTTTAGCAGAATTACAGGCCTGCCCTTTGGCAGTGAATTGTTTCCGTTATATGTCATGTTTTCAGTTCTGTGAGAGGCTTGCCCAGATTCAGCACCACAGGGAGTTGGCCCGCTTATTTGTTTTGCACCTTCATGATGGGCAGGTCACTCTTGCAGGGGTGAATTTTGTACTATCTCCGGAGGTGATTTCAGAGGCTACCGGGATACCAAATGTGGGTGAGGTGTGGCCCAAGCGCAAAATGCTGGATTATGTTTATTTTGAGCCATATGTCAGGCCAGCATTCATGAGCCACTTGTCAGGGTTCTTTCCTTTCAGATTCCTCCGGGGGGAGTATGCTCCGATCATGCGGCTTATCATGCATTACTTCACATGTGAGGGGAGATTTTCACAGGTCTTCTCTTATCACATTCGCCTGTTGATGCACTTTACCCGAGTGAGGATGATGAACATCCCGGTTTTCTTCTTCCAGGACATTCAGAGGATGGTGTCCGTGTCCCAGAGGCGGTCCCCAGCTCAGTAGTATAGGAGTTTGTGCCATCATGGTCTCATCCAGCTCATTGTTTCCCATCAGTTGAGTCAGCAGGGCATTCCATGGGCAGACTTCATTTCTCATGAGTTCTTTACAGTGCCACCACAGCCACACCCAGAGCCAGAGGTCATTTATGAGGAGGGAGGTCCATCTCACCAGCCCGAGATCATTGTTCCGAGACAGGTTGCTTCCTCACCTCAGGTCACCTACCAGAGAGGTCACAGGACCTTGTTTGCAGCAGCTCGACGAGTACTTTCTCCACAGCAGGTGGAAGGGGTCTCGCCATCATCATCTACAGGTCAGCGAGTGTTATCTCCACACCAGGTGGAAGGGGCCTCGCGTTCTCCATCAGCAGTACGGGAGGGCAAACAGCCCATGACAGAGGAGGAGAGAGCCGGTGACACACAGGTTAACATCATTAATCTTGATGCTCGCTCCCCCACTTCAGATTTGCATGAGATCATCCGACAAAGAGAGGCGGAAAACCGCTTGTTACAGCAGAAGCTCGACATGGCCCAATGGACAATAAACTATCTTGAGCAGCGCAACAAGCAACTTGAGGATGAGAAAGAGTTGGATGAGCTGTGGAGGATTCGAAGTGACCGAGTCATCAACCGTAGGAGGCCCGGTGACTTGCTGCCCAAGGAGAGGGAATCCATGCTTATCCGTGTGAATGCACACTTGCAGAGGCTGTTAGAGAAGGCAAACGAGGACAAGAGGTTGCTACGGAACATGAAGAATCACTATTGGGCGAGGATGCATGTTTGCAAGGCGGAAATGAAGATGTTCCAAAGGAGGTTGTCCGAGGCTCGTAAGAGGAAGAAGAAGACCAACCCGCTCCGTATCTTGGCTGAGGCCTCTCTCACTCACCATGATACTCATTAGCATCCTCCTAGCAGCAAACCCAAGAAATTTTGAGAGTTTTGAAACATTTTTGGCATTTTTGGGAATTTTACAGGTTTTGGCCATTTGACTGGTCTCACCCCGCGCGCGACCATACATGGGGGCAACTCAGAACAAGGAAAACTTTGCATTTTTGGAATTTTCATGCAAAAATACACTTGCCTATGGATGGGTTTCAGATTTTATGGAGATTTGGGTTTCCAAAAGCTCAAAACACATGCAAATTTTGACTTTCTGCCCCTATTTTGAGTTGCAGAAAGCTGTCTTGGGAGAAATGACTTTTGAGGGGTCAAATCAACTCCAAATTCAGAAATTCTAGTGGGGTTGGAAAGTAGACTCGCAGACCTTTCCAACGAGCTATCTTGCACCTGATTTGGACACCAGGAAGGCCCTCAAACAGAGCTGTGAATGTGCACGACCAGTCAGAGTGATGTGCGCGACCAGTCAGGGAAATTTGCCTGTTTTGACCAGTTCGGCCAGCAAAACACTGTTTTCATCTTGGTTGACTTTTGAGGCATGTAAATGATGGATTTTTGTGTAATTTTCATGGCACTTAGATACTTTTACTCTCCTTCATCACTTCTAGAAGATTCTTTGATGTAAATGGTAAATATTTAATGCATGGATATGTTCCCTAAGTTTTAGAGGCAAGTTGTTTTGACTACCTATTATCTAGTGCTCAGTTTAGAATTAGTTGAAACAGCTCCTAGGGAGCTGAGCTCGACCCCTAGAGGTGGGGAAAGGAGTTAGATCATTTATATTATGCCTTCTCTTGCTCATTTTCATGGTTGGACTCTTGAGGGAGAAGCTCCTATTGTATATTTTACTTGTATCTCTGCAATTTGAGGAAAAGGAAGACCAGGGTTTTGCAGACATCATTGGGATTCTTGTGGACTCTTGTGTTGATGGTGTGTTCTCTTATTATAATTGTAAGTGTGTTTATGTGTTCCATCTCTTTCTTTACTGCAGCTTATTAAACAAATGAAGTGATAAAGTTTGAATTCATGCTTGCCATGCTCAGCTTTCAAATTTGTTTAATGTTTATGTTTTCCACTGTCTAGAGAGGATTCAAAGTCATTGTTTGCCCTCTTTAGCTTCTCTTTTTTCTTCCTTGATCATCCATCTCAGCTAAAGGCATCAGCACAAACTCCTACCTTGCCCCAAAGACCCACCTGCAGAAACTGTGTCAAATCCCCGCACCCTAAAATTGCAGATCCTCAATTTGCCACCAAAAAAAACCCCAAAAACCCCCAAATCAACCTTTTAATCAGTTTACTAGCCTAATATCAGTGTCACTGTATTGGTCATCTCTGTCCATTGAATATTTTACTGAGATTGACCGGAGAGAGCCTTCTCATACCCCGTAGGGCTAGCTACGAGGTGAAATGGTTTGATGTTGCCTTGAAGGTTTACCTTCCTCAGCCTAGGGTGAAATCTCAAGCGCTAACATAGTGGCGACCATACTGGGGAGAACAAACTTGTTTGTGGGTTGATGTGTTTGTTTCATAAGTCTTAGACGGAGCCTGAAGGTACGCCAGGTAACCTTCGAAAACGCTTTTGTTTTACATCAGCGTAAGTAGATAAACGCTCCTTCGGTCGACCTCCGTGAGCTAGTGAAGGTAACATGGCAATCTGCGCTTTTAACCCAGTGTGTTTATAAACTCTGAACTTTCGGGTGATTGAGTTGAGAGTTTTATAGGCTGATTGGTTTTTTCGTTCCTTGATTTCCAAACTGGCTTCTAATTCTAGCCGCATACTGAAATCTCATTCATGCCCAGCTATTTTTGAGTATCTTGAAGATCTTGATTTCGACGAAAGTTTTGAGTTGTCGTTGTTCAAAGCTAAATCTGAAAGTGCACTTGCTACTCTAGTTCCTAATCCTGATTTTGCAGCTATTATTGAATTCGAGAGGCATAGTAAATTAGTTTAAAATTTCATTTTGAGGAATCTCCAGACACATGTACAAGCCACAACTCTTGCTGATTTCCTTGAAAATATCTCTGGTCATATTGGATCTTCTATCACGGCGCATGAACAGGCAAATCCCCCTTATATTGCTATCACTCCCATAGTTACTCATCCCCCATCTACAGTTGTTTCGCCTTCGGTTTCACACACTGCTTCTCCTCCTCTTACTCCTCATACTGCCACACCTACCCCGCCTGCTACTCCAAGATCTACCTTACCTAGAAAAATGGCAGCCCGGTTTGCCCCACTTGTATTGCCTGCTAATCTTCATGATATGCCTGCTGATTACCAAAGTAAAATTCCCATGTTTGATGGCACTCCACAAAGTATTACAGCACAGCAACATATCGATAAAATGTCCACTTTCTTTGATCTATATGAGTTAGATGAAGAAGATGTTACCATGCGGTTGTTCGTGCAAACATTTGCTGGAGAAGTAAGAAAATGGTTCAGAGGGTTGGCAGCTAACAGCATCACCACCTTGGAAGCACTCGAGAATCAATTCTTGGACCGATGGGAAATAAGAAAAGACCCGCTGCAAATCAATGCCGAGTACAACAACCTCAAGCGAAATCCGGGTGAGTCGGTTCAAGACTATATAATCAGATTTAATTCAGTGTATAACGCTATACCCGATGATTTGAAACCATCAAGAAAGTCCGCATTGCTTAAGTTCCCGGATGGTTTCGATCCGGAGATGGCCTACTCACTGCGGGACCGAGATCCTCCTACCTTGGAGGAAATGCAGAAAATTGCAGTCAGTGTGGAGGCTAATTTGAATGACAAAAGGGCAAGAATGAAAGCGGAGAAGAAGGTCACAATCAAAGAAGAGGCAGCATCCACTTCTCAGGTTCTTCGTACAGTTGAGGAGATGAAAAAGGCACTCCAAAATCTTAGTCTTGGCAAACCGGAACCACAAGTTCGAAACCCAAATTTCAGAGGTCAACAACAACAGCCCCAATATAGAATCAAACAGCGGGAAACACGAGCACAAGAGGCGGCCGTGCAGCAGCCAATCCAACCTCCATTTCAGCAAAATTATGTCACTCAAGAATCAGAGGATGAGGGTGAAGGTGTGGGTGAAGAAAATCACTTCTTCACTCCCGATGATCTACCCACATACATTACGGAGGAAGAAGAGCTGATAGGTAATGCATATACACCTCAAGATGAGCATTATATTTTATCTAATGATGTTGTACTTCAAGATGAGTCTAAAGAGTATCAAAGAGGTTACTTACACGCTTTATCAGCTCAGCAAGGCCAGCAAAGGCAATTGAGAAACCGGACAATTCCCATAAATCCGATTCAAAAGAGGGCGGAAAACTTGGCAAAGAATGGTGCTGCTGTTCCACAGAGAAAAGGTAAAGAAGTCATGGATCCTTCATCAACTCAAACAGTTCCAGCAAACAAGATGGATCAGCCATCAAATGTACCCAAAGATAGAGCGGAAAAACGAGACAATCCGGCAAAGGAAGGTGAAAAGAGTCAAGCATTCAGCATTGAGAATGAAGTTGCAAAATTGAAATTGACCATTCCATTGACAAAAGTCATGAAGAACAGTACATATCGAGCACAAATTTCTAAAGTGTTCAACATTGACCCAATGTTAGATGCGGTGAACGTAGAGGATGACCAACCGGAATTGATCTTTGGGCGAGCTCTAAATGGTGAGTCCCCCGAGAGTGAGGTTCCTCCATTTTATATCAGCTTGAGAATTCATGATTATGTGCTTCATAATGCTATGTTCGATTCCGGAGCGTCACATAATTTAATGCCCAAGGCAATTATGGAGAAGTTGGGGCTTGATATTACTCGAAAGTACCATGATCTATATTCATTTGATTCCAGCCGGGTTAGATGCATTGGCTTGATTAAAGATTTGGTTGTTAGTCTGGATCAAATTCCAGCAAAGAACCTATTAATGGACGTGGTAGTGGTGGATATTCCTCCACGATTTGGCATGCTGCTTTCAAGGTCATGGGGATCCAAGCTCAAAGGTACTCTTCAGCTGGATTTTTCATATGCTACTATTCCGGTGTTTGGACAAATGAGGAAAGTGTATCGAGAGCAAAAGATGAAGTATATGATTACTAGCAAGGAAAAGCCAGTAAATCATCCTGTAAATTATGTAAAAACAGATTTAGAATCTTTTGTTTTGTTTGCGGAAAATTTAAATGATATAGATAGTCAGCTAGTTCAGGTAGAAGATATCCTAGGCATTGCAGAAAATTTCAGAGAAGTATTGAGAGCGGAAAGTGAAGAAAGGACTGCTGTCATAAGGTCAATCGCTGAAACAAATGGACAGCAAATCATGACTGCAACAACATCAGATTTTCAGCACCTAGAAGATGATGAAGAGGGTCTTTGGACTATGGATTTTGATGGTGCAGTGGGCAGCGATGGTGCTGGTATCGGTGTGTGGATTCGAAGTCCATTCTCAGCCCAAGATCGAGTTCCAAGCAAGGTACGAGTATGTTCTTATAAATTAGCATTTGATTGCTCGAATAATGAGGCAGAATATGAAGCTCTTATTGCTGGTTTGAAAATCCTTCTGAAGTTAAAGGCAAAGAAAATAGCAGTATATGGCGACTCCGAACTAGTTATCAAACAAGTCAAAGGTGAATTTCAGGCCAAACACCCACGTATGAGAGCTTATAGAAATGTTGTTTTAGATATCCTGAAAAGATTTTCTGAACATACTTTGACATGTGTGCCCTGGATTCAAAATGGTGTTGCGGATGCATTGGCAAAAGCAGCAAGTAATTTGAAAATACCAATGAATTCAAGCAACAAGTTCGAAATCTATGTGAAGCATCGTCCTACAATCCCGGATAATCAAAGGTGTTGGCAAGTCTTCCAAGATGACGAAGAGATCAAAGACTTCTTACATGGAGAAGGTAAATTTGAAGAAATCTCAATAGATCTGGAGCCTGAAGGAGTGAATCAAATGGATGTTTTGCAGCTGAAAGACAATTATATTCCTAAAGGGTTAATTCCTTTAGAGGAACTTTTTGATCAAGATGATGTGGCCCGCAAGCCAACTTTGATGCCAACAGACGAAGGTGTGGAAGATGTGAATCTTGGGACAGCCGAGAATCCAAAGATGGTGAAATTATCAAAAGCATTGCCGCTCAAGGTAAAGAATCAATACATTAGATTATTGTCATCATTTTCTGATGTGTTTGCTTGGGATTATTCAGATTTAAGGACCTATGATACAAGCATTATTCAACATACTATTCCCATAAAGCCAAATCAAAAGCCTTTTCGACAAAAGTTGCGGAGAATTAATCCTAAGTTGCTGCCTTTGATCGAGAAGGAAGTCAATAGGCTCTACAAGTCTGGAATTATAGTCCCTATTCGCTTTTCTGATTGGATCTCCAATCTAGTGCCTGTGAGAAAGAAGACTGGTGAAATACGCTTGTGCATAGACTTCAGAAATTTGAACAAAGTATCTCTCAAGGACAACTATCCGCTGCCCAAAATGGACCACATATTGCAGCGGGTAGTGGGCGCTTCAAGGATGTCATTGCTAGATGGATACTCCGGCTACAATCAGATTTTAGTGCACGAAGATGATCGTGACAAGATAGCCTTCACTACACCTTGGGGAACATTTCACTATGCCAAAATGCCATTTGGGTTAAAGAATGCCGGTGCTACATTTCAGTGGGCAATGGACATGGCCTTTGCCAATGAAAAGGATATATTCTTAGTTGTTTATCTTGATGATCTAACTGTGTTTTCCAAATCAGATGAAGAGCATTTGTTTCATTTGACTAAAGTGTTCCAAAAATGCAGAAAATATGGCATTTCCTTGAATCCGAAAAAGAGTCTTTTTGCCATGGGTGAAGGCAAGTTGCTGGGACATATCATTTCCAAAGATGGTATTCGAATTGATCCTGCACGGGTGGAAGCAATTCAGCAGCTAGAGCAGCCCCGAAACAAGAAGGAAATACAATCTTTTAATGGCAAATTAAATTTTCTACGCCGCTTCATTCCTAACCTTGCAGAGCACCTTAGAGAGATAACCAATATGCTTCGGAAGGACAGCGAGATCAAATGGACCGAGGAGGCGGTCAAATCTTTCAATTTAATCAAGGTAATCTTGTCTTCAGCCCCAACCTTGATCAGCCCCGATTATACTCAGGATTTCATTTTGTTTTCTTTCGCTTCTGAGCATACATTGGCAACCGTATTGATGCAAAAGAGAGAAGGAGTTGAGAGGCCAATTGCATTTTTCAGCCGAATCATACGAGATGGGGCACTGAATTATAATATCATTGAGAAGCAAGCGTTGGCACTGATTAAAGCTTTGAAAGATTTCCGGGTATACATACTCAACTCTCATGTATTGGCATATGTTCCTAGTGCAGCCGTAAAAGATGTTTTGGTACAAACGGAGCCGGAAGGTAGGAGGGGCAAGTGGATTGCCGCTCTTTTGGAATATGATGTTGAAATCAAGCCTACCAAGCTGATTAAAGGCCAAGGTCTCGCAAAATTGATGGCTGAAACAAACCTTCATGCCCTTGACATCAACTTGATTGCTGCCTTATCCGATGGTGATGAAGAAAATTCAGCGGTTCAGGTATCGGATATTTTTATTACTTCTCCTTGGTATGCTGATATAATTTATGTGCTGCAAAATGTATCCGCACCTCCTGAAATGTCAAGAAACAAAGCAAGAACATTGAAGCTAAAGGCTGCTAAGTTTTGTATTATGAAATCTGCACTTTATTGGAAAGATCCCGGTGGCATCTTGCTGAATTGTTTGGTTGAAGAGGAAGCAAAGGCAACAGTAGAAGATTTCCATAAAGGCGACTGTGGAGGTCATTTGTTTTGGAAAACTACAGCCAATAAGATCTTGCGGGCTGGTTTCTATTGGCCTTCTCTATTTTCTGATGTGTACAAAGCGGTGAAAAGCTGCCATGAATGCCAAATATTCCAAGGGAAGCAAAGGTTGCAGCCATTGCCTCTCAAACCGGTGGAAATCAGCGCACCATTTCAACAGTGGGGCTTAGACTTTATTGGCGAAATCCACCCAGCATCATCCGGGCAGCATCGATGGATCTTAACTGCCACCGATTACTTCACAAAGTGGATAGAGGCAATTCCCACTCGGCAGGCCACGGATTCGGTAATCATTTCTTTTCTTGAGAATAATATCTTGTCACGTTTTGGCTGTCCATTCAAATTGATCACAGATAATGCAGCAGCATTTAAGTTCAAGAAGATGATTGATTTTTTCTATAAGTATAACATCAGCTTGGGCACTCCACGGCTTATCATCCGCAAGGTAATGGGCTGGCCGAATCGTCAAATAAGTCACTAGTGAACATTATCAAGAAGATGCTGGAAATTAACAAGAAAAGTTGGCATAAGAAATTGATAAATGCACTGTGGGCTGATCGGGTAAGTCAAAAGAAGTCAATTGGCATGTCGCCATTTGAAATCGTTTATGGAATTGATGCAGTTTTTCCAACATCACTCAGTGTACCGGTCGCGAGATTGCTTCAAGAGGCGGGTGAAGATCCGGATCCAATACAAAGGCGAATCAATCAAATGATTCACTTGCAGCAAACAAGGGAAGAGGCTCTCCAAAATTCTTTGAGGCTGCAAGAGCGCATCAAGAAAATCTATGACAAGAAGGCAAAGTCGGAAAACTTTCAGCTGGAAGATGTCGTTTTGAGATGGGATGCCCGCAATGAAGACAAAGGGAAGCACGGTAAATTCGATAATTTGTGGAAAGGTCCTTATAAAATTGCTGCATATCGTGGTCCCAATGCTTTCCTTCTCAAAGAGATGAATGGTGATGCATGTCCCGGTGGGTCGGTGAATGGCCGGCTTCTGAAAAGGTATCATACTTGAGAAATTTCTGCTCCAATCATCCTCATTGTAAATACCATGTCATTTTCTTTCTGCAGCAAGTGTGAAACTGATCTTTCATCCTTAGTTTGGGGCCCGCGGTGAAGGCTATAATTCTAAGGATGTTGATTAGTTGGTGTGAAGTTTTCAGATTGTTTATTTTCTGCAAAAGTTAGTTTGTTTGTGTCGAAGTCCTTTGAAAATTTCAGTTCATAGTCAAGTCCAATATAGTCATTTCAAGTTTGGTCACGTGTGTACCAGTTGACTCCATCGCCCAATGATTGCAAGCACTGGTCTGCTCTCCCAGAGGTCTAAGGTTCTTGGCACCTCCAAGGAGCTACCATCCCCATTGGAGCCAATGTTAGTGTCGGTCATGATGCCCTCCATCAGTGATCAAAAAACTCTTTGCATATGCATAAGTAGGTGTCTCATCGATGTCAGTTTTGCATTCCATTAGGCATGCCATAAAACTGATGGAGGAGTTGGTCCTTGTTCCCTTCTTGGCTTTGCTGGATCAGGTCATATCAGTTAATGAACTTGTGTCACGCTTGTTTTGTTTTGTCTTGAAGTCCAAAGTCTTAGGTCTAGGGTTTCGGTCAAATGTCATTGCAAGATCATGAGTCAGAGGTCCATGGGTCCCCAGCAAGCCCAAAGGAGGTATGTAAATATGTTTCATGGATATTTTCATCAGGTACAGCTCATTTATACCTTGGATTTAAAAACCATGTTTTTAAAGCCCAAGGTCATGTCAATTTTGCAAAAAATAAAGAAATTTTCAAAATTCTTCAAAATGCCGGCAATAACCCTGGTCTCCTCACTAGATTCCATCAGATGGTCAACCTACAAAAAGAACGGAGTTAAAGCACCCAAAAAAGTCAAATGCAGGACAAAGCAAACTCAAAACAGTGTTAAAGAGAATGTCAAAACAAAACATTAGAAAGTGGGTTTGGTAAGTAAATTTTTTCAAATTGGGCTTATAAAGAGTCAAATTCCCTCTAAAACACCCTCATTGTGCATCTAAGAGCTTGCAAAGAAGAGTGAGAGGGCGAAGAAGGCGAAAGGAGGCGAATTGCAGAGAATTTGGGTCATTTTCAGGTGCACGACCACTCAGGAGCTGTGCGCGACCAGTTGGGCAGTGCGCGACCAGTCAGCAGCTCCTCCGCAGTGTTAATTCCTAACGGGCGCGACCAGTCAGGCTGTGCGCGACCAGTCAAAGCCCGTGCGCGACCAGTCAAACTGTCTTCCACAAAACCACTTCAAATTTGCTCAATCGCCCTCTTGCTTGCTAAATTGATCGAGGTAGGGTCTTCTAACATGCTGGATGCTTGAAATCAAGGATGTTGGGCTTGTGCTTATATATATTTGCTACCAAGAATGTAAAGAGGAATGGATTTTAGTTATTGCTTGTTCATGTAGGCATTATGCTAGGGTTGGTGTTCTTTTTCAAGGTTTTAAACTCCCATTTATTCCCTCCATTGTTTCCCATTAAATTCACAATTGTTATGATATGTCTCTATCTTATGTCATTTGCAAAGAATGTTAAATTTCCCATCCCCAATACCTAAACCCTATCCCTCCCTCACATACATTCCCTAAACCCTAATGCCCTCCATCTAATCTACCCAAAACCCTAACGTCCTTCACACAGCAAGGATAACAAATAAACACAGCAAGAATAAAATGATGTGCAAAAAGAAAAAGGCAATATGATGGCAAAATGACAAAAACTAAAAGAAAGGCAAAATGACTGTGCATAGTCATTACAAAACAGAGAACATATTTGCTGTGTATATTCAAAGCAAAAACAAAGAAAATGCAGCTGTGTATATTTATCAAAAAGACATATTGCTTTGAGTATTCATTACAAAAATAATGTTGCTGTGTCTCCCAAAACCAAACCCTGTTTTTCCTTTTCCCTTCTATCCCCTAAATATCCTTGTTTCAATACAACTCTTTTCCCTTTTGAAGTTGTCAATGAAATCCCTTTTCCCCTTTTGACAAAAATGTAAATAAAGCCCTCCTTCCCCTATGACAAATGTAAAAGAATCCCTTGTTTCCCTTAGCATCAAATGTACATGAATCCCTTGAAAAACAGAGTATGCCTTATAATGTACAGTCAAAAGACAAAAATCAAAGAGCAAGTTGTTGATGCTAGTGATCTATGCTGCCCCATACCCCTGTTATACATGTTGTCCCTTACCCCCTGTTGAGCATGTATATCATTTCCCTTGGTTATTATCATCCATGTTTCCCTAATAAAAACATTTCTTTGCAAATGATTTCCCGGTGATTAAGATGAGATTGTATGTTTGACACTTTGTGAATTGTCCCTTAGAAATTCCCTATTTTTATATGTTTCCCTTTCCTTATGAAAAATCCCCTTCCCTAACATTTCCTTCATGATTTTGTTCCCCTTGAAAACAGCATACAACTCAGCATTTTTGCAGGCAAGGGCAGCAGTTAACTTTGTCTATTTTCTCCACTTTGCTCAAAAGCACCATGTCAACCACTGAAACTTATGAGCAAGCTGATGACCGGTCTTCTTCCACAGAGGTTGAGGTACAGCAGAGGCCTCGTAGGGGTGGCAAAGGTGGTCATCATAAGAGAGAAGAGCCCACATCTTTAGCAGAATTACAGGCTTGCCCTTTGGCAGTGAATTGTTTCCGTTATATGTCATGTTTTCAGTTCTGTGAGAGGCTTGCCCAGATTCAGCACCACAGGGAGTTGGCCCGCTTATTTGTTTTGCACCTTCATGATGGGTAGGTCACTCTTGCAGGGGTGAATTTTGTGCTATCTCCGGAGGTGATTTCAGAGGCTACCGGGATACCAAATGTGGGTGAGGTGTGGCCCAAGCGCAAAATGTTGGATTATGTTTATTTTGAGCCATATGTCAGGCCAACATTCATGAGCCACTTGTCGGGGTTCTTTCCTTTCAGATTCCTCCGGGGGGAGTATGCTCCGATCATGCGGCTTATCATGCATTACTTCACATGTGAGGGGAGATTTTCACAGGTCTTCCCTTATCACATTCGCCTGTTGATGCACTTTACCCGAGTGAGGATGATGAACATCCCGGTTTTCTTCTTCCAGGACATTCAGAGGATGGTGTCCGTGTTCCAGAGGCGGTCCCCAGCTCAGCAGTATAGGAGTTTGTGCCATCATGGTCTCATCCAGCTCATTGTTTCCCATCAGTTGAGTCAGCAGGGCATTCCATGGGCAGACTTCATTTCTCATGAGTTCTTTACAGTGCCACCACAGCCACACCCAGAGCCAGAGGTCATTTATGAGGAGGGAGGTCCATCTCACCAATCCGAGATCATTGTTCCGAGACAGGTTGCTTCCTCACCTCAGGTCACCTACCAGAGAGGTCACAGGACCTTGTTTGCAGCAGCTCGACGAGTACTTTCTCCACAGCAGGTGGAAGGGGTCTCGCCATCATCATCTACAGGTCAGCGAGTGTTATCTCCACACCAGGTGGAAGGGGCCTCGCGTTCTCCATCAGCAGTACGGGAGGGAAAACAGCCCATGACAGAGGAGGAGAGAGCCGGTGACACACAGGTTAACATCATTAATCTTGATGCTCGCTCCCCCACTTCAGATTTGCATGAGATCATCCGACAAAGAGAGGCGGAAAACCGCTTGTTACAGCAGAAGCTCGACATGGCCCAATGGACAATAAACTATCTTGAGCAGCGCAACAAGCAACTTGAGGATGAGAAAGAGTTGGATGAGCTGTGGAGGATTCGAAGTGACCGAGTCATCAACCGTAGGAGGCCCGGTGACTTGCTGCCCAAGGAGAGGGAATCCATGCTTATCCGTGTGAATGCACACTTGCAGAGGCTGTTAGAGAAGGCAAACGAGGACAAGAGGTTGCTACGGAACATGAAGAATCACTATTGGGCGAGGATGCATGTTTGCAAGGCGAAAATGAAGATGTTCCAAAGGAGGTTGTCCGAGGCCCGTAAGAGGAAGAAGAAGACCAACCCGCTTCGTATCTTGGCTGAGGCCTCTCTCACTCACCATGATACTCATTAGCATCCTCCTAGCAGCAAACCCAAGAAATTTTGAGAGTTTTGAAACATTTTTGGCATTTTTGGGAATTTTACAGGTTTTGGCCATTTGACTGGTCTCACCCCGCGCGCGACCATACATGGGGGCAACTCAGAACGGGGAAAACTTTGCATTTTTGGAATTGTCATGCAAAAATACACTTGCCTATGGATGGGTTTCAGATTTTATGGAGATTTGGGTTTCCAAAAGCTCAAAACACATGCAAATTTTGACTTTCTGCCCCTATTTTGAGTTGCAGAAAGCTGTCTTGGGAGAAATGACTTTTGAGGGGTCAAATAAACTCCAAATTCAGAAATTCCAGTGGGGTTGGAAAGTAGACTCACAGACCTTTCCAACGAGCTATCTTGCACCTGATTTGGACACCAGGAAGGCCCTCAAACAGAGCTGTGAATGTGCGCGACCAGTCAGAGTGATGTGCGCGACTAGTCAGGGAAATTTGCTTGTTTTGACCAGTTCGGCTAGCAAAACACTGTTTTCATCTTGGTTGACTTTTGAGGCATGTAAATGATGGATTTTTGTGTAATTTTCATGGCACTTAGATAATTTTACTCTCCTTCATCACTTCTAGAATATTCTTTGATGTAAATGGTAAATATTTAATGCATGGATAGGTTCCCTAAGTTTTAGAGGCAAGTTGTTTTGACTGCCTATTATCTAGTGCTCAGTTTAGAATTAGTTGAAACAGCTCCTAGGGAGCTGAGCTCGACCCCTAGAGGTGGGGAAAGGAGTTAGATCATCTATATTATGCCTTCTCTTGCTCATTTTCATGGTTGGACTCTTGAGGGAGAAGCTCCTATTGTATATTTTACTTGTATCTCTGCAATTTGAGGAAAAGGAAGACCAGGGTTTTGCAGACATCATTGGGATTCTTGTGGACTCTTGTGTTGATGGTGTGTTCTCTTATTATAATTGTAAGTGTGTTTATGTGTTCCATCTCTTTCTTTACTGCAGCTTATTAAACAAATGAAGTGATAAAGTTTGAATTCATGCTTGCCATGCTCAACTTTCAAATTTGTTTAATGTTTATGTTTTCCACTGTCTAGAGAGGATTCAAAGTCATTGTTTGCCCTCTTTAGCTTCTATTTTTTCTTCCTTGATCATCCATCTCAACTAAGGGCATCAGCACAAACTCCTACCTTGCCCCAAAGACCCACCTGCAGAAACTGTGTCAAATCCCCGCACCCTAAAATTGCAGATCCTCAATTTGCCACCAAAAAAAACCCCAAAAACCCCCAAATCAACCTTTTAATCAGTTTACTAGCCTAATATCAGTGTCACTGTATTGGTCATCTCTGTCCATTGAATATTTTACTGAGATTGACCGGAGAGAGCCTTCTCATACCCCGTAGGGCTAGCTACGAGGTGAAATGGTTTGATGTTGCCTTGAAGGTTTACCTTCCTCAGCCTAGGGTGAAATCTCTCCAATCTGTATCCAGAGAGGGCTCTCTCTTTATGATTTAGCTTTGTTTTTAAAGGTATTAGGCTAGTTATGAAGTTCAAGGGTTTTGTTTGAGTTTAGGTGGTGAGATTCAATAAAACAGAGAGGTAAAATAGAGTATTTCAGTCCATTGGGCTAATGGAGTCAAAGAAGATGGCTTTCTGGATTTGGTTTCTTAACAAAGGATGGCTTCACAGAGCAAGGTAGTCAAACAGGGAACAAATCAAGGCTTGAAACAGATGGAATGGGCTCAAATTGGGTGAAGGGTAGTTAAGAATCCTTCAACCTATTTGGAGAGGGAAAATGGATGATTACTGATAAAGAGCAGTTAAGTATTCCTTAGCAAATAATCAACATGAAAGAATTAGGAAACAGGAGCAATTAAGAGTTCACTACTTATCCAAATTCTGAAGAAAACACAGAGAACAATAAAGACTGAAAATAGAGTGCAATCAAGCATATTCTGAAGTTGATCTTTTCCTTTATCATTCAGATTATGAAACACGGATGATATAATAAACAAGAGAAACTTTAAAACACAAGATAGAGAGGACTTATTGATCCAGTGGTTGATTCAAGAAATCTGTGACAAGTCCTCTGTTTCAATTCTTCATCCAGTAGGCCATACAACAGCTGATTCCAATAGCTCTTTATTCCAAAATTTCAATATTACAGCTGAGTTTAGGAATTCCACACCCCCCTTAATACTCCAATGAAGGGGGTATTTATGCTCAAAATGTACAACAAAATATCTCACAACAACTGTGAGATAATATCTGGGATGACTAAATAATAATTTACAAGTAAAACAGAAACAGCTAGCCTTCTTCAGTACTCTGCACTGGCTGCCTGTCTTAACTGATACTCTTTAATTCTGATCTGCTACACTTTGACCTGTTCTGCCACTCTTTAATGCTACATCTGATGCTCTTTAATGCTGATCTGTTGCATTTAATTATGATCTGATACTCTTTAACTGTGTTTTGACTCCTGCTCATCGCTGTCCATCGTGTTCTGGTAAAACAAAACTGCTAACGTGTCTTCTCACCACCTTTCTCTGGAAATTTATGTCTCTAAAGGTCCACTAGTTAGGGTAGCAAAATATCCCTATATATCTTTATTTCTTTCTTCTGCAAGCTCGGAAATCCCTCTGTTTGGTTTAAACTGCATTTAAAGAGGAAGAAACTATAAAATGGCAGGTTGGTTGAGGCCGCGAGCTCGTTGCTGGATCCTTTCTGGTCAGGAGGCAGTCGAGAAACTGGAGCCGTGAACTTGGTCGATTTTATGCCTGGAGCGCGATATGTAGAAAAATATAGCAAAAATGACATTTTTACCCTTTTATTTGACAAAATGAAGTTTTGGCAGGATTTTTTTATTTGAAGGACAGATGACGTAAGCAGTACGAATGGTGACGTGGCGGGTGACGTCATCAAAGGACATATGACATCAGCGGATGATGTCAGCAAAGGGTGGTAAGCGGTTTTGCCCCACACCGCTTTTGGGGCTGGGTGGCTTTGGGCCAAAGGCGAGCGATCAGGCTGAGAGCGCGACGCGTGGTAGAGGTACGGCGGAAAACCGTCGGCCGATCGCACGTTAACGTTCGGCAGTTAGGGGGTCGCGATATTGATCGTCGACCGTTGGATGGTGGAGCAGGGATCGGACGGCGGACGCGCTTTGGAGATGGTGGGAGGTTAATGTAGCGGGCCTGGTCATAATAAACCATGTTTTTTAAATGTATCGGGGCTGATTTTATTGGTTTTGGGTAGCTTGGTTATTAATTAACCCAGGTGGTTAATTAACCCTTGATTGCGCGGCGAGAAGGTTATTAACAAGTTTCAATTAAACTCGTTAATCCCTTTTAAATTGTAACTATGGTCGTATTGGACCAGGGCGAGAATATTAATAATTTTGGGGTTTTTTATATATTTACATAATACAGGGAGGGGTATCAATTTACATGGGATTTATATAATAAAAGTTAGAGTTAATATGAAAACAAAACGAGTGCGCGCTAAGTATAATAACAGTTCACTTTTGTAGTTAAACTTAGGCTAAAGTTGAAATGGGGTCTTTTTGGGGAATATTTGCCATTTTCCTAAGTAAAATAGGGTTTTACTTAGGCAATGTTTATGAAATGAGATGAGTGATTTATGAATGATATTAAGAACATATCTTAATATTTGAGGGGGGAAATTAGTAAATGATTAGGGAAAAATATGAAGGGGAGTCAATTATGTAATCTTGCCTCGCTTGAGCCGCTCCAAGTAAAATGTCCGCCATGCACTTGTGATAGAAGTGAAAGTTAACACATCTTAGAAACATAATCTATCACAAGTATCATTCTGCAACACCATCTACCTACCCTGCCTACTTTAGTCCTAGCATTTTTCCTTCTTTCTTTGGGTGCACTTAGACTGGCAAACCCTCATCAACTTTTCTTTTCTTTGCATGGTAAGCCTACCTAAGTCTGCACTTATAACATCCAAGGGCTCAGATTTAACTGTTGAGCTCCTTTTTATTTACTCTACCTATCTACTTATCTGCCAAGATTAAACAGTTTGGTCAGATTTTTATTCTCTATCTCTAAAACAGGAAATTTAAATGTGAACTAGCCAAGATTAAGATGTTTGGCCATTCATCAATTGTGGCATGAATTAACAAGCTACACACAATGCTTATTGCAGAAAATGAAAAAGTAGTGGCATTTTGGACTTGCACACTTTCCTGGTCTTTCTTTATTTGGGGTTCATTTCTTTCACTTTTTTGACCATTTTATTCTTTTTACCCTTTGATTTTTCTTTTAGGGTATACCCTCTTTACATTTTTTGATTTTTTTATAATATGGAAAACCTTTGCAACAAGGAAATGGATGAACATATTACGGAGCTCATCAAGTCAATCATGAAATATGACACCTATTGGTATAGGAGTATAACAGACCCTACCTTGTACAGACAGCTCATTGGGTCGCTCACGTATCTAGTCAACACTAGGCCAGATATTTGCTTTGCTGTCAACACTCTTAGTTAGTTCACGGTGGAACCAAAAGGGGTGCACTGGGCAACAGCTAGACACATTCTTAGGTATGTGCGTGGAACAGTGGGATATGGGTTGAAATACTCCTGAGGGGAGGACATCAGATTGAATGGGTTCACAGATGCAGATTGGGCAGGTAGTTCAGTAGACCGAAAAAGTACCTGTGGTACTGCTTTAGTGTTGGATCAGGGATGATATCCTGATGCAGCAAGAAGCGGAAGTCGGTAGCTTTGGGCTCAACAAAAGCAGAATATATTGCAGCTAGCACAGCGACGTGTGAAGCTATATGGCTTAGAAAACTGCTTGTGAGTTTCTTCAAAAAAAGGATGGAAGCGACCAGGGTTAACTGTGATAATTATAGTTGTATAAAACTCTGAGAATCCAGTATTTCATGATCGGTCGAAACACATTGATTTCAGAAGTCACTTTATCAGAGACTGTGTTTAGCGTGGGGTAGTACAGCTGCAGTATGTCCCCACAGGAGATCAGGTAGCATACATACTCACAAAGGCTCTAGGAAGAGCTAAGTTCATTCAGTTCAGAGAGCAGATGGGTATGGTAGAGAATCCATTTCAGTAGCAGAAACAAGTGATTTCTTAGTTATAGTGGCAGAGGGAGTTGCAGTACGGATGCAGTGTTGACAAGTGGCAGGGTCAGCAACAGTACAGATGCAACATTTGTGCAGTAGTTGGTGGACAGGATGTCAAACATCAACAAGCGCAGAGGGAGATGTTACAGAATAGGGTGATGCTTCAGCAGGTTGCATTACTAGAGCACATTCCTCGCTAAGAGGGAGTGTTGATTTCTAGTAGCATTGGATGTGCTCTAAGTCTCAAATTTTGCAGGGAGGCTTAGACACATGCATTCTCCAATACCCATAAATCGTTTTGGGAAATTCCACCCAGAGATAGTTTTATTAAAATAATTAATTATTTTTAATGGGACCCTAAGTCTAAACTTAGGAAATTAAAATAATTAATGGGTATTAATCTAAACTGTGGGTGAAACTTCTAGAAGAAGGCGGAGATCAAGTTAGTATGATCTTAGCCATTGATTAGGATCTAATCTGGGCCATTAATTGGTCAATGAGAGGATTATAAGAGGAGGCTTGATGGGCACTTAGAGAATACACCAAAGGCAGATACTCAGTTACCCGAGTAAGATCGATTTTCTCAGTGGAAAAGAGAGTGAGGGTAATCAACATCAGTCGAGAGTGCAAGGGAAGAAGACGCAGAGCATAGGGAGGATAGCGTGGAAGCTGGGACGCAGGGAGAGACAATGGAGGGGCAGTTGACGTTGGGACTGCGTGGGGCAGTTTGACGCTAGAACATCGTGGGAAGGTTGATGCTAGGACGATGTAAGACGCAGAGGGAAGAGAAGCACTTCTCCCGGATCAGGAACATGTTAGGAAGTGTCTATGAATTTTCTCACAGAGAATCCTCTTCTATTCTGCTAGTTGTAACTTGTACATGAGATTTTTGTTGAATTATACAGAAACACTCATCTGCTACACTGGTTTTCTCACATTGCGTTTTTCTGGGGACGATTGCCCAAAAATAATTGTGTCATCGTGGTTGTATTTGTGCCAGTATTTTTCTTTGCATTTACTTTCTGTAGTATTTTTAATTGTGAAGGTTGCAGTAGAATTTATTTTGATATTTGTTGTAAGAAAAATATGAATAACTTAGGATAAGTAGAAGAAATAATATTAATCATTGCATTTGGATTTCTATTTAGAATTTTTCACAACTTGTTGTTTGGCATCTAAATCAAAGTTATATCTATCTCCGTGCAAATATGGGCACTACATAGGCACCATATGTGAAGAAAAAGTTATGTGAACCTTTTTGTAAAAGTTTAAAGACATCTATGATTTATTTCTCAACGGGACCAAACTTATTTATATCACTTGTGCAAAAAAAAATCCAAATATGATAGAAAAGCCAAAGTTTGTGATTGAAGGGTTGAAACTTGAAAGTCTATAATAGGAATGGAGGCAGAAAAATATGTATATAATCTTTGTAGTAAAGAAGTTGATTTACTGACACCCACTTCTGTGCATAAAGACTATCCCATGACAAAAGGTTCGAACTTGCATTGGAACATATCAAGTGACCTTTTCGGAAGTCTATGTAGAAAAATTGATTTTCCTCAATTAATCTGATTTATTTAACCAATTTTTCTAAGTTAGACTTGGAAAAATAATTAATAATTGGCTAAATAATCTAATTGTGGTGTTTCTTGCGAAACCTTTTTTGAGTATTGGAGAAAATGTGTTCCCTAGCCTCTTAGACACCATAGAGACTAGAACACTTGTCCGCTACTACCAGAAACTAGCATTACCCATCAAGTTGTGTCAGGACCAGCCTAGGGGCATGCTGGGTCTAGTTGTGTCATCCTAAAGAATCCTCAAGTCTAGGTCAAAATCAACCAATGTCCTGGGTGCTAGAGGTACTACAGGACATGTGTCAACCAATCATGGTGCTAGGAGGCCCAAGAGCTCAACACTTCACCTATTTTTGCTAATATACTTCTTTGAAGGGCCTGGGTACCTATGGAGAAGGTGCCCAAGACCTAGGCTGCTAAACCACTTGACAAGAACAACATGGATTCTAGTGAAACCAACCAATCATTTGAGACCAAGATCAATAATGCATCTAAATAAACCAAACTTGAATGTTAAGGACAGTTTAATACTTCAAACAAGGATACCCTTCCAAAATCAGGACCTTGATCTCGCAAAGATGTTTTCTCCCTAGGTAGGGGTGGCTAAAAGTCAACCCTATTAGGTGCTTCCAAACCCTACGGGGAAGTAACATTTCCCTAGTCCACCCTTCAATATATTGGCGTTAGTGAATAATAGTGATGGTAATGGAGGGGAGAAGACTTCATGGCCAAGTGTCATGGCCAAAGGAACCAATGGATGGGGGTGTCCACATCTAGAGTGTATAGATGTGAGGAGGGAGCATTCGTGGATGCATGAGTTACTAGCTCGGCCTTGGTTTTTCCACCCCTCTTGTGCACCTTTTACTTCTTCTTGATCTTTATTTGTATTACTGCTTATAGCTCAAGGGTTAGAGCTTGATTTGTATGAGGTATCAATTGTATTACCCCTTTAGGATGAGTTAGTTTATCACTCATTAGGGTTGGGACATGTAGGTTTCTTTTTTTTTATGTAATGGAGCAAGGTGTGCTCAAAAACAGGGTGATGGCCATATGAGTGAGGCAAAGCTCATGCTAGGCTTTTTCCCACGTGTTAATCTTTATGTCCCTGGCCATCTTTTGCATTTTAACTTTTTTTCTTTTATTTTTTTGTGGCCATGATATGCTCTTTATGTTTCTTTTAGTTGCATCAGCCTCCTAGGACTAAATTTCCAAGCCCTATTCAAGGTTTGTGAACATATGAGTGTCGAATCCCCCAAGAACCAATGACAAGTTGTACCTAAAGAATGGAGGTGAAATATGGGCTTGTAATGTAAGATGGAAGGCTTTAATTATGGCATATGCGACAATGGAACTATGTTATATCAATCAAGGCTTCCCAAATAGTGCCCCTCCTATAGCCAAAGGGGCTTAATGGAGATCCCATTGGACTAGGATCAAAGATTAACCCCCCAAGTAAGGTGAGAGAACAAGATCACGATCAAAATTTGTCAATCTTCCAAATCACCCCATAATATATACTAAATGCCCAAAAGCAAACAAGTATAAGCACTCGATTGCAAAATTATCAAAGTACCTTTTGAGTAGCAACCCATCTTCATCCATGTGCTCATGCCAGATGGGTGAGAAGAAAATCGCTGATGCAAGTGGTGAAGATGTATGGCATATCATCAACTAATGATGGTTGTCAAGAGCTACAGACTGACTCGCTGGTTGTCCAATGCAACGGAAAAGTTTTCTCCTATGGCAATCCCTTAAGAGATCCTTCATGTTAAGCTCTCCACAATGACTTTATTCCCTCATAAAATGATATCTAGGGTTTTTCATTTCCCCTTACTCCATTCTAGGGCTTGATTTTCATAAGTAGATCCCCCGTTAGACTCCATCACCCAAGATCAAGCATTGGCCATTCCGCATAGGTAATCACACCTTAAAACTTTCCCAAAACCTAAATTTATCTCATCTCTAAATTTTAGGCCCTTTAAAGCAAGCTGCCAGGCTAGGGTTAGGGCTGAATTCAACTAGGGTAAGTGCGTTTTGCCTTTGGAAGGGTTCTACATGTGGTTTGTAACTCATTGCCTCAAAACCATACTTTTCCATGGTGAATTCCTCCTTTTTAGGGCTAATGTTCTTGAAAATGGCAACAACAAAATCCTGATTTAATTTTCCCTTGAATTAAATTAGGAGAAAATTGTAATTCCACATCATAGACAACAAAAATGAGTTAACTAAGTTAATTTCACCTAATTGGCTCAGTTAATTCGAGTTGAGGGCCTAACTTGAGTCAAGTAGAGTGGTTCCTAAATTTTTGAAGCCTAGGTTGAGTTTAATTTGAGTTGTAATAGTTTAATTCAGTGAAACTGAGTTAAAGTCAGTTAAACTAGTTCCAACTGTTGGAGGAACTAGTTGGAGGTCTAGCAGCGGGGTGCAGCTTTAGTGTTTAACTAGTTAACTTATCAATCAGCCTAAATTAACTCATGATGCACAAAATTCGGGTTACCTAGTTGACATTGGAGTTCAAGGGCAGTGTACTATCAGTTGTAAATTAGTTCAAGTTGTACAAATGGTGCATGCAGTCAAAGAAATGACCTAATGGAATTGCGCAATCCAATGGAGGAAAATTCCTATTCAATACAGGCTTAATTCCCAAGGAAACAACGAAAGGAAATAGGAGCTTGGAGGCTTGGAAATTTGGCTAAGTATTAACCAAACACAATAAGTCAGGCAGAGGATAGCAAATACTTGTGCAAGTTGAGCTCAAGGTTGAGCAGACTATATTGTATTCATCCAGTTTCTTTTATTAATGGAATACAGATAGGAAGGGGTTTTGAGCAGTTACTTTCCCCTAGATATATCTTTGTGTATATGTGTTGAATCTTGTCTCATGTTTATGTTGCGATTTCTCGATTGATTAAATTGCTTTCCGCTGATGAGTAGAGTAGATTCTCATTCAAGTCATTTGTTTTAGAAAATTACATAAGCAGTTTGAATCTACAAGGAATTTCTACATGGTATCAAAGTTGAAATCACTATAGAGCAGGTTTCACAATAGAGCAGAGATTTCGGACTTGTTATTGTAGGAGAATCGAACTTGCAGGATCCTTTCTTCGGAGCTAGCAGGATGGCTTTCTATGGACTAAGACTCAAGTATGCCCCTGAGGGAAACTCGAATTATGTTGCTTGGAAGGACCGCATGGAGGCAGTGCTGGAAGATAATGGGTTAAAGGAATTCATTGATAATGATATCCATAAACCGACAGCAGATGATGCTCGGAATCTAGAAGCTTGGAAGAAGTGTGTAGCGAGAGCTAGGAGGATCATCTTGGAGGGTGTGAGAGACCACATAGTCTTGAAACTACATGGAAAAGAGACTCCCTTTGCTATGTGGAAGACTCTCAGTGAGCTATTCAGAAATAGCAATGAAGCCAAGAAACTTGAATTGATGAAGAAATTGAGGATTGAAGACAAAGGGTATGAGGTAGTCTTCAAAGATGGGAAGGCCTACCTCAAGCATCTTGATTCATGTCAAAATTCAAATCAAGCAATTTGGTGTCAGGATCGAGAGCCTCTACACATTAGAGGAAGATGCATGCACAACCTTGAGGAGCAAGGCAGGGATTAGAGATGTTGTGGTTGAGAGGGAGCATGATTTAGCTCTCAAGAGGAAGCCTCAGCTAGTTGGCAGTTGGGCTAACTAGGAGGATGATGATGAAGAGGACCAGTCAGAGACCTCCAGTAGGAGGATAGTTCGAGCCAAGTGGGCAGAGGGAGCACATGCAGCCATACCTCCAGGTGTGAGGTGGGGTGATGTGAAGCAATAGTCCTAGGAGTGCAGAAATTTGGGCAGGGTCCATTGAGGTGTTTTTTTTTTGTCTCATGGATCATTACCTTGCTACGGGGGCCCACAGTATTCAGTAGCAGGAGGATCAGTGTCAGTCATATATTGAGGAGTGGAAAGGAGTGTTGACAACAAAGCAGGAGACTCAGTAGCAGAGTCGGTAGCAACATAGTTTTCCCAGTAGATAGTTCCAGACACAATTGATTCAATTTGTTTTTGGATGCTTCTCAGTTGCAGATGTTGCAGTTGCAACAACAATAGTGAGAGGTGTTGCATGCAGTACATTCCAAGGGTGTTGGATCAGGGTAGATGTGAATCCCTTTCTTGTTGAGAGGTGTTGAATTTCCACGACCTTGGGTCTAGGTTAGAGTCTTAAAATCACAGACGCTACCAAACCAAGAATCTCAACCATAAACTACTTTGCACAGGAAGCAGTAAATCACATATGCACAATATACACAGTTTTAAACAAAATTGTACAATAATGTACAATCACCAATCTTCGTTATATTAATCCAAATCTGATAAATACAACAGTCTATGGTTACAAGATACAATGACAAACTTGGCTGCAGCACTTCTATGTCGTATCATGTCTTGCAGGTCCGTCCCACACGTACTACTCACTAGTAGTGCCTTAGTCCATCAAGGCATCTACACATCAAGACTCCAAGAGGGTTTCCTCCTATCACTGCTGCAAGTCACGTCTGCTACAATGAACACGGGCTTATCAACTTCTCTCTAGGTTGGTCGATTCCCGAGCTCCAATATGCCAGGCTAGCAACAACTTTAGTCCATCAAAGTGTTGCACTTCGGCACCGTCCTTCACCCAACCTTCAGCTACTCTTCGTCCTTCAAGATAGCTCATCTAGGGCTACTTTGGGTAGCCAACACGCTGCCCTCCAATAGTCCTATGGAACCTGTTGTCGCACAGAGTGTCTAAGCACAGCGACAATGCTCAGACCGGGGGCTGTCACCCTGATCCCCGATCTCTTCGTTTAAGCCATCTCCCTAGGCTAAGGGGGGTAGACCCTATGGGATAAAAGAAGACCAACTGGTAATCAGCTGGCTTGGGAGACACAGCGAGGGAAACAAGCACTTGATTGATTTTAAAACTTGATTAGATCTTTAAATGTTTAGTACCAGTGCCTTTGCTAGATGAAGTGGAAATCGAATAATTGATTCGCTGCTTAGGAAATATAAATATGAACAAATCTTTCAACAATTGCTTGAAAATATTTACTGAAATGTCTAGCATACGATGAGCATTAAAACATTCAAGCAACCACGATCAATTTTAATAACTTAGCAAAGCTCCAACAATTAAATTTTCAAAAGATAGAATACTTTGAATGACCACAAAATGCTAACCAGTTCATAAAATGAATCACCACTTTCAGATAGCTAATCTTCAGATAAAATCTAAGCACATTTAGCTATGTCGAATACCACGAAAAAATTTTCTTTCAAAATTTTTTAATTTTTAAATATTTTATTTTTTATAAATTTTTCAATGATTAAAATATAAACCAAGATCATAAAGAAAAACTAAATTTTAAAATAAAACAAAACTAAAAAAACTAAGGACTAAACCTTTTATATGCCTTTTATGATTTTTTTTTTATGATTTTTTTTTTATTATTTGATTAAAATCAAAACCAAAACCCTAAAACCTTTTATGATTTTTTTATTTTTATTTTTTATAGTTCTAAATTCAAAATTTAAATAGAACAAAAACTGAAAAGAAATAAATCTAAAACTAAAACAAAACTTTAATTCTAAAACTAAAACGAAGCTATATAAAAATATACACTACCCTAACCTAAATATACACAACAAAACAAAGCTAAACTAATGCATATACGTAAAATAAGAAATCAAATCACATGACTGTTTTGCAACTGCAGGCATGGGAAGGTAGGCCTACGGATAGCGAAGGATTGATTTGGAGTGGCTGCAGCGAGGAAAGGTAATGCGTGGAGGTGGACGTGGGTAGCTTAGGAGATGAACGCAAGAGGGGCAACGTGAGAAATAAAGGTTGCGGAAGTGAGAGCTGCGTGAGGTAATGTGTAGGTAACGAGGGAGCTGAGAGTTTGGAAGGGATCACGGAATGGAAATGCGTGGAGAGGGACGCAGGTTTTGAATGGTGAATGGACACAGGAAGATAGACAGCAAAACGCAAGGAGGAAGAGCTGCTGGGTGAGGAAGAAAGCAGCGTGGGTAGTGGCAGAAGGACGCAGCCAGCAACGAGGGAACAAGCTGAGGGTTGAGAGAGATACGGCTAAGTGACGAGGACGCTGGTAATGGCTGCGAAGGAGACAAGAGCAAGGGAGTAACGCAGCATAGAGGATATGGCAGCGTGGAGATGGCTGCGTGGATGGAAGGGTAGGTGAATGATTGGTCATGCAGAGGAATGAGGCTAGACGCGTGGAGTGATAGCTGCTAACAGGGGTGCGGTTCGAGAAGAGGGAGCTGCCTTTCCTGATGCGTTTTTTGTAGTTGGAGCAGCGATTGAGGGTGGCTACAGCAGCAAAGAAAATTCTGAAGTCTACCAGAATGATAAAAACAATTTTGAAACCCTCAGAAAAATATCCCAAATTCCAGAAAACGAATTTCACACTTGTACTTCGGATTCATCAATGAAGCCCCAGGCAGCAGCAAACAGATGGCCTGGAAAACCTTGAACCTTTTTAGAAAACTTGTTTTAGAGATTAGCTGCTTTGGACTGAAAACCCCACGAAATTTTGCAGATCTCAAACAAATGCCCCTGCGAGAGCTGATTCTGAGGCTAGATCTTACCCTCCAGGGCCTAGATCTAGCTTCAAACTAGGATCTCCTCTTCAGATCTGCAACCTGCAATGACAAAACAAACACCCAGAAACAAAATATGCAAGGATCATACTAAAAACCCAAAAACCAGGTAAATAATTACAATATTCATAGTTTGAAAGCTCTAAATAGCCAGAATTGTCAGCCCATAGAAATATTTTTAAAATTTTAAATTTAGTGTGAGGTGCTTCAGAAAACCCTTCATGCATTCACCAAAAAAATTCTAATGATAAGCCTGGGATCAAAACCAACTGGGCTCTTTAGGAAATGCTTTTTTGAGAGTTGGCTAGTTCAGCCGAGAACTTCCCCAAACGCCCGATGATCTCGAAATCAAGATTTTCTTGCACAACTTAATTCAACCATTAACATAGAGGGAGAAATCGACAAAGAAATTCAAATCTAATGGAGATACCTGCCATTATATTCAGAAATTAAGCCATCATTCAAACCCTAATGATCAAACAAGATACCTGTGTTTAAGTCAATCTTCAATAAGCTAACATCAATGGCTGAAAATAAATCTTATGCAAGAAAATAAAACATCTTACAACATTTTTCTGAAGAGTAACACCAGCGGAGATTAACCGCAAAGTCTTTCTTTATTTGCACATGAAAAACGATTACAAGAGAGCTTTCACTCAGCACACGACTCAAAGGTCGAATGATCTCAATGGACAACTGACCTCCTATTTAAAGACAAATTTCCCAACGGCTAGTTCGAGTGATCCTTGTCAAAGCGATCTTGACTATTGATGAGAATCAAAAAATCTTTTAATCTCATCCATCGAAATTAAAATAATGAGGAAATTCGAATTTATCATTTAAATGCATTTTAATTAATTCAAAAATTTATTTTTTTGAATTAATTTCCTCAAAATTTTGACTTTGACTTAACCCAAGGGACCAAGGGCATAAAATTTAACAAAATAATCATTTAACCCTAGTCCCTGGACCTTTAAAATTTAATTTTTTAGAGGAGCATTGAATTTAGCCTTTGGAAAAATTACCTAGGACCTAGGACTTATGAGGGGATAAATTATTTTTCTAACCCTCAAGACACTTTACATCATGATTTTTACATTTTTACATCTCAAGGGGGAAAACCCATTTGACATAGACCCTCATAGACTACCCAATTCTGCGACACAAACATAATCTAGCAGATCAAGCAATTTGTAATAAAATAACCTAACCAAATAGCTAGGATTATTCCCAAATCACTTTTACATAGACTTGACCTAGCACACTAGGACTCCCCTAAGATTCTAATGACAAAATCCATTCCGGCTTTGGGGTTAGGCTGAAGGAAAACTCTGCCGACCATGGGTCGGTGAGACAAAAAACCTTCCGGAACGTAGATCATCACTAGAAGATTAGGTTTACCTAGGCAATTACATACATGACACAGATCTGCTAAGATTATTTACAATTTACACATGCAAACTAGGTTTACAAAATAACATGATCAGGCTGATGATGATAGTCGAATGGCATGGACACAACGATCAAGCGCTACCCTTTTGCGAAAAAAGGGAGTGTACTGCTATGGGTCGTTGACACGTAGTGGTCAACATCTGGCTCTACTTGGGGACACGTTGCTGCACTGTAGGAATGTGAGAATCCAGAATCTGCATCCACACAACACACAACAAAACATAAGTAGCGTCCATCCAAAAATCATCATATAACACTAAGCACAAGAAAGATATAAGCTCTTCGTTTATTAACTATCTAGCAACGTGAAAAGTAAATCTAATCCTAAAACATAAATGAAATGCTGAAAAGACAAGGTGTAGGGTTAGAAATACAGAGGATGCCCCATGGCATTAGATGCGTTCAATATAGTGTATACTGAGCATTTGCCTGCTTTCAGGCAAATCTGTCGGTTGCTTCTCGGATGTGCCATGTCCAATCCTGCATACGGTAGGACTTTTTCCTATTCGAAAATCAAGTTGCTCGCAGCCATTTGATGCATCAAATCTTTTTCTCATTCTCTTTCTCTTGCGATTTTTCTTCGTGGCAGGCTGTATCACTGATGATGTGGGACATTTTGCTTCGAAACTCTTAGATAAAGTATGTAAGATATGTATGACATGTCTTTCTTCATTCTGCATCTGCTCTGTCAAGGATGATGGATCAGTCGCACAAGTATCACTAGTTATAACTTGACCCTTTTTTATTTCTTCTTTGATCATGTCATTCTTAGTTAAATCTTCGTTAATGGAGCTAGCCTCTTTCTCGGGATATTCACAACAAGACGAGACTTGTGATTTTCTCTCTTCCAGCCTTTTATGTAATGAACCCATTTCTCTAGCATGTCTTACTATTAACTTCGCTTGATTGAGTTCAGTTTTCACGAATCTTTCTTGCAGAGTGACATGATTAGCTTGCATAGCCTTTATTTGATTCTGAATAATGGACATTTGATTAGAATGATTAACTTCCATTATTTTTAATCTGTTCTCAATGATATGTATTCCATTTGTATTTATGACACGTGGTACCTACTTTTCTTCTATGGCCAATAATCTATTCTGAAGAGATATTTGACCAACTTCCATGTCCTTTATAATTTTATCATTTTTTGCTTTCATGCCCATGAAACAGTTTTGCATATAGTTTATCTCTTTCTTATGATTTGCTTGCATGGTAGCCAACTGATTATTATAATCGAATCTCATGATGGTCATTTCATCATCCATAGTTGACAACTTGTTCTGAATAGCACTTATTTCTTCCTGATAACTTGCTTCCATGGCAGTCACTTGATTTGAATGATTGAGTTCCATGATCGTCATATTTTCCTCTAGGGCTAATAATTTGTTTTGCATAGAATTAATTTCCCTGTCATGATTAGCTCTCATGGTTTCCATTTCCTTAGCATGCTGACTTTTCATGTCGGTTACGTGATCAGAGTGTTTAATTCTCATGATTTCCATTTCCTTATCACGTTTTTCCAGGTGGGTGTATAAGGTTCTCATATCTTTGACATAATCAATTACAATTTTTTCTTGATTAAGCTCCATATTTTTTACCAGCTGTGTTTGACTGAACTACATGTCTTTAACCAGCTGCTTTAGTTCTTCTATAATTTGATTATCATTTTGCCTTTCATTGTTGACGCTGTCATGGATTTGATCTGTAACAGTACAAGTGGATGGCACATTCTGATATGGAGAATTGTCTTGAAATCTTTCATCGACAGCTGGATCCTTCACAAGATCACTTTCATTATGTTGCATAATTTTAGGGGCACAAGGCGAGCTATCTTGATAACAATATCTCTCTTTAAAAGCATTGACGATGTCTTGTAAAGAAGCGAAAGAACCTTCAGGACAATTATTAAACCAATTCAAAGCATCACCCTCCAAAGAAAAGGCAAATAGACGCATTTTGACATCTTCATGATTATACTGAGGAGAACTGCAATATATGAGCATTATACGAGTAAACCTGCATAAATGTTTTCTAACAACGACTGAATCACCACCCGAGAATAAAGACAATTTATGAATGGCCACTTTCGGAATATCATGGAGAACATCAGTAAAATGACACAGGGTAAACGAATAATCCATGATGAATAATGAGGGACTAAATGGATGATAGAGAGAGACCTTTGCTCAAGAAAATAAAGAGATGAAAGAAGTGGAGTTGCCACTTGAACATGAATTTAACTCTAGGATCCAAAAGGCAACAAACAACCAGATATAAGGGAGGGCTTCTTGTCTGGGAAATAATAAATGGAAGAAATGGAGTCGCCACCCAAACAAGAAATGAACCGAAGTGTCTAGGTGCTAAAGGTACGATTAACGAGATGACGAAAGATAGGGCGATGAAAAGATCAAATGACGCCAGGAAATGCTGGCCGCTTGACAGGCTAATGAATGGCAGAAAAGATGAGATGCGCCAAAAAATTTTGAGTTTGCCGATCTCAAATGAATGATAAAAAGATGGAATATGGATGATGAATGTTGAAGAAACCAAGGATAGAAACAATTCTATCCTTGGCAACGGCGCCAAAAAATGTTGTCGTTGTCGGCTCAAATGAAAAGATGACAAATGAGAAGATGAATGAGGAATTGTTCTTGAAACGCCGAGAATAAAATATCCCCGGCGGCGGCGCCAAAAAATGTTGTCGCACAGAGTGTTTAAGCATAGCGACAACGATCAGACGAGAGGCTGCCACCTTGATCCCCGATCTCTCCGTTTAAGCTTTCTCCCTAGGCTAAGGGGGGTAGACCCTATTGGATAAAAGAAGACCAATTGGCAATCAGCTGGCTTGAGAGACACAACGAGGGAAACAAGCATTTGATTGATTTTAAAACTTGATTAGATCTTTAAATGTTTAGTACCAGTGCCTTTTCTAGATGAAGTGGAAATCGAATAATTGATTCGCTGCTTAGGAAATATAAATACGAACAAATCTTTCAACAATTGCTTGAAAATATTTACTGAAATGTCTAGCATACAATGAGCATTAAAACATTCAAGCAACCACGATCAATTTTAATAACTTAGCAAAGCTCCAACAATTAAATTTTCAAAAGATAAATTACTTTGAATGACCACAAAATGCTAACCAGTTCATAAAATGAATCACCACTTTCAGATAGCTAATCTTCAGATAAAATCTAAGCACATTTAGCTATGTCGAATACCACGAAAAAAATTTCTTTCAAAATTTTTTTAATTTTTAAATATTTTATTTTTTATAAAATTTTAAATGATTAAAATATAAACCAAGATCATAAAGAAAAACTAAATTTTAAAATAAAACAAAACTAAAAAAACTAAGGACTAAACCTCTTATATGCTTTTTATGATTTTTTTTAATTTTTTTTTATTATTTGATTAAAATCAAAACCAAAACCCTAAAACCTTTTATGATTTTTTTATTTTTATTTTTTATAGTTCTAAATTCAAAATTTAAATAAAACAAAAACTGAAATGAAATAAATCTAAAACTAAAACAAAACATTAATTCTAAAACTAAAACAAAGCTATATAAAAATATACGCTACCCTAACCTAAATATACACAACAAAACAAAGCTAAACTAATGCCTATACGTAAAATAAGAAATCAAATCGCATGACTGTTTTGCAGCTACAGGCATGGGAAGGTAGGCCTGCGGACAACGAAGGTTCGATTTGGAGTGGCAGCAGTGAGGAAAGGTAACGCATGGAGGTGGACGTGGGTAGCTTAGGAGATGAACGCAGGAGGGGCAGTGTGAGAAATAAAGGTTGCGGAAGTGAGAGCTGCGTGAGGTAATGTGCAAGTAACGAGGGAGCTGCGAGTTTGGAAGGGATCACAGAAGGGAAATGCGTGGAGAGGGACGTAGGTTTTGAATGGTGAATGGACGCAGGAAGATAGACAGCAAAATGCGAGGAAGAGTTGATGGGTGAGGAAGAAAGCGACATGGGTAGTGGCAGAAGGACGCAGCCAGCAACGAGGGAACAAGCTGAGGGTTGAGAGAGATATGGCTGAGCGACGAGGAGGCTGGTAATGGCTGCGAAGGAGACAAGAGCAAGGGAGTAATGCAACATATAGGGTATGGCAGCATGGAGATGGCTGCGTGGATGGATGGGTAGGCAAATGATTGGTCGCGCAGAGGAATGAGGCTAGACGCGTGGAGTGATAGCTGCTGATAGGGGTGTGGTTCGAGAAGAGGGAGCTGCCTTTCCTGATGCGTTTTTTGCAGTTGGAGCAGTGATTGAGGGTGGCTACAGCAACAAAGAAAAATTCCAAAGTCTGCCAGAATGATAAAAACAATTTTGAAACCCTCAGAAAAATATCCCAAATTCCAGAAAACGAATTTCACACTTGTACTTCGGATTCATCAATGAAGCCCCAAGCAGCAGCAGACAGATGGCCTAGAAAACCTTGAACCTTTTCAAAAAACTTAATTTAGAGATCAGCTGCTTCGGACTGAAAACCCCACGAAACTTTGCAGATCTGAAACAAATGCCCCTACAAGAGCTGATTCTGAGGCCAGATCTTACCCTCCAGGGCCTAGATCTGGCTTCAAACTAGGATCTCCTCTTCAGATCCGCAACCTGCAATGACAAAACAAACACCCAGAAACAAAATATGCAAGGATCATACTAAAAACCCAAAAACTAGCTAAATAATTACAACATTCATAGTTTGAAAGCTATAAATAGCCAGATTTGTCAGTTTGCCATAGAAATATTTTTAAAATTTTAAATTTAGTATGAGGTGCTTCAGAAAACCCTTCATGCATTCACTAGAAAAATTCTAATGATAAGCCCGGGATCAAAACCAATTGGGTTCTTCAGGAAATGCTTTTTCGGGAGTTGGCTGGTTCAGCCGAGAACTTCCCCAAACGCCCGATGATCTCTAAATCAAGATTTTCCTACACAACTTAATTCAACCATTAACATAGAGGGAGAAAACGACAAAGAAATTCAGATCTAATGGAAATACTTGCCATTATATTCAGAAATTAAACCATCATTCAAACCCTAATGATCAAACAAGATACATGTGTTTAAATCAATCTTCAATAAGCTAACATCAATGGCTGAAAATAAATCTTATGCAAGAAAGTAAAACATCTTACAACATTTTTCTGAAGAGTAACACCAGTAGAGATTAACCCCAAAGTCTTTCTTTATTTGCACATGAAAAACGATTACAAGAGAGCTTTCACTCAGCACACGACTCAAAGGTCGAATGATCTCAATGGACAACTGACCTCCTATTTAAAGAAAAATTTCCCAACGGCTAGTTCGAGTGATCCTTGTCAAAGCGATCTCGACCGTTGATGAGGATCAAAAAATCTTTTAATCTCATCAGTCGAAATTAAAATAATGAGGAAATTCGAACTTATCATTTAAATGCATTTTAATTAATTCAAAAATTTCATTTTTTGAATTAATTTCCTCAAAATTTTGACTTTGACTTAACCCAAGAGACCAAGGGCATAAAATTTAGCAAAATAATCATTTAACCCTAGTCCCTGGACCTTTAAAATTTAAATTTTTTAGAGGAGCATCGAATTTAGCCTTTGGAAAAATTACCTAGGACCTAGGACTTATGAGGGGATAAATTATTTTTCTAACCCTCAAGACACTTTACATCATGATTTTTACATTTTTACATCTCAAGGGGGAAATCCCATTTGACATAGACCCTCATAGACTACCCAGTTCTACAACACAAATATAATCTAGCAGATCAAGCAATTTGTAATAAAATAACCTAACAAATAGCTAGGATTATTCCCAAATCACTTTTACATAAACTCGACCTAGCACACTAGGACTCCCCTAAGATTCTAATGACAAAATCCATTCCGGCTTTGTGGTTAGGCTGAAGGAAAACTCTGCCGACCATGGGTCGGTGAGACAAAAAACCTTCCGGAACGTAGATCATCACTAGAAGATTAGGTTCACCTAGGTAATTACATACATGACACAGATCTGCTAAGATTATTTACAATTTACACATGCAGACTGGGTTTACAAAATAACATGATCAGGCTGATGATGATAGTCGAATGGCACGAACACAACGATCAAGCGCTATCCTTTTGCGAAAAAAGGGAGTGTACTGCTATGGGTCGTTGACACGTAGTGGTCAACGGAACCCAATCTCGTCACTGCCGGATCTGCTCCTAATATGATTTTTCCTCACTTCGGAATGTCATATAATTGGCTCCAACAAGCTATAACAAGTCTGGTCCAATTCTGGTCACCAAACTGTGACCCAATACACCTCACAAATGTTGCTGCTACACCATGTTGCACTGTTGAATGTTGCACTAGTTAGGGCAAACTTTCCAGCCCTCAACCCTTCATGCAAATCAGCAAGCAACCTCCAAATGACTGCGGTCTTGGCTGGAGAGACTCTCCAACTTTACGATGTGAAAAAGGGATTAAGACCAACCCTTAGAAAGATTCCACGCAATTTGTTTCAAGTTTTGGGGCTCCTAAGCCCAGATCTACTTTCTCCTAGCCCAATGCTAGTTCTATTGGGCCTAGTACTAGTTCTCATTGGCCTTGAATTCCCCTTGCTCCATTTCCGATTTGAATATTTGATTTTCTGAAGCTAATCATTGGTGGGTTTTTGCAGAAAATTGGTAAACATTTGTGTTTCAGGTATTGAAATTTTTTTGGCAACTTGGGCAAGTGATCTTCAAGGCCTAGGGCCTAAGGATTTGATCTCTAAACCATCTCTCATCCCCATGGGTACCCTCCAAGATCTCACATGTCGGTCGATCCTTAGAGTACTCCACCAACAGTTGCGCTTTCTAATCATGGCAGATGCTCATGAGGGAAAGCGTCGTGGGCCTTTTAGATAGCATCTGTCACCACATTATGCTTGCCCTTGACATATTCAATGTCAAAATCATAGGCCTGAATCCTGCTGACCCACTTCTGCTACCTGTCATTGAGGCCCTTCTGCCCCAGAAAGTGGCGAAGACTATTGTGATTAGTCTTAACTCTGAACCTGTTACCAACCAAATACTATTGGAACTTGACCAAAGCATGCATGATGGCCAACATCTCCATGTCATAGATCGAGTACAATCTCTCATGACTAAGGAGCTTATGACTCTCGAAGGCTATAGGATGGCCTCCCTGTGACAATATTGCGCCAATGCCCTCGCCTGATGCATCACACTCCAAGGTGAATGGTTGTGTGAAATTGGGTAGAGCCAATACTAGGCAACTACTCATCACCTCCTTGAGGTGCTCAAATGTTGTTTGTTCCCTATCAGTCCATGCAAATGTCCCCTTCTTGGTCAAATCTATGATGGGTGTTGCTAGCTGTGAGAAGCCCTTTACGAACTTCTGGCAATAGGTGCAAATTCCTACAAATCTCCTCATCTAGGTCACATTCCGGGGAATTTTCCAATCTTGGATGGATCTAATCTTCTCCTCATGCACCCGCACTTCATCCTCCCCAACGATATGCCCCAAGTAGAGCATCTCGGTCAGCCCAAACTCACACTTGGATAGTTTCGCATAAAACTGCTATCCCTCCAAAATATGAAGCACCTCCTTGAGATGTTGTAGGTGCTCCTCCCATGTCCTATTGTAGGTCAATATGTTGTCAAAGAACACCAGCACAAATCTGCGTAGCTGCTTGCGGAAAATGTGGTTCATGCAAGATTGCAAGGTGGTTGGAGCGTTTTTCAACCCAAAGGGCATTACCAAGAACTCAAAATGGTCATAGTGGCATCTGAACATTGTCTTGGGGATATCCTGATCCCTCACTCGAATCTGATGGCACCCCAAACGCAAATCTATCTTAGATAAGTACTTGGCTCCTCTAAGCTCATCTATGCGAGGAATGGGGTATCAGTTCTTCAACTTCTTCTTATTGAGGGCTCTATAGTTGATGCACATCCTCAACGTGCCATCCTTCTTCTTCACCAGGACAACTGATGAAGCGAAGGGACTGGAGTTGGGCCTAATGTGCCCCAAAGCCAACAACTCATGAATAGCCTGCTCAATCTCATCTTGGTAAGCCTTGGGATGTCGGTAGGGGGTCGTGATCATTGCCTGCACCCTTGGCTCTAGCTCAATAGTGTGCTCAAACCCCCTATCAGGTGGTCGTCCTGGCGGAATGTCTCCAAACACTATTGGGTACCTGTCTAGAATGGCCTGGATGTCTAGGTGTGGTGGTTGGGGTTTGCCCCCTGCATCGGATATCCTCAGCTCCATGATCCACTCTACCTCACCATGTTAGTTTTTGTAGCATCAAATGTGTTCTAGCCATGAAATTTTGTGGAGAGGTTAGAATACATGAGATCTTCAAAACCCAAAAATCGTTTCTGGAAGTTCCACCTAGAAGTGTCTCAATTAGATTATTGATTTTTAAATATTTCCTAAGTCTAAACTTATGGAATATGGTTAATTAATCAGTGTTAATTGAGATAAGGCGTGAATCATCTAGAAACTTACACGGATCGATCCAGAAATTATACTAGCCATTGATTAAATTCTAATCTTGGTTGTTGGAGCTCCAACAGTGGATTATAAAAGAAAGTCCATGTGGTGATGGAGATCATCCAATGCAGATACTCAGTTGCCCAAGGCAGTTCGATTTTCTCAATAGCAGCAGCTCAGCAGAGAAGATAGAGCTAGAGAGTGAGTAGCAGGTGGAAGAGGAGAGCAGTAGCATTCCGGGAGGAGGATATCTAGTACCTGAAAGAGTCGAAGGAAGGAATACCGAAATCTTTAGAGGGCCAGTGTAGGCTCTGCACAGAGGATGACACAGTGAGCTCAGTGCAGAGGCTGGGGAAGCTATTTCGGAGGCAGAAAATAGTTGTGGGGTGAGAGAAAACTCTCACAATATTTTTGCCAATGTTTTCCTCAGATTAGATTGCCAACTGGGCATCTAAATCATTGTACTCAAAATTGTTGTTGAATATTAATAATAAAACCCTCATCTGTTGCACCAGTTTTCCCAAGTTGGGTTTTTCTGGGGAAGATTGTCCAAAAATAATTGTGTCCAAATATTGTGTGCTATAATTTCTCAGTTTCCAATATTTTATTTTTCGCAGTATTTTATGGTGAAAATTGCAGTTGTGATTATATTCATTATTTGTCATAGCAAATAAACCGCATAATTAATCTTTTTGAGTTAGAAGAATAATTTCCAGTAGCTGCAATATTGAAAAACTCACACACCATGCCTCAAATTTTCCTCCATCCTATGCACTGACACCATCTGTGGGGGGCATGAGTGCATGCCCCTCAATAAAACCATCTTCCGTTAGGTCCCACCATCTTCCGTTAGGTCCCACGAACTCCATCTCCAACTTCTGTCAGTCAGTAGTAATGCTCCCATGAGAGTACAGGCACTGCACACCAAGCACCACAGTGTCTGGAACATCAACCACAAAGCAGTGGTCTGTCATAGAGTAGTTCCCCATCACTACTGTCATCTCGGGGGCATATCTAGTGCATTGCATGGTACAGTATCCCGACACCAAAACGGAGAATCCCTCAAAGGCCTTTGTGTGTATGCCTCTCCTCTCCACCATCTAGGCATCTACGAAATTGTGGGTGGCCCCACTGTCTACCAGCACCGAAACGCGTTGCCCCTGCACCGTGCCCCTGATCCTCAAAGTGAGGTACTTCAGCACTCCCTGAAGTGAAGCAATGACTCCTGCTGCTGGTAAGAAAGGTGCTCTCCCTGGTGGGGGTAGTGGGCCTCCACCTCCTCCAGCCACCGGTGGCTCATCATCTCCAACGCCTATCTCCTGCTCCACATCATCCTCTGGCTCACTGTCAGAAAATACCTCTATGAAATGTGCCTTGCCCTTAGTACACCGATGTCCTAGTGCCCATAGCTCCTGGCAAGTGAAGCACAACTTCCTCCGACGGAGGTCTCTCTTGGCCTCGTCATCCAATTTCCCACGCCCCTGAATGTTTCGTTGTGGTGGGGGTCTAGTGTCTCTTCCCCTCTGTTGGAATACAGGTCTGGTGGGTATCTGCGCTCTGGCCCTGGGCAGAGCATCCTGCAAGTACTGGGCTCTACCAATTGTGTCCTACAAAGTGGTGGGCCTGTTGGACCTCTCCAAGCCCCTCTACGACTTTGCTAGCCCCTCCAAAAATAGGAAAACCCTCTTGGTCTCTGATAGATCCAATACCATCACTGATACTCTCAGAAACTCAGAGATGTATGCCTCTACACTACCGGCCTACTTCTGCGTCAACTCCCCGAAGTGCTCCTCCGAGTCTCTCCTTTCAAAGCGCTCAAGTACCCTTCGTGTGAAATCCTCATAGGCCGTGACTCCTACATGCCCCATCGTGGTCAATCCATGGAACCACCAATCATGGGCTTCTCCCTCCAAGTGTAAAGTGGCAATCTTGATTGCCTCCACCTTCGTCATCTGGTTAAGCTAGAAATAGACATCCAACTTCTCAACCCACGCCCTGGCTGAGCTCTTAGGTGAGCCATCAAAAGTTGGAAGGAATAACCTTCCCACTGTGCGCTGCAAATCAGTGCCATGCGTGTAACCTCCTCCACTCTGCCCCTTGCTCCTATTGTTTCCCTTCAGTTGGCAGAAGTCTTTGAAGGTGATGGCATCTCTGAAATCAGCCCCATAGGACTGGTACTCCACAAAATAGTCTCCCATGGGCATGTCCTCCTACCCCTACAACCCTCCAGCACCCGATGCTAGAAATGTAGGGATGGTTGACCTGGGTGGTGTGCTAGAGACATGAGGCACGTTGGGTGGGTTTGTTGCCTGGTGGTGCGAGGTACCCAAGCCCTCACCCAAGTGTACATCTCCCTGAACACCCTTGCCCTTGTTGTTACTGTTGTTCTGCTGCCTCAACTCATCAATACCCCTAGATAAGTCATGGATAGCCTTCAAGAGATGTTGGGAAAACTCCTCTTCTTTACTCACTCTATCATTCAGGTTCTCCCCCATAGCTGGCCCCTCAACCTCTAACTCAAGGGTCTCTGTATCAGGAGTAATTTGTAGTTGCCTTTCCCTACTTTTGTACCTTTGTCTCCTATACGTGATGTCTTTCTTGTTCTCTGGTGTCATAGGATGATGGTTCTTCCCACAGGCTAAGCCAAGACTATGAGCTCTGATACCATTGTAATATCCCTAAGTAAAATTAACAGCGATAAACAAAGCATGCATAGAAAAAACAACACAAAATTTCCACACAATATTAAACTCTCGGAAAGACACCAAAATCTGCACAGAACTGAGCCATTTTATTATAATAATAAGGGGGTACAATATAAGCTCGGAATGTATGCACCTAGGCTTTCTCAAGGCAATATCACAAGACCCAGGTGATGAAATTAGTTGCTCAGCCACTAGGAAGATGTCCCCTCAAATGCTCTGCGCTGGCCCTAGAAACTGTGTTGTTGGCTGCAAGAAACTATCGCTACGTCCACCTCTAGTGCTCAGAAAATTCGAGGAAATTAACCTTGGTCTCCCCACAAATAGCCCACCAAAACCCAGAAAGGGTTTTGCCAAATGTTGAACTTTGAAATTCGGCCCAATTTCCACGCTCTCCTCCAACTGATCGGCAAATCAACCCTTTAGAAAATAACATTGTTTAAGGCACCCAAATGGTTGCAAAGCCTGCGAAATTCCTTCCTGGAACTCCCCACAAGATTCAGCTCGTCCCAACACTCAAATTGGCCTCCTCCAAGCTCCCATGTGTGGCACGAAATCCCCTTTGCGTAGGCCCACACAGTCTCTAGTGTTGGCTCGGTGTGTACAGCGAATTCCCTCAAATTCGAGCCCAACTAGCATTCCAAAACTCCAACAAATAATGGCCCAAATCACTCTAGGAAAGCTCCATGAATTCTCTGCTCTACAACCAACTCTTCCAAGGGATGGGTACTTCCTTCTCTGCACCTAACTTGCTGGAAAAACTCTATGAATTACTCACCAATCTCCCAGGCAGCTCTCAAACAAGTGTAGATCACCTCCTTGGGCTAGCACTCGAAATCCACCGAAGGTAAGGTGAGATTCTCGCATGAAAATCTCGTGTGCTCCACAGCACTTGCAAACTTGGCTCTCAGCTCAAGTGTACTAGGTCAGAGTGAATATCAAATGATCGAAAAGTCCCCAGAATGATGAATGCATCTCCTATTTAGCCTTGAGCCTCCAATTCTCCATGTGGGTCCCATCCATCGATTCCTTCATCTCTCTTCCCTCCATGAGTGTGTATTAGCCAAGGGGAGAGTATTTCCCTTCGGGGTGGCCCCCACCATCCACTAGCAATTTGATTTTCCTTTTTCCACTATGTTGGAGCCTCCTTTACCTCAAAATTGCAAGTGAGACCCCACAACCAACTTTTTCCTAAGTGGCAATCCAAAATTGACAAAATTGGTCAAAATTGATATTTCACTAAGCAACCTTGCTAAGTGGGAATATCACATCTTCACACTCCAAGCCATTATTGAGGAGGCCCATCATTGCTATTCAAAAGTTTACAGTTGTTTTGTAAACTTTAAAAAATCATTTGACACAGTCCCAAGGAAGGCATTATTCAAAATACTCTGTGACATTGGCATATCTGAGACAATATTGGTAGCCATAATGATGTTAGTTTTTGTAGCATCAGATAGGTATTCTAGTCTCTATTTGTGTCTAAGAGGCTAAGGAACACAAGGTCTCCAAAACCCAGAAAAGGTTTCGTGAGATAAGCTTGTGAAATGCCTCAATTAAATTAATTGATCAATAATTAAAGGATGCCTAAGTCTAACTTAGGAAAATTGATTAATTAATGGGAATTAATTGAGAATGATCGAGAAGGCGCTAGATACTCACATGGATTGAATCTAAGATGATCTTAGCCGTTGATGAGTATCTAATCATGGTTGTTGAAACTCCAACGAGAGATTATAAGAGTAGATCGAAGGGATGAGGAGAGACACAAGTGAGGGAGCAAGTATCCAGGCAGTGTGAATTTCCCAGTTCAGGGTGATTCAATGAGGGAAGAATTTGAGCCAGTGGATGTGTTGAGATGTCAGTGTTGTCATTGATGGCCATATGGATTGAATATATATAATATATAGAAAGAATCCCAAGAAGTGTTGGACCCAAGGAACAAGAGGAGCAGTACCAAAAACAAGAGCGAGAAGCAAATCCAAGAGAAGACCACATATGTAGAAAAGAAAGAGCCAAAAGTGAAGAATAGTAATATTGGAGAAATATCATATCAATAGTTTTATATCAGCATTTTTTATTGTGTCACCACTCAAAACCCTGATTGTCGATCTCTGATAAGACCTAAGCTCCGATCTCCGACTCCGATCTCTAATGTGCGATATGGAACTCCGATGCAATGTGGACGTCCGATCTTCGATGTGCGATATGGAGCTCCGATCTCCGATATGCGATATGGACATCCGATCTTCGGCCTTTGATATGCAGACCCGATGGGATTTAAGTTAACGATTTAATAATTAAATCGCATCCGCCCTTTATCGGAACTTTTGAATGGCACCTCCGATTGTCGATTGGCGATATGGTTGCAGACCTGATTGGTTTTATTACAACGACTCTAATATAATATCGCGCCCGCCTCATCGGAACTTTCATATATCACAAGATTTGAAGGCATGTCATGTTAGAACCTTTGATATCCATGTGAGGCCAACGTACGAAGCGATGATGTGGCATGTGGGACCTCCCAACATCCATTATAATATGGTTTCACGTTATTCGTTTCATTAAAAAGTCAGCCTCTCCTCTAATAAACGTGTATTTTCGTTTATTGGCGAAACTCCTATATATACAAGTCTAAACCTTCATTTCAACTCATCTGATTCAGTGATTCATCACAAAGAGAAAGATACAATTCACAACTCGTGAGCTTAACAACACCGAAGAAAAGAAGCTAAAGGTCGAGAAGAGGAAGCAAATTTTGATTGGGTTAAAAATTGATGAAACTATATCTCGGACCTGTGGACAGTCTTATGTGGAGGGATCGAACCTGCGAATATGTGTGTGGATAGATGTATGTGGAAGCTCGAACTTTGAAAGGCTTGTGAGTCATACATGTAGCTTAAAGGCTCGAAATTACAAGATCTATGGAACTGCGGCACACATAAGCTCGGAACTGTTATGACTCGATCAATGGAGGTATGGACCAATTATAGCTCGGACTAGTAGCAGACTTATGTGTGACACAACGAACAATTGATACCTCTACGCACTCTTGAATAGTGAAGAACTCATGGCCTTGAACAGTGAAGATTTTGAGGGATTGAACAATGGAGAACTTGAAGCCTTGGATAGAGAAGTACTCTCCTATTCGGATCTTGGACAGTGGACAAAATTAGGAGTCTATGTCAGTCTTGTGGAGCGACTATTTGAATATTGAAGGAAGTCCTGAAGTCTTTTGAAAGTAAGTCATTCATACATTCTGTTTGTTATTTAAGAAGATTGAAGGATTGGTGCCCTAGAGGTTGGAGCCTCTAAAACAGGGTTGGAGCCTTGAGAAGGATAGGGTTGAAGCCCTAGAGGTTGGAGCCTCACAAAAGTCCAAGTTGGTGCTTGGCAATAGGTTGGAGCTTGGAAGATTGAAGGGTTGGTGCCCTCAAACATCATTGTACTCAAATTTTTGTAAAAGAGGATTGGTGTCCTCACTTGTTTATAATAAAATCCTTATTATTTTTTTTTATTATTATAATTGTGAAGAATCTTAACTGGTAAATATAACAATTGAAAAGAAATATTGATTCACCCCCCTCTCAGTGTTTCCAACAATTGGAATCAAGGCCAACTTCTTCATAATCATCCTAACAGCTGGAAGAAGGATTTTTCAGTCACAATGCAGAATCAGGTTTCAGGAAAAATTTCCAAATTTGATGGAACAAACTTTGGCTTTTGGAAGCGTAGGATGACATTCTATTTAATGTCTCTTGGACCTGAAGTATGGCAATCAGTTACTGATGGGTATAAAGTTCCAGCTACTCCACCAACAGATCAGGATGGACAAAAAGTTTATGTAGCAAATGCCAAAGCACTAAATTCCATAACAAGTGGAATTACTGATTCAGAATTTACAAAAGTTATGAACTGTGATTATGCCAAGGAAATGTGGGACAAGCTTATTGCTATCTATGATAGAGACTTCAAGCTCAAAAAGGCAAAACTCCAAACACATAGAAGACAATTTGAAAGTCTTAAGATGGATGACGAAGAAAATATTGCAGCCTATTTCCTCTATGTAGATGAAGTCGTCAACTCACTCAAAGCTTTAGGTGAAACTGTTGAAGAAAGCACAATTGTCCAAAAAATTTTGAGATCACTTCTAGAACTGCTTGATTCCAAAGTCAGTGCCATACAAGAAATGGAGGACTTGGATGATCTAAAAATGGACGCACTTCATGGGATTCTCATTGCACATGAAATGAGAAAAGGAATCCCTAACTCCAAGGAAGTTGCATTCAAAGCTTCAAGGTCATCAAAGAAAGGGAAAAATTATAATTATAGCAGTGATGATTCCGACATTGAATCTGAACTAGCTCAATTCGTAAGAAAACTAAGGGTCCAAGCTCAAAGGAAAGTATCCTCTCATTTGTTTTAAATGTGGAAGAATAGGACATTATGCTATAAAATGTCCTCATAAACATGATAGTGATGATGAAGACGAATATAAAAAGAAGGTGTTCAAGAAGAAAAGGTTTAACAAAAAGAATTTCTTCTCCAAACAAGATGACTCTGATGAAGAAGAATTTATGATTACTAAGAAGAAATCAACTAAAAATACCTCTCCACACAAAAGAGATGATGATGAGTCTGATAAGGAAGATAACTATGCTAGAAGCAGTGAAGTATTATTTATGGCATTCACAAATGAAGATGATCTCGAACAAGAAGAAGAAGGAGATGTGGATGATTTACTAATGAGTGCCATTGAAGAAAATGAGAAATTACGAAAGAAGGTCATTTCTCTCAAAGTGGAAAAAGAGGAAGCAAAAAGGAAGGAAGAATTCTTGAACAATAAACTAAAAGAAAGAGAAGAAATTTGTGAAAAACGTGAAGCTGAAATTGTTTCCCTAAGAAAAGAGTTGGATCAAGTTAAAAAGAGTTGGCAAAGCTCTCAAACTCTTGATAACATCCTTAATACTCAAAGACCTCAACATGACAAGTCTGGAATTGGTTTCAAAGGAGAATCATCAAGTACAAAGGAGAATCCAAAGAAGTTATGTTGACATCCTTTGCAGTCATCCAAAAGAGGAGAAGCCATCCCACCAAGAGCAAAGGTCCACCTTTAACAACCCAAGGAATGAAGGAAGGCTACCTCCAAGGAAGAATACTACATCAAGTCAAGGCTATTCTAATAGGTATCAAACAATCTTTCTTGGTTATTGCTTTCATTGTAAAAACTTTGGTCATCAAGCTAAGTATTGTAAAGCTCGTAAGGATAATATTTCATGATATAGGATCAGTCATCAAAGCAAGCCACGTAGCCTAAAAGCACAAGGACGGATCAAGAATTACAATTCATTTGATCCTTTGGCTAAGTATGATCCTGTTTGCTCAAAATGCAATGATTATGGCCATGATTCACAAAATTGTTCATTCAAAAAGGAATAATTGAAGAAAGAGGAACCCACTACTGATAAATGTGGTCTAGCGTTATGTGTACGTAGTGATGAAAATCAATGGTTTGTGGATAGTGGATGTTCAAGACACATGACAGGTGACCAAAATAAGTTTATCTCGTTAAATAAGAAGGATGGAAATGTATCTTTTGGAAGTGGATTTGCTAAAATTGCGGGAAAAGGGACCATTGCTCTTATTAATGGAAAGAGAAAAGCTCAAAATGCACTACTGGTGGAAGGGCTCAAACACAACCTTTTAAGTGTTAGCCAGATTTGTGACCAAGGACATAATGTTGTCTTCAGTACTAAAGGTTGTGAAATAAGGAATTCCTCCTCAAGAGAACTTGTGGCTAGAGTAAGGACACTAGACAATGCATATATTTTGAGTAAAATTCAAGAAGATAAATGCTATATGAGTCAAGCAGATGAAAGTTGGTTATGGCACAAACGATTGGGGCATCTAAACTTTGATAACTTGGTTAATATCAGTAAAACAAATGCAGTAAGGGACATTCCAAAAAATGTCAAGCCAGATCAAGTTGTGTGTGGCCCATGTCAACATGGAAAGAAAACTAGAACCTGCTTCAAGACTAAGGAGATCTCAACATCAAAACCTTTGGAGATCATGCATGTCGAATTATGTGGACCAAAAATAACTCCAGCTTTACAAGGCGAAAGTTACTTTGCTCTATTTGTTGATGACTATACTAGAATGATGTGGGTATTCTTTATAAAGTTTAAATCTAAATCATTTCAATGTTTTAAGAATTTCAAAGCCCTTGTGGAAAATGAAAAGGAATCAAAAATCAAGTGTCTTAGAATAGATAGAGGAGGAGAATTTACTTCAAAGGAATTCAATGATTTATGTGATCTACATGGAATCAAAAGAGAACTTTCTGTAGCTAGAACTCCTAAACAAAATGGAGTAGTGGAAAGAAGAAATAGAATTGTGCAAGAAATGGCAAGAACAATGTTACTAGTAGCTGATTTACAAGCCAAGTTTTGGAGAGAAGCAGTTGGAGCAGCAGTGTATACCTTGAATAGAGCCCAACTAAGACCAAATAATGACAAGACTCCATATGAATTATGGAAAGGAAGACCTGCTTCGGTAAAATACTTCAGAATTTTTGGAAGTAAATGCTTTATGAAGATCAATGATGACTCACCAGGCAAGTTTGATTCTCGGGTTGATGAAGGAATATTTCTTGGATATTCTGTGAAAATTTGGAAGACCCAAATTTCTACTGCAGCAACTGATTAAGTTTCTTCTATTTTTTTTATTTCTGAACAAATTATTTACTGCATCCTACAAAAAATACCGAAACTAATACACTGCAACCTTCACCAGTTAAAATTATATGCGGAAACAAGAAACTGAGCAAGAAAGAAATACACAACATATTACACCATTATTTTTGGATAAATGTCCCCGGAAAAACCCAATGCGGGAAAACTGGTGCAACAATTGAGGGTTTGTATTGTAAAGCAGTAGTTTTCTGAATACAATCTTTGGATGCCTTGCTAGCTATCTAATACAGAGAATATGACTGACAGAGAGATGAGTGAGATATACTTCACACTATCACTAGTGATCCTAATTGATCCAGCCACAGAAGGCTAGTCCCTTGCTGCCTCTGCATAGGCTCTATGTCACAGCTTTTGGGGACTGCATCGCTCCTTTTTTTGATCGATTTGCCTCTGAGACTTCAACTTCTGCCCTCCCAGTCTCACATCCCAGCTTCTGGGTCTGGAAATCAATTATTCGGCAAATTTACGGATTCCCTCTAAGGCTCTGCGCTGCTTCTGTGTCAGCCTACACTGCCCAGTGTAGCCTCTATGCTGCCTCTTTTGGATCTCTCTCTGCCTCCTCTGCGATGTAAACCCGGATAGGAAAATTCTCCAACCAGAACTATCCCTACCCCTCACTGCAAGAAATCTCCTCAATCAATTCTCTAGCAACTATTGCGCTGCCCTCTTTGAGAAATTCGATCTCTTGATCTCTCACTGATGTGTTTTCCAAATGCCCATCAAGCCTCCTCTTATAATCTTATCGTTGAGAAATGCCCAGATTAGATTCTAATCAATGGCCTAGATTATTTTGGCTTGATCCTCATCTTCTTCTAGAAGTTTCACCCCTAGTTTGATTAATACCCTTTAATTACTTTAATTTCCTAAGTTTAGACTTAGGCACCCATTAAAAATAATTAATTATTTTAATAAAACTGCTTTTGGGTGGAATTTCCCAAAACGATTTGTGGGTATTATGGAATACATGTGTCCAAGTCTACTTGCAAATTTTTAGGCTTAGAGCACATACGATGCTACCATAAATCAACACTCCCTCTTAGCGAGGAATGTGCTCTAGTAATGCAACCTGTTGAAGCATCACCCTACTTTGTAACATCACCCTCTGCGTTGTTGATGTCTGACATCACTACCCACCAAATACTGCGCAAATGTTGCATCTGTACTACTACTGACCCTGCCACTGCCAACACTGCATCTGTACTGCAACCCTCATAAGTTTTTCTTTTGTTTTGTTGCTGGCACTGCCATTGCATCTGCACTACAACCTTCTCCAACTGCTACTGCTACTGCATCAACAACGGAAAAGCATCCATAATTACTGAACATATGTTCAACTTGATGACTTTGTTGTTGGAGTTCTGACTGCTACTAGTCTCATTGCTGACCCTTTGAAGCCTCTTCGTTTTTGTTGACTCTGCACTGCACCAACTGCACTGTTGTCAACTTTGCTCTGGCTGCTCAGTCTCTGGCGCTCCTAGCCACTGTAACTGTCACTCCGACACTCCTCTGCACCAACTAACACTGGTTCATCCTGCTACTTCTGATTTGGGCTCCCGTAGCAAGGTATTGATCCAAGAGGTGGACTCCTCAAGGATCCTACCCATCTGCAGTTCTTTCAAACTACAGTTCTAGATCACCCCACCTCTCCCCTAGAGGTATTTGGGCAACCATGGCAAACTCTTCCTCCTCGATCTTTGTGGATGCAGCCTTCAGATCATGCTTCTCGTCCTTGTCCTTCTTCTTGAGAGGACACTGTGTAGTGTAGTGACCAAGTTCACCACAATGGAAGCACTTGATCTTCGAAACATCTTTCTTCTTCTTTCGCTACTCCTGTTGCCCCTTAGATCCAAGGGCTGCATTTTCTTCCTGCTCCTTTGGCTTCGTCCCACTATTGTTGCTACTACTATCAAGTTTGCACTTGACTAAGTCTCTCCTCATCTCTTCCTGCTGAAGAGCGGTCCACATTCCTTCCAAATTCGGCAATCTCTCTCTGCCCATGATACTCTAGACAAACACTTGCCATTCTTATGACACTGAATTCAAGGCCAGCCCCACTATCTTGGTAGGCTGAGGTGTTGACCCCACAGCTGCCAACAGGTCTCGAATCTCCTGAAGCTTCATTAGGAACGGATCAATGCGTTCCCCCTTCTACATCTCCGTGGATCTCATCTTTTGCTCCAAGTACATCTTCCGCTATTCGGAAGATCCTTCGTATAACATGGCCAATGCTTCCCACATCTGTCGGGTAGTATCCTTGTCGGGAATGTGACACACTACGTGATCTCTCACTCCATCGAGGATCAATCATTTGGCCTTCGCCATTTCAGCCTTGTACTTCTTGAGCGGATCTGGATCTGCGGGTACAGCTACCACACTGTCGACATAGGTTTTGAGATCGTGCTCATCCAAAAGGCATGAGATCCTTTCCTTCCAGATCATATAGTTGGATGCACCCTCCAACTGATCCTGATCTCGTAACCCATTAGCTACCATCTCTGCCAACGAAATGTCGAACTGCCTCCTCTCGCCTCAACGTTGCTGTTGGGCTAGCCTACGAACTCCCTGCTGGAGTTAGTAGATCTGTTGCTCCCTACTGCTGATCAACAAATGAGAATTTAGACTTCTTAGATGGAAATCCTCTGAGGAAGAATTCCCTCAACAATGTCTCTCTTCTTCCTTTTGGCGTTTTTTTGCCCAAGCATCTGTAGCAGAAAACAGCGTCACAACAGAAACCTCCTCTTCGGTGAAGCTTTTGCGCTGCTCCCTCTGACACTGGTAAACTTCAATCTAGAAGTCTTACCTCTCTATTGACCCACTCAGAGAGAGACCTTCCTCAAAAAAATTTCCCTCCTGGCCTAGACTGTGCAATCCCTCTGGGGATTTGATTTGCTACCTACACAGCACTTCGACCCTCCTTCTCTTCAGTGTTGGGCTCTTCCGGCTCTGCTCTCTTGCTTCACCTGTAGCTCTGATTCCATGTGAAATTTTGGAAGACCCAAATTTCTACTACAGCAACTGATTAAGTTTCTTCTATTTGTTAATTTCTGAACAAATTATTTACTGCATCTTACAGCAAATACCGAAACTAATATACTGCTGTAATATTCCTAATTAGCCATGGCTAATTGGAATATTCGATTTTGCTCAATTTTGCCTTCTATAGTTATTTATAAATAAAAAGGTGAGGAAAGGGGGACATAACTCACTTTTTGAATAAAGTCACTCCCTAGTAGCACAACATTGTAACTTAAAAGGGGAGCCAAGGGGGCCAAAGGACCACGTAGAGAAGGGGGCCCACGTAGACACTTGGAGGGACTGCGCAGATGGAGAAGGAGCACGTGGCAAGAGAGAGGCTACGTTGGAGGAGGTGGGCCTTAGGGTTTTGAGAGAGGCCAACACTATAAAGGAGAGAGGAGCCTCCTCATTTGGGGGGGGATTATGTTGCATTCGAGCTAGTCACTTCGACTTAGAGCACACTGGTTGTTTAGCCTGTCTGCAACACTGTTTAATGCATCGAGTGTCTTCGTTCGGAGATCTCACCCTTAGCCCCGGGGGACTTCGAGTGCCTGCTCGGGCAAGGTAGTTTCATCAGTATTTTGCAGGAGGAGCGATCTCTGGAGTTGAGGAGGAACTGAGCATTTTGATGACTGCGCAGTCTTGAGAGGGGAGGACGCAGTCTCTTTTGGTAGGAGCTCCGGATTGGGTTTATGTGGAGGATTTGAGCTTGGAGATTGAGCAAGGGATCAACCCTTGCATATTGGAGGATTTTGGCAGAGTCTCGGGTAGAGTTTTGGAGGATTCTCTTCAGGGGCAGCGCAGAGCCTTGAGGGATAGCGTAGATCCTCAAGGGGGTGATTTTCGGGGGTCAGCTATTTTAGAAAAGCTTTCTGGGATTTTCTGGGTTTATTGAACAGAGGTTGATTCCAAAGTTTCAGCATTTTCTGAGGAGGGGAACAGCCCCAAATCCTCACTTGATTCCAGCAGTAGCAGCAACACAACAGTTCTCCGGCAGCTTGGATGCAGTTCAGAGAGAGGCCATTTCCTTACCATTCTGAGTGTATTTCTTCACTTGCCTTGTGCAAGTCGAGGTGCTATCTTTCTGATCACCTCTTGTACTCTTTCCATTACTCAGTATAATAAAATGGCTTAGCATTTCTCTCTGCATTTCTCGAGTATCTGCTTATATTCCATGTATACATTATTGTATGTTGCACTACTGTTATTTTTATCTCTTTGAGCTCCCCGGTTACTATACCACTTGTGTGTTTTTCTCCTATACTCTTAGACAGAGTCTAGAAAGGGCCAGGTAGCCTCCAGACCTTGTCCTCTTTTCAGAGGCGACATATCTGGTAAATGCTCTCCCAGTCCATCTCTGGTTGGAGTTTGCTTGTGTTTGAGGGATACCCCTGATAGGGGATATTACAGTGGTATCAGAGCATAGATCTGGGTTAGCCTATGGAGCTAGTAGTCTATGACACCGAGGGAGAAGCCCTACATCTGTTACAGAGGTAGGAAATACAGAGATATTGAGTGTAGGTTGGAGAACACCTACGGAGAGGGAGACTGTGTTCGGGTGGTGTGGACACTGAACAGGAGGAGCCTGTGGTGAACACAGAACAGGAGGAGCCTGTGGTGATTGCAGAACAGGAGGATCCGATGGCAGATGAGGATGGGAAGAGATTTGCGAACATGCTCCTCAAATCAGTGCAGGATCTGTCGAGGCAGATCGAGGTGATGGGGCAGAGATTCACGGCGGTGGAGGCTAGACAGCGTGAAAACCCACGGGTTTTCCAAGTTGGTGAGGGATCGGGTACATCCCACCATTTGCCAGAGCAAGGTACCACTCAGCGTGATACTACTCAGCAGATGGCCTCACATGCCCCTACACGCTCTACCATGCCCACTTTCCTAGGAGCAGACACGGGGGCCGGAGCCCAGCAAGAGGCAGAGCCCGGTCATATGGGCGATTATTTTGCAGAGTACCAGGCCTATGGGCAGGAGTTCAGGGATGCTCTCTCATTCAGAGACTTTTTTCAGCTCCAGCGGGATAGTAGACCCCACGACCATCACAGAGGATACCGACATTATCATGATGGAGACACCCACCGCACAGCTAGTAGATTCCACTTGCCTACGTTTGATGGCTCATCAAACAATTCGGAAAAGTCTTGGATGGAGAAGCTGGACATCTATTTCCAACTTAACCCGATGTCGGAGACAGAGGCCATCAAGGTGGCGACATTACATTTGGATGGTGAGGCCCAGGACTGGTGGTTCCATGGGATGGTTACACTAGGACACTCCACAGTGAAGTCATATGCCGAGTTCACCAGGAGATTGATAGAGAGGTTTGACCGGAGGGATCCGAAATAGCACTTTGTTGAGCTGACGAGGCTCAAACAGACCGGGAACCCAAAGACCTACATTGCAGACTTCTTGAGGGTTTCAGTGATGGTACTAAATCTATCCGCGACACGGAGGATATACATGTTTGTTGAGGGGTTAGCAAAGCCACTTTGGGCTCTAGTCAGATCCACTAGACCAGCCACACTCTAGGATGCTATTAGCAGGACCCGGGACTTACAGGATGCCTTACCCAGGACCCGGATACCTTACCCCCAGAGATAGGCTTTCCAGCCTAAGGGGAAGGATGTGAGGATTCCGCCTCCAAAGGGGAATCCAGGACAAGCACAGATTGATGATGATGCAAGGAGGGAGCTAAAGAAGAAGCGGTTGTGCTTTACCTGTCAAGCGCCGTGGGCACCGGGACATAGATGTGCTGCTGGGAAAGCACATTTTATTGAGGTCTTCTCCGAGAGAAGCGGGGAAGAGGATGAGGAGAATGATGTGGAGGCAAAAAATATTCATGCCGTGCAGGATCCTTTTCCAACTCCACCACCAGCAGCAGGTGGTGCAGCTTTTGCACCTACCGGAGGGGCCCTTGCAGCATTGCGAGGAGTTCCCAAGTATTTGACGTTCCGCGTACAGGGGACAGTACGTGGCCAGCGAGTATCAATTTTGGTTGACAGTGGGGCAACCCACAACTTCATCGATGCACAGATGGTTGAGCGGAGAGGTATACAAACAGAGAGCTTCGATGGCTTTTCAGTTTTGGTCCCAGGAGATCAGATCATAGTGTGTGCTCATTATGTCCCAGAGTTATCAGTGACGATGGGCACCTACACACTAACTGACCACTTTTTCGTGGTCAATATTCTGGACACCAACATGATACTGGGTGTTCAGTGGCTTATCACTCTAGGGAAGGTCACGATATTTTGGAAGGCCCTAGAGATGGAGTGGGATGATGAGAAGACAGGGAGGCATGAGAAGATACGGGGACAACACACATATCCGCCTCAGACTGTTTCGGCTCATTGGATGGAGGCAGTCTTCCGGAAGGGAGACGTAGAGTGGGCAGTGGAGCTGCGTGCATCAGAGGCAGGGACTACAGGGCAGACGGTGCACCCAGAGATACAGTCCATCCTTGACCAGTATGCCACAGTGTTTGGGGAGATTCCGCTGGGACAGCCACCAGACCGGGGGTTTGAGCACACCATTGAGCTTGAGCAGGGCATACAGGTAGTGATTACTACCCCCTATAGGCATCCCAAGGCCTATCAGGATGAGATTGAGCGGGCCATTCAGGAGTTGCTGGCTCTTGGGCACATTCGGCCAAGCACGAGTCCTTTTGCTTCTTCCATGGTGTTGGTGAAGAAGAAGGACGGCACATTGAGGATGTGCATTGACTACAGGGCCCTGAACAAGAAGACCTTGAAGAATAGGTACCCCATACCCAGGATTGATGAGTTGACGGATGAGTTGAGAGGAGCACAGTTCTTCTCAAAGATTGATTTGAGATCTGGGTACCATTAGATTCGCGTGAGGTAGCAGGACATTTCCAAGATCGCCTTCAGGTGTCACTATGGGCACTTTGAGTTTTTGGTGATGCCTTTGGGCTAACCAACGCCCCAGCTACATTCCAGTCCCGCATGAATCACATCTTCTGCAGTCACTTAAGGAAGTTTGTGCTGGTGTTCTTTGATGATATTCTCATTTACAGCAGGACTTGGGAGGAGCATCTCCAACACATTAAGACAATTTTGCGCATCTTGGAGGAGCAGCAGTTCTATGCCAAGCTCTCCAAGTGTGAGTTTGGGTTGACGGAGATGTTGTACTTGGGACACATCATAGGGGTGGACGGAGTGAGAGTCCACGAGGAGAAGATCAGGGCCATCAGAGATTGGTTGGAGCCGAGGAACGTGACAGAATTCCGAGGATTCATTGGCATTTGTACTTACTACCGGAAGTTCGTCAAGAGTTTCTCACAGCTTGCTGCACCCCTGACAGATCTCATGAGGAAGGGGGCATTCAGTTGGTCGGATACAGCACAGCGAGCCTTTGACAGGCTCAAGGAGGTTATAAGCAGTTGCCCAGTGCTTGTATTGCAGGATTTTTCGCAATCATTTGTCTTGGAGTGTGATGCGTCGGGAGAGGGGATCGGCGCAGTGTTGATGCAAGGAGGTCATCCTATAGCCTTTGAGAGTCGAAAGCTCCTTCCGCATGAGAGGTTGTATTCTATATACGACAAGGAGATGCTGGCCATTATGCATGCATTGGCAAAATTCCGACAGTATTTAGTGGGTAACAGGTTCAGGGTGAGGACTGATCACAACAGCCTCAGGTTCTTTTTGGAGTAGAAACAGCTACAGGAGAGGCAGCAGAAGTGGATCAGTAAGATCTAAGTGTATGACTTTGACATTGAGTATGTCAAGGGTAAGAACGACATGGTAGCAGATGCCCTTTCACATAGACCAGCCACGTTGTCTCTTACGAGCTTGGACACAAATTGGAGGGCTCGAATTTTAGTAGAGTACTCCAAGGACAGATTTGCATGAGATTCTAGATGGGCAGGTGGCGGATGATAGGTACAGGGTGATCAATGAGATCATCTACTACAGGGACAGGATCTTCTTGACTGAGGGATCTTAGCTCAAGAAGACGATACTTCAGGCATCACATGATTCACCATTGGCCGGCCATTAGGGGTTTACCAAAACCTACAGGGCCATTAGAGAGGTTCTCATGGAAGGGCCTCAAGGAAGACGTACTCCAGCATATCCGGGAGTACGATATTTGCCAGAGGAACAAGGGGGAGATGAGCCATCCCATAGGATTATTGTAGCCTCTTCCCATTCCGGAGGGGAAATGGGAGTGTATTTCGATGGACTTCATCACAGGGTTGCCCATGGTGCAGGGCAAGGATTGTATCTTTGTCGTCGTTGATCAACTGACAAAGTATGCACATTTTTTTGCCATATCCGCACACTACACAGCAGCACAGGTGGCCGAGCTATTCTTCAGAGAGGTCTTTAGGCTACATGGTCTTCCTAAGACCATCATCAGTGACAGGGACAGCTGTTTCATGGGCGGGTTTTGGCAGGATCTTTTCCGGTTGGTGGGGACGGAGTTGACACCGAGTACCAGTTATCACCCACAGACGGACGGGCAGACAGAGATAGTTAATAAGTGGCTGGAGGGCTACTTGCGTAACTATGTCAGTGGGCAGCAACGAGCATGGCTGAAGTGGCTGCATCTGGGGGAGTACTGCTACAACACTACACATCACATGTCCATTGGTATGTCACCATTCTATGCTTTGTATGGATATCATCCTTTATCTTTTGTTGACGTGATGTTTGGTGCTAGCAAGGCTTCGAGAGCCAAGATTTGGATCCAAGAGAGTCAGGATATTCTCTGAGCTCTCAAGGATAATATGGCTACAGCGCAGAACCAGCAGAAGCTATATGCTGACAGGGGTCGGGTGGAGAGACAGTTTGAGGTAGGGGACTTGGTCTACCTACGATTACAGCCATACCGACAGTCGTCACTGAAGCAAAAGGGAGCTGAGAAGCTCAAGCCCCTCTTTTATGGGCCATATAGGGTGATACGTAGGATTGGGCAGGTTGCGTATGAGTTGGAGCTGCCCCAAGGCAGCAAGATTCATAACGTTTTTCATGTGTCATGCCTGAAGAAGGCATTGGGGCAGCAGGTGACAGTGACAGATGAGCTACCACCCACGGATGATGAGGGGCATTTGGTGTTGCAGCTAGAGGCTATTATTGATACCAGGGAGAGGCAGCTGCGGAGCAGGACGGTCCGGGAATTCTTGGTGAGGTGGAAGAATTTACTGAATGAGGATGCCACTTGGGAGAGTGAGAAAATTTTGCAGCATCCATCACTTCAGTTGCTTGAGGACAAGCAACATTTTGTCGGGGGAGACTGTAATATTCCTAATTAGCCATGGCTAATTGGAATATTCGATTTTGCTCAATTTTGCCTTCTATATTTATTTATAAATAAAAAGGTGAGGAAAGGGGGACATAACTCACTTTTTGAATAAAGTCACTCCCTAGTAGCACAACGTTGTAACTTAAAATGGGAGCCAAGGGGGCCAAAGGACCACGTAGAGAAGGGGGCCCACGTAGACACTTGGAGGGACTGCGCAGATGGAGAAGGAGCACGTGGCAAGAGAGAGGCTATGTTGGAGGAGGTGGGCCTTAGGGTTTTGAGAGAGGCCAACGCTATAAAGGAGAGAGGAGCCTCCCCATTTGGGGGGGGATTTTGTTGCATTCGAGCTAGTCACTTCGACTTAGAGCACATTCGCTGTTTAGCCTGTCTGCAGCACTGTTTAGTGCATCGAGTGTCTCCGTTCGGAGATCTCACCCTTAGCCCCGGGGGACTTCGAATCCCTACTCGGGCAAGGTAGTTTCATCAGTATTTTGCAGGAGGAGCGATCTCTGGAGTTGAGGAGGAACTGAACATTTTGATGGCTGCGCAGTTTTGAGAGGGGAGGACGCAGTCTCTTTTGGTAGGAGCTCCGGATTGGGTTTATGTGGAGGATTTGATCTTGGAGATTGAGCAAGGGATCAGCCCTTGCATATTGGAGGATTTTGGTAGAGTCTCGGGTAGAGTTTTGGAGGATTCTCTTCAGGGGCAGCGCAGAGCCTTGAGGGATAGCGTAGATCCTCAAGGGGGTGATTTTCGGGGGTCAACTATTTTAGAAAAGCTTTCTGGGCTTTTTTGGGTTTATTGAGCAGAGGCTGATTCCAGAGTTTCAACATTTTCTGAGGAGGGGAACAACCCCAAATCCTCACTTGATTCCAGCAGTAGCAGCAGCACAGCAGTTCTTCGGCAGCTTGGACGCAGTTCAAAGAGAGGCCATTTCCTTACCATTCTGAGTGTATTTCTTCACTTGCCTTGTGCAAGTCGAGGTGCTATCTTTCTAATCACCTCTTGTACTCTTTCCATTACTCAGTATAATAAAATGGCTTAGCATTTCTCTATGCATTTCTCGAGTATCTGCTTATATTCCATGTATACATTATTGTATGTTACACTACTGTTATTTTTATCTCTTTGAGCTCCCCGGATACTATACTACTTGTGTGTTTTTCTCCTATACTCTTAGACAGAGTATGGAAAGGGCCAAGTAGCCTCCAGATATCGTCCTCTTTTTAGAGGCGACATATCTGGTAAACGCCCTCCCAGTCCATCTCTGGTTGGAGTTTGCTTGTGTTTGAGGAATACCCCTAATAGGGGATATTATAACTGCAGCCTTAACCAATTAAAATTATATGCAGAAACAAGAAACTTAGCAGGAAGGAAATATACAACACATTACACTGTTATTTTTGGACAAATGTCCTCGAAAAAACCCAATGCGGGAAAACCAGTGCAGCGGCTGAGGGTTTGTATTATTTAGCAGTAGTTTTTTGAATACAGTCTTTGGATGCCTTAATGGCTATCCAATACAGAGAATATCACTGACAGAGAGATGAGTGAGATATACTTCACACTATCACTGGTGATCCTAACTGATCCAGCAACAGAAGGCTAGTCCCTTGCTGCCTCTGCGCAGTCACTGCGTAGGCCCTGCATCATAACTTTTGGGGACTGCGTCACTTCTTCTGTTGATCAAATTTCCTCTGAGACTTCGACTCCTGCCCTCTCGGTCTCACACCCCCGCTTCTGGCTTTGGAAATCGATTCTTCAGCAAATTTGTGGATTCCCTCTGAGGCTCTGTGTTGCTTCTGCGTCAGCCTACGCTGCCCAGCATAGCCTTTGCGTTGCCTCTTCTGGATCTCTCTCTGCCTCCTCTACGATGTATTCCCGGATCAGGAAATTCTCCAACCGGAACTATCCCTGCCCCTCACTGCAAGAAATCTCCTCAATCGATTCTCTAGCAACTGTTGCGCTGCCCTCTTTGAGAAATTCGATCTCTTGATCTCTCACTCATGTTTTTTCCAAATTCCCATCAAGCCTCCTCTTATAATCTTCTCATTGAGAACCAACGGCCCAGATTAGATTCTAATCAATGGCTTAGATCATTTTGGCTTGATCCTTGTCTTCTTCTAGAAGTTTCACCCTCAGTTTGATTAATACCCTTTAATTATTTTAATTTCCTAAGTTTAGACTTAGGGACCCATTAAAAATAATTAATTATTTTAATAAAATTGTCTCTGGGTGGAATTTCCCAAAACGATTTTTGGGCATTGTGGAATACATGCGTCCAAGCCTCCCTGGAAATTTTGAGGCTTAGAGCACATCCTATGCTACCATAAATCAACATATTCTACAAGGAGAAAAGCATACAAATGCTACAATAATCGATTACGAAAGATAGTATAAAGCATTGATGTGAAGATTGATGAGGGACTCCCAGAAAAGGAGATTGAAATTTGTGAGGAAGATTCTATTCGTGAAGATTCTGAATAAGATACAACAAAGGGAGAAAAGGATCAAGAAAATCAAAAGGAACCATCTTAGACTCTGTCAAAAGTAAAATTTGTTCAAAAACACCATCCGGAAGAACAAATTATTGGGAATACAAATGATGGAATATAGACCCGAAGAAGGATGACTAATACACCAAGAAAAGATAATGTTGCCTTACTATCCATGATAGAACCAGAAAACTTTGCTCAAGCTAGTAAGGACCCTCATTGGGTGGAAGCAATGGAAGAAAAAATGTTGCAAATCAAGAAGAATGAAACATGGGAACTTGTACCTCGTCGAAAAGATAAAAATATAATTGGAACCAAATGGGTGTTTAAAAACAAAAATAAATGAAGATGGACAAATCATCAAAAATAAGGCAAGGCTTGTTTGTAAAGGTTATTCACAAATAGAAGGTATCGACTTTGAAGAAACCTTTGCACCGGTAGCTCATATGGAGGCTATAAGGATGTTTTTAGCATTTTCTTATTCAAAAGGATTCAAAGTTTATCAAATGGACGTGAAATCAGCATTTCTAAATGGTGATCTAAAAGAAGAAGTTTACATGGAGCAACCGGAAGGGTTTGACCTAGCAGAAGGAAAAGACTTTGTATGCAAGTTGAAAAAGGCACTATATGGATTGAAACAAGCTCCTAGAGCTTGGTATGCAAGATTGGATCATTATCTACAACAACAAGGCTTCAAAAAGGGAGTGGCAGGAAGCAATCTCTACATGAAGATGGACAAAGACAAACTGCTAGTCACTCTTGTATATGTTGATGATTTGATTTTTGCCAGCAATGATGATGGGATGAGCCATGAATTTGCTCAAAATATGTTGAAAGAGTTCAAAATGTCAATGATTGGTGAGTTGTCTTACTTCCTTGGACTACAAGTAACTCAAACTACAGTAGGTATGTTCATATCTCAAGCAAAATACCTTAAAGACATGCTTAAAAGATATGGGATGGAAGAATGTGCACCTATGAGCACACCGATGACCACAGATTGCAAATTGAGCAAAGATGATGAATCCCCCTCGGTAGATGCAACTCTTTACAGGTCAATAATTGGAGCTCTCCTATACTTAACTGCTACAAGACCTGATATGATGCAAGCAGTAGCAATGGTGGAAAGATTTCGATCAGCGCCTAAGCAATCCCATTGTTGGCTGTAAAGAGAATTCTCAGATACTTGAAAGGTACTTTTGATTTTGGTTTGTGGTATCCCAAAAGCACAACTCTTACCGTGACAACTTACACTGATGTCGATTGGGCTGGAAGCGTAGATGATCGAAAAAGTACCAGTGCAAATGCATTCTTCATGGGAGATTGTCTAGTATCTTGGCTTAGCAAAAAGCAATCTTCTATATCTCTCTCCACAGCTGAAGCTGAATATATAGCTGCAGCAGATTGTTGTACACAAATATTGTGGATGAAGGAAGCATTGAAAGATGTCAACATAGAGACTAATCAACCAATCACCATCTATTGTGACAACACTAGCACCATCAGTCTTTCAAAGAATCCAGTAATGCACTCAAAGACCAAACATATTCCAATCAAATACCACTTTCTCCGTGAACAAGTTGCTGAACAGAATATCAAGTTGGAATACATCAATACAAAGGAGCAAATTGCAGATATCTTTACAAAACCCCTTCCACGAGAAGCATTTGAATATCTTCGCCAAAAGATGGGGGTCATTGCTCTTGCATCACATTAAGAGAACACATTGACAAGAGTAGAAGCACCATGACAGGGGGAGCAGCATGACAGGGGGAGCAACTTGATAGGGGGAGTACTTGGGCACCCCATTTGCCATTGATGCCAAAGGGGGAGAGAATACAAAAAGGAGAGGATCCAGGAAAAGGAGTATATTGCCATCAATGACAAAGGGGGAGATTGTTGAGATGTCAGTGTTGTCATTGATGGCCATATGGATTGAATATATATAATATACAGACAGAATCCCAAGAAGTGTTGGACCCAAGGAGAAAGAGGAGCAGTACCAAAGAGAAGAGCAAGAAGCAAATCCAAGAGAAGACCGCATATGTACAAAAGAAAGAGCCAAAAGTGAAGAATAGTGATATTGGAGAAATATCATATCTTCGGTTCTATATCGGCAGTTTTTATTGTGTGTCACCACTCAAAACTCCGATTGTTGATCTCCGATAAGCCCTACGCTCCGATCTCCGATCTCCGATATAGACCTTCGATCTTTGATCTCTAATCTCCGATATGGACCTTCGATCTCCGATCTCCAATATGGACCTCCGATCTTCGATCTCCGATATGGACCTATGATGCGATGTGGACCTCCAATCTCTGATGTGTGATATGGAGCTCCGATCTCTGAAATGTGATATGGACCTCCGATCTTCGAACTCCGATATGTGGACCCGACGGGATTTAAGTTAACGATTTAATTATTAAATAACATCCGCCCTTTATCAAAACTTTTGAATGGCACCTCCGATTGTCGATTGCCGATATGGTTGCGAACTCGATTGGTTTTATTACAACATCTCTAATATAATATCGTTGTTGGAAATACTGAGGAGGGGGGTGAATCAGTATTTCTTTTCCATTGTTACTTTTACCAGTTAAATCAATTTTAATTAGAACACAAAATGAACAATATGAATAAATGTTTTTATTAATATAATCTTTACAATAAATCAGGTACAATATATATAGGGCTCCGACTTGTTTCCAAGCACCAACTTGGTCTTTTGTGAGGCTCCAACCTCTAGGGCTCCGACCCTATCTTGTCAAGGCACCAACCCCAAGGGCTTTGACCCTATCTTGTCAAGGCACCAACCTTGTTTGTTCGAGGCTCCAACCTTCAGGGTACCAACCCTCTGGGCTCCAACCCACTGTTGTATTTTGTCTAAATATGTTTGATAGTAATTCTCTGCTCCCAAAATCTTCTTCACTGAATTCTGTCAATCTACAACTTCACTACTACATCAATGACAACCTGTCTTCATATGAAGGAGTCTTCACAACTCTTCATATTGCCCAAATAGAGTGCAGAGTTATCTCATGATGATTTCAAATAGGCATCATGATCTTCCAATAATGTCTTCAAGATCTGTTGATGCTTTTCAATAGGATATCTTTGATTAGTTGCGCTACGCCTCAATGTCTGCACAAAACAATTCTCTGTTTTTCAACCCTATGTTCTTATTGTCCTGGTAACTGCTTCAAGAGTAACTACTTATTCACGAACCCTTTATAGAAATTAACCCAACCAACATACTTCCTCGGCCTTCGGCTTTCTTCTTCAAGGCTGGATCTTCGGCTCTCTCTAATTATTTAAGTTCACAAGTTGTGAACTGTTGATTCTTCTGTGTATCCAATACCGAGATCGATCCCTTTAGTGAAATGATTTAACTTGTATTTATATGAGTTTCACCAATGACTGAGAGACACGTTTATTGGAGGGAGGCCGACCTGTTTATTTACGGAGAAAACAGAGAGGCTATGACCATATTATAATAGAAGTTTGGCGGTCCCCACATGCCATGTCACCGCTAATCGCAATCGCAATGTTTCGGAGGTCTCTTACTACACAATACATTGGTGAGGCACTTTTCAATATTCGTCCAAGGGCCACATGGAGGTCCCACATGTTATGTTATTAATCGCAATCGCAATCTTCCGAAATCGCGCAATTGCAATTCGTGAAAATCCCGCAATCGCAAATTTTGAAGGTCTCTTCAAGCATACTCATAACATAGCAATTCCCCTACTGTTGATGGAGCGGATGTGATATAGTATCAAACAACAGTTAATAAATCTGTTGGGTCCACAGCTTCATAGCAATCGGTGGTTCGAGGTACACACCCTTAACGCAATCGGAGGTTTGCAATACTATTGCAATCGACAGTTTGGTCGTGTCAAATCTTAAGATTTGTGATATGACTCTCGACGAGGCAGACGTGATATAACATAACGGTGTATTGTAATGGTCTGGCAGGTCCGCAATACACATTGCCATTGGCAAATTTGGGGTGGTGATACATAATAAACTTTTATGGTTTGCGATTTGTGACGGATGCGATATTGTATTAAGGCGTATTGCAATGGAACCATCAGGTCTGCAATACATATTGCAATTGGAGGATTTGAATGTAGCAAGGCTTCAAGACTTGCGACGCGGTGGATGTGATATTGTATAGGGTTGTTACCATAACCTGTTTCGGGTCCGTAGTAATATCGCAATCGAGGTTTTGCGTGGTGACAACCCTTTAAGACTTGCGATATGAAACTTCTGATGCGACGAATGCGATATTCCTTTAAAGCTTGTTCTATTGGAACAGTTGGGTCCGCAGCTCAAATCGCAATCGCAGGTTTTGTGCAGTGGCATATAATAAAGTTGTCGATAAAGCGTCTTTATAAAGTCGCCGATGTGTTTTGTGGTATTTACTATTAACTCGTCTATTATGGCTCCTCTTCCGATAGCTCTTCCCCTCTGATGTAATGTTCCTCTTTGTTCTTCCGATAGCACTTACCCTTGGGCATATGCAATAACATGCTTTGTCTTGGCTTGTCGCTCCTATGGCTTCTCTTCACTCCTATGACTTCGATAGCTCTTCTTTGATGGCTTCTGATACATTTCCTCCTTGGGTCTTGTTGACCACTACGTGTCAACGACCCATAGCAGTACACCCCCTTTTTCACAAAAGGGATAGCGCCTGATCAACGTGTTCCTGCCATCCAGCTATCATTGTTAGCCTGAGGATCATCTTATAATGTAAACCCAGTCTGCATGTGTATAATGTAAAAAATCTCAGCAAATCTGTGTCATGTATGTAATCACCTAGGTAAACCTAGTTTTCTGGTAACGATCTACATTCGGGAGGTTTTTTGTCTCACCGATCCATTCTCGGATGGTCGGCAGAGTTTTCCTTCAACCTACCCCAAAGTTGGAATGGACTTTGTCACTGGAATCTTAGGGGAGTCTTAGTGTTCTAGATCGAGTCTGTGTAAAAGTGGTTTGGGAATATTCCTAACTATTTGGTTAGGTTATTTTATTACAAATTGCTTGATCTGCTAGATTATATTTGTGTCGCGTAACTGGGTAGTCTGTGAGGGTCTTTTTCAAATGGGTTTTTCCCCCTTGAGATGTAAAAAATGTAAAAATCATGATGTAAAGTGTCTTGAGGGTTAGAAAAATAATTTATCCCCTCATAGGTCCTAGGTCCTAGGTAAATTTAAGTTTTCCAGGGGTAAAATTCGTGGATCCTTTAAAAAATTAAATCTTAACAGATCCAGGGAGTAAGGTTAATTGATTATTTTGCTAAATTTTATGCCTTGGGTCCCTGGGGTTAAGTCAAAGTCAAATTTTTGAGGAAATAAATGCAAAATTTTAATTTTTGAATTTATTAAAATGTTTTTAATTGAAAAATTCGAAATTTCCTCAATATTTAAAATTTCGACGGATGAGATTAAAAGAAATTTTGATCCTCATCAATGGTCGAGATCACTTTGACAAGGATCACTCAAACTAGCTGTTGGAGGATTAATCTTTAAATAGGAGGTCATTTGTCAGTCAATATCATCCGATCTTTTGATCATGTACTAAGCGAAAAACTCTCTTGTAATCTTTTTATGAACAATAAAGAAAGACTTTGGGGTTAAATTTCTACTGGTGTTAATCTTCATGAAAATGTTGTAAGATGTATTATTTTCGTGTGTAATTTCTTTTTTGCCATTAATAATAGCTTCTGAAGAGCGATTTGAGTACAGGTATCTTGCTCAGTCGCTGGGGTTTGAATGATAATTTAAGTTTTGAATATAATAGCAGGTATCTCTATTAGATCTGAAATTTATTATTGTTCTCTCGCTCTATTTTGACGACTGAATTGAGTTTTGCAAGAAAATCTTTGATTATTAGATCATCGGGCATTCGGGGAAGTTCTCGGCTAAACTAGCCAACTCCCTATCCGTGTTTTCTGAAGAGCCCAGTTTGAATTTGATCCCGGGCTTATCATGAGATATTTTTTTATGGGTGATGCATGAAGGGTTTTGAGCTTAGTACCTCCTCTAAAAATAAAAAAAATAAAAAAAAATAAAAATAAATAAAAATAAATTCTGTGCTAAATCGTTAGATCTGGCTGTTGAGAGCCTCAGATCATCAGATCTAGGAGCGGAGTTGGACTCACACTCCCTATATTTGATAGATCTACCATTTATGTATATAGATATGTAATTAATTTTAGTTTTCTGACTTTGGTTTTCAGGGCATTAGTGTTTTTTGGGTCATTGTGTATATCGTTTGGGTGTTTTTTTTGTTGTATTGCAGCTGCAGATCTGAAGCTGAAAGTTGTGCAGAGTCCAGATCTAGGCCCTGGAGGGTAAGATTTGGATCTCTGGAGGTCCATCAACATCATTTTTTGCAAGGGTTTAAATTTAGTTTCAGATCTGGAAATTTAATGAGGGTTTCAGGGTCAAATCTGAAGGAAGTGGATTAAATATTTTAATTAAATCTGGAGAATTTTCTATAAGGGTTTCATTGATAAATTTTAAGCATAAGTATAACATTCCAATCTGTAATTTCTTCTCCAGTTTTTGGCTACCTGGCTGCTGCCTGGGGTTTTATTTTTATTGCAGGAAAAATTCGATTTTTTTTTGGGCAAATCAGCTTAAGTCCCTTGTTTCCCCATCTGCGTCCCTTGGCCCTCGGTTGCTGCCAGATCTCTGCTCTAATTCCCCATTTGAATCCGCTTCTCATTCATCGCAGTCCTCTTTTGCTGCTATCCCCGCGTCTTTTTCCTTTACTTGCTGCTCATCATCGCTCAATCCCTGCGTGCTACCTCCTCCTGAACTTGCAAAACGAATCAACAAACCCTCCTCATTGCATATCCATCCACTGTCGATCTCCCTGCGCCCTTCATCTACTACCTGCAAACCTTCCTTTCGATCCGCAGCCTTCTCCAGCTTACCTTTTCCTCATAACTCCCACGCTGTCTATCAGCTCCTCTCCACGCAAACCTGCAGTCAGCAACACAAACAATTCTGCGGCCATTTATCTCTGCTCCATACGTTGCCCATCATCTGTTGGCTTGCAGCTTCCTCATCCGCATACCTGCAAACACAAGCAAGCTTCCCTTCCGCGTACATTGCTCCGCTGACCTGCATAACAGCAAATGCACATTCGATTTTTTTTATTTGAGTTTCATTTGTTTATATTTATTTTAGGTTTTGTTTAGTTACGGTTGGTATATTGGATTTCCCTTTTTTATTTCTTTTTTCATTTTTTGTATCATATATGCATTAGTTTAGTTTAAAATTTTATTGCGTTTGAATTTTTTTATTTGTTAGGGTTAGATAGGTAGCGTTTGAAAATAAAAATAAAAAATCTAAAAATTCATAAAAGTTAAAAACAATCCTAAAAATAAAAATAAAAATCTAAAAATTCATAAAATCCTAAACATTAAAAAAAAAATATAAACATTAAAAAATTTAAAAAATTTAAAAATCCTAAAAAATTTAAAAATTTTCAAAATATAAAAATGAAATAACTTTTTTTTTTAATTTTAAATATTTAAAAAAAAAATTGACTAAGGATTTAAAATAAAATAAATTAAGGGGTTTTTCACTTAAACGTTAAAAATTTTAATGTGGCCTATGGCCCATTAAAAATTTTGATATTTTTCTAACCCATTGATTTGTTTTACTTCATCAATGTTTATTGCCTAAATTAAAGTCCTTTGGTGTTCTGATGTTAAATGCTAAATCTTAAATTTTATGATTCTTCTATGGTCAAGGTGCGATAAATCATATTGGCTTTTGGAAAAGGTTAATTAATCCTAGATCTGAGCAGTTGATGAAAATCATTTTAGATCTGGAATCTTTTGCATGTTACAAGCGTTCTTGTGGATTATTTATGATTGTCACTTTTCGTCCCATATTGAAAATAGTTCTGGATAGCTTGTTTTATTGATGGTTAATAACTTAATTCAAATATCGAAAGCACTAGTCTATATTTGTTTCTATCTTGTGGTTGTGTCTTGTTTACGTTGGCGTTTAATCTATTAATCTGTTTTAATCATCTAGATTCATCAAGTTGTCCATCTTTAAAATCTCCTAGAGCCCGTGATCCACAGGCTTTCTCATCCATTTACCTAGGGACTACCCCCCTTAACTTGTCTAGGAGAGAGTATAAACGGAGTGAGTAAGGATTTAAGAGTGACAGCCCTTACTCTGAGCGTTGTCGTGCTGCCTAGACACTTTGTACGACAACAAGTCTACTGCTTTTATTCTGTCTGTATATATGTATTTAATCCACTTGGATCTTCCATCTCATCATATCATCATATATCAAACATTCATCACTATGAGCATTATGATCAATGGGCATCAATAGGCAACATCATGTATCAAATAATTTTCCATCACAAACACTGCTATATTGACATCAATGACAACCTAGATTAACAATCTCCCCCTTTTTCATTGATGGCAATATTCTTCTTCTCTCCCCCTTTGACATCAATGGCAAAGGAGTGCACAAGGACTCCCCCTGTCGAACTGCTCCTCTTGTCAAACTACTCCCCCTGTCATGGTGCTCTTCTTATTGCTCAAGATAGAAGGATTGTTGTTCGTATTTTGTTGTCTCCATAGTCAGATTTAAGAGGTCTTCATAGTCCGAAACAAGAGAAAAAACCACTGAAATTGTCTTTCTCACTATCTTTCTTCAAATCCGAGTTCCTCTGTATTTCTGTGCTTCTCCTTAAGTCACTGCCATTCAATATTTTAACATTATTGCATTCGGATGAAATGGTGAGAGATTGTGCCTCACTGTTGCTATTTTCCAAAGTGACCAGCATTAAACTGAGCTTATATTCGACTGTGCAACATTCTTCTTTCTATAGTACTTTTGATGAGCCATTTTTCCTTGTGTTCTAGTAAAAGTTTCTACAAGTTATTTCTACTAGCAGATTTTACATCCAATATGTGACTGTCTTTTGAATTCTTTTTACTGATTGGCAGCTTTTTGCAATGCTTCAGTTTTGTTAGATGCTACCAACTGCTCTTGCTTCAAGCTTCATTCCTAGATGTATTTGTTTGTTTGAAGGTTGCCTCTATTTGTGTCCATAATTTACCTGTTCTCACATCAAATCCCTGAGTCGAAATATTCAACTTTTGTAATAACAACAACATAGTTATTCGCTTATTAGCATTAGATGGCCTTCTGTTGCTCCAATTTTTGTTTAGAGATCAGGTGGAAAATATCTTTAAGAATGGTCCATTGGATAGATAGGAGATCATGTTCTTTCAAAGGAGTGTTCCTTATCAAAGAATGATTGTTAATATAGCTCATCAAGGATTTCATAAGGACCCTTTCACGGATAGTTTTTGAAATAATGATCAAGGATCACAAGCTCCCCCTAACTGTATGCATGGTCTCTTTTTGGCAGAATCCCATCATCAAACACTCGGAATATCAAGGATATCTTCATCAAGTCAACAACATGTGTTGTTGGCTTGAGAGTTCAGGAGATTTTCGGATTGTATTTGCTTTCTTCTCCATACTTGTGTAATTCTCTTCTCTAGCATGGTTCTAGCTTGTGTAGGATCCCAAGTTAAGTTACAATCACGTGCCATATGACCAATGTTATGACAGTTGAAGCATTCTATGTTGTTCATGAATAAGAATTCATGATTTCTTCCTACAGAATTGCTTTTCGGATATTGTCGGGGACCATAATGTCTATCTTTGTGGTATGCCCTACAATCTTTTGCCATGTGTCCAAAGTTTGTACAAGAATAACAATAACCAAGAAATATACTTTGGTACTTGGGAGAAGAAGGTTTCCTTGATGTACTTCTGAAGTCTTTCTGCCTTGAGATCCTTTGATTATAACCATTGCTTCTTGCATCATTGACATCATCTACATTTCTTATTGGAATAGGATTTCCTTCATTGTTGCCTTGACTCTTATCCTTGCCTTTGCTGGAACTGGGAGCATCAACATTTCTTTCTGGCTTCCTCACATCCTTGTTGTTTGAAGCATTATCATTCTTGCTTGAGGATTCTCCTTCATAGCCAAGACCTGATTTATCAAATGGGGATCTTTGATGGCTAAGCATGTCATCCAAGGCTTGAGAGCTCTTCAAAAATTTGTCCATCCCTTCAACCTTTTTCCTGAGGGAGACAATCTCTTCTTCCAATCTTTCGCAATCATTATTCTTCTTAGCAAGTTGTTTCTCAAACTCTTCCTTGATACATATTGCTTCATTTTCTTTTGTTTTAAGGGAGATGATATCTGATTTCATTCTGAATATTTCTTCATTTTCCTTAGCTAGACTGCTCTCCATTTCTTCCATGATCCTTGTAGCTTTTACACGTTTCGGCCTTGAGAACGTTGAGGTCAGATTTTAGTTTGAATATTTCTTCATCCTTTGCATTTAGTTGGCATATCATGGTGTTTTTCTCCTTTTTTGCTTCATCAACCTGTCCTTCTATGATTACCAATGCTTCCATTGTCTTCTCAGTTCCTTGTGCTTGTTTCCTTGCTTTTTCTAGTTGTGATCTAAGGGAGGAGACCTCTTCCTTGTATTGACCAATCTCTGCTTCAAGTTTGTTCAAGGTGGCTTGACAAGTTATCTTCTCGTTTCTTTGCTTTATCCAATTGACTTGTCATGGATATGACTTCTTCATGATGCTTTCTTTTGCTTTAATGAAATTCCTTCTTAAGCTTGGCAAGCTCTTCATCCCTTTCTTGTACTTGAAGCTTGACAAGGTCAACTTTCTTCCTTGTTTGGTCTTGGTCACCAGCTAGTGCTTTCTTCTTAAGTTCCTCGTCTTCCTTTTTCAAACTGATAATCTCTTCCATGGAATCCATAAGTTTAGTAAGGAGATCTTCTTCAAATTCTTTTTCATTCTCTTCATCTTCTAGGTCTTCTTTAGCCTTGATGTCATCATTCTCATTCTCAGCTTCTATGATGGGTTCTAGATTTCCTTCTTGGTTTCCATCATCTTCTTGACTAGTGGTCATGGTCAATGCTCCTTTTGAGTGAAGGTCATGAAGTTTGTCCCATATACCCTTTGCTGATGAACATTTTCCTAAATTGTTCTTTATAGAATCTGGTAGCCAGTTCAAGATTGCCTTCATTGCTTTTGCATTGTACTCCTTGGATTCTCCATCCATCATGCTATCAACAATCACTGATTTCTAGATTTCAATGCCTTGAGTCTTTAAGAAATTCCTCATTCTTGCTTCCGTATATCAAAGTTTCCATTGAACCATGGAGCCTTTACAAATTGATTGATTTCAACTTCAATGGTTGAGGGAGACACATATTTAGGAGGATTGGAGACTTTCTTCCCTGGCTTTGCCATTTGTGTTCTAATTGATCAACCTTCAAGCTGTTAGGCTTTGAGTGAAGTTACTAGCTCTGAAACCAATTGTTGGAAATACTGGGGGGGGTGAATCAGTGTTTCTTTTCAATTGTTACTTTTACCAGTTAAATCAATTTTAATTAGAACACAAAATGAACAATAGGAATAAATGATTTTATTAATATAATCTTTACAATAAATCAGGTACAATATATATAGGGCTCCAACCCATTGCCAAGCACCAACATGGTATTTTGTGAGGCTCCAACCTCTAGGGCTCCGACCCTATCTTGTCAAGGCACCATGTAATGACCCACCTATAACTATAAATAAAATATGAGTATTAGCATACATACGAGACCTCCATACGATAGCTACGTATGTATGGACCCGAATGTATCGCACTATATATAAGCTAGTTACTACAGGAGGAGATATAAATTAAGGTAATGAATTAATACCTCACCAGAATATCATATATATATATATGATAAATCTTTAAGTTAACAAAAAATGTTAATTTTAATTTACAAATTAAAATTTAAAATTAATAAAATAATAATATAAATTAATTAAATTTATAAATTAAATAAATCAAATTAATTCATAAAAAAATAAACAAACAAACAAACTTTATCAAATCAAATCTCCATATCCGAATAAAATCAACAAAATTAAATGAGATTTGATTTTATAAAATTACACGTATCAAAATAATGACACGGAGATGGGAGGAAGGCGGTGGACGGGGAATTAAAAGGAGGAAGAAAATCTTGAGAGGGGGAAAAAGAAAACAGAGATGAATTTTAACACAGAGATACAGACACTCTTGAGTTTTGAGTTTTGATTGTACTTTAGTTTTTGGGCATGGGAGATCAGATTGCTTCGATTGGAAAGCATTCTGAGACTATGTACCCAGGTTGTACCTAGTTCGGCAAGGTGGTTTCGGCCGTTTTGGTAACGCAACCGGAACAAAAATTGCAGCCAGGACAAAATTACAACAGAACAATTACAGTAGAGCTTCACAGCAGAGCAGACAGGTTGGTTTTCATTAGTTTAATTATTTAAATTCTATGTTAAATTACATATTTTGATTTTTTTTGAATTTAAGGTTCTTACATTATGGTATTAGAGCTAAATTTGAACCCTGCGAGACCTTACAGGCCCATTAAATCTCGTTTTCAAATTAAACAGTCCCGACTATTTCCATTTTTAATTTATGAAATTCAATTTTGTGATGATTTCATAATTTTCACCTGAAATAAAATTACATGGATTTCTTAACTCATATGATTACGGATCGTAGGCTTGGGGAAAGATAGGAAGATGTTACCGTATTTAGAGAAGTTGGGGGAAAGGAAATAAAAGAGCCGACGGACGAATGGATAGATGTTTCTTTGTTAAGGGAAACGAAGACCTTGAATTCTCATTTTAGGCCACAGGTTGTGAAAGAACTCCTAAACTTGAGTATGCCAAAAATGATGATAATTTGCCAGAGGCGTGCAGTTTAGATGACATGCCTGATTCTGTTGCTGGTGAATTTCTCAGTAGTTTAGGCGTTGATCACAGTCCATAAGATAGTAATCCGGACTCGCCTAGAACACGCCTTCTCAAACAGTTTGAAAGAGAGGGTGGCATTGGTCTAGGAATCGGTATTGCAGAACAATTTGATGGCGAACCAAGCCACTCTTCTGAATTTCGAAGGCATGTTGTTCCTGCTCAACCTAGTTGGGATTCAGAAGAAGATTAGGAATTGGCGTCGATTCTGAAGACCGTATGGTCAAAAGCTGCCATCGAAATACGTTTAAAAGCCTTTACACGGAATAAGAATCCAGCCCTGCAGCAACAATGGCATAAACCTGTAGGAGTTGATAGACATTTTGCAAAGTAAATTAATACATATATAAATAAAACAAAAGATTGTGATTAATATAATCTGGTATAAGTTATTATGTATGGCTGGTGACGTTGACAGCAAGGTATCAGTCACGTCGCCAAGACATCATCAAACGAGCCCTGTCTTAACGCATATGTCATAGACGGCCAGCAATGAAGCTTGACAAAAGGTGCCAAACCGAGGGAGAACGCCAAGCATATTTTAAACACATCATTGTGTCAATTTTCTATGAAAATCTAATTCGTAACCTTAATAGGAGACCCCACCGGTGTTGAAGACCCACTAATTATGACATGACCATGGGCCGAAAAAAAATTAGCCCTTTCGTAAATTTATAGAGCTAAAAAAAAAATTAAATTAATTAAAAAAAAAAAATTGAACACAGAGTCCACCAGATTTAACGCCCATATAAAAATTAAATGGGGAGGGCGAGGTCCCCTGAAGAAGCTGTATTAGGCCCAATATACAATATACATTATGTACAATCATCACATCCCAATCACATCCATATACAATCTCAATAAATACATCATTGGCTGTTGCGCAGCGCATCAATAGGGGCTCGAACGCGGACCGGGTGCGATAAAGTCGGCATCCCCGGCCGCGAGACCATGCACTTGAGTGCAAATTTAACGCCCATATAAATCACTAAATCAATAGGATATGACAGATAAGTAGGAAGAACATTCTATGTGCCCAAAGCCGTAAACTATGTTTTGGCTGCTCATATTAACTTTGATCTGAAGACTGTGATTTGCCTTTACCTCGGAAATTGTATTCACAGTGACTTCAACCCTTCTTCCATCATGTTAGACCTATGTGCATTGGAATTATAAAGAAACAGTAAGGAGAATATTTTACATTTTTAGATCATCCTTTACTGAGATTCCACTTACTTTTAATGTTAATAAATTTTCAATTTTTTTTAATATTGCCATAACATAATATTTTAAAAAAAATTGATTAAATTTTAGATTATTTTAATTTATTTTAATACATAGATAAGTTAGGATTTATTGTATTGTTAGGATTACAATTTAATATTTCAAAATACCAATGTATATTTATATATGAAGATTAACTATGATGTTAATGACACCCTTTATGAATATTTTAGTAAATAAAAACTTTGAAAAAAAGTTTCGTAATAATTTAGGTCGAGCTAGGTGGGAATATGAGAACAAATGTATAACCAAAAAAAAACTAACTTCATTTTAATATTTTTTTTATAGCTAAGTGTTATTAATAACATAGATTTGGTTACCTATAAATTACGTTAAAATATAGCCACGCCATTTGTAATGTTACTTTGAACCCTACATATCTAAACAAAATTTAATTATTATCCTCCTCCCTAAAGATAAAACAATGCCATGATAGTTCTCGACCAAATATGACTACAACTCTATCACTATTATGCTAGATCTAAGATATATATATATATATATATATACAATTTAGTTCCTTAATACACAATATATTATTATAATGAAATAATAAAACTTTTACATAGATATTTATATTTATTGCGGCTATAGATTTATGTTGGAGGATATAGTAATATAAGTTAAATTTTATATGGTTTAAAATATTAAATATATATGATATTTATTGGTATAACCGACTTGTAATAGTAAACAAGAACCTTTAATTATACATGATATTCTCTATTGAAGTAGTCATGCGTCCATTGAAATAAAAAATTTCATGGCCACATACGAAACACCAACTTTTGAAAATTTAATTTAAAGTGGGATGAGTAGATTATATTAATTAAATAGTAGCTTTTTAAATAGTCATTCACAATAAGTATGTTATGTAAATGTGGGAGCATTATATTCAAATTAGATTATTATTATGATCATTATAACATAGCATACTTTTGAATTGATTAATAAATATTAGTTGAAAGAAATTTAGTTTATTATATAGATTGAAGTGTCTACTTTGAAAAAAAATATATAAAAAAAATATTATGGTTTATAAAGACCCATGCATTAGAATAAGTATTATTAAGCATTAAGATAGAATACTTTGCATTAGGACAAGGAGGTCGCGGACCACCCTCCTTGACCTCGGTACCAGTAAGACTTGCCTAGCAGGTAAAAATAGCAAAAAAAACTATACCCATTTGTAAATTTGAAATTGCAAAACTATATGTTAAATCTGAAAGTATACCTCAAATTTTTACAATTTTATTATGTATACAGGAAATACTATGATGGTAAGGACATATTAGCGACGACGACGTGATCAAACAACATCACCGTCATTAATGCCACCACCGTCGTCATCACCATCTCCATCGCCACCATCGATACCATCATCAACACCAATCGCTCCAGCACTGGAGTTGACCATTATAATGCGCTCATTGGAAGCCATAATGGAAACATTAAAAGGGTCGACAATGGCTAAAACCAAAGAAGAGCAACCTCAACCCAAAGAAACAAATCAAGCGAAACCCAAAAGTTCTGAGAATATACAATCAAAGGAAGATATTTCTAGAGAGCTACAGAAAATTAAACTCCCAGAATTTTCAAGAGGACGAGCTGGAAAACGTGCTGAGGCATGGTTAGAAGGAATGAACAGATGTTTTAAACTAAGAGAGTATTCTTCTTCTTCAAAAACAAAAATTGTTGTATTTCAATTAAAGGAAAGTGCCTTGATTTGGTGGAGAAATCTGGAAAAACAACTACACCTCACAACGGATAATGTCCCTTGGGAATTGTTCGAGGAAAGATTCCGCGCTAAGTATTTACCTCCATATTTTCAAGAATAACAAGTCGGAGCCTTTCATACATTAATTCAAGGTAATAAAACAGTGGAAGAATATGAAATAAGGTTTATGGAGCTTGTGAAATACATTCACTACTTAGATTCTGATGAACGTCAAGCTGAACGCTTCATATTTGGGTTAAACCCTCGCATAAGGGCCTTCGTTAGGATGTGGAATCCATCATCAGTAGCCGAGGCAGTAGAATGTGGCCACTATGCAGAAGAGCATCTAGGAATCAAAAAGGATGTCGGGCCAGTAGAACCTAGACAATCAGGGTTTCCAGGAAAGACTCCCCGAAATTTCTTCAGGGGAAGTAGCTCAAGACCACCTTATGGTAATAAATTTACCCCAAGAAGTGTAGGAGCAAGAGCTCCCATGGCAGTTAATACTATAGCCACTGAATCATCAAACGCAAGTCCATGGAAATCTCGTGGAACTACTAATAGAGGAAGAAATACGAGAGGAAGCGGCATGAGGGGGCGAAGCTCTTTATCGAAAAACTCACATTATGATTCAAGAGGACCGACCCAGGTTAATTGTTGGGGATGTGGAGGACCGCATTTTCAACGTGATTGTCTAGAAGCTTCATCAAGTATATTGCATAGGACAAGAAAAAAACCAATACCAAATACCCAAGGCAATCATAGAATCCATGCAGTAGTCAACAACAATCAAGTAGCACATCAATCCACTGTAGTAGAATCCTTAGGTATTATTAATGGTATAAAATTAAAAATCTTATTTGATACTGGTGCCACAGATAGTTTCATTTTGTCATATGCATTAAATAAATGTGGGTTGGCAGCTCGCAAACAAAATAATTTCAGACAGGTAGAAATGGCCTCAAGAGAACTCCAATCCGTAGACTTAAGTGTGGATCAATGCAAAATTGATCTAGGGGTTTGTTTGACTAAATTGAAAGTTTATGTCACAACCCTAGGAACTTATGATCTTGTCATAGGTATGGATTGGTTAGAAGCTCATCAAGCTTGGATAGACTAATATGGGAAAAGAATTCTCGGTATAAATGATGAAGGAGAGGTGATCCAAATTCAAGGTATCAAGAGAAAAATATCTTTACGCTATATATCAGCAATGCAAATGAAGCATTGCTTAAGGAAGGGTTGTCAAGAATACGCAATTCAAGAAGTAAGCAAAGAAAAAGGACTATCCTTAGAACAATATCCGGTGTTAGGCAAATTTCCGGATGTATTTCCAAAGGAACTACCAGGATTACCCCTTAAAAGAGAGCTAGATCTCACAACATAATTATAACCTGGTACTCAACCAATCTCTAAAACACCTTATAGAATGACAGCTCCAGAACTTCAAGAATTGCAAATTCAATTGAAGGAACTATTGGATATAGGACACATTCGACCCAGTATATCACCTTGGGGTGCTCCTGTAATTTTTGTCAAGAAGAAAGATGGTTCATTAAGATTATGCATAGATTATCGAGACTTGAATCGAGCTATAGTAAAGAATCGGTATCCAATGCCTCTAATTGATGACCTCTTCGATCAAATGAAAGGAGATGTTGTCTTTTCAAAAATTGATCTACGATCAGGCTATCATCAACTAAGGATTTCTGAAAACGATATTTCTAAGACAACATTCCGAACACGTTTTAGGCATTATGAATTCATAGTGGTACCATTTGGGTTGACTAATGCACAGCAGTATTCATGAACCTTATGAATAGCGTTTTTTGCAAATATCTTGATCAATTTGTACAAGTTTTCTTAGATGATATTCTTATCTATTCCAAGAACGAGAAAGAGCATGAAGACCATTTATGAATAGTATTATCTTTCCTTAGAAAACACCAGTTATATGGAAAGTTATCCAAGTGTTCTTTCTTTCAGAAAAAGATTCATTACTTAAGTCATATCATATCTGGTGAAAGAATCTTAGTAGATCCCGAGAAGGTAAAGGCAATCATGGAATGGCCAATACCGAAAAATGCACATGAAGTGTGAAGCTTTATGGGTTTAGTTGGTTACTATTGAAGATTTGTGGAAGGGTTCTTCAAAATCGCAAAGCCAATTACAACTCTTCAACGTAAAGGTGTTAAGTATGAATGGACTGAGGAATGTAATAAAGCATTTTCTAAACTCAAAAGATTGCTGACCAGTGCACCAATCTTACAAGTCCCTGATATGGACAAAGATTTTATTGTATGTACTGATGCATCCAAGCAAGGATTAGGTGCAGTATTAATGCAGGATAGAGGAGTAATAGTGTATGCCTCAAGGAAGTTAAAGTCTCATGAAGAACTCTACGCCACTCACGATTTAGAGTTAGCCGTTGTAGTACTAGCTTTAAAGATATGGAGACACTATCTAGTAGGGAAAAGCTTTATGCTTAAAAGCGACCATCAAAGTCTACAGTATTTGTTCACCCAAAGAGACTTGAATGCTAGACAAAGACAATGGAGTGAATTCCTAAGTGAGTATGACTTTGGAATATCATACATTAAAGGAAAAGAGAACGTAGTGGCAGATGATTTAAGCAGAAGACCCTGAATATTTTCCCTCATACCTATCAAAGTAGACTTAAGGCAACGAGTACTAGAACATCTCATAAGAGATAGCTGGTATTTAAAGGTAAGATCTAATCTTGATAGTAAAAAGTCAAAAGAACCTAAGTTTGAGGGATATGAACTAGAAGATGATGGAATCTTGCGATTTTATGGAAGGATGTATATTCCTGATAATGGGGATCTTTGAGACACCATTCTTAAGGAAGCCCACAAAGCAGTATATTGTGCACATCCCGGAGTAAAGAAAATGTATACTGATACCAAGAAACTCTTCTTCTGGTCGGGCATGAAGCGCGATATCATTCAATTCGTTGCAAAATGTCTGGAATGTCAACAAGTAAAAGCTGATCATTGTCATCCAGCAGGTCTCCTACAACCTCATGACATTCCTATGACCAAATGGGAAATTATTTCTATGGATTTTATCACTGGGCTACCTGTTACTTCCCAAAGACACAATGTCATTCTGGTAGTAGTGGATAAATTAACAAAAAGCGCCCATTTCATTCCCGTAAGAAATACCTACGAAGTTGCTGACGTAGCTCGAGTATTTATAAATGAAATTATCAAATTTCATGGAATACCTAAGAAGATAATATCAGATAGAGACTCGCGATTCACTTCAAGATTTTGGACTTGCATGCAGTCAGCCTTAGGGACTCAACTAAATTTGAGTACAGCTTATCATCCTGAAACTGATGGGCGAACAGAAAGGGTAAATCAAGTACTAGAAGATATGTTGAGGATGTACGTTATGGATCAGCAATCACACTAGGAAAAGTACTTATCCTTAGTCGAATTTGCATACAATAACAGTTACCACAGTTCAATTGGAATGCCTCCATTTGAAGCATTATATGGCAGACCTTGCAGAACACCATTAAGTTGGGACAGGTTAGAAGATCGAGTGATAGTAGGGCCATAATTAATCCAAGAGATGGAGGAATAGGTAAAACAAATTAGAGAATGGTTAAAAGAAGCACAAGATAGACAAACGAGTTATGTTGATGCCCACAGAACTGACAGGAAGTATGAAGTAGGGGATCAAGTTTTCGTCCGCATAAAACCAAATAAAAGCACTATCCAATTCGGAAAAGGGACAAAGTTTTCACCCCGATTTATCGAACCATTTAAAGTCATGGAAAGAGTTGGACTTGTCGCTTATCGTATTGCACTGCCACCTCACTTGCATAAAGTTCATAATGTATTTCATGTATCTGTATTAAGGCATTACATAGCTAACAAATCTCATAACCTTCAATGGAAGGAACTGCAGGTATCGGACGAGGGAATAATTTCGGTCGAACCATTATGTATACTGGAATGTAGGGTTCGACAACTCAAGAATCGTCTCGTAGACCAAGTTAAAGTCCAGTGGGACAAGTATATCCATAGATCGGTGACTTGGGAAGATACAGAAATCATATGTCAAAAATACCCCAACTTGTGTCAATTTTGAAGAACTTTAAACCATATTTTGTATATAGTTACTTTATCAGATACTCAAAATCATTTTGGAAGGATCACATATAAAAGTGAATTTTTATGTTACTGAAATATGATATATGTTATCTCCTTAATTCTACTAGTACGTGGATACCAAGATGAGGTTCAATATTTGATTAACCTTGCATATCGATATGATTAATGAGATAGAAATAAAAGAATGATTACAATTCAATATGAAAGCCAATAACATGAGTAGAACATGACAAAGTATGTTATATTGTAGATAACAACATGTATGAGCTATACATAAATTGTTTATTTTATAAATATTGATGCATATGTTATAATATATGGACAAGTGTTTACATTGCAGGTTACCAAAATGGCCACGTGATGACAAAAACTTCAGTACAATTAAAGCTCAATGAGGTTCCATGAAAGAGCATTGACTCAGGTCCCACTAGGAGGGGTGGAGGTATTGCCCACCGTTTATCCTCCAAAACCTAGAGTCATGGGAGGATTGTGCGAATCACGCTCCCCTAGACGTGTGATGATGACTGCCAGATGCCTACTGGGCAATTAGGTTGATACAATCGACGCTGATACCCTTGAGAACCTATGAATGGTTAGTCAGTATAGTTGATGCCATGGCACACTCTAGTAGAGGACGGATAGGATGGAAGCGGAAGAGATTAGGAAGGATAAGATGATTTTAGAGTAGCTAGGGAACCTACTGGGGCAAAACATGAATATTATAGTTGTAAAATCTTAAAATATTGAAGAAAACAAATTTTAAGTACCCATATAAAACGAATTCAATCTTGAAATATAAAGACTTTTATACTCACATTAATCACTAATATATTTTAGAAACCCTAACTTCGGGACGAAGTTTTTGGAAGAAGGGATGTATGTAATGACCCACCTATAACTATAAATAAAATACGAGTATTAGCATACATACAAGACCTCCATACGATAGCTTCGTATGTATGGACCCGCATGTATCGCACTATATATAAGCTAGTTACTACAAGAGGAGATATAAATTAAGGTAATGAATTAATACCTCACCAAAATATCATATATATATGATAAATCTTTAAACTAACAGAAAATGTTAATTTTAATTTACAAATTAAAATTTAAAATTTAAAATTAATAATATAATAATATAAATGAATTAAAATTATAAATTAAATAAATCAAATTAATTCATAAAAAAATAAATAAATAAACTTTATCAAATCAAATCTCCATATCCGAATAAAATCAACAAAATTAAATAAGATTTGATTTTATAAAATTACACATATCAAAATAATGACAGGGAGATGGGAGGAAGGCGGTGGACGGGGAATTAAAAGGAGGAAGGAAATCTTGAGAGGGGGAAAAAAGAAAACAGAGATGAATTTTAACACAGAGATACAAACACTCTTGAGTTTTGAGTTTTGATTGTACTTTAGTTTTTGGGCACGGGGGATCAGATTGCTTCGATTGGAAAGCATTCTGAGACTGTGTACCCAGGTTGTACTCAGTTCGGCAGGGTGGTTTTGGCCATTTTAGTAACGCAGCCAGAACAATAAATTGCAGCCAAGACAAAATTACAGCAGAACAATTACAGTAGAGCTTCACAGCAGAGCAGACAGATTGGTTTTCATTAGTTTAATTATTTAAATTCTGTGTTAAATTACATATTTTGATTTTTTTTTTTAATTTAAGGTTCTTACACACCAACCTTGGATTTAGGAACACCAACTCCAAGGACACCAATCCTTCAAATTTTGAGGCACCAACCCCAATGGCTCTGACCCTATCTTGTCAAGGCACCAACCTTGTTTGTTCGAGGCTCCATCCTTTAGGGTACCAAATCTCTGGGCTCCAACCCACTATTGTATTTTATCTAAATATGTTTGATTGTAATTCTCTGCTCCCAAAACCTTCTTCACTGAATTCTATCAATCTATAGCTTCACTGCTACATCAATGACAACCCGTCTTCATATGAAGGAGTCCTCACAACTCTTCATATTGCGCAAACAGAGTCTGCAAAGTTATCTCGTGATGATTTCAAATAGGCATCATGATCTTCCAATAATGTCTTCAAGATCTGCTGATGCTTTTCAACAGGATATCTTTGATTAGTTTCACTACGCCTCAATGTCAACACAAAACAATTCTCTGTTTTTCAACCCTCTGTTCTTATTGTCCCGGTAACTGCTTCAGGAGTAACTACTTCTTCACGATCCCTTTATAGAAATTAACCCAACCAACAAACTTCCTTGGCCTTCGGCTTCCTTCCTTTTGCTGGACCTTCGGCTTTCTTCTTCAACGCTAGATCTTCGGCTTCCGTTTTCAACCTTCAGCTCTCTCTAATTCTTTAAGTTCACGAGTTGTGAACTGTTGATTCTTCTGTGTATCCAGTACCGAGATTGATCCCTTTAGTGAAATGATTTAACTTGTATTTATACGAGTTTCACCAATGACTGAGAGACATGTTTATTGGAGGGAGGCCGACCTATTTATTTACGGAGAAAACAGAGAGGCTATAACCATATTATAATAGAATTTTGGCGGTCCCCACATGCCATGTCACCGCTAATCACAATCGCAACGTTTCGGAGGTCTCTTACTACACAATACATTGGTGAGGCCCTTTTCAATATTCATCCAAGGCCCACATGGAGGTCCCACATGTTATGTTATTAATCGCAATCGCAATCTTCCGAAATCCCGCAATCGCAATTCGTGAAAATCCCGCAATCGCAAATTTTGGAGGTCTCTTACAAGCATACTCATAACATAGTGATTCCCCTACTGTCGATGGAGCGGATGCGATATAGTATCAAACAATAGTTAATAAATTTGTTGGGTCCACAACTTCATTGCAATCGGTGGTTTAGGGTCAACACCCTTAATGCAATCGGCAGTCCGCAATACTATCGTAATCGGCGGTTTGGTCGTGTCAACTCTTAAGATTTGTGATATGACTCCCGACGAGGCGGATGTGATATAACATAACAATGTATTGTAATGGTCCGGAGGGTCCGAAATACACATATCACAATCGGAGGATTTGAATGTAACAAGGCTTCAAGACTTGCGAAGGGATGTGATATTGTATAGGGTTGTTACCATGACCTGTTTCAGGTCTGCAGTAATATCACAATCGGGGTTTTGCGTGGTGACAACCCTTTAAGACTTGTGATATGAAACTTCCGATGTGACGGATGCGATATTCCTTTAAAGCTTGTTCTATTGAAATAGTCAGGTCCACAGCTCAAATCACAATCGCAGGTTTTGTGCGGTGGCATATAATAAAGTTCTCGATTAAGCGCCGATATAAAGCCGCCGGTGTGTTTTGTGGTCTTTACTGTTAACTCCTCCGTTATGGCTCCTCTTCCGATAGCTCTACTCCTCCGACATAATGTTCCTCTTTGTTCTTCTGATAGCACTTACCCTTGGGCATATGCGATAACTTGCTTTGTCTTGGCTTGTCGCTCCTTTGGCTTCTCTTCACTCCTATGACTTCCGATAGCTCTTCTTTGATGGCTTCCAATAAATTTCCTCCTTGGGTCTACTGCTTTTATTCTATTTGTATATATGTATTTAATCCACTTGGATCTTCCATCTCATCATATCATCATATATCAAACATTCATCACTATGAGCATTATGATCAATGGGCATCAATAGGCAACATCATGTATCAAAGAATTTGCCATCACAAACACTGATATATTGACATCAATGACAACCTAGATTAACAATCACATCCGCCTCGTCGGAACTTTCATATATCACAAGTTTTGAAGGCATGTCATGTTAAAACCTCTAATACAGACCTCTAATATCCATGTGGGGCCGACGTACGAAAGTGATGATGTGGTATGTGGGACCTCCCGACATCCATTATAATATGGTTTTGTGTTATTCATTTGATTAAAAAGTCGGCCTCTCCTCTAATAAACATGTATTTTCGTTTATTGGCGAAACTCCTATATATACAAGTCTAAACCTTCATTTCAACTTGTCTGATTCAGTGATTCATCGCAAAGAGAAAGATACAGTTCACAACTCGTGAGCTTAACAGCACCGAAGAAAAGAAGCTAAAGGCCGAGAAGAGGAAGCAAATTTTGATTGGGTTAAAAATTGATGAAACTATATCTCGGACTTATGGACAGTCCTATTTGGAGGGATCGAACCTATGAATAGGTGTGTGGACAGATGTCTGTGAAAGCTCGGATCTATAGCTTAAAGGCTCGAAGTTACAGGATCTGTGGAACTGCGGCACACATAAGCTCAAAACTGTGGTGACTCGATCGATGGAGGTATGGACCAATTATAGCTTGGACCTGTAGTAGACTTATGTGTGACACGACGAACAATTGATACCTCTGCACACTCTTGAATAGTGAAGAACTCGTGGCCTTGAACAGTGAAGATTTTGGAGTATTGAGCAGTGGAGAACTTGAAGCCTTGGATAGAGAAGAACTCTCCTATTCGGATCTTAGACAATGGACACAATTAGGATTCTGTGGCAGTCTTGTGGAGTGACTGTTTGACTATTGAAGGAAGTCCTGAAGTCTTTTGAAAGTAAGTCATTCATACATTATGTTTGTTATTTAAGAAGACTGAAGGGTTGGTGTCCTAGAGTTTGGAGCCTCTAAAACAGGGTTGGAGCCTTAAGAAGGATAGGGTTGAATCCCTAGAGGGTGGAGCCTCAAAAAAGTCCAAGTTGGTGCTTGGCAACAGGTTGGAGCCTGGAAGATTGAAGGGTTGGTGCCCTCAAACATCATTGTACTCAAATTTTTGTAAAAGAGGATTGGTGCCCTCACTTGTTTATAATAAAATCCTTATTATTTATTTTTCTTATTATAATTGTAAAGAATCTTAACTTGTAAATATAATAATTGAAAAGAAATATTGATTCACCCCCCTCTCGGTATTTCCAACAAGTTGAGCATCAATGATTGAGGGAGTAGCAGCAGAGAGATCCGAAGAGTTTTCCAGTGTCTCTCTAGTGACACTTTGGCAGGAAAGAGGAGACCAAATATTTCTACAGAGAGGGCCACATAGCCAGTGCGTAGTGTCGGAAAGGAGATCGATTCAGTTGTTGGTGGCCGAAAGATTGTCCGGAAGGAAGAGTGACATCATTCCAGAGGCAGAGGGAGGCAAGACAGCTCATCTGGAGCCAACTAGCAGGCTGTACAATTTTCCCAGGCTAGGCAGTTCGAATTCTGGTAGAGCGAGTTGCTAGTGAAAGAGTTTGATCAGGCCAAAGGGAGGCCAAATTATTGCATAAGGAAGAAAATAACTCCAAATTCTTTTGCCAGTATATTTTCCGGAGGATTGCCAATTGGGCATCCAAATTATTTGTAATATTCCTAATTAGCCATGGCTAATTGGAATATTCAATTTTGCTCAATTTTGCCTTCTATAGTTATTTATAAATAAAAAGGTGAGGAAAGGGGGACATAACTCACTATATGAATAAAGTCACTCCCTAGTAGCACAACGTTGTAACTTAAAAGGGGAGCCAAGGGGGCCCAAGGACCACGTAGAAAAGGAGCCCACGTAGACACTTGGAGGGACTGCACAGATGGAGAAGGAACACGTGGCAAGAGAGGGGCTACGTTGGAGGAGGTGGGCCTTAGGGTTTTGAGAGAGGCCAACACTATAAAGGAGAGAGGAGCCTCTTCATTTTGATGATTCGGTTATGTTGCATTTGAGCTAGTCATTTTGACTTAGAGCACGTTGGTTGTTTAGCCTGTCTGTAGCACTGTTTAGTGCATCGAGTGTCTCCGTTCGGAGATCTCACCCTTAGCCCCGGGGGACTTCGAGTGCCTGCTCGGGCAAGGTAGTTTCAGTAGTATTTTGTAGGAGGAGCGATTTCTGGAGTTGAGGAGGAGCTGAGTATTTTGATGACTGCGCAGTCTTGAGAGGGGAGGACGCAGTTCTTTTGGTAGGAGCTCCGGGTTGGGTTTTTGTGGAGGATTTGAGCTTGGAGATTGAGCAAGGGATTAGCCCTTGCATATTGGAGGATTTTGGCAGAGTTTCGGGTAGAGTTTTGGAGGGTTCTCTTCAGGAGCAGTGCAGAGCCTTGAGGGAGAGCGTAGATCCTCAAGGGGGTGATTTTCGGGGGTCAGCTATTTTAGAAAAGCTTTCTGGGCTTTTCTAGGTTTATTGAGCAGAGGCTGATTCCAGAGTTTCAGCATTTTCTGAGGAGGGGAACAGCCCCAAATCCTCATTTGATTCCAACAGTAGCAGCAACACAGCAGTTCTCCAGCAGTTTGGACGCAGTTCAGAGAGAGGCCATTTCCTTACCATTCTGAGTGTATTTCTTCACTTGCCTTGTGCAAGTCGAGGTGCTATCTTTCTGATCACCTCTTGTACTCTTTCCATTACTCAGTATAATAAAATGGCTTAGCATTTCTCTCTACATTTCTCGAGTTTCTTCTTATATTCCATGTATACATTATTGTATGTTGCATTACTGTTATTTCTCTGGTTGGAGTTTGCTTGTGTTTGAGGGATATCTCTGATAAGGGATATTACAGTGGTATCAGAGCATAGATCTGGCTCAGCCTGTGGAGCTAGCAGTCTATGACACCGAGGGAGAAGCCCTACATCTGTTACAGAGGTAGGAAATACAGAGATATTGAGCGTAGGTTGGAGAACACCTACGGAGAGGGAGACTGTGTTCGAGTGGTGGACACAGAACAGGAGGAGCCTGCGGTGAACACAAAATAGGAGGAACCTATGGTGGACGCAGAGCAGGAGGATCCGATGGCAGATGAGGATGGGAAGAGATTTGCGGACATGCTCCTCAAATCAGTGCAGGATCTGTCAAGGCAGATCAAGGTGATGGGACAGAGATTCACGGCGGTGGAGGCTAGACAGCATGAGAACCCACGGGTTTTCCAGGTTGGTGAGGGATCGGGTACATCCCACAATTTGCCAGAGCAGGGTGCCACTCAGCGTGATACTACTCAACAGATGGCCTCACATGCCCCTATACGCTCTACCATGCCCACTTTCCTAGGAGCAGACACGGGAGCCGAAGCCCAGCAGGAGGCAGAGCCTGGACATATGGGCGATTATTTTGCGCAGTACCAGGCCTATGGGCAAGAGTTCAGGGATGCTCTCTCATTCAGAGACTTTGTTCAGCTCCAGCGGGATAGCAGACCCCGCGACCATCACAGAGGATACCGACATTATCATGATGGAGACACCCACCGCACAGCTAGTAGATTCCACTTGCCTACGTTTGATGGCTCATCAAACAGTTCAGCAAAGTCTTGGGTGGAGAAGCTGGACATCTATTTCCAGCTTAACCAGATGTCGGAGACAGAGGCCATCAAGGTGGCGAAATTACATTTGGATGGTGAGGCCCAGGACTAGTGGTTCCATGGGTTGGTTACACTCAGACACTCCACAGTGACAACATATGCCGAGTTCACTAGGAGATTGATAGAGAGGTTTGACCGGAGGGATCCGGAACAACACTTTGTTGAGCTGACGAGGCTCAAACAGACCAGGAACCCAGAGACCTACATTGCAGACTTCTTGAGGGTTTCAGTGATGGTGCCAGATCTATCCGCGGCACGGAGGATCTACATGTTTGTTGAGGGGTTAGCAGAGCCACTTCGGGGTCTAGTCAGATCCACTAGACCAGCCACACTCCAGGATGCTATTAGCAGGACCCGGGACTTACAGGATGCCTTACCCAAGACCCGGACACCTTACCCCCAGAGACAGGCTTTCCAGCCTAAGGGGAAGGATGTGAGGATTTCACCTCCAAAGGGGAATCCAGGACGAGCACAGATTGATGATGATGCCAGGAGGGAGCTGAAGAAGAAGCGGTTGTGCTTTACTTGTCAGGAGCCGTGGGCACCGGGACATAGATGTGCTGCTGGCAAAGCACATTTTATTGAGGTCTTCTCCGAGAGCAGCGGGGAAGAGGATGAGGAGGATGATATGGAGGTAGGAGATAGTCATACCGCGCAGGATCCTCTGCCACCTCCACCACCACCAGCAGGTGGTGCAGCTTTTGCACCTACCAAAGAGGCCCTTGCAGCATTGTGAGGAGTCCCCAAGCATTTGACGTTGCGCGTACAGGGGACAATACGTGGGCAACGAGTACCAGTTTTGGTTGATAGTGGGGCAACCCACAACTTATTGATGCACAGATGGTTGAGCAGAGAGGTATACAAACAGAGAGCTTCGATGGCTTTTCAGTTTTGGTCCCAGGAGATCAGACCATGGTGTGTGCTCGTTATGTTCCAGAGTTATCAGTGACGATGGGCACCTACACACTGACTGACCACTTTTTCGTGGTCGATATTCCGGACACCAACATGATACTAGGTGCTCAGTGGCTTATCACTCTAGGGAAGGTCACGACAGATTGGAAGGCCCTAGAGATATGACAAGAAGACAGGGAGGCATGAGAAGATACGGGGACAGCACACATATCCGCCTCAGACAGTTTCGGCTCATCGTATGGAGGAAGTCTTCCAGAAGGGGGACATAGAGTGGCAGTGGAGCTATGTGCATCAGAGGCAGGGACTACAGGGTAGACGGTGCACCCAGAGATACAGTCCATCCTCGACCAGTATGCCACAGTGTTTGGGGAGATTCCGCCTGGATAGCCACTGGACCGGGGGTTTGAGCACACCATTGAGCTTGAGCAGGGCATACAAGCAGTGATTACTACCCCTATAGGCATCCCAAGGCCTATCGGGATGAGATTGAGCTTGCCATTCAGGAGTTGCTGGCCCTTGGGCACATTCGGCCGAGCACGAGTCCTTTTGCTTCTTCCGTGGTGTTGGTGAAGAAGAAGGATGGCACATTGAGGATGTGCATTGACTACAGGGCCTTGAACAAGAAGACACTGAAGAACAGGTACCCCATACCCAGGATCGATGAGTTGATGGATGAGTTGAGAGGAGCACAATTCTTCTCAAAGATTGATTTGAGATCTGGGTACCATCAGATTCGCATGAGGGAGCAGGACATTCCCAAGACCGCCTTCAGGTGTCACTATGGGCACTTTGAGTTTTTGGTGATGCCCTTTAGGCTAACCAACGCCCCAGCTACAGTCCGGTCCTGCATGAATCACATCTTCCGCAGTCATTTGAGGAAGTTTGTGTTGGTGTTCTTTGATGATATTCTCATTTACAGCAGGACTTGGGAGGAGCATCTCCAGCACATTGAGACAGTGTTGCGCATCTTGGAGGAGCATCAGTTCTATGCCAAGCTCTCCAAGTGTGAGTTTGGGTTGACGGAGATGTTGTACTTGGGACACATCATAGGGGTAGACGGAATGAGAGTCCACGAGGAACGTGATAGAACTCTGGGGATTCATTGGCATTTGTACTTACTACCGGAAGTTCGTCAAGAGTTTCTCACAGCTTGCTGCACCCTTGACAGATCTGACGAGGAAGGGGGCATTCAGTTGGTCGGATACAACGCAGTGAGCCTTTGACAGGCTCAACGAGGTTATGAGCAGTTGCCCAGTGCTTGTATTGCTGGATTTTTCGCAGCCATTTGTCTTGGAGTGTGATGCGTCGAGAGAGGGGATCGGCGCAGTGTTGATGCAGGGAGGTCACCCTATAGCCTTTAAGAGTCTGAAGCTCCTTCCGCATGAGAGGTTGTATTCTATATACGACAAGGAGATGCTGGCCATTATGTATGCATTGGCCAAATTCCGACAGTATTTAGTGGGTAACAGGTTCAAGGTGAGGACTGATCACAACAGCCTCAGGTTCTTTTTGGAGTAGAAACAGCTACAGGAGAGGCAGCAGAAGTGGATCAATAAGATCCAAGCATATGACTTTGACATTGAGTATGTCAAGGGTAAGAACAATGTGGTAGCAGATGCCCTTTCACGTAGACCAGCCACGTTGTCTCTTATGAGCTTGGACACGGATTGGAGGGCTCGACTCTTAGTAGAGTACTCCAAGTACAGATTTGCATGTGAGATTCTGGATGGGCAGGTGGCGGATGACAAGTACAGGGTGATCGATGAGATCATCTACTACAGGGACCGGATCTTCTTGACTGAGGGATCTCAGCTCAAGAAGAAGATACTTCAAGCATCACATGATTCACCATTGGCCGGCCATCAGGGGTTTACCAAAACCTACAGGGCCATTAGAGAGAGGTTCTCATGGAAGGGCCTCAAAGAGGACATACTCCAGCATCTCCGGGAGTGCGATATTTTCCAGAGGAACAAGGAGGAGATGAGCCATCCTGCAGGATTATTGCAGAGTCTTCAAATTCCAGAGGGAAATGGGAGAGTATTTCGATGGACTTCATCACAGGGTTGCCCATGGTGCAGGGCAAGGATTGCATCTTTGTCGTCGTTGATCGACTGACAAAGTACGCACGTTTTTTCGCCATATCCGCACACTACACAGCAGCGCAGGTGGTCGAGCTGTTCTTCAGAGAGGTCTTCAAGCTACATGGTCTTCCTAAGACCATCATCATTGACACGGACAGCCGTTTCATGGGCGGGTTTTGGCAGGAGCTTTTCCGGTTGGTGGGGACGGAGTTGACACCGAGTACCAGTTATCATCCACAGACGGACGGGCAGACAGAGATAGTTAACAAGTGGCTGGAGGGCTACTTGCGTAACTATGTCAGTGGGTAGCAGCGAGCATGGCTGAAGTGGCTGCATCTGGGGGAGTACTGCTACAACACTACACATCACATGTCCATTGGTATGTCACCATTCTATGCTTTGTATGGATATCATCCTTTATCTTTTGCTGACGTGATGTTTGGTGCTAGCAAGGCTCCGAGAGCCAAGATTTGGATCCAAGAGAGTCAGGATATCCTCCGAGCTCTCAAGGATAATATGGCTACAGCGCAGAACCAGCAGAAGCTATATGCTGACAGGGGTCAGGTGGAGAGACAGTTTGAGGTAGGGGACTTGGTCTACCTACGATTACAGCCATACCGACAGTCGTCACTGAAGTAGAAGGGAGCTGATAAGCTCAAGCCCCGCTTTTATGGGCCATACAGGGTGATACGCAGGATTGGACAGGTTGCGTATGAATTGGAGCTGCCCCAAGGCAACAAGATTCATAACATTTTTCATGTATCATGCCTGAAGAAGGCATTGGGGCAGCAGGTGACAGTGACAGATGAGCTACCACCCACGGATGATGAGGGGCATTTGGTGTTGCAACCAGAGGCTATTATTGATACCAGGGAGAGGCAACTACGGAGCAAGATGGTCCGGGAATTCTTGGTGAGGTGGAAGAATTTACCGGATGAGGATGCCACTTGGGAGAGAGAAAATTTTGCAGCATCCATCACTTCAGTTGCTTGAGGACAAGCAACATTTTGCCAGGGGAGACTGTAATATTCCTAATTAGCCATGGCTAATTGGAATATTCGATTTTGCTCAATTTTGCCTTCTATAGTTATTTATAAATAAAAAGGTGAGGAAAGGGGGACATAACTCACTTTATGAATAAAGTCACTCCCTAGTAGCACAACGTTGTAACTTAAAAGGGGAGCCAAGGGGGCCCAAGGACCACGTAAAAAAGGGGCCCATGTAGACACTTGGAGGGACTGCGCAAATGGAGAAGGAACACGTGGCAAGAGAGAGGCTATGTTGGAGGAGGTGGGCCTTAGGGTTTTGAGAGAGGCCAACACTATAAAGGAGAGAGGAGCCTCCTCATTTTGATGATTCGATTATGTTGCATTTGAGCTAGTCACTTCGACTTAGAGCACGCTGGCTGTTTAGCCTGTCTGCGGCATTGTTTAGTGCATCGAGTGTCTCCGTTCGAAGATCTCACGCTTAGCCCCGGGGGACTTCGAGTGCCTGCTCGGGCAAGGTAGTTTCAATAGTATTTTGCAGGAGGAGCGATTTCTGGAGTTGAGGAGGAGCTGAGTATTTTGATGACTGCGCAGTCTTGAGAGGGGAGGACGCAGTTCTTTTGGTAGGAGCTCCGGGTTGGGTTTTTGTGGAGGATTTGAGCTTGGAGATTCTGCAAGGGATCAGCCCTTGCATATTGGAGGATTTTGGCAGAGTTTCGGGTAGAGTTGGAGGATTCTCTTCAGGAGCAGCACAGAGCCTTGAGGGAGAGCATAGATCCTCAAGGGGGTGATTTTCGGGGGTCAGCTATTTTAGAAAAGCTTTCTGGGCTTTTCTGGGTTTATTGAGCAGAGGTTGATTCCAGAGTTTCAGCATTTTCTGAGGAGGGGAACAGCCCCAAATCCTCATTTGATTCCAACAGTAGCAGCAACACAACAGTTCTCCAGCAGTTTGGACGCAGTTCAGAGAGAGGCCATTTCCTTACCGTTCTGAGTGTATTTCTTCACTTGCCTTGTGCAAGTCGAGGTGCTATCTTTCTGATCACCTCTTGTACTCTTTCCATTACTCAGTATAATAAAATAGCTTAGCATTTCTCTCTACATTTCTCGAGTTTCTTCTTATATTCCATGTATACATTCTTGTATGTTGCATTATTGTTATTTCTCTGGTTGGAGTTTGCTAGTGTTTGAGGGATATCTCTGATAAGGGATATTACATTATTGTACTAAGATTTTTACTTTGTTAGATCTTAGACTTTTGTGATCAATATTCTGAATAATAATGTGGTTCATCCTCAAGACAAAGATTTTTACTGCTGCATAGTAAAATAAACCCTCATATGCTGCACCGGTTTTCCCTTGGGGTTTTCCCGAGGACATTAGTCCAAAATAACTGTGTTAATTGTGTGCATGAATTTCTTAGTTCTAGTTTAATTTTCCACAATGTATTTAATTTGTTGTGAATAATTGCAAAGTGATTTATTCGATATTAATGAGAAAATTAATAAATTACTAATCAGTTAGGAGAATAAATTCCAGTCGCTACAGTTCGAGGAATTTTCACATGGTATCAGACCGTGTTTGATCAAATTTGAAACTTAGAGCAAGGGAAGCAGATGTGTGGAGTTTCCGAGGGAGATTTGAGCACAATCTCTCCAAATCTGCATAGGCTAGCTAGTGGTGCAAATTGTAGAGGCAAAGGGTTCGATTTCCAAATCCAGTCCGCAGGCAATGGATTTGCTAGAGAGGGCTCTGGTGAGTAGATCGGTTATTTTGCAGAGAAGATCTATCAAATCTGGGCGCAGAGATTTGCAACAGTTGCAGATCTACATAGGATAGGAAGAGAAAAGCACACAGAGAAGAAGAGGGTTTCCAGTTTCTACTTGCAGTCAGATGATCCATAGACAATTGCAATAACACAGTGTCCATGGATAGTAGTCAGATAGACAGTTGCAGTAACACAGCGTCAGCAAATAGTAGTCAGATAGACAGTAGCAGAGCCAGTTGCAGTCAAATGATCGAGAGACGGTTGTAGTAACATAGGCAGTGCGAATTGCCCAGTTGCAGTATGCAGGTGCAGTTCCAACTAGAAGATTCCCAATGCAAAGCTACGCAGTCTAGTTTCCAGTGTAGGACAATGCGAGTTGCCAGGAGGGAGCAGAGATATTTCCCATAGGGAAGTTGAGACTCGGAGGGAGTCTAGCTTCAGAGGGAGTAGACCTATGGAAGCTAGTACTTTCGGATCTAGGGAGATCAGACTCATTATAGCAGTGGTTGCAGCAACAATGTAGAGATAGCAGTAGAGCAGTAGAAGCAACAGTATGAGTAGATCAGAGTTTGCGCAATAGCACGATGGACAATATTGTCTTCATAGTGATTTCAAGTGACAAGGAGATTGGTCAACTTAGAAAGTGGAGGAGGTCAGTCAAACATCAACAACACATGATTGTCTAGGTGTAGGAGAGTAGTATTGGTGGAGAAAACACCTTCCTCACTAAGAGGGAGTGTTATTTTTTGTAGCATCACACAGATGTTCTAGACTCATTTTGTATTTAAGAGGCAAAGGAACACAAGATCTCCAAAACCCATAAAAAGTTTCGCAAGATAAGCTTGTGAAATGCCTCAATTAACTTATTGATCAATAATTAAAAAATGCCTATGTCTAACCTAGGAAAATTGATTGATTAATGGAAATTAATTGAGGATGATTGAGAAGGCTCTAGAGACTCATATGGATCCAATCTAAGATGACCTTAGCCATTGATGAGGATCTCATCATGGTCGTTGAAGCTCCAGCGAGAGATTTTAAGAGCAAATCGATGGGATGAGGAGAGAGCAAGTATCTATCTAGCAAGTGAGGGAGCAAGTATCTATGCAGTGCAAATTTCCCAGTGCACAGAGATTCAGTGAGGGAAGAATTTGAGCCAGTGGAGGAGGATCTGTGATTGAGGGAGCAGCAGTAGAGAGATCCGGAGAGTTTTCCAGTGTCTCCCCAATGCCACTTTGGCAAGAGACAGGAGGTTGAATATTTTTGCAGAGAGGGTCACATAGCCAGTGCGAGTGAGCCAGAACCTTGTGTGAAGTGCCGAAAAGGAGGTCGACTCAGTTGTTGGAGGGCAGAAGATTGTTCGGAAGGCAGAGCGACTTCATTCCAGAGGCAGAGGGAGGCAAGATGGCTCATCTAGAGCCAGCTAGTAGGTTGTAGGATTTTCCCAGGTCAAGCAGTGCAAATTCTGGCAAAGCAAGTTGCCAGTGAGAGAGTTCGAGCAGGCCAGAGGGAGGCCAAATTATTGCAGAAGGGAGAAAATTTCTCTAAATTATTTTGCTAGTATATTTTCCGGAGGATTGCCAGTTGGGCATCCACATTATTGTACTCAGACTTTTACTGTTGCATAATAAAATATACCCTCATCTGTTGCATCGATTTTCCCTTCAAGGTTTTTTCGGGGACATTAGTTCAAAATAACCGTGTTAATTGTGTGCATGAATTTCTCAGTTCCAAATTAATTTTTCGCAGTGTATTTAATTTGTCGTGAAGAATTGCAGTGTGATTTATTTGATATTAATTGGAAAATTAATATATTGCTGATCAGTTAGGAGAATCAATTCCAGTAGTTGCAGTTCAAGGAATTTTCAGAAATGAGACGATATGAGTCAATTATGGGATGCCTCAAGATGGCACACATCCTTTCTGACTCATCCAAAGTACCATTATGGTAAAACATGGTTGCCCCTCTCACCGACCATATTTGGGATCTATATTGATGAGCTAGAGTCCTTCCTTCATGAGCATATCCAGAAGAGCGATGGATGTCTTCTACATTAGGTGTTGATCTGCCTACTCTTCGTCGATGACCTGGACTTGTTGGCCTCTAATCATGTGGGCTTACACAGACAAATCAATCAACTATCCAATTTTTGTGACCTCCAACAGTTGACGATCAACCTAGGTAAAACCAAGGTTTTGATCTTCAAAGCATCAAAGCACTCTCTTACAAATTTACATGTCTACTACCATGGGACAGAGATTGAGATCACCACAACTTACAGTTACCTGGGAGTACAATTCATATGGCCTAATTTTGGTTTGCAGTAGGCCATCCAACCTCGACTTAGTAAAGGGTATGGTTCCCTGGCCCTCATCAAGTGATAGTGCTTCCAGGGGCAATTTCAGGATCACCAAAGCACTCTCTTACAAATTTACATTTCTACTACCAAGGGACAGAGATTGAGATCACCACAACTTACAGCTACCTGGGAGTACAATTCATATGGCCCAATTTTGGTTTGCAGTAGGCCATCCAACCTCGACTTAGTAAAGGGTATGGTTCCCTGGCCCTCATCAAGTGATAGTGCTTCTAGGGGTAATTTCAGGGCATCTCAACCAAACTCTACCTTATCGAGGCAATTATCAGACCCATAATTCTCTATGGCTCTAAAATATGAGGATCAAGCTTGTTGCAAACGGTCTGGACTAGATTAGAGGGAGTACAAACCTTGCTTCTCAGGCACATCATCTAGTGTAAACAAACAATATCACAACCCATCATTCAGGCAAAGTTTGGTGTCCACCCTTTCCAACTCGAGGTCATTTTCCACTTGGTTTCTTTTCTTCATAATGTTTGATCTCTCGAAGACTGCCACTGGGCAAGAGAGGTATCATTGCTCCTCAAAGGCTCTTTCCTTAGATCCTTCCCCAAGCTAGGGCTAAGGTTGGTTCTCAAAGGCATCCTGGCTTCTTCAGAAAATGAGTATCTCCCTAGAGCGCCTTCCCCCATTTGAATTCTCCTTTGATGCGCCATGCTATCTCTTGCCAACTAGACAGGTTCTGAACTAGGCTATCAGAGATGATATCTATAGATTCTGCATTTAGGTCACCTGGATCTCACCTCCGACACCCCTGAGCTCTAAAATGTCTTTCTACCTAGAGCACTTTTTGGAGCTAGCTAATGGCATGATCATCTAGCCCCTTTATTCACGCAGACATTGGATGCACTCGCTCATGATCCCCTTGGGATAGTTTCAAGTCAACTCCCATAGACTTTGAATAGAGATAGATCACCATATATCATGATTTGATAGGATCTGCTAAGTGTTTTACCTTTAGGAGCTGAAGATAGTGATGCACCTCATTTCCAGTGCCCCCGAGATCAGAGGACACTATCACTGCCTCTACAGGGACTCAAGAGGCTCCCTCACTACCTCTCTCCAATACCAGGATCGAAGATGCTTAGCCCTCTTCATTAGGGATATTTTCAACCATAGATCTCAACTCTTGCATGCCATGCCCTACCCTAGGATGACTAGGCCAACCTCATACTTCCTTGTTGATCTGACAAATCAGGGAAACAAACAGTTGGTAGAGATCCAGAGCGCACCAAACAACCAAATGATGAGACCTCGGGTTTCCCCTCATCCTCCTCCTCTGGAAGACCACCCGATCCCATTGAGACCAATTCGAAGGTGTCAGTTTGTACATTAGGCCACATGTCCTCAAAGCATTAGACAGATCAGCTCCAGACAGATCTAGAGTAGAGCACGCCCTTCCCATCAAACTACCTCCTAGATCCAAAAGAGTACCAGAGATCCATTCGGAGTTTCCTTCTTCCGACATAGGGTTGCTACAAGTATCCTTCACTCGTACACCCCCCCTGAAACATGCAGCCAAGCTCCTCAATAGTTCCAGAAGACTCCAACAGCAAGCCAATACCCAGTTCACCCCCCTCACCCTTGACCATTAGACTCAGGAGACCTTCACAACATCAACCCCATCATCTGATCTCCCTCCATCACTGTCCATCTTGATAGGTTCTTGGGTTGGGTTGTCCACCTCTCTAGTCTTGGACAAACTCAATCAGTGTTTTGTATCATTGTTTCTTTGTCACAGTTTTATACATATGTTTTGATGGTATACTTATGTAAGTTTCTTTTCTTTGTATTATTTTTGGTTTTTTCTAGGAGTTGCACCAGCACTCCCACATAGTACTCACTGTGGTTGTACTCTTCAGTCCCATTGACCCACTTTTGTGGTTATTTGTTGGACATTGATAAATTATCTTATCTTATCTTATCTTATCTGAAGTTGAGACAACATGGCAGTTAGAGAGTGCCTTAGCTTGCCTTCCCACAAGGTCTATCGATCACAAAAATACAGTCATTTGATAAATTGGGAAGGTGACCTACATTTCATTAAGACATTATGTATCTAAAATCTGGAGGAAGCCTAATTTTAGAATCTATTCATCAGACATAATTCTCTATAAAGTTTAACTTCTAGAGAGAAGCTCTGAAACACTGTAACGTGGTCAAGAGGAATCTCTTTCCTGATTTACTTTGCCCATTTATGCTGTGTGGATAGTAGTTTTGATTTTCAGCCATCATAAATACAAGCTCTAAGATATTGCACGTGTCTAGCCAGCTCAAGATTGTCCAATCTGAGAGAACACTTTATCTTGTAATTTGTTGGCAAAGAGTTTCAGATCAGCGTGCCTGTGCAGTTAATGCATTCTCTACTTCTAATATGTTATGCTTAACGAAGATATTTAGTTTTCATTTTTCTTGGAAAACGAGAGCTTTAAACAGAAAGCAATTAAACCACCTTAGACAGGCACCTTACTCGGGACATATTGATGTAGACATTCACTACAGATTTTAACCCTGTTAGAGGAGGTTGTAAAAGTACACTAAAATGCACAGTTTCAAACTTTAATCAATGGGCATCAAATTATACCTCAATTTTGGAGCCTCAAATCCTGTAACAGTACAAAAAGACAGACAGAAAGCATTCATGTCAGCCACGGGACATTGAAAATTACATTTTACTATTACTAATAAGTTCCATTGCATTCCTAAACTATACATTTCATAGTCCCAACTCCTAAGGATTCGTAAGGTATGCTTCCCTAATGTATTCAGCATGTAGTATAATAGTCCTAAAGATGCAACAGTAGAAAATTTAACATTAATAAATACTTCCACTCAATCTCTAAACTATCCAGCACACAGTCCCAAGAATACATAAAGGTGTATTTCTAAGCTATTTTTCAAGAAGTCCCAAGGATGCAAAACATTGCAGACAGATCTTACCATTTACACAGAAGTGTGGGTGGGGAGGGGGTGGCGAAGGGTGGAGTGGAAATGAAAAGCAAGAAACCCCATAGAAACTAAGGAATCACAAGATCTTTTCGACCTCAAAAGACACTACTTCTGGTATATTTTAGGCATATAGCAATACCAAGAAAGAGAACAGCTTTGACCCCAAACATTCACGTTACTAATTGATTGTTGATTCATGGAAACAGTAATATGTTGTAGCTACAAAACTAATATCAGGTTCAGCAGATCCAATCATGCAAGAATGATACAAGTTTATAACACTGGATAATCATTTCCATACAACGTAATGTGATAGAACAGCTTTGACCCCAAACATTCACGTTAGTAATTGATTGTTGATTCATGGAAACAGTAATATGTTGTAGCTACAAAACTAATATCAGGTTCAGCAGATCCAATCATGCAAGAATGATACAAGTTTATAACACTGTGGATAATCATTTTCATACAACATAATGTGATTATCTCGCTGCATTCATGTCATTGTGAATACATGCCCTTCTATTATTGAAACACTTCTCTGAATCCAATGGTAGGCACTGTTATATACCTGTAACCTGACATACGTCAATTATATCAGTGCATGTTAATAAATAATTATTTATGTGTTGGGTTAAAACCAAATTGTCATGTCCTCTTAAGGGGTACATTAACTGTTAGACATGCGTTCCCTGCCATGCCATTTGTAATTTCAACCGTCTTGTCTATTCAATATGTTTCTTATTTGGCCTATTGGTTTGCAATGTAGCGTGCTCATCTTGAGACTCCACATCAAGAGAACCCTAGTGTTCGAATATTCCAAGCAAATACCTATTCAAAGATATGCTAATCCTATCAAGATCTATAAAAAAGAATTTTCCAGAACTCTCCTAGTTAAAGCTCTTTTTAGCAACCCCCCATCAATAACTCCAATGGTTTTGCAACCATATGTTTCCAATGCCTTCAAAGCCTTAGACATGTCGAGAATCTAAGGTTACCCTCACAAAATGTCTAAGAAATTTGATAAGTGGTTACCTATATTTTTAGGCAACAATGTTATTACTCTTGAATTACACTTATCTTCACTTTATAATATCTTTGAACCTCATCTAGTCCAAGATGAGCATGACGATGTAGTCATGAAGCTTTTTTCTGTATCGTTAGTAGAAAATGCAAGATCGTGGTACAATAGTCTCCCTGAGAAAAGCATTAAATCTTGGCAAGCTTTCCATCATGCTTTTATAAAAAGATGGGCAATTAAGAAAGATGGTATATTACTGTTGACTCAATTCAATGAAATTAAGAAGAAAGAAACAAAGTCTATGGAGGAATTTGATATGAGATTTAGCACATTGATAAAGCAATTTCTTGAGGACCTTAAGCCAAGAGATGAAGCTATCCTTTCTTGCTTTTCAAGGACAATTTGGTTTTATACTAAGGATTAAGTTTCCAAATAGTTTGGTAGAAGCTCAAGAGTGGGCTTGTAAAATTGAATTGAACATGTTAACCTGCAAAATAGGACCCTTCAATATGCCTAATATGACTGTTGAGAATAAGCCTAAGGATGTTAGTAATGTTGATCTCACTTTATATTCCATAAAAATTTCAAATCAAAATTTGATCAAATAGCCACCTAAATCAAGCAAACCCAAGCTTCTCTCCTAAATAGGATAACTATCCTAGAAAAGGAAAAGGATGAAGAGTCTAGAATTAATCTTAAGAAGGAGAAGTACCTCCAATATACTAGAAGAAACAAAGCGCTTGAAGCTTCTTAACCTAATGATTCCGAACCAAACCTCCCCCAAGTATGTGGACTAGATACCAATATTGTGATAATCGCGATCGGGATTAAATTGTTGAAGGTCTAGAAAATGAAAAAACCGTAAAAATCGGTAAAAATTGGCAAAAAATCGGCAAAATTAATAAAATACAAAAAAAACAATTTTTTTCAATTTTTTTAATATCTAAAGCATCCACAACATAAAATAAATACATTGACACATAAGTATGAAAATAGAACTAATATATAAGATGCGTAATATGTCTAGTGCTACATCACACATAATAGTGAATCATGTCCTGAACTAGGATACCGGGAATGGCTGCCTGAAGGGCCAAAACGCCGTTTTACGTTTTGGATACGTATCCACCCCAGAAACAGCAAAAAAACGGCTCAAAAACGTTTTGGGTGATTTGGAAACGTTTTGTTTTTTTTTCTAGCCATTTTTCAGGCGTTTTCCTGAAAAAACCCTCCCGTTTTAAAAAAACCAATACGTTTCAGCGAATCGTGAAACGTATTTTAAAAATTTCAAAACGTTTGGTCAGCGAAAACCTTGCCCGTCGGGAACAGATTAGCATTTTAAGTTTTGAAGTTGTAACTTTTAACTTTACGGGCACGGTTTATGATTCATTCTACCCTAACCTAATTCCTAAACGACAAGAGCGCTGAGTGCTGAGTGCTGAGTTCACTGCCGCCGCTGAGAGTTTCGCTGCCCGTTGAAAGTTACTGAACCTGTCGGCATCGTTGGACTTGGTACACGACTGATAATCTTTGTCTCTTTTTATCTTTCGATTCATCTCTAGAGTCTAAAGTTTAAACGCAATGATTTCTTGCTTTCAAGTTTCTGCGGCATTAGTTAGCAGGCTGTTTCGTTTTCTCTACACTGTACAGTGAGTGAGTATGTAGGACAACAAAGTTACAAACGTTAACCTCTTCTCCTCCATCGTTCTGTCTGGATGGTAAATCCCAGGTGTGTTTTATATAGTGTTATGGTTGATACTGTCAACACTTCCAGTTCCGGCTATGTTAATTAGATGTCTATGTTGGAGAGCTGAGAATTAGAAACAGTTGCTAAGTTTGCTGATGTGCTGTAGCATCTCTTGTATACTTGGACAGTCTTGTATTTTGTAAATGCATGTCTAAATTTTCATGGCTTAGAACTGTAGATTTAATGTTAAAAAAAAATCTTATGCACATGCAAAAGTCATATGGGATACGTGAACTGCTATGCAATAAAGGACAGGAATTGTTAATGATGTGCCTTGGTATTTTAGACATGAAAATTGGAAAGTACTATGTAAAAACTTAAAAGGCACATGAATTATCGAGAATGAGCTTTGGTCTGTTAGACCCAGAAATTGGAAACGCTTGTAGTTTTAAAAATCTGTTATTAAGATAGGATACTGTACAGTACAAAAACATGATCTGAAAGTAGTTTATGAAATGGCCCTCTGAAGATTTTAATGGACTGGTCACTGAAATGGGAAGAAGAGCTATGAAAGCACCCCAGATATCTTAAAGTTTATTTCAAATTTTTAAATTTTGAGATCAGTGCAGCGATGCTCTAAAATGGCTCAAACATCCATGAAGAGGGAAATAGTTCATTTTGTTTTAATAATAAATACACAGGCAAACCTGGATTAACAACGCTGGAATCAAAGGATTCCATGGCTTCATTCCATTATATCATAAAAGGACAAAGAATCAGAGGTTTTGCCATTTTGCATTATCTTCATCTTGGAAGTTGGAACATAGTTGACATGATACAGGTAGACATAAGCAAGACTGCCTCCCTTGGCTTTTAAGTTTTTACTGGAACTGTTTTGGTCTAGCACAAGATAGATTCAAAAAACGAAAGACTGATATCAAATATTACCCACAGTTCTTCCAAACAAATCCTCAGCCACCAATAACAGAGGTCTTGGGCAGCTTGAATGGCACAACAAGAGGGGACTAAACCCCCTTTTTAGTAGCATCTTGAACTCCAGAAATAGACTAGAGCTGGGTCCTCAAAAGGACAAAACTCAACCCATTTAAAATGGCAGAACTCAGCCCACAAAGCAGCAAACTCGACTAGCAAGTAATAAGAGGTAAACTCGGCCCAGATAACAAGATATATTTAGCCAACAAAAAAGGAACCCTTGGCTTGATATGAGAAGGTAATCTCTGCCTCTTTGGAGAGTGAACTCTGAAAACGTTGCTTCAATATGGCATATGTTGAAACTTGAATTGATGATGATGAATCATGAATCATGATAGATCATAGATGATACAGATAATCTAGATTCTGAAATATGAATGGTAATATGAATTTTTTATTTTTAATATATATATATATATATATATATATATATATATATTATTTATTTATTTATTATGTGTCGTTTCCTGCCGTATCGTATCCAGATTTTTTGAAAATTTGCCGTATCCGTTTCAAACCCCGTACCCGTATCCATTCCCGTATCCGTTTTCTGGTAACTTAGGTCCTGAATCCCGAGTCCTGACTCGACCTCAAAATATCAACAAAAAATATAATAATGTGTCTCATATCATGAGTCATATGTTGATTTGGGGTAGCATCGGATGTGCTCTAGCCATGAAAATTGGTGGAGAGGCTAAAGCACATGAGATCTCCAAGACCCATAAATCGTTTTGGAAAATTCCATCCGGATGAAGAGTTATTAAAATAATTAATATTTTTAATGAGTTCCTAAGTCTAAACTTAGGAAAATAAAAATATTAATGGGTATTAATAAAGATAAGGATGAGAAGCTTCTAAGAGACAAAGATCAAGTCTATTTTAATCTTAGCCGTTGATTAGGGACTTAATCTCGGTCGTTGATTCATCAACAAGAAAAGTATAAGAGAAGGCTTGAGGGTCAGTTGGAAATACACTGAGGGAGACCAGTCAGTTCGATTTCTGGAGTAGGGCTTGCTAAGAAATTCGAACTAGAAGACTGGATTGCAGTAAGAGGTAGCGAGTACGTAACAGAGAGGCAGGGACAGTGCCAGAGGATCAGTGCAGAGATCAGAGAGGCAGACGCAGAGCCACTCAAGAAGACGTAGAGGCAACAAGACTGCGCAGTCACTGGAGGGCCTGCGTGGGTGACGCAGAGAGGCCAAGTGTTGATGCAGTGAGGCAGAGTGCTGACGCAGAGGGCCTGGGAATTGCGCAGAGGCTAGTTGGACTGACGTTGAGCCTAGGGGAGATGTTGGAGAATTTATCTCTGTTGGGTGACCCAGTTTGGCACCCTAGTTGTACTCAAGAAAAACTAATTAATAAAATCCTCCTCTGCTGCATCGGTTTTCCCGCATTGGGTTTTTCCGGGGACAATTTTCCAAACATAACTGTGTTGATGTGTTTGATTCTTGTGCATGTATTTGTTTATGCTTAATGGTGTGATGTCTGTAGTAGAATTTATTTTAATATTTACTTAAGGGATTTCGTAAATAACTTATTGAAGAATAAATAGGTAAAATAAATCAGTTGCTGCAGTAATAGAATTTTCACCTGGTATCAGAGCAAGGAATTAGAGACAGGAAGGGAAAATCAATTATGGGTCGAGATCATGATGCAGAGGCATCTACGTCAGGAGACTCGTGCAGATTTTTAGACAATTGCACAAGAGATAATAATTTCAATTTCTCTATGCTGGCTTCCAGATTGGAAGAAGAAGTTGCTTGTGTGACAAGCTCTGCATCATCAAAGGTATGGTATATAGACAATGGAGCCTCCTGGCATATGACAGGAATCCGGGAATGTTTCTCAAATTATCAGGAGGAAAGGATGAATTTTCAGATCACCACGGGGAATAAGGCAAAGTGTACTCCAGTAGGGAAGGGTACCATAGTTTTTCAAATAGAAACGGGAGAGCGGTTCTGTGCTACCAATGTGTTGCATGTGCCAGGACTGGGGATGAACTTACTTTCCGTATCACAACTTCAAAGCAAGGGCTATGACGTTTTCTTCATTAAGGAGAAAGTATACGTCAAACACCCGAGTTGGAAAAAGAAAGTGCAGATCGGAATCAGAAGTAACAGGTTGTATAGGTTACAACTAGAATCACCAATGGCACTGATAGGCAGTAATGGAGACAAGGATTTGAATGAACTATGGCACAGAAGAATGGGACATTTTCACCATGGGGCTCTGAGAATTCTCAGGAAAACTGTAACAGGAGTTCCAGATCTTAGTACAGAACGAGATGATGTATGCAGAGGATGTGCTCTGGGCAAGTATGCCAAAGCAACATTTCCTAGAAGTAAAAACAGGGCCAAGAGTGTACTAGGATTGATACACTCAGATATCTGTGGACCAATGTCCACTAAAGCTCTTAGTGGTGTTGAATACTTCGTCACCTTCATTGATGACCACTCCAGGAAAATTTGGATTTATTTTCTGAAAACCAAGGACGAGCTTTTCTGTTGATTCAAACTCAAAGAGTTCAAGGCTCTGGTGGAGAATCTGATAGGGAAGAAAATAAAAATTTTGTGCTCAAACAATGGTGGAGAATATGTCAATAAGGACTTCACTGATTTTTGCGCTAGGGAGGGCATCAGAAGAGAGCAGACAGCTCCTTACAATCCGTAGTAGAATGGAGTAGCAGAAAGGAAGAACAGGACTATCGTGGAAGCAACTAGGGCCATGATGTATGATTAAGATATGCCAAAATTCCTATGGGAAAAAGCATGCAACACAACAGTCTATGTCCAGAATAGAACTCCTCATAGGGCATTGGGCAAGATTACTCCAGAGAAAGTCTTCACCCGGAAGACACCTGAAGTCGGCCATTTCAGGATATTTGGGAGTTTAGCATATTGTCGCATACCCGAGGAGAAAAGGAAGAAGTTAGATCAAACTACAGAGAAAGGATATCTAGTGGGATATAGCGAGAATGCTAAGGCATATATAATCTATCTTCCAGGGAGCAAGAAGGTAGTAGTTCGACGAGATGTGAAGTTCATGGAAGATAGGGCCTTCAAAAAATCTCGAGAAATGCCTTCCGAGGAGCAGTCAAAATATGAGTCGTTGGTCAAACCACTTCAACCAGCGGAAGCCAAGAATTCTCCTTCAGAACAGGAAGAATCACAGGAAGAGGAGGAGATAACAGATGCACCTGCTACCAGAGGAAGAACGAGTCGGGAACTTCGACAGATTCTGCGGGATGCAAAAGATTTCATCAGTGCACCGAGAAACAATAAAAGGGAGTGAAAACAGCCAGATAGATATCGTGCCTTAGTAGCTCAAGATGGGGAGCCTTCTAGTTTTCAGAAGGCCATTCAACATCAAGTTTGGATGGATGTGATGGTAGAGGAATACAACTCTATAATGGTGAATGATGTCTGGGAAGTAGTACCTAGGCCTCAAGATAGATCGGTGGTAGGTTCGAGATGGATCTACAAGATTAAATACGCTACAGACGACAGTGTGGAAAAATACAAGGCCAGGTTTGTGGCTAAGGGGTATGCTCAGAAGGAAGGAATTGACTACAAAGAGACCCTCGCCCCAGTAGCCAGGTATACATCTATTAGAACCGTGATATCTCTTGCAGCACAGATGGGATGAGAGATTCATCAGATGGATGTCAAAACGACATTCTTGAACGGGGTAATAGAAGAGGAAGTATACATTGAACATCCAGAAAGCTTTGAGACACATGAGAAGAAGTCTCATGTATGCAGATTAAAGAAAGCCTTATATGGGCTCAAACAGGCACCTAGAGCGTGGTATGGTCGAATTGATGGCTACTTGTAGAAGATGGGGTTCCTCAAGAGTGACGCAAATCCAAATCTCTACTATCTGGTTGTAGAGAATGAGCCCCTAATCCTAGTATTATATGTGGACGATCTCTTCCTGACAGGATCATCCAAGCTCATCGAGTACTGCAAGAAGAATCTAGCCATAGAATTTGACATGAAGGATTTGGGGCAGATGCATTATTTCCTGGGGTTGGAAGTTTGGCAGCAAAAGGGGGAGATCTTCCTTGGACAAGGGAGATATGCTACAGAAATTCTGAAGAGATTCAGGATGCAGGATTGTAGGCCTATGGCTACTCCAATGATCACCAACTGGAAGAAAATTGATGCATCAGAAGACAAGGATGTTGATCCCACCTTATACAGGCAACTCGTAGGGTCCCTGATGTATCTGGTCAATACCAGGCCAGACATTTGTTACGCTGTCAACACCCTCAGTCAGTTCATGGTGGAATCAAAGAGGGCGCACTAGGCAGCAACCAAACATGTTCTCAGATATATACAGGGAACAGTCAATTATGGACTCTTGTACACCAGGAGTAAGGATATCAAATTGAGTGGATTTACTGATGCAGATTGGGCTGGAAGTTCCGTGGATCGAAAAAGTACCTCTGGGTACTGTTTCAACATTGGATTGGGAATGACCTCCTGGTGCAGTAGGAAACAAAAATCTATAGCTATGAGCTCAACTAAAGCAGACTATATGGCCGCTAGCATAGCTTCGTGTGAAGCCATATGGCTTAGAAAACTGCTTGTGGACCTATTCAGAAGAAGGATGGAAGCGACCAGGATCATGTGTGATAATCAGGGTTGCATCAAGCTCTCTGAGAATCCAGTATTTCATGATCGATCAAAGCACATTGATATTCAATGTCACTTTGTCAGAGACTGTGTCCAACGAGGAGCTGTACAGTTGAGCTACACTCCTACAGGAGAACAGGTGGCAGACATCCTTACCAAAGCCCTTGGAAGAACAAAGTTTGATTATTTCAGGGAGAAGATGGGGATGATAAAGAATCCATTTCAGTAGCAAAAATGGGTATGATGTTGCAGTGCAGATGCAGTGTTGGGAGGAAAGGACCAGCAGCAGCACAGATGCAGAGGGAGTTGCAGTGCAGATGTAGTGTTGGGAAGAAGGACCAACAACAACACGAATACAGAGGGAGCTGCAGTACAGATGTAGCAGTTGCAGTGGTAGAGCCGTGGGCAGCAGTACAAGATGCAGTAGTACAAAGGATGTTGGGCATGAAGACCAAAAATCAGCACAGGTACCGATGTCGGATGATCATGGTGATGCTCAGTTGTGGAGTATTGATAGAGCACATTCATCGCCAAGAGAGAGTGTTGATTTGGTGTAGAATCGGATGTGCTCTAGCCATGAAAATTGGTGGAGAAGCTAAAGCACATGAGATCTCCAAGACCCAAAAATCGTTTTGGAAAATTCCATCCGGATGAAGAGTTATTAAAATAATTAATATTTTTAATGAGTTCCTAAGTCTAAACTTAGGAAAATAAAAATATTAATGGGTATTAATAAAGATAAGAATGAGAAGCTTCTAAGAGACGTAGATCAAGTCTATTTTAATCTTATCCGTTGATTAGGGACTTAATCTCGGCTGTTGATTCATCAACAGGAAAAGTATAAGAGAAGGCTTGAGGGTCAGTTGGAAATACACTGAGGAAGACTAGTCAGTTCGATTTTTGGAGCGGGGTTTGCTGAGAAATTCGAACTAGAAGACTGGATTGCAGCAAGAGGTAGCGAGTACGTAACAGAGGCAGGGACAGTGCCGAAGGATCAACGCAGAGATCAAAGAGGCAGACGCAGAGCCACTTAGGAAGACGCAAAGGCAGCAGGACTGTGCAGTCACTAGAGGGCCTGTGTGAGTGACGTAGAGAGGCCAAGTGCTGACGCAGTGAGGCAGATTATTTACGCAGAGGGTCTGGGAGTTGCGCAGAGGCTAGCTGGATTGACGTTGAGCCTAGGGGAGGTGCCGGAGAATTTATCTTTGTTGGGTGAGCCAGTTTGGCACCCTAGTTGTACTCAAGAAAAGTTGATTAATAAAATCCTCCTCTGCTGCATCGGTTTTCCCACATTGGGTTTTTCCAGGGACAATTGTCCAAAAATAATTGTGTTGATGTGTTTGATTCTTGTGCATGTATTTGTTTCTGCTTAATGGTGTGATGTCTGCAGTAGAATTTATTTTAATATTTACTGAAGGGATTTTGTAAATAACTTATTCAAGAAAAAGTAGGTAAAATAAATCAGTTGTTGCGGTAATAGAATTTTCACATTATATACAATGAAATGAACCACTAAGTAACTAATGATTTCCTCTGCCCCTCTTGCAAGAAAATGTAATAGCTTATCCTCTAGATGAAGAAGGCCCCGAGGCTAGAATTGGACTCTGATGTCCTATAGAAGCTGAAGAACTAGGAGCCATAGGAGGTAGACCACATCCTCTATTTGTGACCATAGTAGGTGGTGTCACCTCCTCCTCCTATTGTTCCTCCTTCCCTACATTTGTTACCCCCTCCACTATCTCCTCCTCTAACCAATCAGGGGTCGATTCCATGGCAAGCCTCTCGGGCCTTGGCGTCAACCCTCCATGCAGAAGTGTTGTCAATCCCATCGAATGAGATCGCCTCCACATCAGGTATCCTCTGAAGTTGCCTCACCCACAATCGGACATTGTAGTAGACGTAGACCATGTCGTTAAGACACTAGGACTCCAACTTGTACGAGAGTCATAAATTATAAATTAATAATTATAAAAATAATAAATTATATTTTTTATTATTTAATGAATTCGAAAAATTAATTGGAAAGTTTTTAACATGTTGCACTTCTTGGTGTGTATTTTTTCAAATATGCTCTAGTTGCGTTCGCATCCAGAGGAGCTACATGTTTGGTTGAGCACTTGAATGGCAAGGTTTTGGAAATTGGATACTCTGCCACCATAGCTTCTCCACCACACATCTACAACAAATAAGAGAAACATAAGAAAAAAATTGAAATTTGAAAGTTGAAGCAAAGTATGAAGAGACAATGAAAATTGAAAATTGAAACAAACTAAAGCTTAACTGGCATTTTGGTTGTCCTACTATGGATAGCCATGTCAATGCTAAATGTGCCACCTACCATCCTGTATATCTCCATTTCTTTAGAAAATTTTGCACGTTTTGCTAGAGTTGACATCATCTTCTAAACACAAGTGAAGAATCCATCCTTGACCTCAATATCAAATATGAAACCACAGTAGTAAGAAAATGTAGGGTTCAGGTAGATCCCTGCAGCATGAATGGGATGATGGAGTGTATTGTTCCATTTCTCATCAATCACTCTCCATATCAGTTGTTGTTTCTCAAACCCCTCATCCCTTTTATCATCATAATAGTTGTGAATGGATTCTTTGGCCCTATCCATGGCCTCATACAAGTAGCCCATTGTGGGTTTGTCTCCATCAAATAATCAAAGAACCTTTACCAAAGGTTTAGTAATGCTACACACCTCCTGCACCCCCGCCCAAAAGCTTTCCTAGTATGAAACTAGCCTGCATATGGCCTCTCCCTTTGGTTTGTGGCTAAATGACAAAGCACGCCACTCCTCTGAAAGAAACATTCTCTTCACATCCCACATAGAATTCAAGAGAGATTGAAGAGATATGAAGCTAGCGGCAAACCATGTAATAGCAGGGCATGCCAATTCCTTGTTATTGGTGAATGTTCTCATCAAATCAAATGCATGATTATATATAAATTTTGCAATGTTTTTTGATGATTCGACAATATCCCTGACAAAAGGAATTTTCCCTATGTCCTCCAACATCATGTCAATGCAGTGTGCAGCACAAGGAGTCCAAAATAATTTAGGATGCCTCTCCATAAGCATTCTGCCAGCAACAACATAATTTGCAACATTGTCCATTATGACCTGGACAACATGTTGTGGACCCACCTCCTGAATGAACACGTCCAACAAATCACATAATAATCGTGCATCTTTGATATGTGCAGATGCATCAACAGATTTCACAAACATTGTCCCTCGAGACAATTAACCAAGAAGTTAATAAGGGTTCTACCCTTTTGATCAGTCCAACCAACTGACATCACAATGCATCCTATCTGTGTACATGATGCCCTAAACTCCTCAAATCTTGCAGTGCAATCGACCTTTTCATTGTGAAGAATATGCCCTCTCAAGTCATCATAGGAAGGGGTTTTGTACCCCAAGCCAACAATAGCAATAGCATCAACCATAGGCTGCTAAAATGGATTGTTCCTGTCAATGCTGAAGGGAATGTCACTCCATAGAAAACATCTTCCCGCCAGCTTATCAGTTTCTTCCTTATTTTTTTTAAGAGTTGACCTAATAGATGGTTGGGCACTAGGTGTGGTTCTAGAAACAAAAAATGATGAGGCAGTTGTGGGATTGACTGTAGAAACTGATATTGAAGAAGAACCACTCTCACAGTCACCTCCCACCACTCCACCCCCTGCCATTTAATTCTTCATAGCTTCCTTGTTCTGTTTGATTGTCTCTATATTTTTCAATGATTTGAGGGCTCTATGGATGGTTTCTAGAGTTATATTTGTGAAAAGTCCTACTTCATGTCCCGAAATTTGTGCAAGGTGGAATTTCAATCAGTATACTCTCCCTGCCATATGGTTCCCACATAACTTGCAAGTCAAATTTGATCCATCAAGCCCCCCATCGGGTTCACCATATTCCCACAGAGGGTCCGATTTTCTTGGCATGTTTGTTGAACTCTTAATTTAAGCTTGAACCTAGGACATAAGAAGAATTTAAAGTTAAACAAATCAAATTAACAATCAACATTTTGAATTTTTGACAAAAAAAACCTCCACTCAATGCAACAATAATGGCAGAAAAAACACACTCAAATCCAAGCAAAAATCATGAAAAAAACCTACGTCACAAGAAGAATTTAAATAAATAAAATTAACAATTAACAATTTTGAATTTCGACAAAAAAAACCCTCTCCACTAAATGCAACAATAATGGCAAAAAAAACATACTCAAACCCAAGCAAAAAACATGGAAAATATATGGGTTACTGAAACGCAAGGAAAAACAAGGAGAAAACAAAAAAATAAGGTCGAATTCGATACCCATACCTGAAATCCATGCCCTACTGAAGAAACTCGATCCAAATTCAAAATTTCTTTGCTTGGGATCCTAAATTCCCTCGGTTTTCTCCTCTCTCACCCTTGTAGATTCGTTCTCCTCCTCCTTAGCTCTCACCCTTTCCCTCTGATTGCAAAATGAAACCAAAAAAACCCAATAAAACCTTTTAAATACTCGTTGTTCCACGAACTCAGGATTTTTTCGCGTCGGATCACGATTTTTTGGAAATTGATTAAATCGCCACACAAAAAATCGCCATTTAATGGTGATTTTCGCAACACTGTTAGATACCCTTTGCCACTAGATACTAGTCTTACCCCTCCATCAACTTTGCGCAAAACCAATAAGATAGATATAAATATTGATGTGACTAATCTCTTGACTAAAGTTGATGTTCTTGTTCCTCTCATTGAACTTGTTAAGGTTCCTTCACAAATGCCTAAGGTTAAGAAATTCATAGCTATTGAAGATGAATCTGAAGCCCCTCTCGTGATCCTTCAAACTATGAATTATGATAGAAAAATGGAGGGCATGATCCTTTATTCATTACCTTGGTAGTAAATAACATCCTTCATGTGTTAGATTATGGGGCTTCCACCAATTTGATGTCTTTAAAGGTCGTGAATCAATTAGATTTGAAGATTAATGTGGGAATTTCTAAGTCTATCTGTTAGAAATCCTTCCTGTACTTTCTAATTTATTTCTTCCTACTTGTTCTGTTAATTAACCAGTTATTTACCATGTAAATACTGAAAATAAATACAAGTATAGTCTCAACACATACAGATCATCAACTGAAGGAAAAACAAGCACACAAGTGACACTGGTATTTTTGGACTAATGTCCCTAGAAAAACCCAATGCGGGAAAACCGGTGCAGCTATCTGAGGGTTTTATTATTAAGCAGTTCAAGAATACAATCTAGGTGCCAGAAATGGCTCACCCAACAGAGAATGCCCTTGGCAGTATTCCCTCTCAATCGAAGACAGATATTCTGGCTAACACCCCGGATGAACAATCCCATAGCTCTCAACTCCAATTTGCCCCACGAAATCTACAGCGTCTACCTCTAGGGACTGGGTCAGCCTCTCTGGCCCAGCATCACCCCAGTGTCACCCCAACTTGCCCCGCGTCAGCCTCTAGAGGCACTTCGTCAGCCTCTGGAGGCACTGCGTCAGCCTCTAAAGCCTCTGCGTCACTCACGCTGGCTCTCTCTGGCACTGCGCAGCTCCTGGATGCCTCTGCATGGGCCCTGACTGGCTCTACATGGCCTCTAGCTGGCTCTGCGTTCCTCTCTCCCGACTTCTGCGCTGATGCTCCTGGTACCCTCTCTGCCTCTCTGCTTCTGTATTCACTGCCCCTTAGCTGCAACTCTGATCACTCCTTCGATTTCCTCCGCAAGCCCTGCCCCAGAAAATCGAATTCTTGATCAACTCAGTGTATTCTCCAAGTGACCCTCAAGCCTTTTTTTTTGGGTTCCACAAGAATGATTAAATGTATAAAGAGGGTAGATTCAATCTAATGATTAATCACCCAAATAAGAATCTTTATGATTCAAAGGTCCTATACATAACGATGTTAGTAATGTAGAACAAATTATTAAAAGGAATGAATATACCTTTTTCGTGAAGCTTATGGTTTAAGACATGCCTTTGAGTTGTTCTCTTGACAAACCTTGTAGGACATCAATTCTTGAAGAACTTCTCTTGCAATAGGACTTTTGCTTTGCGAGGTCTCCTCCACAACCCTTGAGCAGTTCAGTGGGCTTTCCAAAGTCCCTAACAAATAAATCTCGAACTTCAGATTCTTCCTTCTTGTTCTTCTTTGGAGGTCCTTCATCAGCAATATTTGCATATTCCCTTTCTCTCTTCTTATTTTTGAGATTCTCAAGACAATCACTTCTAGATGGTAGTTTGATGAGCCTATGTTCAGTCATCTTAGAGCACCCAGGAGGGTTGACAGTGGCCTACTAGACAGTTGGAGATGCAAGCTTTCTGAAGTTGCAGGGGTTGCAGTGATCAGTAGAAGAGGAGTCAAAGCACTTGCCAGATGTGTTCAAGGTACGTGCACTAAAAGGACTACAGTGTGCACCTTCAGCAAGTAGGTCAAGTGTACCTTGTTCAGGGAAAGATTGGTTGTCATAGTTTTTGACACCAAGCCCTATTTGTGCCTTGTATCAGGGTTGTAAGTAAGGGCCATGATCCATGGTACGAGAGCCCTATGTTTGTTGCATTATAGTTTGTATTTGTAATATAACAAGTTTTGGGTTAAAAATTATCATGTGCACGAGATTGATTCACTTTTATAAGTTATTTTGTTGTGCAAAGTGCTTGTGTTGTGGCATTTGAGTGTGTTTGTGATCGTGATCTTAGACTCAAACCTTATTCTTGAATGTCGTGGAAAAATCAACATGGAATCAGAGCTACTTTGAAAGCCCATTGGATCAAAGTGTGCGTAGGAAGTACTGTGAGCCACTGAAGGTTGTGTAGACTCGGAGGGAGTCTAGCTTCAGAGGGAGATGCCCTATGGAAGTTTGAATCTTCAGGTTCTGACGAGATGAGGCAGAGACGCTACCAAGATAGTGTGGTTCATTCTACAGGGTATGTTGCAGTGGCGAACACCAGAGATTAAGTTAGTGTCACCGACAATGATGGTTACTTTCATGAATTGGAAGTACCTCCCTCGCTAAGAGGGAGTGATGATTTGTGTAGCTTGGGAGGTACTCCCACAATGCTAGGGCATTGGGTTTGGGAGAAGTTTGACCCACGTGGGCTTTGTGGGTAACTGTACCCAAGCAATGGGGTTTTGGGCCCAGGAAAGGGGTTTGATACTGAGAAAGAAGTTATTATTAATTCCTAAGGTCAAGAGAACAAAAACCCTAGATCTAGAGGGTTCTTAAGTGACTAAAGGAAAAAGTATTTAAAGAGGCCAAAGGGAGAAGCCTAATATATCAATGAGAGGATCCTCGTGAGCATGGGGGCTAGAAAGATGTAGCCCTAGGAGGAGTTAAGCTACATGGCCAAGTAGGGTTGCAAGTGAGGCCCAGATTTGATCCAAGTGCAACAATATCTCCTGAAGGCAAGCGAAGGAGTCTGAAGGTGGGCCTCAGTAATAAGGGAGTGTCATGATCCATGTTTTCTAGTTCGGGTGGAGGATTCCTTCTGCCCTAGCAGTCGAGATTCTTTGGTTGGTTTTCTCTGATCTGTGGGTAGGGACCACAAGCCTACTTGGTGAAGAAAAGGAGGGTTGAAAGGCCTATGCATCTTGCTAAAGTAGGGTCACATCCCATGTGTCTTGTTGCCTGTAGGATAGGGGTCGTATGCCCTAATTCAGTGGCAGAGTTGCTGGAGTAAGGTGTTGAAAATTGGGGCAGTTGTAATATTCCTAACCCAGAATATTCCTCAAACCCCAGCAAAAACTCCAACCAAATATATGCAATGATATAATAACCCAGAAGTGATAAAATAACAGTGGAACAACATATAATAATATAAACCAGAAATATAAGCAGATACACAAGAAATGCAGCGAGAAATGCTAAGCCATTTTATTATATTGAGCAATAAAAGGAGTAAAAGAGGTGATTAGACAGATGGCACCTCGATTTGCACAAGGAAAGTGAAGAAATACTCTTAGAATGACAAGAATGGCCTCTCTACGTGGATGCTGCTGTTGTGCTACTGCTGCTGCTAGGAAACAAATGATGATTTGGGGCTGCTCCCCTCCTCAGAAAAGGCTGAAACTCTGGATTCTGGCTCTACTCAAGAAACCCAATAAAACCCAGAAAGCTCTCCTGGAATGGCTGACCTCCGAAAATCACCCCCTTGGGGTTCTGCGCAGTTTCTCAATGCTCTGCGCTGCCACTGAATGCAACCCTCCAAAAATATGCCTGAAACTCCTACCAAAAACTCTCCAGATGCAAGGGCTAATCCCCCTGATCTATCTCTCAGCACAACACACCCTGCAAACCCCCAAACTAGAACTGCGTCCCTCTCACAGTACTGCGCAGTCCTTCAGAACTACGTCCCTCTCCTAGTGCTGCGCAGTCCTCCAAAATGTTGCCACTACTGCTGCTAAAATGCTGATGTAACTACTGCTGAAATGCCAATATAAATACCTTGCCCGAGCAGGCACTCGAAGTCCCCCGGGGCTAAGGGTGAGATCTCTGAACGGAGACACTCAATGCACTAAACAGTGCTGCAGACTAGCTAAACAGCCAGCGTGCTCAGAAGTCGAAACGACTAGCTCAAAATGCACTTAACTGAATGATCCAAAATGAGGGGGCTCATGTCTATTTTATAGCCTCTGCCTCTCACAATCCCTAGGCTCACCTCCTCCTGCGTGCTTCTCCTCTTGCCACGTGTTCTTCCCCCCTGCACAGTCTCTCCATGTGTCTGCGTGGGCTCCATTTATGCGTCCCCCTTTGGCCCCCTTGGCTCCCCTTTAAGTGACAACGTTGTGCTACCTAGGAAGTGACTTTCTATTCTAAAGTGAGTTATGTCCCCCTTCCTCACTTTTTTATTTACAAATAACTATAGAAGGCAAAATTGAACAAAATCGAATATTCCAATTAGCCATGACTAATTAGGAATATTACAGTATCCCCCAACAAAATGTTGCTTGTCCTCAAGCAACTGAAGTGATGGACGCTGCAATATCGTCTCACTCTCCCAAGTGGCATCCTCATCCGGCAAATTCTTCTACCTCACCAAGAATTCCCGAACCGTCCTGCTCCGCAGTTGCCTCTCCCTGGTATCAATGATAGCCTCCGGCTGCAATACCAAATGCCCCTCGTAATCCATGGGTGGTAGCTCCTCTGTCACTGTCACCTGCTGCCCCAATTCCTTCTTTAGGCATGATACATGGAGAATGTTATGAATCTCGCTGCCTTGGGGCAGCTCCAACTCATATGCAACCTGTCCAATCCTGCGTATCACCCTGTATGGCCCATAAAAGCGGGGCTTGAGCTTCTCAGCCCCCTTCTGCTTCAATAACAACTGTCTGTATGGCTGTAATCGTAGGTAGACCATGTCCCCTACCTCGAACTGCCTCTCCACCCGACCCCTGTCGGCATACAACTTCTGTTGGTTCTGTGTTGTAGCCATGTTATCCTTGAGTGCTCGGAGGATGTCCTGACTCTCTTAGATCCAGATCTTGGCTCTAGGAGCCCTGCTATCACCAAACATCACGTCAACGAAAGATAAAGGATGATACCCATATAAGGCATAAAATGGTGACATACCAATGGACATGTGATGTGAAGTATTGTAGCAATACTCCCCCAGATGCAACCACCTCAACCATGCTCGCTGCTGCCCACTGACATAGTTACGCAAGTAGCCCTCTAGCCACTTGTTAACTATCTCTGTCTGTCCATCCGTCTGTGGGTGATAACTGGTACTCGGTGTCAACTCCATCCCCACCAACCGGAAAAGCTCCTGCCAAAACCCGCCCATGAAACGACTGTCCCTATCACTGACGATGGTCTTAGGAAGACCATGTAGCCTGAAGATCTCTCTGAAGAACAACTCAGCCACCTGTGCTGCTGTATAATGTGCGGATATGGCAAAGAAATGTGTGTACTTCGTCAGCTGATGAACGACGATAAAGATACAATCCTTGCCTTGTACCATGGGCAACCCTGTGATGAAGTCCATTGAAATATTCTCCCATTTCCCCTTCGGAATGGGAAGAGGCTGCAATAATCCCGCGGGATGGCTCATCTCCCCCTTGTTCCTCTGGCAAACATCGCACTCCCTGACATGCTGGAGTACGTCCTCCTTGAGGCCCTTCCATGAGAACCTCTCTCTGATGGCCCTGTAGGTTTTGGTAAACCCCTGATGGCCTGCCAATGGTGAGTCATGTGATGCCTGGAGTATCTTCTTCTTGAGCTGAGACCCCTCAGTCAAGAAGATCCGATCCCTGTAATAGATGATCTCATCGATCACCCTGTACCTGTCATCTGCCACCTGTCCGTCCAGAATCTCACATGCAAACCTGTCCTTAGAGTACTCTACTAAGAGTCGAGCCCTCCAATCTGTATCCAAGCTCATAAGAGACAACGTGGCTGGTCTACGTGAAAGGGCATCTGCTACCACGTTGTTCTTACCCTTGACATACTCAATGTCAAAGTCATATGCTTGGATCTTGCTGATCCACTTCTGTTGCCTCTCCTGTAGCTGCTTCTGCTCCAAAAAGAACTTGAGGCTATTGTGATCAGTCCTCACCCTGAACCTGTTACCCACCAGATACTGTCGGTACTTAGCCAATGCATGCATGATGGCCAGCATCTCCTTGTCGTATATAGAATACAACCTCTCATGCGGAAGGAGTTTCCGGCTCTCGAAGGCTATAGGGTGGCCTCCCTGCATCAATACTGCGCCAATCCCCTCTCCCGATGCATCACACTCCAAAACAAAAGGCTGCGTAAAATCTGGCAATGCAAGCACTGGGCAGCTGCTCATAACCTCCTTGAGCCTGTCAAAGGCTCGCTGCGCTGTATCGGACCAACTGAATGCCCCCTTCTTCGTCAAATCTGTCAGGGGTGCAGCAAGCTGTGAGAAACCTTTGACGAACTTCCGGTAGTAAGTGCAAATGCCAATGAATCCTCGAAGTTCCGTCACGTTTCTCGGCTCTGGCCATTCCCTGATGGCCCTGATCTTCTCCTCGTGGACCCTCACTCCGTCCACCCCTATGATGTGTCCCAGATACAACATCTCCGTCAACCCAAACTCACACTTGGAGAGTTTGGCATAGAATTGCTGCTCCTGTAAGATACGCAATATTGTCTCAATGTGTTGGAGATGCTCCTCCCAAGTCCTGCTGTAAATGAGAATATCATCGAAGAATACCAACACAAACTTCCTCAAGTGACTTCGGAAGATGTGATTCATGCAGGACTGAAATGTAGCTGGGGCGTTGGTTAGCCCAAAAGGCATAACCAAGAACTCAAAGTGCCCATAGTGAGACCTGAAGGCGGTCTTGGGAATGTCCTGCTCCCTCACACGAATCTGATGATACCCCGATCTCAAATCAATCTTTGAGAAGAAACGTGCCCCTCTCAACTAGTCCATCAACTCATCAATCCTGGGTATGGGGTACCTGTTCTTCAGGGTTTTCTTGTTTAGGGCCCTGTAGTCAATGCACATCCTCAGCGTATCGTCCTTCTTCTTCACCAACACCACAGAAGAAGCAAAAGGACTCGTGCTCGGTCGAATGTGCCCAAGAGCCAGCAACTCCTAGATAGCCCACTCAATCTTGTCCCGATAGGCCTTGGGATGCCTATAGGGGGTGGTAATCACTGCCTGGATGCCCTGCTCAAGCTCGATAGTGTGCTCAAACCCCCGATCCGGTGGTTGTCCTAGTGGAATCTCTCCAAACACTATGGCATACCGATCAAGGATGGACTGGATCTTTGGATGTACCGTCTGCCCTGTAGTCCCTGCCTCTGATGCCCGCAGCTCCACTGCCCACTCTATGTCTCCCTTCCGGAAGATTGCCTCCATCCGATGAGCCGAAACAGTCTGAGGTAGATATGTGTGTTGTCCCCGTATCTTCTAATGCCTCCTTGTCTTCTCATCATCCCACTCCATCTCTAGGGTCTTCCAATCCGTCGTGACCTTCCCTAGAGTAATAAGCCACTGAACACCCAATATCATGTTGGTGTCCGGAATATCAGCCACGAAAAAGTGGTCAGTCAATGTGTAGGTGCCCATCGTCACTGAAAGCTCTGGAACATACCGAGCACACATCATGGTCTGATCTCCTGGAACCAATACTGAAAACCCATTGAAGCTCTCTGTCTGAATACCTCTCCGCTCAACCATCTGGGCATCGATGAAGTTGTGGGTCGCCCCACTTTCCACCAAAACTGATACTCGCTGGCCACGTATTGTCCCCCGTACGCGTAGCGTCAGATACTTGGGAACTCCTTGCAATGCTGCAAGGGCCCCCCCGGTAGGTGCAAAAGATGCACCACCCACTGCTGGCGGTGGAGGTGGCAAAAGGTCCCTGTATGGCATCGCTATCTCCTACCTCCACATCATCCTCGTCATCCTCTTCTCCACTGCTCTCAGAGAAGACCTCAATAAAATGTGCTTTGCCAGCAGCACATCTATGTCCCAGTGCCCACGGCTCCTGACATGTGAAGCACAACCGCTTCTTCTTCAGCTCCCTCCTGGCATCATCATCAAGCTGTACTTGTCCCAGATTCCCCTTTGGAGGTGGAATCCTCATGTCCTTCCCCTTAGACTGGAAAGTCTGTCTCTGGGGGTAAGGTGTCCGGGTCCTGGGTAAGACATCCTGTAAGTCTCAGGTCCTGTTGATAACGTCCTGGAGTGTGGCTGGTCTAGTGGATCGAACTAGACCCCGAAGTGGCTTTGCTAACCCCTCAACATACATATAGACCCTCCGTGTCATGGATAGGTCTGGCACCATCACGGAGACCCTCAAGAAATCTGCAATGTAGGTCTCTGGGCTCCCTATCTGTTTGAGCCTCGTCAGCTCCACGAAATGCTGCTCTGGATCCCTCCAATCAAATCGCTCCATCAGTCTCCTAGTAAACTCGGCATATGTCGTCACTGTGGAGTGCCCCAGTGTAACCATCCCATGAAACCACCAATCCTGGGCCTCGCCATCCAAATGCAATGTTGCCACCTTGATGGCCTTTGCTTCCAACATCTGGTTAAGCTGGAAATAAATGTCCAGCTTCTCCACCCAAGACTTTGCCGAATTGTTTGATGAGCCATCAAACGTAGGCAAGTGGAATCTACTCGCTACACGGTGGGTTTCGCCATCATGGTAATGCCGGTACCCTCCGTGATGGTCGCGGGGTCTGCTATCCCACTGGAGCTGAACAAAATCTTTGAATGAGAGGGCTTCCCTGAACTCCTACCCATAGACCTGGTACTCTGCAAAATAATCACCCATATGTCCAGGCTCTGCCTCCTGCTGGGCTATGGCCCCCGTGTTTGCTCCTAAGAAAGTGGGCACGGTAGAGCGTGTAGGGGCATGTGAGGCCACCTGCTGTGCAGTATCACGCTGCTCTGGCAAGTGATGGGATGCACCTGATCCCTCACCAATCTGAAAAAATCGTGGGCTCTCACGCTGTCTGGCCTCAACTGCCGTGAATCTCTGCCCCATCACCTCAATCTACCTCGACAGATCCTGCACTGATTTGAGGAGCATATCCGCAAATCTCTTTCCGTCCTCGTCGGTCATTTGTTCTGCGTCCACTACTGGCTCTCTATGTTCTGCGTCTATCACAGGCTCCACCTGTTCTGCGTCCACCACAGGAACATAGTCTCCCTCCCCGTAGGTATTCTCCAACCTACGTCCAGTGTCTCTGTACCTCCTACCTCTGTAACAAATATAGGGTTTTTCCCCTGGTGTCATAGATTGCTAGCTCCACAGGCTGAGCTAGATCTATTCTCTGATAACACTGTAATATTCCTAACCCAGAATATTCCTCAAACCCCAACAAAAACTCCAACCAAATATATGCAATGATATAATAACCCAGAAGTGATAAAATAACAGTGGAACAACATATAATAATATAAACTGGAAATATAAGCAAATACATAAGAAATGCAGCGAGAAATGCTAAGCCATTTTATTATACTGAGCAATAAAAGGAGTACAAGAGGTGATTAGAGAGATGGCACCTCGATTTGCACAAGGCAAGTGAATAAATACTCTCAGAATGACAAGAATGGCCTCTCTGCGTGGATGCTGTTGCTGCTGCTAGGAAACAAATGATGATTTGGGGCTGCTCCCCTCCTCAGAAAAGGCTGCAACTCTGGATTCGGGCTCTACTCAAGAAACCCAGAAAGCTCTCCTGGAATGGCCAACCTCCGAAAATCACCCCCTTGGGGTTCTGCGCAGTCTCTCAGTGCTCTGCACTGCCACTGAATGCAACCCTCCAGAAATATGCTTGAAACTCCTGCCAAAAACTCTCCAGCTGCAAGGGCTGATCCCCCTGATCTATCTCTCAGCATAACACACCCTGCAAACCCCCAAACCAGAACTGCGTCCCTCTTACAGTACTGCGCAGTCCTTCAGAACTGCGTCCCTCTCCTAGTGTTGCGCAGTCCTCCAAAACACTGCCACTACTGCTGCTGAAATGTTGATGTATCTATTGCTGAATTGCCAATAGAAATACCTTGCCCGAGCAGGCACTCGAAGTCCCCCGGGGCTAAGGGTGAGATCTCCGAACGGAGACACTCAATGCACTAAACAGTGCTGCAGACTAGCTAAACAGCCAGCGTGCTCAAAAGTCGAAACGACTAGCTCAAAATGCACTTAACCGAATGATCCAAAATGAGGGGGCTCCTCTCTATTTTATAGCCTCTGCCTCTCACAATCCCTAGGCTCACCTCCTCCCGCGTGCTTCTCCTCTTGCCACGTGTTCCTCCCTCCTGCGCAGTCTCTCCATGTGTCTACGTGGGCTCCATTTCTGTGTCCCCCTTTGGCCCCCTTGGCTCCCCTTTAAGTCACAACGTTGTGCTACCTAGGAAGTGACTTTTTATTCTAAAGTGAGTTATGTCCCCTACCTCACTTTTTTATTTACAAATAACTATAGAAAGCAAAATTGAACAAAATCGAATATTCCAATTAGCCATGGCTAATTAGGAATATTACAGCAGCTAAGGAACGAATTTCCCCATAGGAACCCAAAGGCCCAAGAGAAGCCCATCTTGCCCCAAAAGAAAAATTCAATTGGTTAAAGGATATTATTATTAATAGATTTGGCTCTTCTCTTATTTAACGTGGCTCAAATCTACTTGGGCAAGCAATCTTCAAATTATGTGGAAATATATTTAAATGATAATTCAAATTTATATTTCCCTCTAAAAGTGACAAGTCGGTTTAGGAGGCTGTTGGTAAGTTGTAGAGTGGAGCTGGTGGGGCACTGTAGTCAAAACAGTACCTAACAAGGCAAGGCCAAGGAGGAGGGAGTTGCAAATGAGGATTTCTAGCTGAGAAATCTGGATCAATGGTGCAGTTGCACAGACGATCAGAGTAGGGGGCATCTCGACATCAGCAGAAGGGTTTCCAGGAGGGAAATCAAGGCTCAGATGGAGTCACATCGAAAACTTCCAGGAGGGAAGTAGAAGAGCAGCATGGCACTACACAGAGTAAGAGACCAGGACAGACTGGACGAAACCTCAAACTTCACAATCTTGAAGGCCAGAATCTTATCTGTACTTGACAGAAATCGTGTCAAGCACTTCGCCTTGAGGACGATAGCGATCCTAGTTGACCCAGCTGATAACGACAAGTACGAGATCATCATCCTTGACGAGGTCAAGTACCATGTAGTACCACACATTGCCGAGAAGGAAACTGCAAATGAGATGTGGGAGGCCCTAAAAAAATTGTACCAGCATACTTCTGTGCAGAGAAGGATGTTACTAGAAAATTAGTTGCGGTCATACCAGATGAAGAAGGGAGAACCGATCGACACCTTCCTCAGTCGACTAAATGAGATCCAGGATCAGCTGACATCCATAAGGGCCACGTCGAATCAGGAATTGATGGTGAGAACAACCCTGAACGCAGTCTCAAAAGACTGGGAGGTATTTGTCCAGAGTATATTGGGCAGAGCGACCCTTCCACACTGGGAGGAAATGTGGGTGGCTCTTCGCCAAGAAGAGATCAGAAGGCTAAGCAAGATGTGAAGTAGCGACAAGGGGATCAAAGTCAAGCAGGAGGAGGAGGATGTTGCCCTAGCATCTGAGGGAAAGCAAGAGAAACGGAAGAAGGACCTCTCCAAGATCAAATGCTTCCACTGTGGGGAGCTGGGTCATTATGCGACCCAGTGTCCAAGGAAAAAGAACAAGGGAGAGGCCTTTGAGACCAAGGCAGCGCCAGCAAGGGCAAAGGACAGACAATGATTGTGCCATGAGTGCACACACGCCACTTGAGCGGAAGTGGGGAGACATCGAGCTGTAGTCAGACGGACTACAGGCGATGAGGGGCAGGATCCTCGAGGTACCCAGCCTCTTGGATTAGACCATGCTACGGGAGCCCCGAAGAGGAGTAGCAGGACTGGCGGATGTGGGTAGAGACGGATGCAGATGAAGTGGCAGAGAGAGCTACAGTGCAGAATTCCCAGGACAGCGCGAGGCTAGCAGGCTGCAATAGTGCGAGAGGCACGGGAGTGTTGGACTAGTGCAGGATGGCACAGAGAGGTGTGCAACGGTATGAGATGTAGGGAGTTGTTGTAGCAGCGCAGAGGTCAGAGAGGGAGCACTTATCAGCGGCAGAGGGAGCTTCAGCATCAGGAGTACTCTAGCCTGACAGAGAGGTCAGAGTTGGGAGATCAGTTACTTCTCAGTAACTGAGTTGCAGTGTAGCAATTAGCAGTGGTAGTGCTATGGGCAGCATGATGCAACATGATGAGAGGAGATGCAGTGCAGACGCAACAGTGGCAATGGCAGGGCCATGGGCAGCAGCACGGATGCAGAGGGAGTTTTCGTACATATGCAGCAATGGTAGTGGCAGAGCTATGGGCAGTAGTACAGGATGCAACAGTGTAGAGGATGATGGGCAGCAAGCCTAGCATCAACATAGGGACCGATGCCAGATAATCAGGGTGATACTCAGTAAGGAGTATTGCTAGAGCACAGTCCTCGCTAGGAGGGAGTGTTGATTTGGGGTAGCATTGGATGTTCTCTAGCCACAAAATTTGGTGGATAGGTTAGGACACATGAGATCTCCAATACCCAGACAGGGTTTGGGCAAATTATAAACAGTTAGGGAAATATTAAAATAATTAATATTTTTAATGGAGTCCCTAAGTCTAAACTTAGGGAAACTAAAATATTAATGTGAATTAATATAAAACTGTTAGAATGGTCCAAAAGACATGGATCAAGCCAGATCTAATCTTAGCCGTCGATTAGGGACTTAATCTCGGCCGTTGATTTGTCAACGAGAAAAGTATAAGAGGAGGCTTGAGGGTCACTTGGAGAACACACTAGAGTGATTAGTCATTCTATTCTCTAGAGCGGGGTTTGCTAAGAGAGATAGAATCAGTGATCAGTTGCAGCGAGGGGCAGTGAGTACAAGGTAGAGAGGCAAGGACAGTGCCGAGAGACCAGTGCAGAAGTAGAGAGAGGCAGACGCAGAGCCAGAGGGAGCCACACAGAGGCAGCAGAGACTGCGCAGAGCCAGAAGGGGCCTGCGTCATCCATGCAGAGGCTGCAGGAGTGACGTAGAGAGCCAAAGAGGCTGCGCAGAGCCTCAGTAGGCTGAAGTAGAGGGTTTCAGGCTGATGTAGAGGCCAGCAGGGCTGATACTGGGCTTCATATTGTGCTGGAGAGGGATTTCGTGGAGCAGGCTTTCCAAATACCTATTTCCGAAGAGAGGTATTGCTGCCAGATTTTTTTATCTCTGTCGGTTATCCAGTTTGGCACCCAGTGTACTCAGAAAAGAGCTGCTTAATAATAAAACCCTCAGATAACTGCACTGATTTTACCGCATTGAGTTTTTTCGTGGACATTGGTCCAAAAACAATGGTGTCACTTGTGTGCTTGTTTTGTTTCCTTCAGTTGATGATATGTAATGTGTTGAGCATGCACTTTTATTTATTTTCAGTATTTACATGGTAAATAACTTGTTAATTAACAGAACAAGTAGGTAGGAATAAATTAGTAAAGTGCATGGAGGGTTTCTAACTGTTAGACTTAGAAACTTCAACAGGTTTTCCATTTTAATTAGCTGCAATTTTTTTTTAATTTGCAAATTTCAAGTATTTCTAGCCACCATGCCTCCAAAAGCCAAGGACATTGCATGGGCTCACTATGACGTGATTGATGGAAAAATGATATGCAAATTTTTCAATAAATCTATTGGAGGGGGGTATTCTCAGGTTGAAACAACACTTGGTTGGGATAAGAGGCCAAGTAAAGCCATGTGATGCACCAAAGGAAGTGATAGGTGTTGTTAGGGTAGAATAACTTGCCAAGTTTGAGAAGTTTGAGGAGAATAATGCTAGGGAAAAGGCTATCCAAGAAGAAATTGCAAGGAAGAAGGAAATTTTACAAGCCATGAAAGATGGTTGGTATGATGATTTTGAGCTCCAAGACTCCTCTTCTATCCCTTCCACCAATGACCCCTTTCACTATGTTCCTCCTACTCGTGGATCTTCTCATCAAGGCCAACAATCTAAAGGAAAAAAGAGGATGAACATCTTGAGTTATTTCTCAACCACTGCCACCACTACCTCTATTAATCCCACTTCCTCCCAACCAAGTCTAGCTCAACGTCAACCCACTTTAGATGACCATTGGAAAAAGCAATGCAAAGAATCTTCTTTTCAATACATTGCTAGATGGTGGTATGATGCGGATATCCCATTTAATGTTGCCCGCTCACCTTATTACCAAGCTATGTGGGACTCTGTTATAGCTACAGGAAAGGGCTTCAAAGGCCCTAGTGTGCATGACTTGAGGGGAGCTCTTTTGCAAAAAGATATTTGTCCATTGATGAGTCTTTGGTTGAGTATAGAGAGTCATGGCTCAAAACAAGTTGTTCCATCATGTCAGGTGGATGGACCAATGGAAAGAACTGCATTATCATTAATTTCCTTATTTCTTTCCATCAAGGAACCATGTTTTTGAGATTAGTTGATGCACCTAATAAAGTGAAGGATGCAAACCTTCTATTTGAGTTTTTGGATGAGTTTATTCAAGCAGTGGGGGAGAAGAATGTTGTGCAGGTCATCACAGATAATGCCTCAAAATATGTTCTTGTTCGAAAGATGCTATAGTCCAAATATAAGCCCATATTTTGGACTCCACGTGTTGCACATTGCATAGACCTTATGCTTGAGGACATAGGCAAAGTGGAGTGGGTAAAAAACATTGTAGAGCATGCCAAGTGCATCACAAAATACATCTACAACCACTCATGGGTATTGATCCTAATGAGGAAAAACACTAGGGGTAAAGAGCTTGTTAGGCCTGCAATTACGATATTTGCAACTCACTTCCTTACGTTGCAATGTCTCAATTCTCAACAAAAAAGACTTGCAGAAAATGTTTTCTTTTGATGAATGGACTTCATCTCGGTGGGCTTGTAAACAAGATGACAAAGACACCAAAAAGAAAGTCTTTGACAATTATTTTTGGAAAAAGTCTGCAGAGCTTATGAGAATTACTAAGCCTCTTGTTAAGGTGCTATGGATGGTGGATGGGGAAAAATTGGCCATGGGCTACATCTATGAGGCTACGGATCAGGCAAAGCAAAAGATACAGACAACTTAGAAGGATAAATTAGCTAAATATGGATATATTTAGGAGATCATTAATAACAGATGGAACAATCAACTCCATCATCCTATACATGTAGTTGGATATTTTTTTAACCCAAAGTATCATTATAAAGCTCGGCTAGGAGATCTGCAAGTTGGGGAGGTTAGAGATGGATTGTATGATTGCTTGGAGTGCATGGTCCCTAACCATTCCGACTAGTTGGAAATACATAGACACCTTACTCTTTTCAGTATGGCAGCAAGTACCTTTGGCAAAGATGGTAAGAGATGTGGATCAACCAAGTAAGCAATTCCAATTTGTTTTTCTTTTAAAGTTCAATTGTTTACAAATTTACAATTCAAACCGTCTGTAAATTATTGTAAATAAGTAATGAAGTGAACTAAGTTACTAATTAATGTATTTTTCTTTGCAGCGCATTGGTGGGAGTCATTTGGTGTCCAATCTCCTCAATTGCAAAAGTTTGCAATTAGAGGCCTTAGCCAAACTTGCAATGCTTCAAGTTGTGAGCACAATTGGTATGCTTTTTAGTGCATACACACGAAGAAGAAAGACCATTTGTAAAAAAAACGATTAAATGATTCTGTCTTCGTACAATATAAGCTTCGACTAAGGAGCAACCAATTGATGAACAAAAGACCTGATCTAGATCCCATTGTGTTGGACGATATTGATCCAACATCAGAATGGCTGGAGGAGACTTAAGATCCTGATTTTGATGTTGATTTTGATATTGACATGGCGTTAGGGGGGTTCGATCCCAATGCAAATCTGGTAGCACCATAGGAACCAGAATTAGTAGCCGGATCAAGCAAAGGCAAACAACCAATGGAAGGCACTAGTCATGCACCTCAACTGACTCGTGCTTCCATTAGGTCTAGTTCTATTGTTATTGGTGCTACTACTGAGGTTGCAGATGAGGCTCAGGCATCCTCAAACTCTGATCTAGATGATGTTTATGTAGCTCCTGTTGATGATCCTATGTCTAGTAGCGGTGTTGAGTTTGATAATAATGAGGAATGATCATGTTGATCACTGATATGTACATGTAGACTTGTAGTCTTGTAGTAGGCCAATGGCCACATAGCTTGAAGCATTGTTTTTGGACTTTATAGGCCATTTAGAGCCTCATTACCTATGTATTTTGTCAATGACATTTATTGCACTCGGTGCCATTTTGATATATTCACCTTTACATGGTATATAGATGAGCAAACTTTGCATATTTTGTCTCTATTGGTTTGGAATCATGGTTTTAAAACTTAAAAATAGTTTTTTTCATTAAAAAATAATTATTTCATGTATTTTTTTTAAATTGGTTCATTGAGATCTGACCAGTCTTGGTTTGATCAGTTCTGCTTTGGAACCCGGTTTATTAGGTGGACCAGTTTGATCACTAGTTCTGGTTTTGAATACTATGATTATAACTATGTAAATTATTTTATGTTCAATTGACATGTGATATTTAAAAATATTATATCGATAACAAAAAAAAATAGTGTCAACCATAAATAAAATATTTAAATGCCCAAATTAAGTAACATAATTTTATATCAACTTTATATATAAAAATATAAAGGAATGGAAATTAATTTGTATGTGTGTATTATTCAATTTTTAATATAAAGTTGATATGTGGTATTTAAACAAATTAATTTAAAAAATCATTGTTAATTACAAAATAATATATATATATATATAAAGAGAGAGAGAAAGAGTTCTTATTCCATTTATGACTCCTTTTAAATTCAGTGTAGGAGGGAGATTTGGTAATTCCTTCAATGCTTAATATGAAGTTTACATGTAACATTTTTAAAAATTAATTAATAACAAAAAAAGTTATGTAAATAAAGAGAGTGTGTGTAAAAAAATAATATGATGGTTAGAACATTTTATTATTGTATTGCTCAAGATGAATGAGATGTGTAATTCGTTCCATTGGTAGGTGTTTTTAATGAGTTGACATGTAACATTTAAAAAATTATACTAATAATAGAAAAACATTCAATGCAAATATCTATTTATTTATATAGAGAGAGACTATGTCTATATTGTATAAAGCAAATGAAAAAAACAATTATGGGTAAAACATTTTATTAGTGTGTTGCTTAAGATGAAGGAGATGTGTAATTCCTTCAATGTTTAGCATGGAGTTGACATGTCGCATACATATAAATAACCAGCATAGATCTATGTTAACCCGGGATTTATCAAGCTACAAGAGGGATCAAATGTCTTGAGGTGCAAACCTTTCTTGAATTTTTGCACTTTAAAAGAGGTTTGCACCTCAAGAAATTTGATCCCTCTTGGCGCTTGATAGAACTATGGTTAACATGGATCTATGCTAGTTGTTCTTCAATTGGGCTTCAAAGGGCAACCCAAGGGTTGCAAGCATGGAGGGGAATCCTCTATGATCCCAAAGGAAATCAAGAAAGTGACTTTTCTTAGAGATTGTGAGTAGTCCCTAACAATAAAGAAAAAACTCTAGCAATGTATTAAGGGCTACATCAAGTAAGGATAAACAAAATCAAGAAAATCAGAAAAGTCCCAAATTCAACCATCATCGTTTGTTGTCTTAATGTTCATTCTATCCTTAGGAATGGTTGTTTGAAAAGATTAATCCATTGAATATCAAACATGGTGCAACATTTTGAGTCCATTTCATTCTATCAAGTGCTAAGGGCAGATGATACCTCAATCGCCAAGTTGGCAAACATCAAAGTGGGTGGGTTTGAAACCTTGAAAGAAGGAAGACTAAGTGTAAATAGGGTGTATTTATCCTTGCACTCCTCCCATGAATACATTAGGAATTAATTTAAGCATGGAAATGACTAACACGTAAAATCAATTGCATAGAGCAAAGGATGAGGAATTAAAGCTCCCATCCATCTTCTTTTCCCTATATTATATCTCAACAACAGTGGAGTTGATACATGTCAACGTGTTTCTTGACTCGGTGTGGGATGGTTTGGCTTCCACGATCTTACTTTGATATACCACGGGAGTGGATTCTATTTCAATATGGGTTCATGGTAAACGTGCACGCTAGTATACAAAGCGATGAAAGGAATCTTAACCACTTTGTTCCTCCAATGGATATGGCACAATGTAGGAATACACAATTTATAAAGTGCAAGTTGGTCAAGGTTTGATGGCATATGAAGATATTTGAGAAGGGACTTGCCAAGGTGACAAGGGGTGAGAAGGCATGGGAGAACACCTTGCAAATTGATGCCCAATAATAGGGAATGCATATCATTGTCAGGGGGTTCAAAGGCATTATCTGAGAAAAGGAGGAAGGCTTGAAAACTCACATGTAGGCTCAAGAAGCTACATATTTGATAATGGCAAAACAACTAGGGGCAATGGTAGTCAAGGTTGAGATTATTGAGCATACATTGTGTGCTTTATCATATGGCAATCATTCTCTATCTCCTCCAGTAGAATGACCAACCATGCTCTGTGAAGTCAAACAAGAAAGCAATCTAGAAGTAGCAACAACAGGAAACAACCAAGCAGCTCACTCAGATTTGAAATGAAATGGTACAAACTCAGTTGAAGACTCTTAGATTCCTAAAGGGGTCATTTATGGGTAGGAATTTTAAAATTTTCTAAATTTTAGCATATTTTGCAAGTTTGGCTAGTTTTGGGACAATATGTAAGACATTACACTCCCCATAGTAGATTATATGGCGATTGGTCAGTTTTTATAGGAAGAACTTTGATTTTAAACTTTACTTTCAATGATTGATGTAGGCCTTCCTCTCCATTTTTGTATCAAAAAGCGATACAGTTTGGCTATGTCCCTTTTTCTAATACAAACTTGTTAATTTTTCTCAACCTCAGCAACTGGGAAATTTATTTTCTAGTAAATTTCCCTCTTGTAAACTAATTAAGAAATTTAGCTTGCTAAATAAACACCACTGCTGGGATTTTAACAATAAATCAAAAATAAACCAAAAGAAGCAAAAATTAGCCAATCTCCCATATGCACACACAAAATTTTCTGCCCTTCAAATCTGTTGCTCATTAATAAATTTTTACAGCATACAAGGGCCTCCCAATCTAGAAAATAATCTGTCCACTAAGAAAATTACAAGCTACAATAATCTGGGCAAACTGCACCTGAAGAAAGACCTGTTTTCTGCCTACCCTGCCTGCTACACGTGCGGTTGTACAGCTGGCCTGTGGCCTATTTTGGGTTGCCACACAGTTGTACATCTACTCGTGGCCCTTTACAGCTGTCCACATGGTTGTACATCTGACCACAACTGTTTCTGGGCTGCCCAAGACCTGTTGTGGTTGTCCTATGGCTGTATACTACTGCCCACGCCCTGTTGTGGCTGCCCTGCCACTGTACACTGCTACCCGGCTGCTGTACAATGATGCCCAAGCTTGTACACTGCTACCCTGTTGTTGTACTGCCCTCTTTAGCTACACACAGTTGTTGGGTTATCTTCCTCTTGCTGCAATCTGCTTGCACTCTCCTCCCTTGAGCTGATCTCTAGATGAAATTACTTCTTCACTCTTGTTGAGATCTCCTTGAGTCATAGTCCTTCGTGTCTCAAGCTCTCTATTTCTCGTGTTTCCTCCTCCTTCAGCTAGCCTTTATTTTATAAACTTGAGTTGTTGACCAAATCCGTAACCCTAATCTCCAAAACAATTGACAGTTGAGATTAGATCTCACATAACTTGAGATCAATGGCTAGGATTTATCTAATTCATTAATGCAAATAGTCATTGCATCTCATTAAAATTTAACTCACTTTTTTTATACAACCACTTTAATTATTCCTTTAATTAAAGTAGTTTTGCTAAAATTAAAAGCCTTGGACGACTGACACACGTTTAGACTCTAGACACTTAGACCTATGTGGAAGTCCCTAGCTGACTCTAGACACTTAGAAAGTTAGACCTATGTGGAAGTCCCTGGCTGATGCTACTGTCATCAAGAAAACTTACCCATTGTTGTTCAATAAAAATATATGATTCCCCTGATTTTGAAAGGATGTTTGAGTTCGAAAGACAATGCTCCCAAATGTTGGGCTTAAAATAGATCTAAGCTAACAATAATTTTAAAATTAGCATATTAGAAATTTATTAATTCATTTGCATCAAGGTATACATAACATAATCTTAAACAATCCATTAATAACAAATCTGAAACTTGAAGAAATAGTCAACAAACACAAAATGCACACAGAGCTACCCTAGGTCTCTAGGGCAACCCGACAACTAGGAGGAAACCCAATACAAAAAGAAAGAGGCCTCATTTTATTGTTGAAGCTTGATACAATCCTTAGCCTTTGTTAATGCTTCTAAAAGAGTTCCAAAGTCAACTAGAGAGTACAATGTGTCTCATACACTCTCTCCACACTTCAAGTTAGTGCATGCTAACCTCAAAGGGAAATCTGTAATCCTAAACCTCACATGAGACCAACGGTTGAGATTATATCTAATTCACTTAATTTTTTATTATTATTTATCCTTAGAACTTTGGCTTAATAGTCCACAATAATTAATTAGATTAATTATTGTACTTTTCCTAAGTTAATTTTAGGAAAGAAATCATGATATCACTTACTCCACCAAGCAAGCACCTAAAGAGGCAATCAAATACTTTCTATATGCTAAGACATCCCATTATGCAATAAGAGCTAACTGTGCATATTTTTCATTGAAAAAAAGAACTGTGCATACCAATAGCAGGTTTATTTCCATAAGCAGGTTACAAAAAGTAAGCCACAGAAAGGGTTACAGACAACAAAGCAGGGCACAATTCTGCTTTTCTATCTGCTGGAGTTTTCATCGATTTCAATAGGATCGCTTTCCATTGGTATTACACATACTCCTCCTTGTATTACACATCAATATTTTCGTAAGGGTTTCTTGTAGGTTTCTGTTGGTGAACAACTAGTCAGAAAGCGGGAAATATGGGACTCTGTCTTCTCTGAAGCTTCGCTGTCCCGTGAAGGCCAGAAAGCGTTGCAAGTCATCTATCCTTGTGAACTTCTCCAGTGCCCTTGTGAACTTGCTCGCGGGAATTTGCCTAAGCAGGTGCTATTGGAGAATCTAGAAGCACTGAGTGAGCGTGGGGGGCGTTATATTCCTACCTGTTTCAGGCTGAGTTGAGCTACATTAACGATACAATCATACCTTCGATTGAACTCTCAGGTTATTTGTATGCGGAGGTTTTTATTTTGATAGTAAATGTAAGCAAGTTATTTCCATAAGTAGGTTACATATAGTAAGCCACAGAAAGGGTTACAGACAGCCAAGCAGGGCACGATTATGCTTTTCTATCCGCTGGAGTTTTCATCGATTTTTTCTCTGGAGTGCGGCATATAGAACTGTATCAGTGGGCAACTGCAAGAACTGATTTCAGTGGGCAAGAGCTGATTTCAGGGAAAACATATACCTACCATACACTAAGGTAAGTTCTTCAAATGCTAGTATATTCGATCTACTGTATCTGTTTTCATTTGGTCAATTGAAAACTCAGGTGGTCATTTGAAAGCTAGTGTTTTACAAGGGGCCTCATCCAAAAATGGAAAACAATGGCAAGGAAATCTCAGATTTTGTGGAACAAATCACTTAGGCCAAGTCAAAATTGCTTCAGCAAACAAAATAGGGAAGTGGAATTGGGTAAACGCAAAACAATATCGGGGCATTTTAAAGCGTAGACTTGCTCACTTTAAATGCGAACAAAGAAGAAGGAAACAGTCCCAGAAAAGGAAAACAAATAAGAACAACAAAAATAAGAGCAACAAAATGAAAGAAGAGTCAACCATTTACAGTCCCACATCTACACCTCTTACTTGGTCGTCAAATCTCTATGTCTAGGAACTGATGAAGGCCAAGGCAAGGCTAGAAATTTTGGAAGCCAAAGAACAGGAAAGGGACCACAAAATTTTAGAGATTACACTTGCAAATCGATCTTTAATGGAAGGTAATAGGATTCTAAAAGAGCAAGTAACAATGCTACAAGAGACTTTGGAGACAAGAAAACAAGAATGGGAAAACATGAAGACAACATGGCAAACCATGAAAGAATCAATGGCAACAAACAAGGAAGTGATAATCTCTAAAGCAACTCAGGTGGATACACAAATATCTCAGCAGGTAGTCATTTCCAAAAAAAAGGCAAAAGAGATCAAGAGGACAAACATTCCAAAAGAAATCAAAACCAGAGCTAAGGACACTAATGGTTACAAAAGGATGGAGGAAAAATAAGATGTAAGTGCTCGTAGAGCACAGGAAAGAGAACACAAAGATAGAAAAGATAGGGAAACAAACTTTATTATATGGGGAATAAGAGACTATGGAAAGAATGAAAGCACTCTCAATTTGACAAGATACTTCCTGAAAGAGAAATTTCATTGGAAAGGGAAAATTTGTCAAGCAAGAAGGGTGGGAAAAATATGTGAAGAGAGGCCTCAACCCATAAAATTCATCACAACAAGTGTGCAAGACAAGCACTATCTCCTAAGCAAAAAGAAACTCTTGAAAGGCTCACACTTCTTCTTAGATGAAGATCTAACTATCAAACAACAAGAGGGGAGAAGAGAAGAAGTGGAGAAAATTAGAGCAACAAGAAATGAAGGGAAAAGAGCATGGTTGTACAATGGTAAAGTAGTTATTGCAATGTTTGGGCCTCATGGCAAAGCAGGGAAACAATTTGACAGTAAAGAAAAAACAGCTAATTCTATAATGGGGAGGAAAACAATAGGATCAACATGGATGAAAAAGGGTGAAGACTCAAATTTGAGTCTTGTGTGCCAAATCGCGTAGCAATCAAATCCTACCCAGGTCTAGCTAAGTCTAGTTTGTTGGCACTGTAGAGGGTACCCTTGGAGGGGACCTGGGATAGGGCCTATTGCAAAAGGTAGAGACATAATTTGTCTCACAGAAACTCATGAACATGATTGTTGTAAAACTCCTATGTTATTTGAAATTAGCAGTTTGGAACAAGGCAACAGAAAATGGCAAAGGGTATGGAGGAATACTGGTTTTAGTGAAAGAAAAAGAAGGTCGTCACATACAGTTTGTGAAAGAAGATACAAATAAACAATATTTATGGTTCAAAATAACAGAGAATGAGAACCACATAAGAATTGCAGCATGCTATTTTGCACCTCAAGTCTCAAAAACTTACAAAAATAAGGGAATAGATAGCAAAGACCCATATGCAACTTTAAAGCAAGATATTGTTGTATATTCTCAGCAGGGAGAAGTTCTTTTAGTGGGAGATTTCAATGCTAGAACAACAAATCAACAAGCTAGTATGTTTTGTTGCAAAGAGGATCACAATCCTATCTGGCTCATTGAAGAGGAGAATCCCCAATGGTTGAGATGTTCAGAAGATGACAAAGTTAGCAATCATTTTGGAGAGGAGTTGCTCACGTTGTGTGGTGCTTTCAACTTAATTATCTGCAATGGTCTAGATAAATGGAAAAGGTCTAGGAAGTTCACTTGCAACACATACAATGGGGCACGTGTGGTTGACTATGTTATTTGTTCACAAAGCCTAATAGAAAGAATAGATGAAGTTAAGGTTGGAGAGCATATGTGGGACTTAAAATCAGACCATAACCCAATTTATATAAAGTTATCTTGGTTAGAAGAAAGACAGCATAGGAGGAAAACCCAATGTTCTCGACAATTGATATCAAGGGGCAAAATTCTTCTAACACACGAAAATTGCATTATCTTCAAAACAATGTTGGAGAGATCAATTCAGAAGGGGAAGAGTGGTTCCCAAAGCCTCAACAGTCATGAGTTAACAAATATAATTCAGAGTGCACTTGAGAAGTGAAAAAGAGCAAAAAATAGGAAATTTGAATCACATTGTTTTCTTGTAAATGCTTGGTTTGATGAGGAATGAAAAATGCCAAGGAAAACCTTGATAAAAGTAGGCGAGGAGAAGATGAATGTAAAGTTATATAAGCAATTTTAAAAAGGAAGAAAGATGAGTTCATGCAAACAAGGCGAGAAGGGTTAATATATCTAGGCAAGAATAACCCAAAGCTTTTTTGGCAGGAACTTCAACCAAGGAAGAAGCAAATTGAAAATAATATTACAACCAATCAATGGTTTGACTATGCAAGACAACTCTATGAGAAAGAATCAGAGGAGGAGCCTCCTCCCAAGATCAACACAACTACAAAGCTTTTCACATTACAGGAAGTAGAGACAAGAATTAAGAAGTTGAAAATAGGAAAGGCAAAGGACTTGGTTGAACTTCAAGCAGAATATCTAAAGTGGGGAATGAACATTCTTGCACCACACATCATGGAAATATTCAACAATGTTAGTCGACAAGGATTCCCAAGAGATTGGACAACCAGTCTAGCAATACCCCTTTTTAAAAGTGGAGACATTAATAATCCTTCCAACTATAAAACCATTATGATCAATCCTTTGTTTGCAAAGCTCTTCAGCGGCATGGTAGAAACTCGAATCAGTAAGTGGGTGGAAGTCAAAGAAAAGAGGGCAAAAGGACAAGCAGGTTTTAGGCCGAAACATTCTACAATTGATCATGGTATCATGCTGAGACACATTATTGAAAAGGTTTGGGAGGGAAAAGAAGAAGTATTTTACTACTTTGTTGACTTCAAAAAGGCATTTGACATGGTCCCTAGAGATAAGTTGTGGAGTAGAATGGAATAACTTGAAATTCCTTTACATTATAGAGTTGCTGTCCATAGGCTTTATGAAGTGGTGAAAGTCAAAATTAGAACTTCAACAGGCGTTTCAGAAAGCTTTAGAAGTGACATCGGAGTCAAGCAAGGCTGCCCTTTATCCCCTACTCCTTTTGGTTTATATATTGATAAATTGGAAGAGTTGCTAAATCTGTAAGGTGGGGATGGTGTTCGGTTGGGGGAGTATGTGATAAAGCTTCTTTTGTATGTTGATGACCTTGTATTGATTGCTAAATTGGCCTAGGGATTGCAGATGCACCTATATGCCCTTGAGCATTTTTGTAAAGCAGTGGGGATGCAAGTCAATACCAACAAGACCAAAATAATGATTTTCTCAAATAAAAAGAAGCAGAGCCAGCATATGTTCTTCTTTGAAGGCAACATTCTTGAAGAAGTAAATGAATACAAGTACCTCGGGATTGATTTCAACAACAAGCTTAATTGGGAGCATTGCAGAAAGAAGAGAATTTTAGGAAGGTGGAAAGCATTATATGCTCTTCAAAACAGATGTAGAGAGGTAGAGAAATGGGATTATAAAACAATTAAAGTGCTTTTTGGGCTTCTAGTTTGTCCAGTGATTTTATATGGGTGTGAATTGTGGGCTAGCAGCTGTTGAAGTTTCTAAGTTTACTTAGTTAGAAACCCTCCATGCACTTTATCTGATTTATTCCTACTTACTTGTTATTTTCCTTAACAAGTTATTTACAATGTAAATACCGAAAATAAACACTAGTGCATGCTCAACATATTACAGATCAGCAACTAAAAGAAACGGAAACAAACACACCATATGACACCATTATTTTTGGACTAATGTCCCTGGAAAAACCCAATGTGGGAAAACCGGTGGAGCTATTCGAGGGTTTTCTTATTAGGCAATATCAGAGTACAATCTGGGTGCTGAAACTGGCCTACCCAACAGAGAATTTCCTTGGCAGTAATACCTCTCAGTTTCTAACAAATCTACTGGTTGAAACCCCGAATAATCCTTCCGGCAGCTACTTAGCACCAATCTGCCCCAGAAACCCCAGCGTTTGCCCAATCTGGACTGCGTCAGCCTCTTCTAGCCCAGCACTGGCCCTACGCCAACTCTCTGAGCCTCTGCGTCAGCTATGCTAGCCTCTATGGTGCTCTGCGCAACACTTAGCTGTCTCTGCGTGGCCCTGCGTGAGCACTGGATGCTCCTGCGTCACTCTCTCTGGCTGCTCTGCTGCTCTCCTGGCACTATCTCTGCCTCTCTGTCTCTCTGTACTCAATGCCCCTCAGCTACTCTCCGATCACTAATTCTATCTCTCTTAGCAAACCCCGCTCTAGAGAATAGAATGACTGATCACTCTGGTGTATTCTCCAAGTGACCCTCAAGCCTCCTCTTATACTTTTCCTATTGACATCTCAATTGCTGAGATTAAGTCCTTAATCAACGGCTAAGATTAGATATGGCTTGATCCATGTCTTTTGGACCATTCTAACACAGATTCATATTAATACACATTAATATTTTATTTTCCCTAAGTTTAGATTTGGGGACTCCATTAAAAATATTAATTATTTTAATATCTCCTGATCTGTTTAGAATCTGTCCAAACCCTTCTAGGTATTGGAGATCTCATGTGCCCCAACCTCTCCACCAAATTTCCTGGCTAGAGCACATCCGATGCTACCCCAAATCAATAGCAGCATCCCCATCTCAAAATGGAAGCAAATTGAAAAAATCCAAAAGTGCTTGATCATGAGCAAGTTTAAAATAAAAAGTTCGGTTTCCTATGAGATAATGCTGAGTGAAACAGGAGCAACTTCCATCAAAGCAATTGCTATGGTGCATCTCATAAGATATCTTCAAAGAATTGATCAAATGGGGGAAGGTAGATGGCCTAAAGTTATCTTCAATGAAGGAATGAGTGAAAGAAAGAAATCATAGATGAGACAAAACAACAAATGGATGCAAAAATGGAATATTTACCTCAATGCATGTCCCACAAAAAACAAGGATTTAAAGAGTTTTGTTATGGAGAAGTTTCGTAAGTGTATATGGGGAAAAGAGTTGGGTAGAAAGAAGAAATACTACGTTCAAGAATTCAATCCCACTTGTGATCTCCAACAAAAAGAGTACATTGGAGCTAGCATTCCATGGAGAGCAAAGATTCTTATTGCTCAATTAAGAACTAACTCGCATCAACTATAGTGCGAAACAGGTCGATGGAAAAGACCTAAAGAAGCTTGGGAAGAACGGGTGTCTACTTTTTGCACGTCAGGGAAAGTGGAATCGGAAAAACATTTCATTTTGGAATGTGATGGTTTCAGAGACACCAGAGACAATTATAGCAGTATGTTAACATCAGTTCCTTGGCATTGTCTTTTTAGTGAGGGGACTGTTAGAAGGTTGGGTCAGCTCATCGTTAATTTGAATAATATGAAGATTGAATTGCAAAGGAAAAAAACATGGAAGCTAGTGGTCCCATAGACTATGTTTAGTCTCGTAGACATTAAATTTCATTTCATTTTCATTTGATTTCATCAAGGCCATGTAGAAAACCTTCTGAAGCTTCAAAAACTTCAACACATTACAATGACTTATTTTTGCAGTTTAGAAGAGCATTTTGTTTCCCAGGAATATATTTTGTTTTGAAATTACATTAATCCTAGCCATTGATCACTTAAGAGATTAGGGTTAGGGATTTTGCCTTAATGAAATTATAAAATAAGCCTAAGAGAGAGGTGAAGACACACACGTGTTGAGGAAGCAATTTTTCTCTAGAGTGAGAGACTCAACTAGAATGAAGAGAAGTGAGGAGAAGTGCAGCAGGGAATTTCGAGAGAAATTCAAGTAGGCCAAGTTCAGGTTAGAGGCAGAGTTGCTGAAGAAGACGGTTGAATTGTAGAAGAGGTCAAATTATCCAAGGAGGTCAATTTCTCTAGTGCCCAAGGGTCGTACAAGACAAGGAGAAAGGCAGGCCGATTTGTTGGTGAGACAGGTTAATTCTCCAAGGCCAATTTGCTTCAAGTGGTTTGATTTCCAGAGGCTGAATTATTTGAGGCTGATTTTCGCAATGGAGCCGAGTTTCCAGGTGCCCAAAAATTGTATTTTTCTATGTGTTCTCTGTGGGTCTAACCTATAATTTCCCAAGAAAGTTAATGAAGGAAGATTGGATTGGGCGTAAATTTGTTGTGGTGGGGTGATTGATCTCTTCATTTTATTTCAGCTACATTTTTAAGTTAATATACCAGTGTATTTATTTTTAGGTAAATTCAGAAATATTTGAGAAAAATATTTTATGGGATTTTAATAAATTGTTGAAGTAAAATAAATCAGATCCAGTATGAGAAATATTAACATGGTATCATAGAAATAGAAACTCTGTGGAAGAGATCAGATATCACAAGGGCTTTACACTAGCAGAATTTTTCCTTTGCAGTGAAGGTTTTGTGGCTAAAGTCAATCTGCTAATATGGCATCAGCAAGTCTAAGATATGAAGACAGGTTGGAGAGGGTTGTACGTTGAAGAAAATGTAACTAGGTTCGGTCTTCATAAATGTAATTTTGATCTTTGTATTTATAAAAGAAAAGAAATATTATTTTGGTTATTTATATCAATGAGTTTCTTGCTCATTGTATAGGTCTATCACATGTCAAAGTGCTATAGGGAAGTCAAAGAGTCAAAAGAAATGTTGAAGACCCTTAAGGGCATGTATATATATGTATAAGAGTCCAAGAAATACCTCCAAGCAAAGTCACAAGTCTCCTCCAAGCTACGACATCATTAAAAGAAGCAATCCGAAGTGTAAATGACAAGTTGGCCTCATGTCTACAAGTCGGCCTAAAGAAGGGACAGTCCTCTATATATAAGAGGTTGTCCACTCCTCCAACGACAAGGAAGATCACCTATGAAATCAGCGAGAAGAAGGGACAAGTTAAGGGTGTGAAAGGGACAAAGACAGGAGCCTCTAGTGCAGCGAAAGAGGAAGAATGAATACTGAGCCTTAGAGGACTGTTCTAAGGTCAACTACAGTCACACATGCGAAGATATAGAGGGTCTCTCTGCTGTCATAGAAGCCTTCTACTACAGTCATATATTTATTGTTGTTTGGACTAGAAAAATAGGCCTATAAGGCCTCTCACTCAAGGAAGAAGAGCTCACTCAAGCGAGGAAGGAAAGAGGACTTTCATATAAGGCATCCCCTCACATGTGCGAGAAATAAGGGCACAATGCTGTCATATCAGACCTGCAACTATAAGCGAATAAGAGCTCGGTTGGGTAAGGGATAAGGTGCTCTTCATATGTAAAAGAGTCTACTAAAGATCAAAGAGGAATATCCCTTCTAGAGCAAGCATAACTAGGACTATTATCAATTGCCGAAAGAAGATCGAAGTGCCGGAAAAAGGAGGACGAAGTGCCGAAAGAAGAAGGACAAAGACGTGACTTGTGCTTGGAGGATATTCTTGTCAAGGGTCTAGGGTTTGGCATTTATCAATAGAAGCTTCAATAAGAGAAATTTGAGAAAGGGTTTTCCTCTCTAAGAGAGACAGGTTTTGCCCTAGTAGAGAGCTAGCATCTTGTGTTCTTGTCTCTTGTATTTTTGGTAGCAGTTTGATGAAGTAAAAGAACATACACTAATAATAAGAAGAAGAACAAGCTAACAAGAAAAATTAAAAGTGTTTCACAAATTGTTATCATTGCTAGAAGAATCCTATCATAACTAATTGCCCTAGATTCTTCAACACTGTAAAATTCAGTCCATGGAAGGAGTTAATCACCCTTATTTTAATGGAAAATGGTTTGTTGTAAATTGCAAGCCAAGCGATTTAGGTTCATCAAGATGCTACCCAAATGGTTGAACACAAGTTCAAAGATATAAGAGCCAGGAGCATCTTTTTGGATGGCATGAAGGATCACATAAAACCTCACATAACAAAGAAAGTTTCAGCGTATCAAATGTAGTCATCCTTGACTAAGTTGTACTAGATTGAGAACTAGAAAAGAAAGACGGTGCTAAGGGAGAAGTTGAATAGCATCAAGATGAACAAATCTGAGACTATGATCTCATACTTGTGATTCAAAAAGTTTGTGATTAACTTTTAGCTATTGGGGAAGAAGTTGTTGAGGTGGATCTTGTCGAAGTAGCATTGAAAGGGTGTACCAAGTAGTGGGCTACATTTGGGACAGGTATCCTAGCCAAAGATAAACTTTCGGATCAGGCCCAATTACGGGACGATTTCACTCAAAAGGAGATTTGGGAGGAATCCATAATTGGTGGACAACACCAAGGTGGAGATGAGGAGAACCTTGCTCTTGTTGGGCAAGCAAAGAAGGAGAAAGGTAAAGCCAAGCAAAACAAAGTGGAGAAGCATCTTCACAAGTGAAGAAAGACATGAGCAAAGTCAAGTGTTTTTCATGTCATAAGTTTGGTCATTATGTCGAACAATGTCCAAACAAGAAAAAAGGCAAGGGGAAGACAACAACAGTCACATCTGCACAGATGGATGAGTTGACGAACAAACTCGAGAAGGAATTTGCTCTAGTATCCTATCTTTTTGGCACCATTATAAGAGGGGTGTGGTTTGTGGACAGTCGAGCATCTCCTCACATGATGGGATCTTGTGATATCTTCACTAGTATGGCCAAGGAGATGTGAAGCTTAGTGACAACACCAGGTATGCAATGGAGGGCATTGGCAACATATAGTTCCAGCTAGACTCAAGGAGTCATATGGAGATGGAGGAGGTAATGTATGTACTTGGGCTAAAGAAGAATTTACTCTCAGTTTCAGCCATGTAGGACAATGAACTTGAGGTTAGTTTCACGGGAGGTGAGGTAGCTCTCAGGCCAAAAGGGGTTGATCCTAGCATGAGGCGAGTCATAGGTAGCAGGGAGAATAAGCTATATATCTTGAGAGGACAACCATTGAAAGCCTTAATACATAGCAATGACGGCTAGAGTGAGATCTGGCACAGGAGGATGGGACATCTACATTGCAAGGCTCTATCACTGTTATGCGAGATAGTCATTGGTTTCCTGGAATTCAATATAGAGCATAATGGTGTGTGTAAGGGATGTGCGCTTGGCAAGGCAGCATTTCCTAGCTGTGAGACCAAATCCAAGGGTGTGTTGGATTTGGTGCATTTCAATATCAGTGGTCCTATGTCAGTGGAGCCTTTCTCAGGGAGTAGTTATTTTGTGACACTCATAGATGACTATTCTAGAAGGACATGCATTTACTTGCTAAAGACCAAGGATGAGGTCTTTTGTTAGTTTCAAGAGTTCAAAGCTCTTGTGGAAAACTAAACCAGGAAGAAGATCAAGGTCTTGAGATCAGACAATGGGAGAGAATATACCTCCAACGAGTTTAAGGATTTTTGCAGGAAAGCGGGAATGGAGAAAGAGCTAACAATGCCCTACAATCCGTAGTTGAATGAAGTGGCGAAGAGGAAGAACAAGAATAGAGTTGTAGAAACCAAGGCCATGATCCATGATCAGGATCTACTTATGTTCTTATGGGCAGAGTCACGTAATACGGTTGTATTCTTGCAAAACAAGAGTCCTCATATGGCAGAGGAGGACATGACACTTGAGGAGGCTTTTATAGCAATGAAACCAGAGGTGAGTATTTGCGCATCTTCAGTAGTCCAATACATCTCTACATTCCTTCAAAGGAGAGAGCTAAACTAGAGCCCTCATCAAAAAGTGGCATTTTTATTAGATACAATGAAGACTTCAAAGGTCTACAGGGTCTACATTCCAGGACAGAAGAAGATAGCCGTTATAAGTGATGTCGAATTTGAGGAGGGTAGGACCTTTAGGAGGTTGCATGAGAGATCCAACAGCGACAGAGAATTGGAAGCAAGAGGTTCTATATGTTGAGGAGGGACCAACAACACCAGAAATAAGGACACTGCCTTCAAATCAGGAGGAGGCGTAAGATGTTCCTTCAAGGTCTACCAGGAGAAGGTCAAGATGGGATGAGGATACCTTAAGGGATGCAAAGGAGCATGTGGAGGCTAATAGCATGAATTTTAGGGAAAGTAGACCACCAACCATATTTTCTAGTTATTTGGTCTCAATCAGTAGCATCAATGAGTCTAAGCCTTCTACTTTTGAGAAGGGAGCAGATCAACAGGTCTGGAGGGATGCCATGATGGAAGAGTATAGTTCTATCATGAGGAACAATGTTTGGGAGATAGTATCGAGGCCTGAGGGGAAGTCAGTGGTAACTTCTTGATGGATCTTCAAGATCAAGCACGCAACAGATGGAAGTGTCGAGAAGTACAAAGCAAGGTCCATGGCGAGAGGATTCTCCCAGAATGAGGGAGTAGACAATGAGAAGACATTTGCACCTATCACCAGATATGCATCTATCAAGGAAATCATTTCTATTACTTCAAAGATGAGGTGGATAATACATTAGATGGATGTGAATATTACCTTCCTCAATGGGGTGATTGAGGAAGAGGTATATATTGAGCAGCCTCAGGGTTTTGAGGATGCATGGGAGGGAGTCCCATGTATGTAGATTGAAGGGGGGCCTATACAGACTTAAGCAGGCACCTCGCGCATGCTACTCCAGGATTGATGGGTACCTACTTGGATTAGGATTCACCAAGAGTGAGGCAGACTCAAACTTGTACTATGTACTCGTTGAGGGTGAGTTGCTCATCTTGGTCCTCTATGTTGACGATCTCTTCTTGATGGGATTGGAGAGGCTCATTGGGATGTGCAAGGAGGACCTTGCTTCAGAGTTCGAGATGAAAGACATAGGTTTGATGCATTGGGATTGGAAATGTGGTAGCAGCCAGGAGAGGTTTTCCTAGGGAAAGTCAAGTATGCAGTTGAGATTCTAAGGAGATTCGGGATGGAGGATTGCAGGCCAATGTTTCTACCTATGATCACCAACTTGAGGAAGCTAAGTGCTTATGAGGGTGAGTTGGTGGATCCCACCTTGTACAGGCAGTTGATTGGGTCGTTGATGTATATGATCAACACGAGGCCAAATATTTGTTTTGTTGTTAACACACCTAGCCAGTTCATGGTGGAGCTGAGGAGGTTTCATTGGGTGGCAGCAAAGCATGTGCTCAAGCATCTTCATGGTATAGTGGACTTTGGACTAAAATATGTCAGATTTTCTGGTGTGGAGTTGCAAGGTTACACAGATTTAGACTGGGCAAAGAGTGAAGTGGATAGGAAAAGTACTTTTGGATGTCGTTTTAGCTTGGGATCAGCTATGATCTCGTGGTATAGCAAGAAGCAACACGCAATGGAACTTAGCTCTGCAAAGGCAAATTACATGGCAACAAGTCTGGCAAGTTGTCAGGCCATATCGCTATTAGTTTTTATAGCGTCGGACAGGTGTTCTAGTCTCAATTTGTGTCTAAGAGGCTAAGGAACACAAGATATCCAAAACTCAGAAAAGGTCTCATGAGATAAGCTTGCAAAACGCCTCAATTAAATTAATTGATCAATAATTAAAATTTGCCTAAGTCTAACTTAGGAAAATTGATTAATTAATGAGAATTAATTGAGGATGACCGAGAATGCTCTAGAGACTCACATGGATCGAGTCTAAGATGATCTTAGTCATTGATGAGGATCTAATCATGGTCGTTGAAGCTCCAACGAGAGATTATAAGAGTAGATTGATGGGATGAGGAGAGACACAAGTGAGGGAGCAACTATCCAGGCACTGTGAATTTCCCAATACATAGTGATTCAGTGAAGGAAGAATTCGAGCAAGTGGTGGAGCAACAGAGATTAAGGGAGTAGCAGAGACAATTTCGGAGGAATTTCCCAACAGTTTTCTAGTGCCGAAGAGGCAGTAAAGAGGGAGGCGAATCTTTCTGCAAAAAAGTCGTCTAGGCAATCCAAGTAAGCCAGAAACCCTAATGCGAGTGCCAAGAAGGGATCGATTCAGTTGTTGAAGGTCGAAAGACCACCCGGAAGACAGAGCGAGTCATTTCTAGAGGCAAAGGGAGGCTAGACGGCCTAGTTGGGGGCAGTTTCAGGGTCATCCAGACTTGCGCAAACCAATAGTGCGGGCAAGCCAAAAGGAGGCCAATTGATTTGCAGAGGGAGAAATTTCTCTCCCATAAATTTTGCCAGATTATTTGCAGAGGATCGCCAATGAGGCATCCATATATTGTACTCAGATTTTTACTACTGCATAATAATACAATAAACCCTCATTTGCTGCACCGATTTTCCCTTCGAGGTTTTCCCGGCGACATTAGTCCAAAATAACTGTGTTAATTGTGTGCATGAATTTCTCAATTCCAGTTTAATTTTCCGCGACGTATTTATTTTGTTGTGAAGAATTGCAATGTGATTTATTCAATATTAATCAGAAAATTAAAAAATGGCTAATCAATTAGGAGAATAAATTCCAGTAGTTGTAGTTCAAGGAATTTTCACATGGTATCAAAGCATGTTTGATCATATCTGAAGCTCGGAGGAAAGGAGGAGTAAGATCATGCAGTGTCAGTGGCAGATGTGAAGCACTTTATCCAGATTTGTGCAGGCCAGCCAGGCAGTGCACATAGCAGAGAGGCAAAGTTCAATTTCCAGATCCAGATTGATGGAAAAGTGTGGATTGCCTCAGATCTGCAGCAGCGGGAAGTGGATTATCCAGAAATAGGGTTCCGTTGGGCAAATCAGCGATTTTGCAGAGCAGATTTATCATATTTGGGCACAAAAGATTTGCAGGGAGTGTTGCAGTTGCAAATCTACGCAGGGCAGGAAGAGAAAAGCACACTAAAGAGAGGGGATTTCAAGATTTCCAATTGCAATAGCAGGATTACCAGTCCAGCTAGAGCGAGTTGCAGGATAAGGATTTTCGGAGGCAAGAAGATCCAAGCATTCCAGATAGGGTTGCGAGTAGTAGAAGAGAAGTCGAGAAGGAAAGAGAAGGAGGTCCCCAGGCTTGACCTCCAGCTTATTTTAGTTTCGCAGGGATGGCCACAGCAGGACTCAGGGATCAACACAGACTAGACGGAGCCTCTAATTTTGGCATATGGAAGGCTAGAATGTCGTTCCTATTAGATGAGTATGGTCTAAAGGAGTATGCAGAGAACATTATTGCCATACCAGCAGATCCTCAACTACAGGCAACATATAAGAAAGAGATGGCCAAGGCTAAGAGGATGGTCCTAGATGGCATTCGACATTATATCGTTTTGCTTATTGCTACACTAAACACAGCAAAGGAAATGTGGGAGGTTGTAGTAAAACTGTATGAGAATCTATCGGAGAATCGGAAGATGATTCTCAAGGAGAAGTTGAGGACCACCAAAATGCAGAAGGGAGAAGGTGTTACACCCTACCTCACCAGGATTCAGAATGTCAAAGATGAACTTGCGATCGTTGGAGAAAAACCATCAGATAGCGAGCTAGTCAGAACAACTCTCAACGGTTTCACCAAGGAGTGGCATACTTTCGTCCAAGTTATTTTTGGACGAGATACGTTGCCTGGATGGGATTGTCTGTGGAGTGATTTCACTCAGGAGGAGATGAGACTCAACCTTGCAAATGGTACTGCCAGTAGCATCAGCAAGGGACAGAAACAAGAGGAGGAAGAGGAGGAGGAGGAAAACATAGCCCTTGCAACCAAGGGAAAGGCGAAGAAGGGTCCCAGTCAGGGACAAGGCTCAATGGGAGGAGAAAGGAAAAAAAGGATATGCACAAGTTCAAATGCTTTGGGTGTGGTGAGTACAGCCACTATATCACCCAGTGTCGTCAAAGGAAGAAGGACAAGAAGGGACAGTAGGAGCAAACAACAGCTTCGGCAGAGATTGATGAATTAACCACCAGATTTGAGGAGTTTGCGTTGATAGCAACAATACCTCCAGGATGAGGAGAAGTTTGATACCTATGCATATCAAGCTGGCAGGGTCCAGCGTAGATGCAATAAGGAGATTAGTTAAATCAATTCCATATTGTTGCAGCAGGACTATCACCTTTTCTATAGGGGCCCACAATATCACAGTAGCAGGATTAAGTGTTAGCAGAGCTAGTTGCAGTCAAATGCTCGATAGACAATTGCAGAGTTAGTTGCAGTCAGATGCTCGATAGACAATTGCAGAGCTAGTTGCAGTAACACACTGTCAGCAGATAGCAACCAGATAGATAGTAGCAGAGCTAGTTGCAGTAAGATGATCGAGAGACAGTTGCAGAACTAGTTACAGCTACACAAGTGCAGTTTCAACCAGAAGATTCCCCATATAGAGCTATGCAGTTTCGTTCCCTGTATAGGAGAACAGTGCGAGTTGTCAAGAGGAAGCAGGGAGATTTTCCATAGGGAGATTGAGATTCAGAGGGAGTCTATCATCAGAGGGAGTTGCACTATGGAAGCTAGTGCTTCAGGGTCTGGGGAAATCAAACTCATTATTGCAGTAGTTGCAGCAGCAGTGCAGAGATAGAAACAGTAGTATGAGTAGATCAGAGTTTGCGTAGTAGCATGATGGACAATATTCTCTTCACAGTGATTTCTAGCAACAGGGAGTTTGGTCAGCTTGGAGAAGTGGAGAAGGTCAGTTAGATATAAGCAACACAGGACAATCCAGGTGCAAGATAGTAGTATTGGTGGAGAGAACACCTTCCTCGCTAAGAGGGAGTGTTAGTTTTTGTAGCATTGTACAGTTGTTCTAGTCTCGATTTGTATCTAAGAGGCTAAGGAACACGAGATCTCCAAAACCCAGAAAAGGTTTCACGAGATAAGCTTGTGAAACGCCTCAATTAAATTAATTGATCAATAATTAAAATTTGTCTAAGTCTAACTTAGGAAAATTGATTAATTAATGGGAATTAATTGAGGAGGATCGAGAATGCTCTAGAGACTCACATGGATCGAGTCTAAGATTATCTTATCCATTGATGAGGATCTAATCATGGTCATTGAAGCTCCAACAATAGATTATAAGAGCATATCAATGGGTTGAGGAGAGACACAAGTGAGGGAGCCATTATCCAAGCAATGTGAATTTCCCAGTACACAATGATTCAGTGAGGGAAGAATTTGAGCTAGTGGAGGGGCAACAGAGATTGAGGGAGTAGCAAAGAGAATTCCGGAGGAATTTCCCAACAGTTTTCTAGTGCTGGAGAGGCAAGAAAGAGGGAGGTAAAATCATTTTGCAGAAAAGTTATCCAGGCAGTGCGAGTAAGCCAGAAACCCCAGTGCGAGTGCTGGGAAGAGATCGATTCAGTTGTTGAAGGCCGGGAGACCACCTGGAAGACAAATCGAGTCATTTCCAGAGGCAGAGGGAGGCATGACGGCCCAAGTGGGGGCAGTTTCAAGGACCATACAAACTTGCGCAGGCCAGCAGTGCGAGCAACTAGGAGGCAGTGTGAGCAAGCCAGTTGATTTGCAGAGGGAGAAATTTCTCTCCCATAAATTTTGCCAAATTATTTTTCCAAGGATTTCCAGTGAGGCATCTAGATATTGTACTCAGATTTTTACTACTACATAATAATAAAATAAACCCTCATCTACTACATTGGTTTTCCCTTCGAGGTATTTCCGAGGACATTATCCAAAATAACTGTGTTAATTGTGTGCATGAATTTCTCAGTGCCACTTTAATTTTCCGCAACATATTTATTTTGTTGTGAAGAATTGCAGTGTGACTTATATTAATCAGAAAAATATTAAACTGCTAATTAGTTAGGAGAATAAATTCTAGTAGCTGCAATTCAAGGAAATTTCACAATGGCTTCGCAAGATGCTCACAAGATTATTTGGTCTAGAGATGGTGCCCACTATGATTCACTGTGACAATCAAAGTTGTGTTAAGCTCTATGAAAATTTAGTGTTTCATGATAGGTCCAAGCATATAGAGATCAGATACCACTTCATGAAAGACAGGGCCCAGAGAGGTGTTGTGAGATTGCAGTACATCTCCACAAAGGAGCAAGAAGCCGATATTCTCACCAAGCCTCTAGTGAAGGGGAAGTTTGTGTTTTACAAAGACAAGTTGAGGGTGGTGGAGAATCCTTCCTTGCTAGGAGGGAGTGTTGAAGTTTTTGTAGCTTCAAAAAGTCTTCTACATAGGCTTGGTGTCATGGCATGTAGAAGATATTTGATTACCTATTTAGTTGCTTGATTGGTGGAGTAAGTGATATTATGATTTATTTCCTAAGGTTAACTTAGGAAAAGTATGATAATTAATCTAATTACTTATTGAGGACCATTAGGCCAAAGTTCTAAGGATAAATAACAAAATTATTTAAGTGACTTAGATATAATCTCAACCATTGATCTCAAGCGAGGCTTAGGATTTAATCCTAGACGTTGACCACTTAGGAGATTAGGGATAGGGATTTTGCCTTAATGAAATTATAAAATAAGCCAGAGGGAAAGGTGGAGACACACAAGTGTGGAGGAAGCGATTTTTCTCTAGAGCGAGAGGCTCAACTAGACTGAAGAGAAGTGAGGAGAAGTGCAACAGGGAATTTCGGGAGAAATTCAAGGAGATCAAGTTCAAGCTAGAGGGAGGCCAAGTTGTTGAAGAAGAGGGCCGAATTTTGGAGGGGGTCAAATTATCCAGGGAGGATGATTTCTCTAGCATGCAAGGGCCATACGAGATTAGGGCGAAAGGTTGGCCAATTTTCTAGTGAGACAAGCTACTTCTCCAGATTCGTTTTGCTTCGAGTGGTTCGATTTCAAAATTCAAATTCTTTTAGGCTGATTTTCACAATGGGGTCGAGTTTCCAAATGCCCAACAACTATATTTTTATATGTATTCTCTATGTTGAGAAATCAATGCATGTAGGTATAAGGGTTTGATTCTTTTTTTCTTGATAATTACTTGTGATTTATGTTGGCTTCTTTTACTTCTTTATTAGATTATCTTTCATCAAGAAATTACCAAATTAAATGTATATGAAGATCACAAGAACAAAAGACACAAGATGTAGACACTTAGCTAGTGCAAAACCCCTATCTAGGGGAAAACCCAATCCAACTCTTCCACTAGTAGATTCAAATCAAGATGAGACAATCCAAGACCCTTTAGACCTAGACAAAGACCTCCTCCAATCACCAAGTCAACCCTTCCTTCAAGTAGATGATCTTTGCCAATGTTTCCAAGTGTCAGCTTCCTCAAATGTAGCTTCAATCCATAAATTTGGCCCCTGTTTCAGAATTTCGGGATTGCAACTAATTCAGATTTTTCGACCCTAGCTTCAATCCAGAAACCCTAGCAAACTTCGCACGTGTCAGAGAGAGATGCCTAAGAACTTGATTTTTGTCTATTTTGGCTTCTCTCTTCTTTCTCCTTCACTTTGTTCTTCTTTTTTACCTCTTTCTCTTATAGATTGAACTTATTGAGTGTGTTCTTCAAATGATTCGAGTTGCCTCTATATATACCGCTTCTGCTAGGTCGAGTAGCCCTAATCCAAGCCGACTTCATAAGGACAGGGCCGACTTGGTGAGGAGGGACAAAATGACTATTTATACTCAAAAATAAATTTCTTTACATGATACAAAAGCCCAATAAGGGTCTAATGAATGGCCTCTTCCGGCATATCATGGAGAAAATCTGTAAACTGACATGGGGTAAATGCATCATCCATGATGACTTGTTTGAAGGGATAAGGAGGGACAAAATGGATGCTAGAGAGAGACCCCTGCTCAAGAAAATCAATAGATCCACAAGAAGCGAGCTTCTAGTAGAAATTCTTGTAAGAAATGAAAGAAGTGGAGTCGCCACTTGAACATGAATCTAGCTCTAAGATCCAAAAGGAAAACAACAACTTGATATAAGGGAGATCTTCTTGTCTAAGAAATATTAAATGAAAGAACTGGAGTCGCCACCCAAACAAGAAACGAACCGATATGTCAAGGTGCTAAAAGTGCAGATGAAACGATTAATGAGATGACGAAAGATGAAGCGATGAAAAGATCAAATGATGCCAAAAAATGTTGTGCCGCTTGACGGGCTAATGAATGGCGGAAATGATGAGATGATTAAAACGATGTCGAGAAAACCAGGGACAGAAAAACTCTATCCCCGGCAACGGCGCCAAAAAATGTTTTCGCACGAAGTGTCTAGGCGTCGCGACAACGCTCAGAGTAAGGGCTGTCACTCTTGATCCTTACTCACTCCGTTTAGACTCTCTCCTAGGAAAGTCAAGGGGGGTATTCCCTAAGGTAAATGGATGAGAAAGCAAGTGGAACACAGGCTCTAGAAAATTTTAATGATGAACAACTTGATGAATTTTAAGCAAGTCTCGGTCAATTACGACAGATGGATTAAGATAAGACACAATTACAAGATATAAATGACTACAGACCAGTGCCTTTTATATTGAATTAACCATAGACTAAGTAATAACAAGTCATCTAGAGAATACTTTTAGCTGTGGAAAAGCAACGATCATGAACAATTAATGTAAATGCCCAAAACTTTAACATGCAAGAGATTCTAGATTTAAAACAGTTTGCATTAACTGCCTAGATCTAGATTCAATTAACTTTCTCCAACAATCAATATGATTTAAAACATTTATCGTACCTTGACCATAGAAAAAAATGCATTTAATCACTAGATAACACCAAGGAAATTTGGATTAGTGCTTCAATTATTCTTTAGGATAAAATAAATAAGTAAAACAAATCAACGGGTTAAAAAATCGAATTTTTAATGGGCCATAGGCCAAATTAAAAATTTTAATGTTTAAGTACAAATCCCTTAATTTATTTTAACTCCTTAGTCACAAAATTTTAAAATTTTTAGATTTTTTAATTGTTTTAGATTTTTTATTTTATTTTTAGGATTTTTTAATGTTTTAATTTTTTTAGATTTTTATGATCTTTTAGTTTTTTAGATTTTTTTATTTTTTATGAATTTTTAATTTTTTAGATTTTTTTTAATATCATAAGTAAAAACAAAAAGATGTGAAATAAAAACAAAACAAAATATAAAAATCAAAAAATGAGATTAAAACAACTTGAAATGAATTATGAATAAATCAAATCAAAATCAAACTGCAAGTGAAAAAAAATATATATTCTATGCTAATCCTAAACTAACATATATATAATACAAAGAATAAAAAAACCAAATAATGAAATCTAAACTAACCCTAACACCTAACTAACACACCAATAATAAAAAAAAGGAAAAGAAAAGAAAAATAAAACGTATATACAATGTAAATGAAATAAAATCAAATGGATTAAAATCTAAACTCTAAAAAAATCAAGCCTAAAACCTAACGCATGTGCAAACCTATGAAAATAAAAAAAGGAAAACAAAAGGAAAGTCGAAGTGTTTTGTGTTGATCGAATGCAGGTTTGCGGGAGTGATACTTTACAGGACAGCGGATAGGTCGAGCTGCAGCAGGGAGCTAGAGCAGCTAGAGGGGAGGTAGAAGCAAGCAGACAGAGACTTGGATGGAGAGATTTCGATAGCGGCTGCAAGGGAATGCGGGATGGCTGCGGGAGAAAGCAATGAAGGTTTTTGTTTTACAGGTGATGCAGCGATGGCGAGCAGCGAGCGAGGGTTAAGGAGACAGCGTGGGCGGATCTGTTGCAGGTTGAATGATGGAGGGAGAACGCTAGCTGCAATGGAGCTGCAGAGATGGGCGAGGGAAATGAACACTGCGTGGGCAGCGGATGAGGGTTTGAAGATGCAGCAAAGGGAAGGCTTAATGGCTAGAGGAATCCACGGGTTTTGAAGGCAGCCTTGGAGCTGCAAAAAAAAACGCAGATCTGATATATGGCAGCAAGGGCCCTTTTTAAAAAAAAATCGAAATTTGAACAGTGAACTCTAAAACCAGACAACAAATCAATCTGCAAAATTGATGACCCAAAAATCATTTTAAAAAAATTCCAGAAATCGCAATTAAAATGTTGAATTTACTGCTTCAGATTTATTAATGAAACCCTTAAAAAATTTCTCCAGATTTAAAAAAATAAACAAAAAAATTTAAAACCCTGGACTGGAAAACCTTTTGAATAATCTCCCTGCAAAATTTTGCAAATAAAACCCCAGAGATCCAGATCTTACCCTCCAGGGCCTAGATCTAGACTCTACATAGATTTTTTCTTCAGATCCGTAACTGCACGACAACAAGAAAATACCCAAACGATATATAGTTATACAATGATAAAAACTAAAACCCAGAAAACCCGAGGCAAAAAACCGAGAATAATTATAGATCTATGTACAGGAATCGCAGATTTATCAGAACTGGCGAGTGTGAGTCCAACTCCGCTCCCAGATCTGATAATCTAAGGCTCTCACAGCCAAATCTATCGATTTCACACGTAAAAAATTTAATTTTTTTAAGTTTAAAGGAGGCGTTGAGCTCAAAACCCTTCATGCATCACCCGTGAAAATCTTATGATAAGCCCGAGATCAAATTAAGCTGGGCTCTTCAGAAAATATGGATTGAGAGTTGGCTGATCAAACTGAAAACTTCCCCGAACGCCCGATGATCTAAAAATCAAGACTTTCCTACAACAGTCAATTCATCCATCAACATAGAGCGAGAAAACAATAATAAAACTCAGACAAATAGAGATACCTGCTATTACGTTCAGAATTTAGATTATTATTCAAACCCTAGCGACTAAGCAAGATACCTGTACTCAAATCACTCTTCAGAAGCTATTATCAATGGCTAAAAAAAAATTTACACATGAAAAACGATACATCTTACAGTATTTCCATGAAGAGTAACACCGGCGTAAATTAACCCCAAAGTCTTCCTTTATTATCCGAAAAAGTTTACACAAGAGGTTTTCGCTTAACACACGATCAAAAGATCGGATGAATTGACTGACAAATGACCTCCTATTTAAAGATAAATCCTCCAATGGCTAATTCGAGTGATCCTCGTCAAAGCGATCTCGGCCATTGATGAGGATCAAAATTTCTTTTAATCTCATCCGTCGAAATTTTAAATTCTTGAGGAAATTTGAATTTTCCAATTAAATGCATTTTAATTAATTCAAAATTTTAATTTTTGAATTAATTTCCTCAAAATTTTGACTTTGACTTAACCCCATGGAACAAAGGCTTAAAATTTGGCAAAATAATTAATTTACCTTAGTCCCTGGACCTCTTAAAATTTAATTTTTAAGGACCAACGAATTTTGCCTTCGGAAAATTTAAATTTACCTAAGACTTAGAATTAATTAAATTTCTGGCTTAGGATTTTAATTCATTTTGGCCAAAAAATTTAATTAATTAACCTATGAGGGGATAAATTATTTTTCCAACCCTCAAGACACTTTACATCATGATTTTACATTTTTTACATCTCAAGGGGGAAAACCCATTCGCAAAAGGCCCTCACAGACTACCCAATTCTGCAACACAAATATAATCTAGCAGACCAAGCAATTTGTAATAAAATAACCTAACCAAATAGTTAGGATTATTCCCAAATCACTTTTACATAGACCTGATCTAGAACACTAGGACTCCCCTGAGATCCCAGTGACAAAATCCATTCCGTCTTTGGGTTAAGGCTGAAGGAAAACTCTGCCGACCATCCGAGAATGGATCGGTGAGACAAAATTACATACACGACACGTATCTGCTGAGATTATTTACATTATACACATGGAGAATGGGTTTACATTATAAGATGATGATCAAGCTGATGATGATAGCTGGACGACGTGAAAACATCGATCAAGGAACTATCCCTTTTGCGAAAAAAGGGGGTGTATTGCTATGGGTCGTTGACACGTAGTGGTCAACATCTGGCTCTACTTGGGGACACGTTGCTTCAATGGAGGAATCTGAGAATCCAGAATCTGCATCCATGCAACACACAATATAACATAAGTAGCGTCCATCCAAAAAATCATCATATAACGTCAAGCCCAAGAAAGATATAAGTTCTTCATTTATTAACTATCCTAATAACATGGAAAACATAAATCTAACTACAAAATGAAATACTAAAATAACAGGGCATAAGGTTAGAAATACAATACAAAGATGTGCCATGGCATCAGATGCGTTCAATATAGTGCATACTGAGCATTTGCCTTCTTTCAGGCAAATCTATCGATTGTTTCTCAGATGTGCCATGTCCAATCCTGCACACGATAGGACTTTTTCCTATCCGAAAATCAAGCTGCGCGCGGCCATCTGATGCATCAAATCGCTTTCTCATTCTCTTTCTCTTGCGTTTTTTCTTTGTGGCAGGATGTATCATTGATGATGTGGAACATTCTGCTTCAAAATTCTCAGATGAAGTATATAGGAAATGCATGACATGTCTTTCTTCATTCTGCAGCTGATTCTTATCAATTTCTGTTTTATCTGGGTCACCTTCAATTATCCACTTTTCAGTGGAACAAATGACCTCCTCATAATAAGATGGAGCTTGCTGCAGCAGATAGGGAGGCTTATGATCTGTTGACATTTCCTTGTTTCTTTCATCCTCTGACTGATGCTAAAGTTTCTATACCTTTATGGTTATGGCATCCATCTGGGTAGAGTGTTCATCCTTCATAGCAATGACTTCCTTGGCATGGTTTTCCTCCATGGTCAATAACTTATTCTGAAGACATATCTGACCAACTTCCATATTTTTTATTACTTTGTCATTATCTGCTTTTATGGTCATCAAGCAATGTTGCATAGAGTTTATCTCTTTCTCATGATTTGCTTGTATGATGGCTAAGTGATTATTATAATTGTATCTCATGATGGTCATCTCTTCATCCATAGTTAACAATCTATTCTGAATCGAACTTATTTCTTCTTGATAATTTGTTTCCATGGAAGTCACGTGATTTGAATGATTATATTCCATGATCGTCATATTTTCCTCTAGGGCTAATAACTTGCTTTGCATAGAATTAATTTCCCTGTCATGATTAGCTTTCATGGTTTCCATTTCTTGAGCATGCTGACTCTGCATGTTGGTCCTCATATCCTCCATATTCTGAGCACACTTTTCTACTACGGTGGTTACGTGATCAGAGTGTTTAATTTTAAGGATTTCCATCTCCTCATCACGTTTTTCCAGTTGAGTGTACAAAGTTCTCATATCCTTGACGTAATCAGTTATAAATTTTTCTTGATTAAGCTCCATATTTTTTACCAGCTGTGTTTGACTGAACTGCATGTCTTTAACCAACTGCTTTAGTTCTTCTATAAGATGCTTATCATTCAACCTTTCATTGTCGACACTGATTTGATAACTTGTTCTTGCTTTTCCACTATCATGGATTCGTCTTGCAACGGTACAAGTGGATGGCACATTCTGATATGGAGAATTGTCTTGAAATCTTTCATTGACAGCTGGATCCTTTACAAGATCACTCTCATTCTGTTGCATAATTTTAGGGGCACAAGGCGAGCTACCTTGATTACCATATCTATCTGTAAAAGCATTGATGATGTCTTGTAAAGAAGCGAAAGAATCTTCAGGACAATTATTAAACCAATTCAAAGCATCACCCTCTAAAGAAAAGGCAAATAGACGCATTTTGACATCTTCATGTTTATATTGGGGAGAGCTACAATATTTGATTATTGTATAAGTGAACTTGCATAGATGCTTTATAACAGTGATTGAATCACCACTCAAGAACAAATGCAATTTATGAATGGCCTCTTCCGACATATCATGGGGAAAATCAGTAAAATGACACGGGTTAAACGCATCATCCATGATGACTTGTTTGAAGGGATAAGGAGGGACCAAATGGATGCTAGAGAGAGACCCCTGCTCAAGAAAATCAACAAATCCGCAAGAAGCGAGCTTCTAGTAGAAATTCTTGTAAGAAATGAAAGAAGTGGAGTCGCCACTTGAACATGAATCTAGCTCTAAGATCCAAAAGGCAAACAACAACTGGATATAAGGGAGGGCTTCTTGTCTGAGAAATAATAAATGAAAGAAGTGGAGTCGCCACCCAAACAAGAAACGAACCGATATGTCAAGGTGCTAAAAGTGCACATGAAACGATTAATGAGATGACGAAAGATGAAGCGATGGAAAGATCAAATGACGCCAAAAAATTTTGTGCTGCTTGACGGGCTAATGAATGGCGGAAATGATGAGATGATTAAAACGATGTCGAGAAAACCAGGGATAGAAAAACTCTATCCCCGACAACGACGCCAAAAAATGTTGTAGCACAAAGTGTCTAAGCACCACGACAACGCTCAGAGTAAGGGTTGTCACTCTTGATCCTTACTCACTCCGTTTAGAATCTCTCCTAGGCAAGTCAAGGGGGGTAGTCCTAAGGTAAATGGATGAGAAAGCCGGTGGAACACATGCTCTAGAAGATTTTAATGTTGAACAACTTGATGAATTTAAAGCAAGTATCGGTCAATTACAATAGATGGATTAAGATAAGACACAATTACAAGATATAAATGACTACAGACCAGTGCCTTTTATATTGAATTAACCATAGACTAAGTAATAACAAGTCATCTAGAGAAATCTTTTAGATGTGGCAAAACGACGATTATGAACAATTAATGTAAATGCCCAAAACTTTAACATGCAAGAGATTCTAGATTTAAAATAGTTTGCATTAACTGCCCAGATCTAGATTCAATTAACTTTCTCCAACAGTCAATATGATTTAAAACATTTATCACACCTTGACCATAGAAAAAAATGCATTTAATCACCAGATAACACCAAGGAAATTTGGATTAGTGCTTCAATTATTCTTTAGGCAAAAATAAAAAAGTAAAACAAATCAACGGGTTAAAAAATTGAATTTTTAATGGGCCATAGGCCACATTAAAAATTTTAATGTTTAAGTACAAATCCCTTTATTTATTTTAACTCCTTAGTCACAGAATTTTAAAATTTTTAGATTTTTTAATTGTTTTAGATTTTTTTATTTTTTTTTTAGGATTTTTTAATGTTTTTTAGATTTTTATGATCTTTTAGTTTTTTAGATTTTTTTATTTTTTTTATGAATTTTTAATTTTTTAGATTTTTTTTAATATCACAAGTAAAAACAAAAAGATGTGAAATAAAAACAAAACAAAATATAAAAATATAAAAATGAGATTACAACAACTTGAAATGAATTATGAATAAATCAAATCAAAATCGAACTTCAAGTGAAAAATAAATAAAAAAATTCTATGCTAATCCTAAACTAACATATATATAATACAAAGAATACAAAAGAAACGAATAATGAAATCTAAACTAACCCTAACACCTAACTAACACACCAATAATAATAAAAAAGGAAAAGAAAAGAAAATTTAAATAAAACGTATATACAATGTAAATGAAATAAAATCGAATGGATTAAAATCTAAACTCTAAAAAAATCAAACCTAAAACCTAACGCATGTACAAATCTATAAAATAAAAAAAGGAAAACAAAAGGAAAGTCGAAGTGTTTTTTTTTATCGAATGCAGGTTTGTGGGAGTGATACTTTACAAGACGACAGATAGGTCAAGCCGCAGCAGGGAGCTAGAGCAGCAGATGAGGAGAGGTAGAAGCAGGCAGACGAAGACTTGGACGGAGAGATTTCGACAATGGTTGCAAGGGAATGCGGGTATGACTGCGTGAAAGAGCAATGAAGGTTTTTCTTTTGCAGGTGATGCAGCGATAGCGGGCAGCGAGCGAGGGTTAAGGAGACAGCGTAGGCGGATCTGTTGCAAGTTGAATGATGGAGGGAGAACGCTGGCTGCAATGGAGCTGCAGGAATAAGCGAGGGAAATGAAGACTGTGTGGGCATTGGATGAGGGTTTGAAGATGCAGCGAAGGCAAGGCTTGATGGCTAAAGGAATCCACGGACTTTGAAGGCAGCCTTGGAGCTGCAAAAAAAAAAACGCAGATCTGATATATGGCAGCAAGGGCCCTTTTAAAAAAAAAAATCGAAATTTGAACAGTGAACCCTAAAACCAGGAAGCAAATCAATCTGCAAAATTGATGACCCAATAATCTTTTTAAAAAATTTCCAGAAATCTCAATTAAAATGTTGAATTTACTGCTTTAGATTTATTAATGAAACCCTTAAAAAAATTCTCCAGATTTAAAAAAACAAAAAAATTTGAAACCCTGGACTGGAAAATCTTTGAATAATCTCCCTGCAAAATTTTGCAAATAAAACCCCAGAGATCCAGATCTTACCCTCCAGGGCCTAGATCTGGACTCTACACGGATTTTTTCTTCAGATATTTAGCTGCACGACAACAAGAAAACAGCCAAACGATATATACAATGATAAAAACTAAAACCCAGAAAACCGAGAATAATTACAGATCTATGTACAGGAATAGAAGATCTATCAGATTTGGCGAGTGTGAGTCCAACTTCGCTTCCAGGTCTGATAATCTAAGGCTCTCACAGCCAAAACCGATTTTGCACGTAAAAAAAATAAATTTTTTAAGTTTAAAAGAGGTGCTGAGCTCAAAACCCTTAATGCATCACCAATGAAAATCTTATGATAATCCCGGGATCAAATTAAGTTGGGCTCTTCAGAAAATATAGATCGGGAGTTGGCTGGTCCAACTGAAAACTTCTCCGAACGGCTGATGATCTAAAAATCAAGACTTTCCTGCAAAACTCAATTCAGCCATCAACATAGAGCAAGAAAACAATAATAAAACTCAGGCAAATAGAGATACCTGTTATTACGTTCAGAATTTAGATTATTATTCAAACCCCAGCGGCGGAGCAAGATACCTGTACTCAAATCACTCTTCAGAAGCTATTATCAATGGCTAAAAATAAATTTACACATGAAAAACGATACATCTTACAGTGTTTCCATGAAGGGTAACACCGACGAAAATTAACCCCAAAGTATTCTTTTATTATCCGAAAAAGTTTACACGAGATTTTCGCTTAGCACACGAACAAAAGATCGGATGAATTGACTGACAAATGACCTCCTATTTAAAGATGAATCCTCTAACGACTAATTCGAGTGATCATCGTCAAAGCAATCTCGACCGTTGATGAGGATCAAAATTTCTTTTAGTCCCATCCGTCGAAATTTTAAATTCTTGAGGAAATTTGAATTTTCCAATTAAATGCATTTTAATTAATTCAAAGTTAAATTTTTAAATTAAATTCCTCAAAATTTTGACTTTGACTTAACCCCATGGACCAAAGGCTTAAAATTTGGCAAAATAATTAATTTACCTTAGTCCCTGGACCTCTTAAAATTTAATTTTTAAGGACCGACGAATTTTGCCTTCGGAAAATTTAAATTTACCCAGGACCTAGAATTAATTAAATTTTTGTCTTAGGATTTTAATTAATTTTGGCCAGAAAATTTAATTAATTAACCTATGAGGGAATATATTATTTTTCCAACCCTCAAGACACTTCACATCATGATTTTTACATTTTTTACATCTCAAGGGGGAAAACCCATTCGCAAAAGACCCTCACAGGCTACCTAATTCTGCGACACAAATATAATCGAGCAGATTAAGCAATTTGTAATAAAATAACCTAACCAAATAGTTAGGATTATTCCCAAATCACTTTTATAGACTCGATCTAGAACACTAGGACTCCCCTAAGATCCTAGTGACAAAATCCATTCCAACTTTGGGGTAATGCTGAAGGAAAACTCTGCCGACCATCCGAGAATGGATCGGTGAGACAAAAAACCTCCCGAAATGTAGATCATCACCCGAAAAGTAGGTTTACCTAGGTAATTACATACACGACATGGATCTGCTGAGATTATTTACATTATACACATGCAGAATGGGTTTACATTATAAGATGATGATCAAGCTGATGATAATATTGGACATCACAAACACATCGATCAGGCACTATCCCTTTTGAGAAAAAAGGGAGTGTACTGCTATGAGTCGTTGACACGTAGTGGTCAACATATGGCTGTACTTGGGGACACGTTGCTGCACTAGAGGAATCTGAGAATCCAGAATCTGCATCCACGAAACACAATATAACATAAGTAGCGTCCATCCAAAAAATCATCATATAACGTCAAGCACAGGAAAGATATAAGCTCTTCATTTATTAACTATCCTAATAACATGGAAAACATAAATCTAACTACAAAATGAAATACTGAAATACAGGGCATAAGGTTAGAAATACAATACAAAGATGCCCCATGGCATCAGATGCGTTCAGTACAGTGTTTTTAAAACCAGCCTAACTAACTGGTTACTGGTCCAACCGACTGGTCAACAAGGCCACCGATTGGAACCGGCTGAAAAACCCGGTCAGGAAGGCAATGTGGCAAAGTTTTGGCCCTAACCGGTCCTAACTGGCCGGTTGGTAGTCCTAAACTGGTCGATTCAGTCCTAAATCGGTTGGTTACCTGCCATGCCAACCTTCACCATTTGTATTGCTGGTTTGTTTGTGGGGATCCTATCTCTGACATGATTGGAAGCTTGGAAATGAATTGTATGAGGATGACTAGCATTCTCTCTCATCGCTTGAACCATATATGCATGAGATTTCAAATCCAAGGAAGAAAAGTGTGACGAAGGCCTTGTTGTAGCACCCCATGTTTCTATTAAATAGTATGCATGTCATCATGTCTCAAATGAAGCACATTGTGATGATGAGATACACTTGCATGAAGGCAAGGGTTTGGTAAGTCATATTCCCTTCCAAGTTTCTGAATTTAGTAATGATTCTTTTGATGATTTGGAGAGGGTATATTTTGTAGAAGAACCCTGAAGATGAAAACCTTTTAGGTGTTATTGTTCCCTCATGTAATGAAGAGCATGGAAGCCAAGAGGACAAGGATTTTGACACTTTTTTGATTGTAAGGCATAGATGGCATTTGTATTACTGGTTTGTTTGTGGAGATCCTATCTCTGACATGGACATTGAGATTTTAATAGAGAAATGTCTAATTGGCATACTCAATTACTCCAATTCCAATTAGCGTCAAAGACCATCTCATGAAGCACAGAGAAATCATTGTAGGGTCTATCTTTGATGATCTCATAGAACCAAACATGGTGGAGGCAGGTGAACCATTTTTCATTATTAATGAACAACCATATCTTTCCATCGTGGTGATTCAGTGCAAGATAAAGGGTTTTTATATGGCAATAAACTTGCAAACCAAACAAATTGTTTATTTGAGTCATTGCTTATGTATTTTACTATTTTGTCGATGATATGTATTGCACTTGGTGCCATTTTGATATATTCACCTTTACATGGTATATAAATGAGCAAACTTTGCATATTTTGTCTCTATTGGCTTGGAATCATGGTTTTAAATCTTAAAAATAGGTTTGTTTCATTAAAAATTAATTATTTAATGTATTTTTCTAAAACCGGTTCGTTTAGACCTAACCAGTCCCGGTTCGACCGGTTCATTAGGTGGATCGTTCTGGTCACCGGTTCCGGTTTTAAAAACATTGGTTCAATATAGTGCATACTGAGCATTTGCCTGCTTTCAGGAAAATCTATCGGCTGTTTCTCAGATGTGCCATGTCTAATCCTGCACACAATAGGACTTTTTCCTATCCGAAAATCAAGCTGCTTGCGGCCATCTAATGCATCAAATAGCTTTCTCATTCTCTTTCTCTTGCATTTTTTCTTTGTGGCAGGCTGTATCACTGATGATGTGGAACATTCTGCTTCAAAACTCTAAGATGAAGTATGTAGGATATGCATGACATGTCTTTCTTCATTTTGCATCTGATTCTTATCAATTTCTGTTTTATCTGGGTCACCTTCAATTATCCACTTTTCAATGGAACAAATGACCTCATAATAAGATGGAGCTTGCTGCAACAGATAGGGAGGCTTATGATCTATTGACATTTCCTTGTTTCTTTCATCCTCTGGCTGATGCTGAAGTTTCTGTACCTGTATGGTTATGGCATCCATCTGGGTAGAGTGTTCATTCTTCATAGCACTGAATTCCTTGGCATGGTTTTCCTCCATGGTCAATAACTTATTCTGAAGACATATCTGACTAGCTTCCATATTTTTTATTACTTTGTCATTATCTGCTTTTATGCTCATCAAGCAATATTGCATAGAGTTTATCTCTTTCTCATGATTTGCTTGTATGATAGCTAACTGATTATTATAATCGAATCTCATGATGGTCATTTCTTCATCCATAGTTGACAATCTATTCTGAATCAAACTTATTTCTTCTTGATAACTTGTTTCCATGGCAGTCACGTGATTTGAATGATTAAATTCCATGATCGTCATATTTTTCTCTAGGGCTAATAACTTGCTTTGCATAGAATTAATTTCCCTGTCATGATTAGCTTTCATAGTTTCCATTTCCTGAGCATGCTGACTCTGCATGTTGGTCCTCATATCCTCCATATTCTGAGCACACTTTTCTACTACGATGGTTACGTGCTCGGAGTGTTTAATTTTCATGATTTCCATCTCCTCATCACGTTTTTTTAGTTGAGTGTACAAAGTTCTCATATCCTTGATGTAATCAGTTATAAATTTTTCTTGATTAAGCTCCATATTTTTTACCAGCTGTGTTTGACTGAACTGCGTGTCTTTAACCAACTGCTTTAGTTCTTCTATAAGATGCTTATCATTCTCCCTTTCATTGTCGACACTAATTTGATAACTTGTTCATGCTTTTCCACTATCATGGATTCATCCTGCAACGATACAAGTGGATGGAACATTCTAATATGGAGAATTGTCTTGAAATCTTTCATTGACAGCTGGATCCTTTACAAGATCACTCTCATTCTGTTGCATAATTTTAGGGGCACAAGGCGAGCTACCTTGAACACCATATTTATCTGTAAAAGCATTGATGGATTACCATATTTATCTGTAAAAGCATTGATGATGTCTTGTAAAGAAGCGAAAGAATCTTCCGGACAATTATTAAACCAATTCAAAGCATCACCCTCTAAATAAAAGGAAAATAGACGCATTTTGACATCTTCATGTTTATATTGGGGAGAACTACAATATTTGATTATTGTATGAGTAAACCTGCATAGATGCTTTCTAACAGCGACTGAATCACCACTCGAGAACAAAGGCAATTTATGAATGGCCTCTTCCGGCATATCATGGAGAAAATTAGTAAAATGACACAGGGTAAACGAATCATCCATGATGACTTGCTTGAAGGGATAAGGAGGGACCAAATGGATGCTAGAGAGAGACCCCTGCTCAAGAAAATCAAGAGATCCACAAGAAGCGAGCTTCTAGTAGAAATTCTTGTAAGAAATGAAAGAAGTGGAGTCGCCACTTGAACATGAATCTAGCTCTAAGATCCAAAAGGCAAACAACAACTGGATATAAGGGAGGGCTTCTTGTCTGAGAAATAAAAAATGAAAGAAGTGGAGTCGCCACCCAAACAAGAAATGAACCGATATATCCAGGTGCTAAAAGTGCAAATGAAATGATTAATGAGATGACGAAAAATGAAGCGATGAAAAGATCAAATGATGCCAAAAAATGTCGTACCGCTTGACGAGCTAATGAATGGCGGAAATGATAAGATGATTAAAACAATGTCGAGAAAACCAGGGACAGAAAAACTCTATGCCCGGCAACGGCGCCAAAAGATGTTGTCGCACAAAGTGTCTAGGCACCGCAACAACGCTCAAAGTAAGGGCTGTCACTCTTGATCCTTACTCACTCCATTTAGAATCTCTCCTAGGCAAGTCAAGGGGGGTAGTCCCTAAGGTAAATGGATGAGAAAGCCGGTGGAACACGGGCTCTAGGAGATTTTAATGATGAACAACTTGATGAATTTAAAGCAAGTCTCAGTCAATTACGACAAATGGATTAAGATAAGACACAATTACAAGATATAAATGACTACAGACCAGTGCCTTTTATATTGAATTAACCATAGACTAAGTAATAACAAGTCATCCAGAGAAAAATTATAGATGTGGCAAAGTGACGATCATGAACAATTAATGTAAATGCCCAAAACTTTAACATGCAAGAGATTCTAGATTTAAAATAATTTGCATTAACTGCCCAGATCTAGATTCAATTAACTTTCTCCAACAGTCTATGATTTAAAACATTTATCGCACCTTGACCATAGAAAAAATTGCATTTAATCACCAGATAACACCAAGAAACTTTGGATTAGTGCTTCAATTATTCTTTAGGCAAAAATAAAGAAGTAAAACAAATCAACGTGTTAAAAAATCAAATTTTTAATGGGCCATAGGCCACATTAAAATTTTAATGTTTAGGCACAAATCCCTTAATTTATTTTAACTTCTTAGTCACAAATTTTAAACTTTTTAGATTTTTTTATTTTTAGGATTTTTCAATGTTTTAATGTTTTTTAGATTTTTAAGAATTTTTAGTTTTTTAGATTTTATCTTTTTATGAATTTTTAATTTTTTAGATTTATTTTAATATCATAAGTAAAAACAAAAAGATGTGAAATAAAACAAAACAAAATATAAAAATCAAAAAATGAGATTAAAACAACTTGAAATGAATTACGAATAAATCAAATCAAAATGGAACTTCAAGTGAAAAAAAAATAAAAAATAAAAATAATTCTATGCTAATCCTAAACCAACATATATATAATACAAACAATACAAAAAAATCGAATAATGAAATCTAAACTAACCCTAACACCTAACTAACACACCAATAATAAAAAAAAGGAAAAGAAAAGAAAATTTAAATAAAACATATATACAATGTAAATGAAATAAAATCGAATGGATTAAAATCTAAACTCTAAAAAAATCAAGCCTAAAACCTAACGCATGTACAAAACTATGAAAATAAAAAAAGGAAAACAAAAGGAAATTCTAAGTGTTTTTTGTTGATCGAATGCAGGTTTGTGGGAGTGATACTTTACAGGACGGCGGATAGGTTGAGCTGCAGCAGGGAGCTAGAGCAGCAGATGAGGAGAGGTAGAAGCAGGCAGACGGAGACTTGGACGGCGAGATTTTGACAGCGGCTGCAAGGGAATGTGGGTATGGCTGCGGGAGAGAGCAACAAAGGCTTTTCTTTTGCAGGTGATGCAGCGATGGCAAGCAACGAGGGAGGGTTAAGGGGACAGCGTGGGCGGATCTGTTGTAGGTTGAATGATGGAGGGAGAACGTTGGCTGCAATGGAGCTGCAGAGATGGGCGAGGGAAATGAAGACTGTGTTGGCAGCCAATGATGGTTTGAAGATGCAGTGAAGGTAAGGCTTGATGGCTAGAGGAATCCGCGGGTTTTGAAGGCAGCCTTGGAGTTGCAAAAAAAAAAAACGCAGATCTGATATATGGCAGCAAGGGCCCTTTTTTTTATTTTGAAATTTGAACAGTGAACCCTAAAACCAGGCAGCAAATCAATCTGCAAAATTTATGACCCAAAAATCTTTTTAAAAAAATTCCAGAAATCTCAATTAAAATGTTGAATTTACTGCTTCAAATTTATTAATGAAACCCTTAAAAATTTTCTTCAGATTTAAAAAAATAAAAGATAAAATAAAATAAAATTTGAAACCCTAGACTGGAAAATCTTTTGAATAATCTCCCTGCAAAATTTTGCAAATAAAGCCCCAGAGATCCAGATCTTACCCTCCAGGGCCTAGATCTGGACTCTACACAGATTTTTTCTTCAGATCTGTAGTTGCACGACAACAAGAAAACACCCAAACAATATATACAATGATAAAAACTAAAACTCAGAAAACCAGAGTCAGAAAACTGAGAATAATTACAGATCTATGTACAGGAATGCCAGATCTATCAGATCTGGCGAGTGCGAGTCCAACTCCACTCCCAGATCTGATAATCTAAGGCTCTCACAGCCAGATCTATCGATTTCGCACGTACAAAATTTAAATTTTTAAAGTTTAAAGGAGGTGCTGAGCTCAAAACCCTTAATGCATCACCAATGAAAATCTTATGATAAGCCCGGGATCAAATTACGTTGGGCTCTTCAGATTATACGGATCGGGAGTTGGCGGTCCAACTGAAAACTTCCCCGAACGCCCGATGATCTAAAAATCAAGACTTTCTTGCAAAATTCAATTCAGCCATCAACATAGAGTGAGAAAAGAATAATAAAACTCAGACAAATAGAGATACTTGCTATTACATTCATAATTTAGATTATTATTCAAACCCCAACGACTGAGCAAGATACATGTACTCAAATCACTCTTCAGAAACTATTATCAATGGCTAAAAAAAAATTTACACATGAAAAACGATACATCTTACAGTATTTCCATGAAGAGTAACACCGACGAAAATTAACCCCAAAGTCTTATTTTATTATCCAAAAAAGTTTACGCAAGAGCTTTTCGCTTAGCACACGATCGAAAGATCGGATAAATTGGCTGACAAGTGACCTCCTATTTAAAGATAAATCCTCCAACGGCTAGTTCGAGTGATCCTCTTCAAAGCAATCTCGACCACTGATGAGGATCAAAATTTATTTTAATCTCATCCGTCGAAAATTTAAATTCTTGAGGAGATTCGAATTTTCCAATTAAATGCATTTTAATTAATTCAAAAATTAAATTTTTGAATTAATTTCCTCAAAATTTTGACTTTGACTTAACCCCATGGACCAAAAGCTTAAAATTTGGCAAAATAATTAATTTACCTTAGTCCCTAGACCTCTTAAAATTTAATTTTTAAGGACTGACAAATTTTGCCTTCGGAAAATTTAAATTTACCTAGGATCTAGAATTAATTAAATTTCTGGCTTAAGATTTTAATTAATTTTGGCCAGAAAATTTAATTAATTAACCTATGAGGAGATAAATTATTTTTCCAACCCTCAAGACACTTTACATCATGATTTTTACATTTTTTACATCTCAAGGGGGAAAACCCATTTGCAAAAGACCCTCATAGACTACCCAATTCTGCGACACAAATATAATCCAGCAGACCAAGCAATTTGTAATAAAATAACCTAACCAAATAGTTAGAATTATTCCCAAATCACTTTTACATAGACTCGATCTAGAACACTAGGACTCCCCTAAGATCCCAGTGACAAAATCCATTCTGGCTTTGGGGTAAGGCTAAAGGAAAACTCTGCCGACCATCCGAGAATGGATCGGTGAGACAAAAAACCTCTCGGAATGTAGATCAACGCCAGAAAAGTAGGTTTACCTAGGTAATTACATACATGACATGGATCTGCTGAGATTATTTACATTTGGAGAATAGGTTTACATTATAAGATGATGATCAAGCTGATGATGATAGCTGGACGGCACAAACACATCGATCAGGCACTATCCCTTTTGAGCAAAAAGGGGGTGTACTACTATGGGTCGTTGACACATAGTGGTCAACATTGCCCACATGTAGTCCTCCCAACTACAGCTCAATATCGCCCCATCTCCCTCCTGGAGATGCGTGGGCACTCATGGCATACTCTTCCTCATCAATCTTTGCAGTTGCAACCTTAGGATCATGCTTCTCGTCCTTATCCTTTTGCTTCAAAGGACACTGAGAGGCAAAGTGACCCAACTCGCCACATCTGAAACATTTCACCTTTGAAATGTCCTTCTTCCGCTTCTGCTTCTGTTGTCCCTTCGATGCTAGAGCTGCGTTTTCCTCCTCCTCCTTCGTCTTTGTGCCACTCCCACTACTGCCACTGAGGTTGACCTTCACTAGGTCCCTCCTTAACTCCTCCTGTTGTAGAGCCGCCCACATCACCTCCCATGAAGGTAGTTTTTCTCTGCACAATATGCTTTGGACGAAAACTAGCCATTCATCCAAGACTCCATTCAGGACTATCCTCACCATCGCGGTTGGCTGAGGAGTGGACCCCACTGCAGCAAGATGGTCTTTAGTGTCATGAAGACGTTGAAAATAGAGGTTCACCCCTTCTCCCTTCTGCGTCAAAGTAAGGCTGCAACTTTTGCTCCAAATACATCTTCTGTTGTTCGGAAGAGCCTTCGTACAAAGAAGACAAGGCTTCCCACATATCCCGAGCTGTATCCTTGCCCTACAAGTGTGAGATCACATGATCTCAAACTCCATCGAGAATGAGCCTCTTTGCCTTCCCCTGCTCGGCCTTGTACTTCTTCTTTTGATCGTTGTCAACAGGAATAGCTACAACACTTTTGACGTAGGCCTCGATATCGTATTCCTCCAGAACAACTAAGATTCTGGTCTTCCATATGACATAGTTGGAGGCTTTGTCCAACCTGTCTTGGTCTCTAAGCCCATGCGATGCCATCTCACCCAATTGTTGAACTGACTCCTCTAGTCACTGCTTAGCACAATTGCTGAGCAAGTGAGAAATTCGAACTTTCTTGCGGAAAGTTCTCTGAGGAGAAAATTCCCCTACTATGTGTCTTTGTTCTTTTCCAGCAGATTTCTGCCCCGGCAGAAACTGCTCCCTTCTAGCACTCTGTCACTCCCTCTGCCTCAACAAGCTCACGATTCGGCAATTGTACCTCTCTGTCAACTCACTCAGCGAGAGATTTCCTCGAATCAGCTTCCCTGCAAGGACTGCGCAATCCCTCCAAGGGGATTCAAACTGCTTCCAAGTGCAGCTTTCGGCCTCACTGCTCAGCACTGGATCTGCTCTTCCTGTTTCAAAATCAATGCTCTGATACCATGTGAAAATTCCTACACTCGAAAGAACCCCTACTGCAGCAACTCTAAATCTACATCACCTACTTGATTTTTTTAAGTTACATTCATCAAGTTATTCTTCTGAATACTGAAGCAAATTACCTCTGCAACCTACACTAATTAAATATTTGATCTCATGAAACAAAGAACAGAGCAAAGAACAAGATACATAGGACATAGTTATTTTTGGACATAATAGTCCCCGGAAAAACCCAATGCGAGAAAACCGGTGCAACAGCTCTGAGGGTTTTATTATTATGCAAGAGAAATATCTGAATACAAATCTAGGATGCTAATCTAGCAATCCTTTACAGAGAAAATACTAGCGGAAAATCTGATTGAGTTTTACCTCACTTTACCCGATAGAATTCTGGCTGATTCGGCACAAGACCGGCTAACCCCGGCTATTTCTGCGTCACCTCTTCTGCCCTCTACATCAACTTTCCCGGTTGTTCCAACGGTTCTGTCTATTCCTAGTGTTGATTTTTGGTAGCATCGGATGTGCTCTAGCCATGAAAATTGGTGGAGAGGCTAAGGCACATGAGATCTCCAAGACCCAGAAATCGTTTGGGGAAATTCCACCCGGATGGAGAGATACTAAAATAATTTTATTTTTAATGGGGTTCCAAAGTCTAAACTTAGGAAAATTAAAATATTGATGTGTATTAATATAATATGGGTGAGAAATTTCTAAATAAGGAGGATCAAGCTAAATCTAATCTTAGTTGTTGATTAGGGACTTAATCTCGGCCGTCGAATCGTCAACAGGAAAAGTATAAGAGGAGACTTGAGGGTCAGTTGGAGACACACCAAGTTGATCAGTCAATTCGATTTTCTGGGGCAGGGTTTGCTGAGAAATCGAGTTAGTGATCTGTTGTAGCGAGGGGAAATTCAGCAGAGAATACATAGCAGAGAGGCAGAGATAGTGTCAGAGAGACAACGCAAAGGCAGCCTGGGTTGACGCAGAGGTTTGGAGGGCCAGCGTTGGTGATGCAAGAGGCTGAGAAACTGACGCAGGCAGACGCAAAAGCTAGCAGAGCTGACGTTGGGCAGAAAGAGATGCGTTGTGGTGTTTTTCGTGGGGCAGACTAAGATCTGAGAGGCAGACACAGAGCCGTAGAGGGTGACGCAGTCCTTGGAGAGTGACGCAGTTCCAGAAGACAGTTTGGAGCAGCTTTCGCTGTCCAGCTAACGAACAGTCGAAGTTGTTGTGGAACCAATCATCCAATTGCTGATTAGTCGGAATATCTGTCTCCGGAGAAAGGTACTTCTGCCAAGGAAAATCTCTTAAGGGTGAGCCATTTCTAGCACCCTAGTTGTATTAAGAAAACTGCATAATAATAAAACCCTCATATCTGCTGCATCGGTTTTCCTGCATTAGGATTTTCCGGGTATGATTGTCCAAAAATAACGGTGTCCCTTGTGTTGTCTCAGTGTATTTCAGCTTTTGATTTGTATATTTGTGAAGGTTGCTATTGTGTTTATTTCAGTGTTTATATGCTTAAATAACTTGTTAATAGAAAGAACAAGTAGGAGATAATAAACCAGAAATAGCAATAGGGGTTTCTGATATGTTAGATTTAGAAATTTTCACACGGTATCAGAGGGATTTGCAGATCACAGGTAGACTGAAGACACCAACAGAAATCTGAAAATTTGTAGCAGAAGCAGCTGTCCTGAGAGACAGTGTTGTTCTAGAGCAGAAGCAGCAAGAGAAGAAGTGACGCAGAGCCCGCGTCATCATTTCGAGCCAAGGGAAGGGCCAGCGCAGAGGCAGAGAGAGGCAAAAGAGGCTCACAAAGAGCCACATCATCCTGCTCAGCCAGGTAGGACTAACGCAGTTGGCCGAAGGAGCAGATTCAGCGTTTGTCGGGATTGCGCAGAGCCTGAAAGACTTAGTTTCTTCAGTTGTCAGGGCTTGGGGAGCTGTGTGCAGATTGAGATTTGAAGTGCTGGTGGGACGTTGTTTCTGTCTATACAGAACAATGTCTAAGGAGACGGAACCAAGGTAGAGGGAAGCACTACCTCGACGGATTTCTAGCCAAGAGATCCAGATCCGAGTTGTAGCGACAAAGGAGGATTGGAGAGGAGTGGTTCGACAATTGGTCGGAGGATTTCCAGGAAGGAAGTCGAGACTCAGAGGGAGTCTAGAAGAGGAGCAGAGATGGCAGTGAACGGATTGAGGGATCAGGATAGATTGGACGGAGCTTCCAATTTTGTCATCTGGAAGGCCAGGATCCTGGCAATCCTGGATAAACATCGCATCAAGGACTATGCCTTGAAAACTGTAGCTATCCCAGTTGACCCAGCTGCTAATGAGAAGTATGAGGAGGCTGAGGCGAAGGCGAAATGCATGATCCTAGACGGGGTCAAAGATCATGTCATACCACATATTGCTAAGAAGAACATAGCAAGGGAGATGTGGAAGGCCCTGACCACCTTATACTAGGGCTCTTCTGTGCAATGGAAGATGCTGCTGGAGAATCAGCTGAGGTCATATCAGATGCAGAAAGGAGAGGAGATAGATCGCTTCCTCCTCAGGTTGCAAGGAATTCGCGACGAGCTCACTTCCGTGGGGTCTACACATGATCCAGAGTTTATGGTCAGGATTGCTCTGAATGCAGTCTCCAAGGAATGGGAGACATTTGTCCAAAGCATCTTGGGCAAAGTGACTCTCCCTAATTGGGAGGAAATGTGGGCAGCTCTTCGACAAGAAGAGTTGTCCAAGGCAGGGAGTAGTGGTAAGGGAGTTCGAGTCAAGAAAGAGGAGGAGGATGCGGCTCTAGCATCTGTGGGACAATAGGGGGTTCAAAAGAGGAAGAAGATGGACATCTCCAAGGTCAAGTGCTTCAACTGTGGGGAGTTGGGACATTATTCATCTCAGTGCCCCAGGAAGAAAGGCAAGGGAGAAGCTTCCGATTCAAAGGCAGCTCCAGCTAAGGCGGAGAAAGAAGTCGAGACTGATGATGATTGTGCCATGAGTGCTCATGTGCCTCTAGAGAAGAGGTGGGGAGACATCGAGTTGTAGTCAGGAGGACTACATGCTAGGGGCAGGATCCTTGAGGTGCCCAAACTCTTGGATCACATCTGGCTACGGGATGTTGATTTGGATTAGCATCGAATGTACTCTAGCCACAAAATTTGGTGGAGAGGCTAAGGCACATGAGATCTCCAATACCCAGAAAGAGTTTGAGCAGATTCTAAACAGTTTGGGAGATATTAAATAATTAATATTTTTACTGGAGTCCCTAAGTCTAAACTTAGGGAAATTAAAATATTAATGTGAATTAATATAAAATTCTGTTAGAATGGTCCAAAAGTCATGGATCAAACCATATCTAATCTTAGCCATTGATTAAGGACTTAATCTCGGCCATTGATTTATCAACGAGAAAAGTATAAGAGGAGGCTTGAGGGTCACTTGGAGAACACACCGAGTTGATCAAGATTTCGACTTTTGGGGGCAGGGTTTGCTGAGGAAGTCGAGAGAGTGATCAGAGTTACAGCTGAGGGGCAATGAATACAGAAGCAGAGAGGCAGAGATAGTGCTAGGAGGATCAACGCAATAGTCGGGAAAGCTGACGCAGAGGGTAGAAGTCGGAACTGTCAAGAACAACCGGCACTGTCGGGAACAGCCGGAACTGCCGGAACAATCGAGAAAGCTGACGCAGAGGGCAGAAGCTAGAACTACCGGGAATAGCCGGAACTACCGGGAACTGCCGGAACAGCAGGGAAAGTTGATGCAGAGGGCAAGAAGTCGAAACTGTCAAGAACAGCCGAAACTACCGGGAACTGCCAGAACAGCCGGGAAAGTTGACGCAGAGGGCAGAAGTCGGAACTGCAGGGAACAGCCAAAACTTTTGGGAAAGTTGACGCAGAGGGCAGAAGCCGGAACTACCGGGAACAACCGGAACTGCCGAGAACTGTCGGAACTGCCGAGAAAGCTGACGCAGAGGGCAGAAGACGCTAACGCAGTCGCTAGAGGCTGACGCTAGGGTTTTTCGTGGGGCAGATTGGAACTGAGGAGCTGCCGGAGTGTTTATCCGGGGTTTCAGCCGGAGCATCTGTCTCTGAAGGAGAGGTACTACTGCCTAGATTATTCTCTGTTGGGTGAGCCGGTTTTGGCACCTAGATTGTATTCAGAAACTGCATAATAATAAAACCCTCAGATAGCTGCACCGGTTTTGCCACATTGGGTTTTTCTAGGGACATTGGTCTAAAAACAACGGTGTCACTTGTGTGCTTGTTTTGTTTCCTTCAGTTGATGATCTGTAATGTGTTGAGAATGCACTTGTATTTATTTCCAGTATTTACATGGTAAATAACTTGTTAATTAACAGAACAAGTAGGTAGGAATAACTTAGAAAGTACATGAAGGGTTTCTAATGGGTTAGACTTAGAAATTCCAACATGGTATCAGAGGGTGGTTGCATATCACAAGAGAACTGAGGACATCAGCCGAGCAGAGCAGCAGCAGCAGAAATCAGTTGTCCCGAGTGACAGAGTTGATCCTTGCAGAAGGCGACAGAGGAAGGAGTGACGCAGAGGGACTGCGTCATCATTCTGGGCCAGAGAAAGATAACGCAAAGGCTAAGGGAGGCAGAATCAGGCTCACGAAGAGTCATGCAGAGGCCAGGAGGGCTGACGCAGTTGGTTGGGGGAGCTGATTTGCCGGTGCCGGGATTGCGCAGAGCCAAGTGGCTCAATCCTTCAGTTGCTGGGGTATAGGAGGCTATGGGGAAGTTACAGAGTGAAGCTGGTGGGGTACTGTAATTAGAACAATACCTAACAAGGCAAGACCAATGGGAGGGAGTTGTTGCCGAGGCGGATTTCTAGCCAAGGAATCCAGATCAGTGGTGCAGTTGCACAGACAATCGGAGAGGGGCAACTTGACGGTTGGCAGAAGGATTTCCAGGAGGGAAATCGAGACTCCGAGGGAGTCCAGAAGAGAACTTCTAGACGGGAAGTAGAGAGACTCGGAGGAGTCGAACAGAGAACTTTTAGATGGGAAGTAGAGAGACTCAGCAGGAGTCGAACCAAGAACTTCCAGGCGGGAAGTAGAGAGACACAGAGGAGTTGACAGAGAAGAGTATAGAGATGGCCATGGATGGGATGAGGGATCAAGAAAGGCTGGACGGAGCGTCCAACTTTGTATTTTGGAAGGCTAGGATCCTGTCCATTCTAGATGACATCGTATCAAGGCCTTCGCCTTGAGGGATGACGATTATGCCATGAGTACTCACACACCACTTGAGCGGAAGTGGGGAGACATCGAGCTGTAGTTAGACGGACTACAGGCGATGAGGGGCAGGATCCTCAAGGTAACCAACCTCTTGGATTATACCTGACTACGAGAGCCCCGAAGAGGAGTAGCATGACTAGCGGATGTCAGTACAGACGGATGAGGATGGAGCGGCAGAGAGAGATATAGTGCAGGATTCCCAGGACAGCACGAGGCTAGCAGACTGCAACAGTGTGAGAGGCACGAGAGTGTTGCACCAGTGCAGGATGGCATAGAGAGGTGTGCAACAATGATAGATGCAGGGAGTTGTTGCAGCAGCACAGAGGTCAGAGAGGGAGCACTTGTCAGCTACAGAGGAAGCTTCAGCATCGGGAGTGCCTCTAGCCTGACAGAGATGTCAGAGTTGGGAGATCAGTTACTTACTTCTCAGTAACTGAGTTGCAGTGCAGCAGTTAGCAGTGGCTGTTCTATGGGAAGCACGATGCAACATGATGAGGGGATGCAGAGCAGACACAGTAGTGTCAGTGGCAGGGCCATGGGCAGCAACACAGATGCAAAGGGAGCTGTCGTAAAGATGCAACAGTGGCAGTGGCATAGCCATGGGTGGCAGTACAAGATGCAGCAGTATAGATGATGGGCAACAGGCCTAGCATCAGGGACCGATGTCGGATGATCAGAGTCATACTCAGTAAGGAGTATTGCTAGAGCACAATCCTCGCTAAGAGGGAGTGTTGATTTGGGGTAGCATCGGATGTGCTCTAGCCACGAACTTTGGTGGAGAGGTTAAGGCACATGAGATCTCCAATACCCAGAAAGGGTTTCGGCAGATTCTAAACAGTTTGGGAGATATTAAAATAATTAATATTTTTAATGGAGTCCCTAAGTCTAAACTTAGAGAAATTAAAATATTAATGTGAATTAAAATAAAACTGTGTTAGAATGGTCCAAAAGTCATGGATCAAGCCAGATCTAATCTTAGCCGTTGATTAGGGACTTAATCTCAACCGTTGATTTGTCAACGAGAAAAGTATAAGAGGAGGCTTGAGGGTCACTTGGAGAACACACCGAGTTGATCAAGATTTCGACTTTCTGGGGCAGGCTTTGCTGAGGAAGTTGAGAGAGTGATTAGAGTTGTAGCTGAAGGGTAGTGAATATAGAAGCAGAGAGGTAGAGATAGTGTCGGAAGGATCAGCGCAACAGTCAGGAAAGTTGACGTAGAGGACAGAAGTCGGAACTGTCGGGAACAGTCGAAACTGCTGGGAACTGTCGGAACAGCCAGAAACGCTGACATAGAGGGCAGAAGCCGGAATTGTCGAGAACAGTTGGAACTGCCGAGAACTGCTAAAACTGCCGGGAACACTGACGTAGAGGGCAGAAGCCGGAACTGCCGGGAACTACCGGAATAGTCAAGAAAGTTGACGCAGAGGGCAGAAGTCGGAACTGTAAAGAACTGTCGGGAAAGCTCACACAGAGGGCAGAAGAGGCTGACGCAGTCCCTAGAGGCTGACGCTGGGGTTTTTCGTGGGGCAGATTGGAGCTGAGGAGCTGCCGGAGTGTTTATCCGGGGTTTCAGCCGGAGCATCTGTCTCCAAAGGAGAGGTACTACTGCCGAGATTATTCTCTATTGGGTGAGCCAGTTTTGGCACCCAGATTGTATTCAGAAACTGCATAATAATAAAAACTCTCAGATAGCTGCACCGGTTTTCCCGCATTGGGTTTTTCCATGGACATTGGTCCAAAAACGACGGTGTCACTTGTGTGCTTGTTTTGTTTCCTTCAGTTGATGATCTGTAATGTGTTGAGCATGTACTTGTATTTATTTCCAGTATTTACATGGTAAATAACTTGTTAATTAACAGAACAAGTAGGTAGGAATAAATCAGAAAGTACATGAAGGGTTTCTAATGGGTTAGACTTAGAAATTCCAACACATGAGCCCTTAACGACAGTAGCATGATGACATGTGTCGGGTGGAGCAATGTGTGATGGAGCAGCTAGGCAGTACTAGAGTGCAAAAGTTTGTAGCAGCGCAGTGGAGGTTGCAGCAGTGCGAGAGGCACAAAGGTGTTTGCAGGAGCACAGTGGCAGCAGAGGGAGCACAGGATAGCAGCTGAGGTAGATTCAGCATCATGAGACTTCCAAACTGACTGGGATGTCAACTTTTGGGTAAAATAAGTTAATTGGTTCTTGGTAACTGAGTTGTAGTGCAGCAGTTAGCAGTGGCAGTGCTATGGGCAGCATGATGCAACATGTTGAGAGGGAGCTGCAGTATAGATGTGGCAATGGCAGTGTCATGGGCAGCAGTACAGGAAGCAGCAGTGCAGGGGATGTGAGGCAGCAGGCCAAGCATCAACACAGGTACCGATGCGGAAGATCAGTGTGATGTTTCTATGGTGAAGCATTACTAGAGCACATTCCTCGCTAAGAGGGAGTGTTGAATTTTGGTAGCATCGGATGTGCTCTAGCCATGAAAATTGGTGGAGAGGCTAAGACACATGAGATCTCCAAGACCCATAAATCGTTTGGAGAAATTCCACCCAGATGGAGAGATATTAAAATAATTAATATTTTTAATGGGGTTCCTAAGTCTAAACTTACGAAAATTAAAATATTAATGTGTATTAAATAATATGAGTGAGAAAGTTCTAAATAACGAGGATCAAGCCAAATCTAATCTTAGCCATTGATTAGGTACTTAATCTCGGTCGTTGAATCGTCAACAGGAAAAGTATAAGAGGAGGCTTGAGGGTCAGTTGGAGACACACCAAGTTGATCAGTTAATTCAATTTTCTGGGGCAGGGTTTGCTGAGAAATCGAGTTAGTGATTGGTTGCAGCGAGGGGCAGCTCGGCAGTTCAGCAGAGAATACATAGCAGAGAGGCAGAGATAGTGTCGGAGAGACAGTGCAGAGGCAGCCTGGGCTGACGTAGAGGTTTGGAGGGCCAGCGTTGGTGACGCAAGAGGCCGAGAAATTGATGCAGAGGTTTGGAGGGCCAGCGTTGGTGACGCAAGAGGCCGAGAAACTGACGCAGAGGTTTGGAGGGCCAGCGCTGGTGATGCAAGAGGCCAAGAAATTGACGCAGGTAGACGCAGAGGCTAGCAGAGCTGACACTGGGTAGAAAGCACTGTGTTGTGGTGTTTTTCGTGGGGCAGACTGAGAGCAAAGAGGCAGACGCAGAGCCATAGAGGGTGACGTAGTCCTTGGAGAGTGACGTAGTTCCCGAAGATAGCTTCCAGCAGCTTTCGCTGTCCAGCTAAGGAACAGTCGAAGTTGCTGGGACCAATCATCCGGTTGCTGATTATCCGAAATATCTATCTCCGGAGAAAGGTACTTCTACCAAGGAAAATCTTTGAAGGGTGATTCATTTCTGGCATCGTAGTTGTATTCAGAAAACTGCATAAAAATAAAACCCTCATAACTGTTGGACCAGTTTTCCCGCATTGGGTTTTTCAGGGGACGATTGTCCAAAAATAACAGTGTCCCTTATGTTGTCTCAGTTTATTTCAATTGCTGATCTGTATATTTGTGAAGGCTACTATTATGTTTAATTCGATATTTATATGATTAAATAACTTGTTAATAGAAAGAACAAGTAGGATATAATAAACCAGAAATAGCAGTAGGGGTTTCTGATGTGTTAGATTCATAAATTTTCACACCCGACGGTTCTGGCTTCTGCCCTCTGTTTCAGCTTTCCCGGCTATTCCGGCAATTCCGGCTTCTTCCCTCTGCGTCAGCTTTCCCGGCTATTCCTGCAGTTCCGACTTCTTCCCTCTGCGTCAGCTTTCCCGACTGTTCCAGTAGTTCCTGTTGTTCGGGCAGTTCTGGATTCTGCGTGACAGACATCTTTTCTGCTTTCCCAGCTTCTGCGCTGCTTCTCTACAAGCTCTCTCCGCCTCTCTGGCAGTACCTCCGAAAAGTCCTTCTTCTGGATTCTCATTGCCCCTCTGCTACAAGATATCCCCAATTGAATTTCCTCATGAGAACTTCTCACCTCAGAAAATTGATTTCCTCAATCTCTGTGTGTGTGTTTTCAAATGAACCCCAAGCCTCCATTTTATACTTATTCCTGTTGAGTCTTCAACGGCTGAGATTAAGTCTCTAATCAACGGCTAAGATTAAAACATGACTTGATCCGCCTTCTAGATCATTCTTGGCCATATTTTGATTAATACCCATTAATATTTTAATTTTCCTAAGTTTAGACTTAGGAACCCCATTAAAAATATTAATTATTTTAATAAAATACAATCTGGGTGGAATTTCACCAAACAGTTTCTTAGTTCTTTAGAACTCATGTGGCTTAGCCTCTCCACCAATTTTCAAGGCTAGAGCACTTCCGATGCTACCAAAAACTAATGTGGCGTAGATGGATTGTCTTGGCCTCAACATGATGTCGAATCAGATGGTATTTTCTATTGATGTGCTTCGTTCGATCATGGAACTTTGGGTTCTTGGCCAAATTTATTGCAGAGGTGTTTTCAATCATGAGTGGAGTTGAATGTACTTGTTTTATCTGCAAATCTTCCAGAATTTTCCTGAGCCACACAATTTTTTTTGTTGCCTCAGCTGCTGCCACATATTCTGCCTCTGTTGTGGAACATGTTGGAACTGATTGTTTGCGTGATCTCCAAGAGACAGCTCCTGATCCAAGACTCATAGCATAACCTGAAGTAGATACCCCAGTTTCTTTGTCTCCATTGAAGTCTGAATCAGAGTATCCAATCAAGCTGAAGTCACCCACCTGTGTATACTTGAGTCCAAAGTCTTGGGTTCGCTTTAAGTACTTTAGAACTCTTTTTGCAGCAGACCAATGTTGCTAACAAGGCTTTTGCATAAACCTAGAGAGGATTCCAACAACAAACGAAATGTTTGGTATGGTAGTAGTCAGGTAGTTGAGACTTCCTACAAGCTGTCTATACTTTGTTGCATCCTCAAATTCTTTTCCTTCAATGGATGTGAGCTTTAAGTTTTATTCCATTGGAGCAGTCAACAGATCTCCAATGTACTTCTTCTGAGAGAGGAATATAGACTTCGGATGTTGAGTTACTTCAATACCAAGATAGTAGTGAACATAGCCCAAGTCAGTCATTTTAAAACCTTTCCTCAATTCCTTTATGGATGCAATGTAGCTCTCATTGTTCCCTGTCATCAAAAGATCATCTACATATACCACAAGATATACAACTATTTTGCCAACTTTCTTGACAAACAAACTTGCATCATCAAGATCATAATGTTTGAAGTTGAGTTTCAGAAGATGCTCAGTTAACTTTTACCTAGCTCGCGGTGCTTGCTTGAGGCCATACAAGGATTTTACAAGTTTGCATACTTTATGTTCATGTCCCTTCACAACAAATCCTTCAGGCTAGGACATAAAAACATTCTCTTTTAGATCTCCATTCAAGAAAGCGGTTTTTACATACATTTGATGGATTTTCCAACCGTTCTGAGTTGCTAAGGCAAAGAGTGTTCAGATGGTAGCCCATTTTGTTGTGGGGGCAAAAATCTCCTCATAATCGACCCCTACCTTCTGTGCAAAACCTTTTTCCACAAGCCTGGTTTTGTGCTTGTCAAGTGAGCCATCAGCTTTATACTTGTTCTTGTAGACCCACTTGCAGCCAATTGGTTTGGTTCCCAATGGAGGATCAACCAGCTTCCAAGTGCCATTCTTTATCAAGGCATCATACTCCTTTTGCATCACTTCTTTCCATTCATCATGAGAAGCGGCTTCTTTGAAGGAAGTTGGTTCAAAATCTGTAAACAAATTCAGTTCACAATCATAAGAAACATCCATATCAACAGGTGAATCAGAATCATCTACGTCACCTCCTGGGTTCGGGCCACAGGAGGTAACTCTATGTAGAAAATGCATATAAAATGCAATGGGTATGGTATGGAGCATTCAATGTAACGCAATCATTCAAAATTCAACGTATCACAACCAGGTAACACAACGTTCATTCGCGATACCAAAAAAATCGACATACCACATATCATTCGTCATTTGCGCAGCATGGAGGAGGCTCACCGCACCACAACACTTCCGGGAAGCATAGATTCGATCCTCTAGCAACCTCCAGAGAATGGAGCAATGGCAGAGGTGTTAGTTCTACAAAATGGGAAGAACATAAGCAGGAGGGAGTTACAAGAGCAAAGAGGGAAGCCAAAAATGGAGTTGGCTTTGATACCATGTGTTGATTTTGGGTAGCATCGGATGTGCTCTAGCCTTGAAATTTGGTGGAGAGGCTAAGGCACATGAGATCTCCAAGACCCAGAAATCGTTTGGAGAAATTCCACCCGGATGAGGAGTTATTAAAATAATTAATATTTTTAATGGGTTCCTAAGTCTAAACTTAGGAAAATAAAAATATTAATGGGTATTAATAAATATAAGGGTGAGAAGCTTCTAAGAGACGAGGATTAAGTCTGTTTTAATCTTAGCCATTGATTAGAGACTTAATCTCAGTCGTTGATACATCAACAACAAAAGTATAAGAGAAGACTTGAGGATCATTTGGAGACACACCGACAGATACTCAGTATCCCAAGGAAAATCGATTCTCAAAGAGAAGGAGATCGATTTCAGAAGGAGGGTTGGAGGGTGGAGGAAGAGGAGGGCATCAGCAGCAGTCAGTGACTGCGGAGGAGGTGACGCAGGGGCATTGAGAGACAGTGCAGAGGGAGACGCAGTCATCACGTAAGCTAACGCAGAGGGACGCATAACCACGCAGAGTGATGCAGAAGCAGAACCACACAGAAAGTTTCCAGGGGAAAGTCTCAAGTGTTTTCTCTCAGTTTCTCTGTAAAATCATTCCTTGTAAAGTGATTGTTGCCGAAGATTAATAAAACCATTATCTACTGCATCGGTTTTCCCACATTGGGTTTTTCTGGGGACAATTGTCCAAAAACCACTGTGTTGATGTGATTGGTTCTTGTGCATGTATATCGTTGTTATTTTCTCTATGTGATTATGTGATAACTGCAGTAGAATTTATTTTAATGTTTGTTGAAGGGATTTCGTAAATAACTTATTGTGAAGAATAAGTAGGTGAAATAAATCATCAGTTGCAGCAAAATTTCAGATCAGAAATTTTCACATGGTATTAGAGTAGAGATCCGGCAACAAGAGAGAAGAATTGGCTATGGGTCAGGAGCATGATGCAGAGGCATCAACTCAAAGGGACTCACACAGATTTCCAGAAGAAACCACGAGGGACATGGATCACTATTATTCTATGTTAGCTTCCAGACTGGAAGAAGAAGTCGCTTGCCTAGCAAGCTCTGCCTCCTTTGAGGTTTGGTATATAGATAGTGGAGCTTCCTGGCATATGACAGGAATTCGAGAATGTTTTTCAAATTATCAGGAAGAAAGGATAAATTTTCAGATCACCATGGGAAATAAGGCAAAGTGTACCCCCATAGGAAGAGGTATTGTAGTCTTTCAAATCGAAGCAGGAGAGCGACTTCAAGCAACCAATGTGCTGCATGTGTCAAGATTGGGGATGAAATTACTCTTCGTATCTCAACTTCAAAACAAGGGCTATGACGTTTTCTTCATTAAGGAGAAAGTATATGTCAAACACCCGAGTTGGAAAAGGAAGGCCCAAATTGGAATCAGAAGTAACAGGCTGTATAGATTACAGCTAGAGTCTCCAATGGCACTGATAGGCAGCAATGGAGATAAAGATTTGAATGAACTATGGCACAGGAGGATGGGACACTTACACCATGGGGCTCTGAGAATTCTCAGGAAAACAGTATCAGGAGTTCCAGAGCTAAGTACCGAACGAGATGATGTATGCAGAGGGTGCGCTCTAGGCAAGTATGCCAAAGCAACATTTTCCAGAAGTAACAATAGAGCTCAGAGTGTTCTAGGATTGATACACTCAGACATCTGTGGACCTATGTCCACAAAAGCTCTTAGTGGCGCTGAATACTTTGTCACCTTCATCGGTAACCATTCCAGGAAGACTTGGATCTACTTTCTGAAAACCAAGGATGAGGTTTTTCGTCGATTCAAAGAGTTCAAGGCTCTAGTAGAGAATTTGACAGGAAAGAAGATAAAAGTGTTGCGCTCAGACAATGGTGGGGAGTATGTTGACAAGGACTTCACCGATTTTTGCGCTAGGGAAGGCATCAGAAGAGAGTGGACAACTCCCTACAATCCGGAGCAGAATGGAGTAGCAGAAAGGAAAAACAGGACTATTGTGGAAGCAGCTAGGGAAATGTTGTATGATCAAGATATGCCCAAATTCCTGTGGGCAAAAGCATGCAGCATGACAATTTATGTCCAGAACAGGACTCCACACAGGGCATTGGGCAAAATCACTCTGGAAAGGGTCTTCACCGGGAAGACACCTGAAGTCAGTCATTTCAAGATATTTGGGAGTTTGGCGTATTGCCGTATACCCGAAGAAAAGAGAAAGAAATTAGATCAAACTGCTGAGAAAGGATATCTTGTGGGATATAGCGAGAATGCTAAGGCATATAGAGTCTATCTTCCAGGGAGTAGGAAGGTAGTAGTTCGGCGGGATGTAAAGTTCATGGAGGACAGAGCTTTCAGGAAATCCCGAGAAATGCCTTCCGAGGAGCAGTCAAAAGACGATCCGTTGGTCCAACCACTTCGACCAGCAGAAACTAGTACCAGCAATTCTCCTAAAGGAAAAGCTTCAGAACAGGAGGAATCTTAGGAAGAGGAAGAGTTGATAGATGTACCCACTACTAGTGGAAGAACGAGCCAGGAACTCTGACAGATTCTACGAGATGCAAAGGACTTCATTGGTGCACCCAAGAATGATAAAAGGGAGCGAAGACAGTCACACAGATACCAGGCCCTAGTAGCTCAAGTTGGGGAACCCTCTAGTTTTCAGCAGGTCATTCAGCATCAAGTATGGGTAGATGCTATGGTGGAGGAATACAGTTCTATAATGGTCAATTATGTCTGGGAAGTGGTACCTAGGCCTCAGGACAGGTCAGTGATAGGTTCGAGATGGACCTACAAAGTCAAGTATGCTGCAAACAAAAATGTGGATAAATACAAAGCCAGGTTTGTGGCTAAGGGGTATGCTCAGAAGGAAGGGATAGAGTACAAAGAAACCTTTGCCCCAGTAGCCAAGTATACTTCTATTAGAACTGTGATATCCCTTGCAGCACAGATGGGGTGGGAGATTCATCAGATGGATGTCAAGACGACGTTCTTGAACGGGGTGATAGAAGAAGAAGTATACATTGAACAGCTAGAGGGCTTTGAAGCACATGAGCAGAAATATCATGTATGCAGATTAAAGAATGCCTTGTATGGGCTTAAACAGGCACCTAGAGCATGGTACGACCGAATTGATGGCTACTTGCAGAAGATGGGGTTCGTCAAGAATGACGCAGATCCTAATCTCTACTATCTTGTCGTAGAGAATGAGCCTCTAATCCTGGGGTTATGTGTGGATGATCTTTTCCTGAAAGGATCATTCAGGCTCATCAAAGACTGCAAGAAGAACCTAGCCACAGAATTCGACATGAAGGATTTGGGACAGATGCATTATTTCCTGGGGTTGGAAGTTTGGCAGCAGAAGGGTGAGATCTTCCTTGGACAAGGGAGATATGCTACAGATCTTGAAGAGATTCAGGATGCAGGACTGTAGACCTATGGCTACTCCAATGATCACCAACTAGAAGAAGATTGATGCATCAGAAGATAAAGATGTTGATCCCACCTTGTACAGGCAGCTTATAGGGTCCCTGATGTATCTAGTCAATACCAGGCCAGACATTTGTTACGTTGTCAACACCCTCAGTCAGTTCATGGTGGAACCCAAGAGGGCGCACTGGGCAGCAGCCAAACATGTTCTCAGGTATATACAAGGAACAGTCGAGCATGGACTATTGTACACCCAAGGCAATGACATCAAGCTGAGTGGGTTCACTGACACAGATTGGGCTGGAAGTTCAGTAGATCGGAAAAGTGCAATCGGGTATTATTTCAACATTGGATCAGGAATGACCTCCTCGTGTAGTAGAAAACAAAAATTCGTGGCTCTGAGCTCAGCTGAAGCAGAATATATGGCAGCTAGCATAGCTTCGTGTGAAGCCATATGGCTTAGGAAATTGCTTGTGAATCTATTCAGGAGAAGGATAGAAGCAACCAGGATTTTGTGTGATAATCAGAGTTGCATCAAGCTCTCTGAGAATCCAGTATTTCATGATCGGTCGAAGCACATTGATATCAGGTGTCAATTTGTCAGAGACTATGTCCAACGAGGGGCAGTACAGTGGAGGTACACTCCTATAGGAGAACAGGTGGCAGACATCCTCACCAAGGCTCCAGGAAGAAAAAAGTTTGTTTATTTCAGGGAGAAGATGGGGATGGTGAAGAATCCATTTCAGTAGCAGCAATGGATAAGCATCGGGAGTTGCAGTGGCAGTGCTATGGGCAGCATGATGCAGTGTGTTGAGAGGGAGTTGCAGTACAGATGTAGCAGTGGCAGTGGTAGTGTCATGGCCAGCATTACAAGAAGCAGCAGTGCAGTGGATGTGGGACAGCAGGCCAAGCATCAGCACAGAGGATCGGTGTGATGCTTCTATGGTGAAGCATTGCTAGAGCACATTCCTCGCTAAGAGGGAGTGTTGATTTTGGGTAGCATCGGATGTGCTCTAGCCTTGAAATTTGGTGGAGAGACTAAGGCACATGAAATCTCCAAGACCCACAAATCGTTTGGAGAAATTCCACCCGGAAGAGGAGTTATTAAAATAGTTAATATTTTTAATGGCTTCCTAAGTCTAAACTTAGGAAAATAAAAATATTAATGGGTATTAATAAAGATAAGGGTGAGAAGCTTCTAAGAGACCAGGATCAAGTCTGTTTTAATCTTAGTTGTTGATTAGAGACTTAATCTCAGTCGTTGATTCATCAACAGCAAAAGAATAAGAGAAGACTTGAGGATCATTTGGAGACACACCGACACATACTCAGTATCCCAAGGAAAATCGATTCTCAAAGAGAAGGAGATCGATTTCAGAGGGAGGGTTGCAGAATAGAGGAAGAGGAGGGCATCAGCAGCAGTCAGTGACTGAGGAGGAGGTGATGTAGGGGCATTGAGAGACAGCGCAGAGGGAGACGCAGTCCAGGGGAGACGCAGCCCTCATGCAGGCTGACGCAGAGAGACGCATAACCACGCAAGCTGACGCAAAAGTGAGAGAAGGGTCTCTAGGGTGTCAGAAAGTTTCTAGGGGAAAGTCTCAAGTGTTTTCTCTCAGTTTCTCTATAAAATCATTCCTTGTAAAGCGATTGTTGCTGAAGATTAATAAAACCCTCATCTGTTGCACCAGTTTTCCCACATTGGGTTTTTCCGGGGACAATTGTCCAAAAACAACTGTGTTGATGTGATTGGTTCTTGTGCATGTATATCGTTGTTATTTTCTCTGTGTAATTATGTGATAACTGCAGTAGAATTTATTTTAATGTTTGCTGAAGGGATTTCGTAAATAACTTATTGTGAAGAATAAGTAGGTGAAATAAATCAGTTGTTGTAGTAGAATTTCAGATCAGAAATTTTCACACCATTTCAGGCCAAGAGGTAACTCCTCAAATGAATTGTGTTTATTCATTAAGATTACTCATGGTTATATACATGAGGGAGTGACTCTTGGGCTTCACCTCTCGATGACTTTTCATTTTCCATTATTTACTATTTCCATTATTTACAAGTGTTCACCGAATACCAATGATTAGGTGTCAACACTTCGTTACCCTTTCTCTTGACTCTTTTCTTCACAAATTTCAGAGATCCTTGGTTGACATTGTGAGGGAGTGGACAACCTCTATTTATAGAGGATTGTCCCTCCTTTAGGCTGACATCATGACTGTAGGACTTGTCTATTTCTTCATCATTTTGTTGTTTGAAGGATGTTGTTGCAAGGAGGAGACTTTGACTTTGCTTGGAGGTATTCCTTTTGACTCTAATACAATTATATACATGGTGTAACATGCCCTTAAGGAATTCAACATTTTCTTTTGACTCCTTGACTCACCTATAGCACTTAACATGTGCTAGACCTATTTCAATGAGCAAGAAACTCATTGACATATATTATAAAAAAATATTTCTTTCCTTGAATAAGTACAAATATCAAAAGTAGATTTATGAAGACCGAACCTAGTTAAATTTACTTCAATACTCCCTCTTAACTAGGGAGGTATTCATACAACATTATAAGATGTTTGGCAATGTTTCAATCTTGAAGAATTCACATAAGAGAAACCAAATTTGCAATCGAATGTGTTCTAGCCTTGAAATTTTGTGGAGAGGCTAGAATACATGAGATCTCCAAAACCCATAAATTGTTTCTAGAAGTTCCGCCTAGAAATGACTTAATTAGATTATTAACCAGTTTTTCAATATTTCCTAAGACTAAACTTAGGGAATATGGTTCATTAATCAGTATTAATTAAGACAAGGCGAGAATCATCTAGAAACTCGCACGGATCAATCCAGAGATGATCCTAGCCATTGATTAAATTTTAATCTTGGTCGTTGGTGATCCAACAAAGGATTATAAGAGGAGGTCGATGTGGTGATGGAGAACACACTTGAGAGGTTCGATTTATGAGCAGGTCGATTTCTAGAGTAGTAGAAATCAATCGTCGGAGAGAAGCTAGAGATCGAAGCAATGAGAGAGCGACAGAGACAGTGAAGTCGGAGGAAGATTTCCAGATCTAGTGAGTGCATTTGCAGAGAGGCAGGAGAGACACAAAGAGGCTGACGTTGGGGCAGCGTAGTAGCCTCTAGAGGCAGTTTCGATTCTGTTGGGGAAAGTCGGGTTTTAGTGCCAGAAGCTGTACATAAGTTCTGGGGGCTAGGAGAAACATTTTCCCAAACAGCACGGCTTGAGGAGAGGCTGATCTAGACTAAGCGCAGAAGGGACTGCACTAGGGTGACGCAGAGCCAACGTAGAGGTAGTTTGGACAGCTCACTTGGAGTTACAGTCAGAGCCCAGATTTGCTTGTGGGGTGAGGAAAATTTCTCACTAGATTTTTGCCAGTATTTTCTCTGCAGGATTGCCAGTATTCGGCATCCAAATTGTACTCAAATTATTTCACTATTGCTTAATATTAAAACCCTCAGCTGTTACACTAGTTTTCCCAAGTTGGGTTTTTCCGGGGACGTTTGTCAAAAAATAACTGTGTTATTTTATGTGTGTGCTATTCAGTATTTTGGATACTTTTCAATTGCAGATGTTGCAGTTGCAACAGTGACAAAAGAGAGGGAGTTGTAGTGCAGATGCAGTGTCGGCAGCAGCACAAATGCAACGTATATCAGAGTTGCACAGTGGTTGGTGGGCAATATGACCAGACATCAGCAGCATGACAGGAGATGATGTAGAGACAGGGTGTTGCTACAGGATGTGCAGTAGCACTAAAACACATTCCTCGCTAAGAGGGAGTGTTAGTTTTTGTAGCATCGAATGTGTTCTAGCCTTGAAATTTTGTGGAGAGGCTAGAATACATGAGATCTCCAAAACCCATAAATTGTTTCTGGAAATTCTACCTAGAAATGACTTAATTAGATTATTAACCAGTTTTTAAATATTTCCTAAGTCTAAACTTAGGGAATATGGTTAATTAATCAATATTAATTAAGTCAAGGTGAGAATCATCTAGAAACTCACAGATCGATCCAGAGATGATCCTAGCCATTGATTAAGTTTTAATCTTGGCCGTTGGTGCTCCAACAGAGGATTATAAGAGGAGGTCAATGTGGTGATGGAGAACACACTTGAGAGGTTCGATTTCTGAGCAGATCAATTTCCAGAGTAGCAGCAATCAGTTGCCGGAGAGAGAGCTAGAGATCGAAGCAGTGAGAGAGGGGCAGAGACAGTGAAGTCGGAGGAAGATTTCCAGATCTGGTGAGTGCATTTGCAGAGAGGCAGAAGAGCCACAAAGAGGCTGACGCTGGGGCAGCGCAGTAGCCTCTAGAGGCAGTTTCGATTCTGCTGGGGAAAGCCAAGTTCTAGTGCCAGAAGTTGGACAGAGGTTTCAAGGGCCAGGAGAAACATTTTCCCAGACAGCAGTAGGCTAGACGGCTTAAGGAGAGGCTAATCCAGACTGAGTGCAGAAGGGACTGTGCTAGGGTGACGCAGAGCCGGGGCAGAGGTAGTTTGGACGGCTCACTTAGAGCTGCATTCAGAGCCTGGATTTGCCTGTGGGGTGAGGAAAATTCCTCACTAGATTTTTGCCAGTATTTTCTCTACAAGATTCCCAGTATTTGTAGGAATTTACAAGGTAAGTTCCTTAGACAGAACACCAAAGTACACCGCTCACAAACAGATCACAGATCAATACACCAGTGTTCTTGACGTGATTAAAACCCTCAAAGAGGAAAACAGTCCACGGCCTGAGCCAACGCAGCCACTTCAGGCAATTTATTAATAAAAGAATGAAAATTTACATAAGCTTCTCTCATGAACGGTTACCCTACAAATGACCCTCCATGCTCTTTAAATAGAGATCATGGACCAATCAGGTGTTAAGCCACGGATCAAGTGTCGGTAATACCGAAAGAATGAACCGTCGGATCACTTCATGTCTAGAACATATCGTGACCGTCGGATTGTAAGTTACAAAAGTACATAGTAAAGAAACACACTTTACCTAACTCTACACTAGACCAAGTTATACTTAACTATTTCCTATGTGTCGAAATATCCTAACAGTATTCGGCATCTAGATTGTACTCAGATTATTTCACTATTGTTTAATATTAAAACCCTCAGCTGCTATACCGGTTTTTCCAAGTTGGGTTTTTCTGAAGACGTTTGTCGAAGAATAACTGTGTTATTTTATGTGTGTGTGCTAGCATTTCTTCCAGCGTTTATTCTTCCGCATTTTATTTGTGTAGATTGCAGTGTGATTTATTCATTATTTGTTGTAGCAAACAGTAATTAAATTGTTAAATTAAATTTGCAATTAGGAGAATAATTTTCAGTTGCTGCAATAGGGTTCCAGTTTGGAATTTTCACAAGGGAAAACCCAGTCCAACTCTTCCACTAGTAGATTCAAATCAAGATGAGACAATCCAAGACCCTTTAGACCTAGACAAAGACCTCCTCCAATCACCAAGTCAGCCCTTCCTTCAAGTAGATGATCTATGCCAAAACTTCCAAGTGTCATCTTCCTCAAATGTAGCTTCAATCGAGAATTTCGGCCCCCAGCTTAAGAATTTTGGGCCTGCAACTTATTCAGAAATTTTGGCCCCAGCTTCAGTCCAGAAACCCTAGAAAACTTCGCACATGTGAGAGAGAGATGCCTAAGAACTTGATTTTTGTCTTTCCCAACTTCTTTCTTCTTTCTCCTTCACTTCGCTCTTGTTTTCTGCCTCTTTCTCTTGTAGATCGAACTTGTTGAGTGTGTTCTTCAAATGATTCGAGCTGCCTCTATATACACTGCTTCTGCTGGGTCGAGTAGCCCTAATCCAGGCTGACTTCATTAGGACAAGGCCGAATTGGTGAGGAGGGGCAAAATGACCATCTCAATAATAAATTTCTTTACATGATACAAGAGCCCAAGGAGTGTATAATAAATATGACAATGACTCTCTCTTTACTCTTGACAAGACCTAGAAGCCTTCAATGGAGGCTATGATCTAGAAAACAAATGAAAGAGCATGAAACCCATGCTTCAAAAAAAAAATTTACAATAAAATTTTCTTTTGACAAATACAATTATGAAGACTGGCACTAGTTACATTCTTCAACACTCTATGGGTCTAGTCCAGAATTTTCCCAAGAAATTTAATGAAGAAAGATTGTGTCAGGTGTAAATTTGCTGTGGTGGTGTGATTGACCTCTTAATTTTATTTCCACCACATTTTTAAGTTAATATACTAGTGTATTTATTTTTCAACAAATTCAGAAATATTTGAGAAAAATATTTTATGGGGTTTTAATAAATTGTTGAAGTAAAATAAATCAGATATAGTATGAGAAAATTTAACATAATGTCAATATCAGAAGTCAAACCTGTGTAAAATAAATCTGGACAGCAAGTTAGAATGTTGATTTACACTTAATTAATAAATTCTGCCATGGAATCCATGCAGATCAAATTCACCTCGAACCAGTGTTATTAAAGTGCAGATCTGAAGTATAAATGTCAAAAGCAGCAAGCTTATCACTCTGAAAAAATTATTTGTAACTGTAGCGCCTTGAATTCGGTGGATGATGGAGTAGAAAATCAATGGAGCAGACTGATTCTCAATGCCAATTGATTCTGAAAATTCAAGTAAAGCAATCAGACACACCAATCAAATGATATTTAGCTTCCAAAACAGTTGTTGCCTTTATTCCAAAGCTGCAAGTAAAAATTTTGAAGACTTCAACTTCAAAGCACTCTAGGGGACATCAAATCACTTCCAAAATAGATTCTATCACCAAGTCCAAGGATGGAATCACATGAATAGGACAAGAACGGCCTCTACCTACGAAATAAGATGCTCTCTCACACTGACTCAGGACCAAAAGAATGGGATAAGGAGACAAGATAAGTCAACCAAATAATCAACATGAGCCCTCACTACCTCCCTTGGCTTTTATAGAATGAGCTTGGGGGTGTAGAAATACTATCTTCCTAAATAAGAAAGATAGAAATAGTGAAAGATTTAATAAAAGAGTTCTCAGGTAGCGCGCATGAGAGAGAGGAGGAGATAAGATAAGAAATGATAAGATAATTTTATTTATGTCCAATGAATGACGATGAATAGATCAATGGGACTGCTAGGTACATCAGAATCAATACAGAGTGGAGTGCAAACACTAATAAAAGTAGATCTAATCTATACGATCTAATAACTAAAGTCTGTAGTCTATCATCCAGCACGAAGATATAAAGGTGGGAACCACATAAAGGCACTATCAAAAATTAAGCACTTCGGAAGAATGTCCATATCCCATAGTGCCATCACTTAAAGATTAAGAGCAGAAGTTGCTGTCCATAGAATCAGCACCCACAAATTGTATCTCTCCTGCTAGTCCAAGTGGAAGAAAAGAAAATTCTAGTAGAAGACTGGCTAGAAGAGCTAGAAGAGTGGCATTGTCGCATGTCTCACTACCTAGAAGATGCAACCCTCTGCCGAAATTTGGATGAAAAAGAAAATCTACTAGAATAGGAGGAGTTGTTGGGCGGATTCAACACGCTACATGTGGAGGTCAAATGTCCCCGCGCCCCTCCCCCCCCCCGGGATCTCATGAATATGGAGGCTAATGTGCTGAGCACCAGAAAGAAAGTGGTGACCGTCTTGGTAGTGTCCAGAGGAGGAGGTAGCCTAAATGAGGAGATTCCAAGTCCGAGAGTGACCCTCATGTACAAGGCTAGACCTGATTGATCCAAAGATCTGAAAAATATGGAGGAGATCTGAGACTTCTTGAGAAGGCTATTGTATCAACCTCATATCTTGTGATAATGCCAAAATTAAGCTCTAACTCTACCCAAAATTCAAGAGAGTGAATTAGCTTAAGTGTGCCTCTTCCTAGGAATAGGCCTATGATGAAGATAACACCTCTAAAAATAAAAAATAATCAAATCAAGATTCTAAAAGTACCATCTAATTGTCCTCATCCTCCCATCCATCCTCCATAATCTGAATGCCAGTCCAATGCGTGGGGACAAAGCTACTTGAAATAGATATGGAAACCTAAATGGAAAACCTACTAAAAATAGCACAACATGCACTTTCCTCCTGGAATATAAAACTCTATATAATCTCCACACAATCATACAATGCAACTCCAGAATAAAATCTGCAATAATGAACCCAAGCCAAGGCAGTCACAAACTTTCAATGGTAAATAGTGAACTCACCCTGTGTTATATCGACAAATATCTGTTAGCCTAAATCTGGTGTTGACAGTGCCTTGTTCCCTTGAACCCAATACAATATCCAAGATTTACAGTTAGTGATGATTCACAAATGAGACCTCCATACATTATTATTGGTCATGCAAAGTATTTGGTACATATTATAGTGACTTTTGTTGTCTGCTACATACTTTGCAAGGTATTCTTCCTTGCGTAGGCATTCATCCTTGCCATTTACACAGTTGCACTTTTCCCAGTGACTTAAAAATCCTATTCCATTACGCTGAAAATCTACCATTTCACTATTGTTAAAATGTTTATCAATGTCAGCTTGTTGCCTTTCTCTCTCAAAGTACAATGTTTCTCCTATTTGAAATGTAGTAAATTTATCCATCCTTAGTGAACACAATACATAGGCCTCATTCGTACGTAGGAAGTCATTAGGTCATGTTAAAATATCTCATACTAATCTGGAACATTGTTAAACTACGTTGAAATTTTTCAATCTATAAATTGAGTCAGCATTGGTGTCTTTAAATTATGTTAGGAAAACCTTGCATGTGTAATTCATGTGTTATAGTTTGAATAAGTAATAAAAAAATGACTGCAAAATAATAATTTGAATGGATAGTTATCATTTGCAATGAACCATGAGTCATGATTTTTTAAAACTAGTACAAATCCATTTTAATCCCAAATTTACTAAAACTAGTTCTTAATCCCAAATTTACTAAGCCCGTGGAAAGGTTATATAAAATCTGAATGCAACCTTCTTGTTAGTTAGTCAAAGATCAATATTTTCCTATTTCAATGCGCATAGACATGCTCTTCAACCCGTAAACATTTTGACGTGGTCAAAAATAAAATAAAATTAGAAAATAAAAGACATAAATTTATCGATAATTAAAATTATAAAAATAAAACTATTAATTATAATTTTAACTATAAAACTAAGTTGCATGAAGCACCGAAACATTTCAGAGTTTCTAAAATGGGTATGTTTAGAAACATCACCTCCCAAAAATGGAAACGTTAGCCGAAACGTCATATATGTTTATATATATATATATATATAAAGAAATTTATAAATTAGTGAATAACACATTTGTTAATTTTAGATTAACAATGGTATGTTCTATGCTTAAGAACAATTTACTTCAATTTTTCTTATTAGCCCAATATCAATTTCCATATTAGCAATCACATTAACATGATAGTAAATGCAGATAAAACATAAATAAAAGGTAGAAAACAAGCCAAGACAAGAGGACATAATATTTGGTGGATGCTAGGGAAAAACCCCAATGTGGGGAAACCCTTTATCAAGTATTCTTATTATTCTTCAAAAGTTTAGCAGAGAGAGGGAGTACAATATACAAAATTCACTTACCCAAACACAGTCAAATCTGTCTAGTCAAACTACAGTCAACAGGATGCCTAACTAGAAAGTCAACGCTGGTCAAATCAGCAGAATTACTCTTCCAAATCAGCTCAGTCAAACCTAGTCAAATCGGCCTCCAAAGACAATCCAAATCAGCCCAAAACAGTCCTGAAGAAATCAATCAAACTTGGTCAACACAATCAAACCTGTGGTCAAACTTGTTGTGGTCAACGTTTGTCAAACATCACAGAAAATTTCGGTTTTTGTGCCAAAGAATGTGGCCTGCCCAAACAAAAATATTCCCACAAAAATCGCAGTCAAATAAGGTCAAACGTTGCACGGTCAACGCTAGTCAAACTTGCTGCAACTTGGTCAATGCAGAAATCAAAAAACCCTAGTCAAACTTTCACACATGTGGAGGAGAAGAAGGTTGCCTAAAGTTTGTACGACCCAATCAGATGAGGAGAGAGAGAGATATGTGTGAGATCATGAATGTCCAAGTGAGGTAGATGCTCCTTCTATTTATATGCAACGTTGAGGGTGAAGAGACGTGACTTTTGGGCTTCTGAGCCTACATTAGATTGTTGGCCGACCTTAATAATTTGTCCATAGAAAAAATAAATTCATAATTCCATTTATGCATGTCAGAATGAGATGATCTTTAGATCAATCCTACACCTCTTGGAAAGAGGAATCCAACAAAAATATCATCTCCATCATATGAGTTGTCCAAGGTGGAGTTTGGCCCTAGTTGCTAAATTTAACGCTCCCTCTCAACTAGGAAGAACTCCACCTGCCAAACCATCTGACAATCTGCACCATCCCTGTCATCTCTCCTCTGCTAAACTATAAAGAAATAATGAAGAAGAAATGTTCGAGAGTGTATCATACCACTCTCCACTGACCTGAAGTCAATCTCCATTGATCTTAGATCAATATCAAACATCCTAGCATAGGGAGTGTGGTAGTACACGATGCATCCATCGGTAGTACTATCCTCATTTCCCTACTCATTAGCCAAATGAGAGGTACTTCCCATGAGTCCCAAACTACATGGGTAGGATATATCAGCAGGAGAAGGTGAACCACTCATCCTGCTCATATGCCATAGGAGAAGGTGAATCACTTATCCTATGCATATCTCAACCATCATGGGTATCACAGGGGAAGGTGAACCACTTACCCTATATACAGCGCACCACTAGGGGAAGGTGAACCACTCACCCTATGGTCGCTCATCGCTCCAAGAAGTACCCCAAGCCCCCCGGAGCTCCCAAAGCTCAATATCCAACTCAAACGGGACCCTCATAAGAGGGTCTCTCCATAACTCCAAGTCATCCATAGAAGGTTAGGAATTTGACCTTCCCAGGGGCTTCGTAAGAATATCTGCGACCTGATCATCAGTCCCAATGTGATGGAGCCTTATTGCTCCCCGTTGTACCATATCCCAGATAAAGTGGTACCTAATATCAATATGCTTGGAGTGGTCATGAAACACGGGATTCTCATAAAGATGAATCCCACTTTTGTTGTCGTAGAAGATCACGGTGGTATGCAACACATGTTCAAACAACTCACTAAAGAGCTTCCTCAACCAAACAGCTTCACAGGAGGCCATACTAGCAACGATATATTCGGCCTCGGTTGTGCTCAAAGCAACTGATTTCTGCTTCCTGCCCATCCAGGATATCAAAGTAGAACCTAGTGAGAAGCAACATCCTGATGTGCTCTTACAATCCACCACACTACTAGCCCAGTCAGTATCAGAATAACCATGGAGCCTCACATTCCCGGCAGTGTATCTCAGTCCATAGGTGATTGTGCCCCGAAGATATCTCAAAAGATTCTTGGCAGCAATCCAATGTATGTGATGAGGCTCGACCATAAATTGACTCAATGTATTCACTGCAAAGCATATGTCCGGACGGGAGTTCACCAAGAACATCAGGGCCCCCACGAGTTGACGATACTCAGAAGGATTTCCCAAATCAGGCCCAACAACACTTCCGCATAACTTCTTGAAGTTAAGTTCCATCAGAGTAGTCACAGACTTACAATCCAGCATCCCAAATCTTTCAAGTAGCTTCACAATGTATTTTCCTTGAGAAAGGAAAATCTCACCTAGCTTTTGCTAGACCTCTAATCCTAGGAAATAATGCATCAGTCCTAGGTCCTTCACCTCGAATTCAGAATCCAACTCCCTCTTACATTGATGAATGAGAGGGTCTGCACCTGTCAGAAAGACATCGTCCACATAAAGTACCAAGATGAGAGGTCTATCATTCTCAACCTTAAAGTAAAGGTTCGGATCAACTTCACTTCTTGTAAAACCCAGCTTCATCAAATAGTTGTCGATCCTCTCATACCAAGCCTGGGGAGCTTGCTTCAACCCATAGAGGGCTTTCTTCAACCTGCATACATGTGTCTGACGATCTTGAACTTCGAACCCCTCAGGTTGTTCTACATAGACTTCCTCCTTAATTGAACCATGCAAGAAGGCAGTTTTGACATCCATCTGGTGTAGATTCCATCCTTGCGAGGCAGCAAGGGCTATATCGAACATATGGTGGTATATCAGGCAACCGGTGCAAATATCTCATCGTAGTCCACACCTTCCTTTTGAGAGAAGCCTCAAGCAACAAACCTGGCCTTGAACTTTTCGGCACTTCCATCAGCTCCGTGCTTGATCTTGTAGAGCCATTTCGAGGTGGCAACGGATTTGTCCTTGGGTCAAGGGACCACATCCCAGACATCATTCTTCATAATCAACTCATACTCTTCGTTCATAGCATCCTTCCAAACTTGGTGCTTCACAGCTTCTTCGAATGTGCAAGGCTCAGATTGAACAATGGTGCTCATGGCAGCTAAGTACCCTTGGTACATATTCAGCTTTTTACTTTCACGAAAAGTTCCCCTTGGAGCAATATGATTCTCGGCATCTTCGAGAGTTTCCCTAAGCCATGAGGGTCTCCTTTTTGAGGAGGAGGGCTCATGAGGAGGTGGATCAATGGGATCCATTGGTCCTTCAACATCGGGCATCGGCTCATCCTGCGGTTCTCCCTGCTTTCTTGTATCTGCTTCTTTGTCCTTCCTTGGAATAGGAAGGTTACTAATCTTCCCAAGGGCAGCATCTTCATCAAAGGTGACATCATGACTTATCTCCACTTCTCTTTGACCAGGCACATAGATTCTATATGCCTTAGAAGTTTCACTGTAGCCCACAAATGTTCCTTTCTTCCCAGATGCATCCAATTTGTTTCTCTTTTCTTTTGACACGTGAAAATACACAGGGCTACCAAAAATTCTAAAATGAGAAACACCAGGTTTCTTACCGGTGAAAACTTCTTCAGGAGTTTTGGAGTCCAACGCTTAATGAGGGCATCTATTTTGAACGTACACGGCAGTGTTGGCATCTTTTGCCCATAAGAACTTAGGAAGGCTTTGATCATGAAGCATAGCACGAGTCGCTTCTATAATGGAACGATTCTTTCTTTCAACAACTCCATTTTGCTCGGGAAAATATTTGGTAGTAGTCTCCCTCTTAATGCCAGCTTCTCTACAATAGTCATTGAACTCATTTGATTCATATTCTACTTTAAATTCAGGCATACCTATCACCATCTTCCTTACATCGGGTAGAGCCTTATAATGTAGATGAGCAAACCTCCGATGCCATAATTCAGATTGAAGAGATGTGTCGCAAGACATAGCTCCTAATGGGCTTCCTCCAACTTGATATAGGCTATCAACCCTGAATCCAAGAGTAAATGCTTCTTTGAAATTCCTTTTCCAATCACGTACCTTTCCATCAACGAATGCCACCTTGAAGCCTTTGTCTTCCGTCGTCAAGATAGATACCAGGTTCTTCTTTAAATCAAGTACATATAGTACTTCTTGTAGATGAATGGTGTTACCTTAATTGAGTTGAAGAGTAACATTTCCAACTCCCTTCACGGGATAGGTGGCATTGTCCCCAAGAATGATTTCCAAATTTGTATCTTTTTCTATCAGATTTGAAAGAGCTTCCTTATACCCAGTGAACTGCCTTGAGGCACCACTATCAATCAACCAATTTCCCAAGGTATCCAGTGGAGAGGCATTAGAGAGGGCAGATATAAGATAAAATTAATTTTGCTTGTTATCTACAACATTAGATTCATCATACCTGGAGTTTCTTGATCCTTTGGGAGGTCGACCATTTTCATGTTGAGTAGCGGGAGCATTCCTTTTTCCTTTGTTGTTGAATCTGCCATTCCTTTGATTGTTGTTGCCTCTGAAATTGTTGTGGTTGTTGTTGTCATCATCCCAAGGTGTATCCCTTCTATTAGAACACTCCCTAGCATAGTGGCCAAACCTGTTACAAATGGAGCATCTTCTCTTCCTTCCATCTTTGAATCTCGGTCTTCCTTGACATTGCTTCTTTGAACTTGCATTTTTCTTCTTTTTAGCATGAGCGGAGAATGCAATAGGTTCATTCCTATTTGAAGGCATGTCTCTCTCCATCATCCTTGTTTCTTCTTGAGTACATCTAGTCAACAATTCATCAAAACCTAGAATCCTGTCATTGTTGAGGATAGTAGTGTTGAACACATGCCATTCACGAGGGAGACCTCCAAGGGCAATGAGAGTGAGCTCCCTATCAACAATAACTTCTCCAATTGAAAGAAGATCATTTTTTATCTCGGTAATCCTCATGAAGTAGGATTGGATATCTTCACCTCTTCCCTTCTTTATGTCCTTCAACTTGTTTTTGAGAAAGAGGACTTGGTTTGCATTGCTAACTTTGAACATGCCCAACAACCTGTCATACATATCCTTAGATGTGCTCAAATCGGAGATGTATGCAACCAAATGCTTGTTAATAGAATCCCTGGTGATCTTCTTAGCTTTGACTTCACCTTTCTTGTACTTTATCTTAGCGGTAGCCAGTGCATTTGAAGGAGGTTCAATAATCTTTCCCTGCACATAGTCCATAACATCCTGCTCTTCCAAAGTCAAATCAAGAGACATCTTCCATGCATGATAATCAGACTTATCATTGAGCTTGTCATCAGGTTTGAAGTAAGATGCGGAGGCCATTGAATCTTGTCCTTGTCCAACAAATCTTAGTGATTGCTCTTTTCACTCTTGCTTGGGCTTTGTCTTCACCTCAGCTCTGATACCATGTTAATTTTAGATAACAATGGTATGTTCTATGCTTAAAAACAATTTACTTCAACTTTTCTTATTATCCCAATATCAATTTCCAGATTAGCAATCACATTAACATGATAGTAAATGCAGATAGAACATAAATAAAAAGTAGAAGACAAGCCAAGACAAGAGGACAAAATATTTGGCAGATACCAAGGAAAAACCCCAATGTGGGGAAACCTTTTGATCAAGTCTTCTTATTATTCTTCAATAGTTCAGCACAGAGAGAGAGTATAATATACAAAATTCACTTGCCCAAACACAGTCAAATCTGTCTAGTCAAACTGCAGTTAACAGGATGCCCTAACCAGAAAGTCAACGTTGGTCAAATCAACAGAATTATTCCTCCAAATCAGCTCGGTCAAACCCAGTCAAATCAGCCTCCAAAGACAGCCCAAAACAGTCCTGAAGAAATCAGTCAAACTTGGTCAACACACAGTCAAACTTGCAGTGAACACTGGTCAAACAACACAGAAAATCTCATTTTCCGTGCCAAAGAATGCAGCGTGCCCAAATAGAAATATTCCCACAAAAATCACAGTCATCAAGGTCAAACATTGCCCTGTCAACGTTGGTCAAACCTGTTGCAACTTAGTCAACGCAGAAATAAAAAAACCCTAGTCAAACTTTCGCATGTGGAGGAGGAGAAGGCTGCCTGAAGTTTGTATGACCCAATCAGTTGTGGAGAAAGAGAGATATGTGTGAGATCATGAATGTCCAAATGAGGTAGATACTCCTTCTATTTATATGCAACGTTGAGGGTGAAGAGACGTGACTTTTGGGCTTCTGAGCCTACATTAGATCGTTGGCCGACCTTGACAATTTGTTCATAGAAGACATAAATTCATAATTCCATTTATGCATGTCAAAATGAGATGATCTTTAGATCAATCTTACACCTCTCAGAAAGAGGAATCCAACAAAAATATCATCTCCATCATATGAGTTGTCCAAGGTGGAGTTTGGCCCTAGTTGCCAAATTTAACAACATTATCTTGTAAGAAAAAAGGGAATAAGACCTATAGAAGACAATTTCGAAGGAAAACCAAGTCTATATTAACTCTCATAGATGATTACATAATGGTTGAGTTTTGGTCAAGTTTCAGGTACGGGTACATCCCGAAACAGCGGGTTCCTAGAAGTTTCGTGCAACATAGCTATAAAATTTTAAAGGTAAATTAAACTATAAAAATACCTTGGTTTACAAGCATTTGGTATTGCATAGCCCATAGTATTTGTTATGATGAACCCTGAGGTTTGAGGAAATCTATTATGGAATGCAAGAGTACTAGGTTAGATCCATTTTAACTCCTAACTTGAGCCTTCTCGGAGCTTGGTAAATCCGAATTTAAGATGGATCTAAGCTGGTTATATTAAAGTTACCGAGCATCATCTACCCTAGCTATAAACATTTAAGAGCAACTAGTCTTTCTTATGCAACAAACATGCATACCACTGAATGGAAGGCCATTTCAATAACAGAGATTAAGTCCTTGAGATTGTTCATCATCAACTAGATAATGATATAAATTTATATAAACATTAAGTACTTGAAATTGTTCCTCATAAACATTAAGGACTAGGTTAGATCCATCTTAACTCCTAACTATCCCTTTGAACGCTTGGTAGATCCAAATTTATATTAAAGTTACCACCCATCATCTAAACTTGTAAGAGCAACCAGCTTTTCTTTATGCAAGAAGCATGCATACACTTGAATGGAAGGTCATTTCAATAACAGAGATTACGACCTTGAAACTCTTCATCATCAACTTGATTATGGTATAAATTTATATAAACAAGATTCTTGTTCTAGAGCATAGATATTTGGTGCCGAGACACCACGTTTAGTATAGAAGCCTAAAGAAGCCTTCTGGCAGAGACTTGTATAGGTCAACAAGTGAATATGTAAGATGTCAAAGAGTGATAAAAAATAATGCCTTATTAATCTTTAAAAGAAACAATGATGTGTGCCCTCCAAAACAAAGTAAGTTATCACTAAGTAAGTGGCACCTCCCCTTAAAAAGATGGGATCCCCCTATCAAAACATTTGCACGTAGAACTTTAGTGATGTCCTAAGAGCAGATACTAAGATGGCAAACATCAAAATGTTACTGAATATATCAATAGTCATCACTTGTCTGAATAGCCGAGCAAGTTCTCAAAAGTTTGATTAAAGGGCAATGGCAATAGCCTATGAGGAAGTTACAGAAACAAACGAAAAAATCAGCCAGCTAAAATAGATTTAAAGACTGAGATTAACATACCGAAGATGTCGGAAATGAGAATGACGCCCAGCTTGGCGTCGGGAGAAGCGGTAACGTAGGCCGACAGATGTTGGAATGTCTCCACCCGTCCAATACCCGCACCAGGATCTAACTGAGGAGGCGACTCGCAGCACTGAGGACCGGCCATCTCTTAATATCTCGTCTGTTATTAGATTTGTAGTTCACCCTCCACTGTGTTAAGAAGGCTTATGTATATATCTAGAGTTGTTCCGTGTTCAATTTCACCAGGGGAAACGATGGTTTAAACAAGAGAGCTTATGGATATATGTAGACTCGTTCCGTGTTCAATTTAACAGAGGGAAACGATGGTTTAAAAAGTGTAATACTGCGTTTATATATATATATATATATATATATACACTGCGTTTATATATATATACTCAATCTCGCGCTATCGTCCGGTCGATCGCGGGTGGAAGCGGTGGTATCAGTGTTTGTTACTGTTGGAATAAGATGATGGACCACACCCAGACTTCTTTATTTTTGACGTATTTTTAAATAAATTTTTCTATTATAAAAGATGAATGATGTAAAATTTAATAATTTATAAATTTTTTTTATTAAAAGAGAGTCTAATTATGCAACTCCATTTGTAACGTTGAGATAAGATGATGCGACTCCATTTGTGACGTTGAGATAACATGATGGACCACACCCAGACCTCTTTATTCTTGACGTATTTTTAAATAAATTTTCCATTATTAAAGATGAATGATGTAAAATTTAATAATTTATAAATATTTTTTTTATTAAAAGAGAGTCTTTGTTCAAATATAGGTCAAATTTCAATTTTTCATGTTTTTTATAAATGAATTAAGATGTCTAGCGTGCTTTTCATAAATGTAAGAATGTTTTTTATTAGAACTATACCGTATACGGTATCAGGTAGGAAGTGGTTTTATGATTTCGCCAGGGAGTGGTTTTATGATTTCGCATTAGTTTGTTTTTAATTTGTTTATATTAAAAAACGATTTATTTATAGTTGAATATTGTGGACTTATCTATAGTTTAATATTGTGAATTCAATTTTTGTTTTTTATTGTTATTTAAATTTATTTATTTATAAAGTGATTGGTGGAGGTCTTATTATATTATATGTTGTTTAGTAATTTTTATTTTTATTAATCATTTTTTTTGTTTTTAGTTTTATTACTTTTTAATTTGACTTATACTTCTTCTTTTTTGTCCTTTTTTCTATAGTTTTTTTTCTATATTTTCAATTCCAATTAACCATGTTGATTAAATTATGTTTTATTATTTTTTAATTCGAGGAGTATATTTTGTATTTTTTAAAAGTTGTTTTATGTGATGATTAGTGTTGGCTTTAATGCTGTATAATTAGAGTAGGCTTAATAGTTAAGAACATATTTTTCCCTGTTTGAGGTCAAAGGCTCAAATTCAGACGGGGTAAAGTATACACTGCACACCTCCATAGACTTTCACAATAAAATGGTTGCTTGGAGGGGGGACCTTTGTCATGCAAATAAGGGGGTCTCCTGCACCAATTTAGTGTCTCAGTTGGTTTTGACCTTACCACTATATATCCATCTTAACCATGGAGCTAACATGAACCTAAAGGGATCAAATGTCTTCACAGACAAACTTCTTTTAGAGTGCAAAATACAATGTGTAATTTTCAATTGTTTAAATTGCATTTTTCAATGTTATATAGAGTACAAAACTCAAATTTGTAAGTCCAAGAAATTTATGTTAGGTTTTGACAAAAAAAACATATACCTAAAAAAGGACCAAATTGTAAAATAATGAGACCACTTCAAATGTTTTAACTAGAAAAACTTATTTTTTCCAATGGTTTTATATCATATATACATAAAAAAATAAAAATAAAATAATAATATATACATAGTTGACATTAAAATATTTTAGATAAAATTTGCATCGTACACATTAAAATGACTTTTATGTTATTAATATATTATTAAGTATACGTCAATAATAATTTGTATTAAAATATTTTAATGATAACCCACATTGAATATTTTATTATATACACAATTAACATATTTTCTTTTAGCATTTTTTATATACAGATATATATGAAGTTGGCACCACATAAATTAGTTAACATAGATCTTCAAATAATTTATTTAAATCTTGTGTTGAAATAATTTTGAAAAGTATAAGGTTTAAACGTCTTAACCACATTTTTTTTACTTCTAATTACTTTATATGAAATTATATTATGTCAGATGGACAACTAACTAAACATGCATAACATATTCATTTTTGTTTTTTGTTATAGCCAACATTTGTTTTCTATTTAGATAATATTTTTATTTTTATTTCAAGAGGGACACGTGTCAACTCCATGTTGAGCAAGGTGGAATTACACAACGCTCACATATTGGACCGTAGAATGAGCCTCTCAGCTCAAAAATTAGATTATTATGTCTCCGTGTGGGACGACCGAATGGTTGTGACAATTGGACGTTATCCCCTCCACCCAGTTTCAAATCCCACAAGGCGACATCTTTGGTCCATTGAGATAAGGCTCAAGGAGTAGGCTTCCCCACCCTTATCGATTCTCAGCGCTTGCTAAGTCATAAATTCCTAGTATATCTGGCTTACGATCTGTTGGATATAATCTTGGTGTTATAGTGGCAACCACTAGGTTTGATCTTTGGCCTTGCCCAAATTAATCCAACAAGTTACCAATTCACTGGTAAATAATAATATTTTTTTTTCGAATGAAAAAATCAAATAGTTTATTATAAGAAACAAAATTACGTTTATAGATGTCATTTAACATTTTGCTTATGTATTGCCACCACTATGGGGACTCCAAAAGTAGGGTTATATGTGTCAATTTTACAATCCATGTATTATATCGTCAAATTATCCACAAAGGAAGCAAAAAACATCTCATGAAAACTCAAAGGTACGACAAAAAAACTTGCAATATGCGTGTGCAATAAGTTAAAATAGGGGATATCTTGAAAGCAATTGTAGTAAGAAGAGAGAAATAGATCAACCTAAGGCTAAATAGAGCTAGGAGTCATGAATACATTCTAGAGAGGAGGCTTGCAAAATTTCCTTGATCTTCTAGCAGCCCTTATCCAATGCCACACCGGCTTTGGAGAGTGTGTCCAATTCTTCATTCTAATCCTCGTAAATGTGATAAAAGGAATCTATGAAAAAAAATAGATAAATGTTTTATATTTTCAAAAAGTGGCTAGAGAGAAAAGTTGTTGAGTTGGTAAAGACCCTTCATCCAAAAAATAGCCACTTGAGAATCACAAAAAAATGTATGGAATGTAGGCTTTTCTCTTTTTCTAATAGAAGAAGGAGATAAATACTCATATGCTTAGTAGAATTGTTTGTAAAGGGATCTAAACTAGACATGAAAGATGTGGAGTGAGAGTCAATGAGGTGTATAATCCCCCCATCACTCTCAATTAAGGGGTACCTTTTGTCGCACCATCAAAGAAGGCTCAAGGTATATTTGGGGCTATCTAAGAGGAGCATTTAGGCGAGAAGAATATAATTGTGCGATATAGAATCCCACATCCAAAATTTCCAAACTTTGGATATTGAGCGAGAAGGAGAGGGAGGATTATCCTCGAAAATGGCATGATTAAGAGCCAACCAAACACCCCATGAAGCTAAGAGAGGGAGAGCTTGAAATTTATTTTCTTGGCAGGTAGAGAGTCAATCTTAAAGAGTTGATTCGATAGTATCTCCTTGCCAAAGAAAAGAGATTCCAGAGTCTTTGAATTTCCTTCCAAACCTCTCTCGCTAAAGGGAAAGAAAGGACAAGATGATAGTTTGTTTATTCCATCTAGCAAGATACAAAACATTTGTTTGGATACTAAAATGAATTTTTTTTTTATAGAATATCCCAAGTCAAGGCTTTGTTGCAAATTAACAATCATGTGAATTTGTATTTTATTATTATTATTTATTTTTAACAAAATAGCTTCCAAAGTTTTTTCCCCACCACAGAGCCAACCCAAGACCCAATTCTCATGAAAGTGAAGTATATCCCATTTTTTGGAGTGTACTTTCCAACGGGTTGGGAGATCCAATCAATTGGTAAACCCAATCCACTGGGAGGACAAAGGAATTTCACAGAGATCTGATGTAGGAGTCTCAAACTTGAGCAAAATGGCCAACCAAGTGTAACTCCTTGTTGTGGAGTGAATGAGTGATACCAAAGAGAAGTCATGACTGATAACTTGACTAAGATAATATATGTCATATCTCTTTAATGTTTGAATAAGTGAAGGAAGGAGGGATGTCAGTGTTGAAAACCAACCCAAGGTTCCTTGCCCAAAGAACCTATGAGCCATCCTCGATTTTACAAATCAACCAACTACTATTTAGGGGGATGATTCCCTTCAATATCCTTTAACTCATTTTCCCCTTAGTTATGGATCAATGCTCTTTGAATTCCTCCTAATAGACGTGAATCTCTCTCATTGCAGTTAGAATTATGCATGGAAGTAGTGGTGATCAACTTCAAACTTGGAGTTTGGCATTAATTTCACTTTGTTCAATCCTTAACTCCCAAACTCACTTAAGGAAAAAACCCCAATTCCTTGTGCAATCTGGAATCTAGAGACCTGGATATATTTATTATTGCTCATAGTTCCGTGTTCAATTTCACCAAGGGAAACGATGGTTTAAAAAGTGTAATACTGCGTTTATATATATATATATATATATATATATATATATATATATATACACACTGCGTTTATATATATACACAATCTCGTGCTATCGTCCAGTCGATCGCGGGTGGAAGCGGTGGTATCAGTGTTTGTTATTGTTTGAATACAACCTTGCCGACACTCTGAGATTTTCTAGGAAGTTGGGAAAGGTCGACGTGAACTGTTAGTCTCTCTCTGACGATGATACTGTGCCACTATTCGTTATGCGGCTTTCATTTTCTCTTAGCCGTCAATTTCCACGACAGGCAATACTGGCAGAGCAGGTAGCTTTTATGCAAAAGTATCGAGCAGCTAGCAAAGAGTAGCAAATGCATTCAAACATTACAAAGGAACAAGAAATTGCAGAACATGTGGAAACAAATGATTTAGGACAAGTGAAAATTGCCTCATCCGCCAAAGCTGAGAAGTAGGTTTGGGTCAATGCCAAACAATATTGAAGCATTTTAAAACGAAGAATAACCCGTTTAAAATTGGAGCACACAAGGAAGAAAATGTTTAAAAAGAAAAGTACTCGAGTCCTTCGCAAAAAACACTCAAACAAGTCTCCTCTACAAGCATGTGGCAACAAGAAGTCCAAAGGAAAAGTCATTGATGATTCTGCCTTATATAGTCCCACTTCCACACCTCTCATCTGTCATCTGATATTTATGTGAAATAATTGTTAAATGCAAAACAAAGGTTGGAGGTTTTAGAAGCTAAAGGGCAAGAAAGAGATCATAAAATTCATATAATAATAGCTGAGAACAAGGCTTTAGCAGAAAGCAATAAAGTTTTAAAAGAACAAGTGGCATTGCTACAAGAAGCTCTCCTGATAGGGAAGACAGAATGGAAACGCAAGAATGCTGATGTGTAAAACATAATTAAATATGTAGTGGAAAGTACAGAGGAGGTGAATGTGAAATCATCCCAAGATAAAGGGAAAATGATTGCCCAAATAAACAACCATGAAGAGAACGCAAGAGAAGAAACGAAAGGAGATTCCACTAAAGTTTCGAGAACTTGGGCTCAAGTTATTAGCAATTCTGCTAATAAGGAAGGAGAAACAATTATTCAGGTTGACAACATGCAAGATAGTGAAGGCAAGGAGAGACAAAATAGGGCAGCAAACATAATTATTAAAGGGGTGAAAGACTATGGGAAAAACGAATGTACTCTTGACCTTGCAAGAGACTTCTTGAAAGACAAGTTGCTATGACAAAGACAAATATGCCAAGCATGGAGGGTGGGTAAGTTTAACGGGGAGAGAGCCAGCCCCATAAAAGTGATTATGCCTAGCTTGTGTAATAAATATATCATTCTATGCAAGAAACATCTCTTGAGGGTTTCTCGTTTTTTCCTAGAAGAAGATTTAATTGTAAAATAATAGGAGGAAAGAAGGGAGGAAATTTTAAAGGTTAGGGCAGCAAGAGATGAAGGCAAGAGAGCATGGATTTACAAAGGCAAAGTTGTGATAGCGAGATTTGGACCTCCTTCCAAAACAGAGCAGCAAGATAGTAATAAAGAAGAAGCAACAAACTCTTCAACGGGAAATCAGAAAGCAAGGTCAGTATGGGAAAGCAGGGACAAAGACTCAAATGTGAGTCTTGCATGTCAAAATAAATAGAAATCAAGTCATACCCAGGTTTCCTTGAGATCAGTTTGTTGGAACTGCAGAGGTTACCCATGGAGACGAGGACCTGGGTTAGGGCCTATTACGGAAGATAGAGACATAATTTGCCTCATAGAAACACATGAGCATGAAGGGTGCAAGACACCTCTGTTTGAAGGATACTGGAAGATGGCAGTGTGGAACAAGGAAGCAGTGAATGGCAAAGGGCACAGGGGTATCATGGTTTTAGTAAGGGAGAAAGAAGGTCATCTCATTCAGTTAGAAAAAGAAGACTCAAATAAGTAATTATTTGGTTTAAAATATCAGAAAATGGAAACCACATCAGAATTGCAGCATGCTATTTTGCGTTGTAGGTTTCAAAAATATACAAAGGTAGAGGGCTTGACCACAAAGATCCATTTGTAGCCTTAAAAGTGGATATTGCAACATATTCGCAACTAGGTGAAGTCCTTATAGTGGGTGATTTAAATGCTAGGACTGCAAGTGAGCAAGCTAGCATTCTTTGTTGTAAAAATGATTGTGACCCTATTTGGCTTATAGAAGAAAGTAATCATCAGTGGGAAAGAATTTCAGAGGACAAGCGTTGCAATCTTTTTGGTGAACAATTGCTTACTCTATGTGGGGTCTTTGATTTAGTCATTTGTAATGGCTTGACTATATGGGCAAAGTCCGATAATTGCACTTGCAATACTTACAATGGAGCAAGTGTGGTAGATTATGTAATTTGCTCGCATGGTTTGTGTGAAAAAATTGAGGAAGTTTTGATTGGAGATCAATTGTGGGAATTGAAATCAGATCACAACCCAATTTATTTATGTTTCTCTTGGATTGGAAAGAAACAATTAGAGTCAAAAATTCAGCATGTCCAACAAAATCTCTCACAGGGCAAAATTCTTTTGACCCCAAAAAATTGTAATACCTTCAAAATGACACTAGAGAGGCTCTCCGAGAAGGAGAAAATTACAATTCACAGCTTTCATAGTCATGAATTAACATATTTAATTCAATGCGCACGTGCAAAGTGCAAAAGAGAAAAAATTAAGAAGTCTGAAACAAATTGCTTTTCGGTTAATGCTTGGTTTGACGAGGAATGCAAAAAGGCAAGGAGAATGTGGAAAGAGTCAAACAAGCATAACATAAAGCTCAAAACTTACAAGCAGATATTAAGCAAGAAAAATGTCGATTTCAAGGTTTCAAGGGGAAGAACTAATCTTCATTGGGAAAAATAATCCCAAATTATTTTGAAAGGAGCTCCAACTGAAAAAAATACAAATTGGAAATAATATTACAGCGTCTAAATGGTTTGACTATGCAAGACAACTCTATGAGCAGGTTCCCAAGGTTGACCCTCCCCCCTTGGTCAATATTGATATTGAACTCTTCACGGCACAAGAGGTAGAGATGGGTATCAAGAAGCTGGGAGTTGGAAAAGCAAAAGACTTAGCTGAACTCCAAGGAGAATATCTAAAGTGGGGCTCAAAGATTCTTGCACCTCACATTACAAAAATCTTCAACAACATCATACAACAAGGGCTCCCCACAGATTGAACAACTAGTCTAGCAATACCTCTTTTCAAGAGCGGTGATGTCAATAATCCCTCCAATTATAGAAGCATCATGATAAACCCTTTCTTTGCAAAGCTATTTGGAAGCATGCTAGGAAACAAAATTAGCAAGTGGGCAGAAGAAAGAGATAAGCGTGTTAAAGGGCAAGCAGGTTTTAAACCTAAACATTCCATAGTTGATCATTGTATAACTTTAAAGCACATCATTGAAAATTTTTGGGAGAAAAAGGAAGAAGTCTTTTGTTGCTTTGTTGATTTCAAAAAAGTGTTTGACTCTATTCCTAGGGATAAGCTTTAGCACAGAATGAAGGAACTTGGGGTTCCTAAACATTTGAGAGTAGTTGTGCATAGGCTGTATGAAGAAGAGAAAGACAAAATTAGAACTTTAGCAAGGATTTCTGAATGTTTTAGAAGCGATATCGGGGTCAAGCAAGGTTGCCCACTGTCTCCTACCCTTTTTTGTTTATATATAGACAAGCTTGAGGAGTGGTTAAATTCGCAAGGGGGTGATGGTATCGATTTGGGCAAGTTTGTTATATGGCTTCTTTTGTATGCAAATGACCTTATTCTGATTGCTATATCGGCTCTTGGTTTGCAAGAGCACTTACTATCCCTTGAGCATTTTTGTAGAAGTGTGGGGATGCAAGTCAATATCAGCAAAACGAAAGTAGTGGTCTTCTCTAAGAAAAGAAAACATAACCAACATAAGTTCTACTTTGAAGAAAACATTCTGGAAGAAGTTGCGGATTACAAATACCTTGGAATTGACTTCAACAGAAATCTAAGCTGGAATGGTTGTAGAAAGAAAAGAACTTTGGGGGGTTGGAAAGCATTTTATGGTTTTCAAAATAGGTGTAGAGAGGCAGAGTTATGGGACTGGAAAACCACTCAAACTCTTTTTGGGCTTCTAGTGATTCCGATGATTCTCTATGGTTGTGAACTATGGGTCAGCAGTACATCCGACATGTAGTGGAGACAAATTGAGAAAATTCAGAAGCGTTTGATTACAAACAAATTTAAGATTAAAAGTGCAGTTCCTTATGATATCTTGTTAAGTGAAACACAGACTGCTCCTATTGAAGCAATTGCTATGGTGCGAGTCATAAGGTATTTAAAAAGAATTGAGCAAATGGAAGAGGTTAGATGGCCTAAGGTTGTCTTTAATGATAGATTGTGCAAGAGCAAAAAAATTGGATGCGGCAAAATAACAAATGGTTTAGTAAATGGGGTATTTGCTTGAACGCATATCCCATAAACAACAAAGGGATAAAAACTTTTGTTATATAAAAGTTCCACAAGCATAGCTAGGAAGAAAGAAAAATTACTATATTGAACTGTTTAATCCCACTCATAGTCATCAACCAAAAGCATACATAGAGGCCAATATATCTTGGAGAACCAAAATTCTTATTGCTCAGTTAAGGACTAATTCTCATCAACTCCGTTGTAAAACAGGGCGTTGGAAAAGGCCAAAGGAAGTGTGGCAGGAAAGAGTATGCATTTTTTGTTCTTCCGGAAAAGTGGCAACAAAAAGCATTTCATTTTAGAATGTGAGGCCTTCAAAGACACAAGGAAAGTTATGCAAATATGCTGGCAGCGAGCTCTTGGGATAATCTATTTAACGAGGGGTTTGTCGAGAAGTTGAGAGCATTTATTTTGAAGCTTTACAAAAAAAGGGCCGAATACATCAAGCAGATGAAGAAACAATATGTCCCATAGGCTATCTTTAGCCTCGTGGAAGTTAAAATAATTTCTTTCTTTCTTTCTATATATAAAAATTTCCTACCTTTGTTTATCCTGTTAGCATTGGTAGATCTATCTAAAGACTCTGGCCGATATGTTTTTTTTCTCTTACTTTTTAGCCTGTTGTTGGAAGATCTATGTAAGTTTTTGTAGAAAGATATATTTTGAACTTCTGCATGGGTACATAATATAAATTAAGGTTTTTTCGTCTGAAAAAATATATATATAATTTTGAATAATAATAATATTAATAATTTTAAATTTATATAAACATATATATTACACTTGTTTATATTTTGTTTGGTATTTATATAAACATATATATTACACTTGTTTATATTTTGTTTGGTATTGGTATTACATTAATATTAAATGCAACGTTTCATTGGCACCCCTTTTTACGCCTTTTTTATAAACGTGCTGTAAATACGTCATGAATGACGTCACGTATTACTTTTATGCCGATATATTTTATTTTAGTGACTACATGTGGTACAAGGTGGGCACGATGATTATGGCAAATTATCCAACTCCATTTGTAACGTTGAGATAAGATGATGCGACTCCATTTGTGACGTTGAGATAACATGATGGACCACACCCAGACCTCTTTATTCTTGACGTATTTTTAAATAAATTTTCCATTATTAAAGATGAATGATGAAAAATTTAATAATTTATAAATATTTTTTTTATTAAAAGAGTCTAATTATGCAACTCCATTTGTGGCGGTGAGATAAGATGATGGACCACACCGAGACCTCTTTATTCTTGACGTATTTTTAAATAAATTTTCCATAATAAAAGATGAATGATGTAAAATTTAATAATTTATAAATATTTTTTTTTATTAAAAGAGAGCCTTTGTTCAAATATAGGTCAAATTTCAATTTTTCATGTTTTTTATAAATGAATTAAGATGTCTAGAGTGCTTTTCATAAATGTAGAATGTTTTTTATTATATCTATACGGTATATGGTATCAGGTAGGGAGTGGTTTTATGATTTCGCATTAGTTTGTTTTTAATATGTTTATTCTAAAAAAGACTTATTTATAGTTAAATATTGTGAATTTAATTTTTGTTTTTTTATTGTTATTTAAATTTATTTATTTATAAAGTGATTGGTGGAGGTCTTATTATATTATATGTTGTTTAGTAATTTTTATTTCTATTAATCATTACATTTTTTTTTAGTTTTATTACTTTTTTATTTGACTTATGCTTTTTTTTTGTCTTTTTTTCTATAACTTTTTTTCTATATTTTCAATTCCAATTGACCATGTTGATTAAATTTTGTTATTATTATTAAATTTATGTATTTGTAATATTATTTGAGGTTTTCTTCTCTCATCTTTAGTAACTTCCATTACTGACCAAACCCAACTCCAATTGCCATGGAGTGGAAGTGTCACTGTTGTGCGAGTGGAAGGTATGTAGTCCATATTTCTATATGTAATTCTCATTTTGAGTTGCTTTTTCCATATAAGAACCAAAATTATTGTTGGCATACTCTTTTTTGCTTTGCATTATTTCCTCCTATTCCATTTTATGGAGTGGAAGATATACTTCACATATTTCTATCTGTAATCCTCATTTTGAGTTGCTTTTTCCATATAAGAACCAAAATTGTTGTTGGCATACTCTCTTTTGCTTTGCATTATTTCCTCCTATTCCATTTGTCTTACATTAAATTCATTTCATTGTTGGACCTAACATTTTCATTTGTGAATCCTACAACTCACGACATCTTTCTTTTTTGTCTTCTTGGTATTTTGCACTGAGAAGGTGATTGACTTTAACTTTAATTTTATTAACTTTACTACTTGGTATGACAATACTTATGTACAGCTTGAGTGGGCCTAATGGTTAAGAGCATGTGTTTCCTCCTAATAGGTCACAAGTTTAAAACCGGAGGGGGGTAGAGTATGTATGTCTTCATAGACTTAGCAGTCAAATCGTTGTGGGGAGGTGGGTCCCTAGGGGGTCTCAAACGCCAATTTAGTGTTTGGTTTGGTTGTGACCTTAAAATTGGATAATAATAATAATAATAAGCAAGTGGGGGGGATTCCTCCTTGCAAGGATGGAATTTACATTAAATCTCCTTGTTATGATTTTCTATGGAGTGGGAGCTCCTCCTCTGTGATCATTGGTCTAGTCCAAAATATTATGCCAAACAATCCCGAAAGAGTCATTCCTACCTCCAAGATATATCAAAAATTCAAGAAACTGATCTTATTACAAGAAATTGAATTCAAGAATTCAAGAAATTGATCTTCTTGAATTGAAGAAGTTTTATTTTTTTCTCTCCTATGTGTATCTATGCTCGTAGGTCAAAGGATCTTCAAGAAATTGATCTTCTTGAATTCAAGAAGTTTTGTTTTTTTTAATCTCCTTTGTGTATCTATGCTCAGGCCAAAGGATTTGAAGCTCTAGTCGGGGTGGACAATTCAAGAAAGGATTTGAAAATCTCGCCGGGGTGGACACTTGGCTAGCGGCAAATCTAATGCAATACAGTGAAGCTCTTCATTTCATTTTAGGGGATTCAAATTCTTTTGTGTAGAGGTTGCGATATGGGATCCAAATTAATTCTACTAGTGCGCAACAACAAGAGTATTACCAAGATCCCATCTTGAAGTTCCAGATTCTGCTTCAGGTCACTACAAAACGAGAGATTGCTCAACATTTATTGGGAGTTTATTCTTCAATTTCTCATATGTTTCAATTGGTTTGATAAAGTTGTTTTGCCTTCTGTCCTCGACCCAAACACAAAATATTGGTCTCAGTTACCATGCAAGAAATTAATGTGTGAATTTTGTTAAAATGGTTTAATCTACTGCAACTTATTCCTAGTTGTATTCAAAGTGAATGTGTCAAATTCAGCCAATTTAATACTAAATCAAAAAATCATAGAAAAATGTAGAATATTTGGAAAATATTTGAAAAGGGTTATGATATATTTAATTTATTTTAATATTTAAAAAAATTTAATGATTTTTTTTTTCATGATATGAAATGTTTTAGGAATTAAGTATTTGGATTAGAAAATAAGTGTTTTGTTGTCAATCTACAATTATTAATGATTTAATTTATATAATTGTGCTAGTTATAATTTAGTTGTTAAATTAATAGTAAAACAATTGCTATTGTGTACTATTCATAAATATTAATGGACTTGTCTTTACAATTTAATTTAAAAATTAATCATCCCAACTCCAGTTTGCTTTGCAAAAGAAAGCACCATTTGAGATATAACAATAAAAATTTTGTTCCATATTCCCCTGCTTTTATTGCCACAAACACAATTGCATTAAGCTCTATATCAATCATGCACAATGCCCATGAACTTTGTAGGAGACAAATGGTTGTGCAAAACAAGTTTCTTGGAATTGACATCTCATTCAGTTGAAACTAAGTTCCTCCATATCAATTTGAAGATTTGAACGAAACACTACCAAAGAAATAAAGCTATAAAGCTTCAATATAGCCAATGAGGTAGGGTGCTCACCAAAAAGCACCATTTCAGCACAATATTTTCACTTTCATTTCTATTTTTTATGAAGGCGTTAATTGATCAGCCAAGACTCCAATTAGCTATATTTAAACTAGGTACTAGCTACTACCAACTTGTTATACTTGTCGCGGTGTATAACACATTGGATTTTTTGTTTGATTTTTTATTAGTTTGTGGTTAACCAAACAAATTTGCAGCTTATCCATGATTTAACATTACAAATTGAATTTTATTATTTTTTGTTAATATTTTAATTTATTTATCTTAATCTTGATTGGTTGACCTCTTATTTTGTAATGATTACATTTGTAAGTAGTAGTTTTATTTATATATAGTTACTAATTTTTAAGATCTTATGAAAGTTGTATAATGATGGCAATGGTAGTTACTATAAAACAAATTTTGTGCAATAAGAATTATGCCATATGGTGTTTCCTTCAATAACTACTTAGTTACAATAATCATGACATGATTCTTTGGAATTTGGTATAGTTGCAATTACATATATATTAAAAGAATTAAAATCAAATCATTTATAAAATTATTTTTTCCAACTTTTCACATTTAAGATTTCTTCTCATGTCCCAACATCCCAACATCATTGATAAAAACATTTGTTTTATGTGGGAAAATATGATTCATTAAAATTTTAAAACCTTACAAAAAGGGTAGTTTTATCCATCAACAAATCTTCATTGTTTTTTAATTTAATTTAGTTATATTTAAACTAAACCCATGTACTAGCAACTATGTAGCACTTGTTTTTTAAAAAAATTGATTTTTTATTTTAATTTAGTTATATTTAAACTAAACTCATGTACTAGCTACCATGTAGTACTTGTTTTTAAAAAAAATTGATAAACTTTTAAAACTAATTTGATTGACTATTAGCATCATGTGAATATTAGCTTTCCCAATTTATGGATTCTTTAAGTAATATGTTTGATATTTGTAATATTAAAAGTATAATTTTTAAATTTTAAATGGTTTATTTTCTAATTATTATTATATATTTATTGTTAAAATTTAAATAAAATTTAACCTAATTGTATCATTTCTTTGTAATTTATTTGATATTTGTTTTTTAGGTTATCAAAATATCGTACGTCCATGATATTTTTTAATTCGAAGAGTATATTTTGTATTTTTTTAAAGTTGTTTTATGTGATGATTAGTGTTGGCTTTAATGGTGTATAATTAGAGTAGGCTTAATAGTTAAGATCATATTTTTCTTTGTTTGAGGTCAAAGGTTCAAATTCAGACGGGGTAAAGTATACACTGCACACCTCCATAGACTTTCGCAATAAAATGGTTGCTTGGAGGGGGGTCCTTTGTCACGCAAATAAGGGGGTCTTGTGCACCAATTTAGTGTCTCAGTTGGTTTTGACCTTACCACTATATATCCATCTTAACCATGGAGCTAACATGAACCTGAAGGGATCAAATGTCTTCACAGTCAAACTTCTTTTAGAGTGCAAAATACAATGTGTAATTTTCAATTGTTTAAATTGCATTTTTAAATGTTATATAGAGTACAAAACTCAAATTTGTAAGTCCAAGAAATCTATGTTAGGTTTTGACAAAAAAAACATATACCTAAAAAAGGACCAAATTGTAAAATAATGAAACCACTTCAAATGTTTTAACTATAAAAACTTATTTTTTCCAATGGTTTTATATCATATATACATAAAAAAATAAAAATAAAATAATAATAATATATACATAGTTGACATTAAAATATTTGAGATAAAATTTGCATCGTACACATTAAAATGGCTTTTTTGTTATTAATATATTATTAAGTATACGTCAATAATAATTTGTATTAAAATATTTTAATGATAGCCCACATTGAATATTTTATTATATACACAATTAACATATTTTCTTTTAACGTTTTTTATATACAGATATATATGACGTTGGCACCACATAAATTAGTTAACATAGATCTTCAAATAATTTATTTAAATCTTGTGTTGAAATAATTTTGAAAAGTATAAGGTTTAAACGTCTTAACCACATTTTTTTTACTTCTAATTACTTTATATGAAAATATATTATGTCAGATGGACAACTAACTAAACATGCATAACATATTCATTTTTGTTTTTTGTTATAGCCAATATTTGTTTTCTATTTAGATAATATTTTTATTTTTATTTCAAGAGAGACACGTGTCAACTCCATGTTGAGCAAGGTGGAATTACACAACGCTCACATATTGGACCATAGAATGAGCCTCTCAGCTCAAAAAATAGATTATTATGTCTCTGTGTGGGAAGACCGAATGGTTGTGACAATTAGACGTTATCCCCTCCACCCAGTTTCAAATCCCACAAGGCGACATCTTCGGCCCATTGAGATAAGTCTCAAGGAGTAGGCTTCCCCACCCATATCGATTCTCAGCTCTTGCTAAGTCATAAATTCCTAGTATATCTGGCCTACGATCTGTTGGATATAATCTTGGTGTTATAGTGGCAACCACTAGGTTTGATCTTTGGCCTTGCCCAAATTAATCCAACATGTTACCGATTCACTGGTAAATAATAATATTTTTTTTTCCAATGAAAAAATCCAATAGTTTATTATAAGAAACAAAATTACATTTATAGATGTCATTTAACATTTTGCTTATGTATTGCCACCACTATGGGGTCTCCAAAAGTAGGGTTATATGTGTCAATTTTACAATCCATGTATTATATCGTCAAAGTATCCACAAAGGAAGCAAAAAACATCTCATGAAAACTCAAAGGTACGACAAAAAAACTTGCAATATGCGTGTGCCATAAGCTAAAATAGGGGATATATTGAAAACAATTGTAGTAAGAAGAGAGAAAGAGATCAACCTAAGGCTAAATAGAGCTAGGAGTCATGAATACATTCTAGAGAGGATACTTGGAAAATTTCCTTGATCTTCTAGCAGCCCTTATCCAATGCCACACCGGCTTTGGAGAGTGTGTCCAATTCTTCATTCTAATCCTTGTAAATGTGATAAAAGGAATCTATGAAAAATAAATAGATAAATGTTTTATATTTTTGAAAAGTGGCTAGAGAGAAAAGTTGTTGAGTTGGTAAAGACCCTTCATCCAAAAAATAGCCACTTGAGAATCCACAAAAAAATGTATGGAATGTAGGCTTTTCTCTTTTTCTAATAGAAGAAGGAGAAAAATACTCATATGCTTAGTACAATTGGTTGTAAAGGGATCTAAACTATACATGAAAGATGTGGAGTGAGAGTCAATGAGGTGTATAATCCCCCCATCACTCTCAATTAAGGGGTACCTTTTGTCGCACCATCAAAGAAGGCTCAAGGTATATTTGGGGCTATCTAAGAGGAGAATTTAGGCGAGAAGAATATAATTGTGCGATATAGAATCCCACATCCAAAATTTCCAAACTTTGGATTATTGAGCGAGAAGGAGAGGGAGGATTATCCTCGAAAATGGCGTGATTAAGAGCCAACCAAACACCCCATGAATCTAAGAGAGGGAGAGCTTGAAATTTATTTTCTTGGGGGGTAGAGAGTCAATCTTAAAGAGTTGATTCGATAGTATCTCCTTGCCAAAGAAAAGAGATTCCATAGTCTTTGAATTTCCTTCCAAAACTCTCTCGCTAAAGGGAAAGAAAGGACAAGATGATAGTTTGTTTATTCCATCTAGTAAGATACAAAACATTTGTTTGGATACTAAAATGATTTTTTTTATAGAATATCCCAAGTCAAGGCTTTGTTGCAAATTAACAATCATGTGAGTTTGTATTTTTTTATTATTATTTATTTTTAACAAAATAGCTTCCAAAGTTTTTTCCCCACCACAGAGCCAACCCAAGACCCAATTCTCATGCAAGTGAATTATATCCCATTTTTTGGAGTGTACTTTCCAATGGGTTGGGAGATCCAATCAATTGGTCAACCCAATCCACCGGGAGGACAAAGAAATTTCACAGAGATCTGATGTAGGAGTCTCAAACTTGAGCAAAATGGCCAACCAAGTGTAACTCCTTGTTGTGGAGTGAATGAGTGATACCAAAGAGAAGTCATGACTCATAACTTGACTGAGATAATATATGTCATCTCTCTTTAATGTTTGAATAAGTGAAGGAAGGGGGGATGTTAGTGTTGAAAACCAACCTAAGGTTCCTTGCCCAAAGAACCTATGAGCCATCCTCGATTTTACAAATCAACCAACTGCTATTTAGGGGGATGATTCCCTTCAATATCCTTTAACTCATTTTCCCCTTAGTTATGGATCAATGCTATTTGAATTCCTCCTAATAGACGTGAATTTCTCTCATTGCAGTCAGAATTATGCATGGAAGTAGTGGTGATCAACTTCAAACTTGGAGTTTGGAATTAATTTCGCTTTGTTCAATCCTTAACTCCCAAACTCACTTAAGGAAAAAACCCCAATTCCTTGTGCAATCCGGAATCCAGAGACCTGGATATATTTATTATTGCTCATAGTTCGAAGATTCGGATATCCCTACCACTTTGGATATCTTTCGATGTGGATACCTCCTTTAATTTGGACACCTCTTCTTTCCATACATTTCTTTAAACATGGATTATCCAGTTTGTTCTAGTATTTGGGATCTAGCTTAGTGTTATAACTTATGGAGAGATTCAACCCAGATACTTTGTAGTCTAGATTATCAATTGTGATCCAGAATCCAGTTGATGACTCATCATTCTAACCTTTGCTACAACCGGATACCTATGTTGGTATTGATTGACAACAATTTGTGACTGACACTTTCTCATTTCCATCAAATAATGACTCTTTTGAAAATTGAAAGATCCGACATTGTTGAAAATTTATGTTACAAGAAATTGGGTCTTGTCCAATCTAAAAACACAAATTGCATTATGAATTGATTTTGAAGCTATGAACCCTGAAATTGAACCTAAGAACTGGTTACCTGCAACAATCGATTATTCATGTAACACATAAGAAAACCAATCTGGCTCGCGCTCAACATAAAATGAATTCAACCACACAAAAACACACATAAATATACAGATTGATTCATATATTTAACAATAGAGGGGAAGATTAAAATTTTACAGTCAACATATTGTCTTCCTCTAATTTCCTCTCATTTGTTTCTCATGCACACACTCAAAACTCCAAATCACTCAATTACATGGAAAATCTATTTACATAGAACTCACATACAAATCAACAAACTCAATCTATTTTTCTAGATTATCTAATAATTTCTTAATCTGGATAGATCTATCCCTTATCGTAGCAACTAAATGACACTCATCCTATCCTCTCTAGCAATATAGAATCCTTCTAGATTTATAACTAGGAAAATATTACAACTAAAAAAAAAATTAAGGAAACCAACATCCTTTAGTAAATGGATTGACCCAAGAAGGTCAAAAAAGGTTTTGACTAGTAGATTCTCTCACATCAATGGAAAGCTTGGATTATGGTTTTCCAGATGATAAAATCAATTATCAATTTTTTTTCCTAGCCTTAGATCTAGTCTACCATAGAAATGTGGGGCAAGTACTTCACTTTTGTGACCTAAGACCAAATACCATAGCCTTGTAGTAATCTCCATACATTTTTTACAACCAAAGCCTTGGGAAACATAAAAGTGTTCTTCAAGCCCCAACTACCTAATAACTTCAACTTTCCCAACCTTTTCTAGGAGGCTAGTACCATGGTTTTTTCTCCTCACAACCTGCCCATAAAAAAATGAAGGATACTTGATGAATTTTCCTTAAAATGCCTTTAAGAATTGAAGATATAGAGGTCAAGTAGATTGGGATGGGCTTCAAGAACTTTTTTTACTAAAACCAATTTGACAGCCTTGAAAATCAGTTTATGACATCGTTGTAACACTACCTACCATCCTCTTAAAGTTATTATGAGATGTGGAAGGTGTTACTTATGTTTTGAATCTTATTTTCAATGTCTGTCGAGGAAGTACTGTCATAACAATTTCCTCTTTTAACAAACCATTCGACATGAAGCAATTAAAAAACACGTTGATTCCTTGGTAGATCCTTCTTTTTCATTAATTATAAAGAAAATTTACATCACATAGATTTGGCTAGGTGGCCTCAACTTTCCCAATGGGAAACCAAGTGTATTGGCCACCTATCCACATTGTATGCCATCTAGTAGCAAAAAATCTTAAGTCTCTCTATCCAAGCTATTTAAGTCTCATGTTATTGTCCATACTCTAGAGATCTACGTACACATATAATTGCATAAAGAAATTTAAAATCTATCCGCATATATAAACAAAAACATCAAAAGTAGGCCTTCTAGTCCTGTTGTTTAGCAGATGTTGATTCCACCAGTGTCGGATCCTTAGCGTTCGTACCTAACAACTCTATCTGGACCAAGATACAAGGCAAGTGCCTCTCAATTTGGTCAAGTCGAATGTCATGTTTGTGCAGTTGAAACTGCACCTTCTGGAATTAATGCTTGTAATTCGACATGCCTTGGACAGTAACAACCATGCCAACCAAAATTTGTTCCATCGCCTTTCCCAGTAGGCTTTTCATCAACCAGTAAAGGTAGAGGGTTTGCTTGAATTGAGTGATTCTGCCTCTTTTATTTCCAGGATCTGGGATGAGGACTCTCCAATCCTCTAGTTTTGTATCTATATCACTCTCCTGCTTCACTTCTTCTTCCTAGTCTTCTAACAAATTTCGGATTTCTTCATTGGTTCCTTCTCGGTAGGCAGTTGTCACTTCACCAATTAACCTTTTGACAAACTTCCTGCCTCTTCGGCCATCTGACGGACCTGGTTCCGTATCTTATCTAGTCATGTGAGGCTTCTTGTTGCAGCCTCGGGTTTTTGTAGGATGTGTCATGGTCTCTCTGGCCCAATCCTGTATGGTGCAACAAACTGCATTCCAATTACATTTCAACGTATTACAACAAGGTTCATGCTCACAAGTGGTAAGATTGAAACGCTCCAACCCACCAGCATCATACCCCCCCTATCAATTGCAATTCCCTGCCCTTTGAGGTCGCAGATGAGTTCGCTAGGGAGGAGCGCCCCAAAACCTGCACCATAGGTTGCACTTTGCCACAGACGCCCCCTCTTAGCAACAATCCAACATGTTTTTTCTCCCCTATCCCAGGTTGAGAGGTGCAACCGCCTATAGGCTATCGGCTTACCTTGGCTAGCATACCCTTTACTATCCACCCAATACTCTAAAGGATGACCTAACCCAGGCATCCACCCATTCCTAAGCCCCATGATGCCACCATCGCAAGCCCACCTTCCATATCCAATTCCAATTCCTTGCCAGATTTCCCGCCCGTAGTAGTTCTCATTCTTCTCCCTCATTCCCGGGTTTCTATAGACCCCCCTTCGACTGCACATGGACATAATGTAGGGTTTACCTCGCAAGTTGCAGGTGATCTGGTCGATGCTAACCCCATGGCCCAACCCCCCAGCTTTACCAGTGACACACCTACATGCTTCAACGCTAGGCACTCTACCCAGAGCGATCAAAATTCCCATACGGGAAAGGATACTCTCAAAGTAGAGCTAAATGGAGAGGGTGCCTATCGGGGTCCAGAGACAAAAGCAAAAGCATACATACGCCACTAGCCTACACCCCGAGCGCCCCTTCATTTTACAGTCCTCCCCCATAATTCCTTCCCTCTCCCTCAAACGAAACCCGAAGCAGGTCAACATTATGAGAGTGGAGAGATTACTGATAACATACCCATAATCCTTCGCCTATAGTCGATGGGATTACTGTTGCTCATAGCGCCACAGACCCAACCCGCCACACCAGTCTCCTTACCCATAGTCAGTGTGATAATCACCAACCTTCTCTTCAGAGCAAATACAAAACCCAACACATCCCTTCCTCTCGCTTCCACCTTTCCCATATGCAATGATTACCATCATGCAAGGGGCCACTACACCCATCGCCTCAAGCATGCGGGGGGCGGTGGTTTTGTACGTTGCAGTACTCACCATTAACCCCGAATTAAAATGGTAATCTACTGGCTCATACCTCAATCGGGGCCTTGGCCTACTGATTGTCCATGATGAAGGCTTTGTCTTTGATCCTGCACCAAGATTTCATCTAGGGTCCAATACCTTTCATCCTAGGGCTAAATTGGCCATATTTTTTCCACAAGGCCATTTTAGTGGTTACATCGCAAATTGGCTAGGAAGTATGTCACTTTATTTCCTTCTCTTCTAACATGATTGACCATAATGTAATCAAACTTATGAATCAACTCTCATATTTCTTGGATTAGTCTAGAAGTTCGCCAGTTGTGGCTGAGCTTATCCTATTTGGTTCCATGGTTTTCTTTTGTCAGCGTGTTGATGACCAAGCTTGATCCAAATGGAAAATGGCATCAACCCATGGTACTCATCCACCCACATTATTCATTAACCCATGGTATTTACCCATGGTATTGTAAATGGCATCCGCCCGTGGTATTGTAAAATCCACCCATGGTATTCATTCACCCATGGAATTGACCGGTGGTATTGTAACTGAAAAATACTATAAGTAACAAGTCACATTTTGTAAAAGGACAGATTGTCTGCCACAATGTAGCCTTTATAGTTCAGAGGCATGTAGCCGCCACATCTCTTCTCAGAGATAAGCTACCATTGCCCTAGCTGGTTTATTTCCATTACTATTTTAAATAAAAGTTTCTTTGTGGTTTTGTTTATCGGGCATCCTCTCTTTTTTCTTCTGACATTTCAAATTTTTTTCAGATCTTGGGGTCTTTCCCCCAAGATTCATTTCAATCTTTTAGATCTTGGGGGCCTCCCCTCAAGATCCGGATCAGTGGTATCAGAGTAGGTTATGATTCCATGGAAACGAGGGTTTGATGCATATTTCAGTTTCAAATTTTGCAGCAATATTCAACAAACTTCAGGCATGTGCTACAACCTCCACAGAGCACTTTCTTGGGTCAAGCAGGAAGAATTTTTCTTTTCTCTTTTTTTGCAGGAAATTTTTTTGGGCGGCGACTTTGCAGATAAGATCTGAAACATTTGGTACAAAATTTACAAAAAAAATACTATATCTGGATTCCTCTCGAAAAATCACCCAATTTCAAAAAAAAAAAGGGTCGAATCGGAGTTCGGATGTGGGAGATATCGCTAATTTAAAATCAGCTATTTTATCAGAATTTTTGTGACGGCGGAACTGTTGTAGCGCGAATCTGAGATCTCAGAGTGTCTAGATAAGGATTTCCAACTCATGGGAAGATGCAAAATGATCCTTCTGCTTCCAAAAACAGGTTATAATAAATATTACGAGTTATATTGGCCGAGTTATGTCCATTTTAATTATGGAGTAGCATTCGGAGTGGGTTCCCATTGGAGGCGTGCCCTCCCACCCCACTTTAGTAGGCACCTGCTTCACATTCATCAGTTTCAACATAGTAGCATTTGGCTTGGGTTATTTGGAGATGTGCCATCCCACCCTAGGATATGTAGGCACCTGTTACTTCTTCAGTAACCAACATCATGGTTATGGGTCAACCGCATAAAATCCTTGTCATCGAAGTCCATTTGCTAGGTCGCACACTGTCAGAATCACAAGCATTACAGGGTATCTCTATCCTTGGATCTTCGTTTATCAGGGTTTTGGGTTAACCACATAAAATCCTTATCTTCAGTGGCTCTTCATATTCAACAAAGGCTTCACAGGAGAGAACTTGACGCAATGGGGACCATTGCTTCTTAAGGAGGGAGGAATGATCCGAATGGAAAATGGCATCAACCCATGGTACTCATCCACCCATATTATTCATTAACCCATGGTATTTACCCATGGTATTGTAAATGGCATCCGCCCATGGTATTGTAAAATCCACCCATGGTATTCATTCACCCATGGAATTGACCGGTGGTATTGTAACTGAAAAATACTATAAGTAACAAGTTACATTTTGTAAAAGGACAGATTGTCCGCCAAAATGTAGCCTTTACAGTTCATAGGCATGTAGCCACCACATCTCTTCTCAGAGATAAGCTGCCATCGCCCTAGCTGGATTATTTCCATTACTATTTTAAATAAAAGTTTCTTTGTGGTTTTGTTTATTGGGCATCCTCTCTTTTTTCTTCTGACATTTCAATTTTTTTCAGATCTTGGGGTCTTTCCCCCAAGATTCATTTCAATCTTTTATATCTTGGGGGCCACCCCTCAAGATCCGGATCAAAGCTAGAGTCTCGCTCCACCACTATATTTCTATATCCCATTCGATAGCTATTTACAGGCCTTGCTTGTTTGTGGTGAATTCAACTTCATTATTGCTAGCGAACCCGCAAGAGTCTACATAAATTAATCGAGTGTTGGTCTGGAAATCCTTGAAGAGACCACCCAGTCCAACCAATTCTAGGTTGCCCTTTGAGGCCCCATCGAAACTTAGCTTTATAAATCCCTCCACCAGAGCTGTGAAATGGTCTAGAGATGTCATTCCCATCCTGCATTTTTTCCATACTAAGGGAGCTATCATTTCCAGTGATAGATTCAATTTCTGTAAGATTCATGCTTCCTGGGGGGGTACTTTCCAGCCCTCTTGATGCCATTTCTCTTTTAAGATCATTTCCCTGATGTTCTGGATAATTCCTTCCCAGACTTTCTCTTGGGTTAAGGATTGATTCTTGAAAATTTGGCAGTTCCACTCCTTCCATATAGCCCATAGGGTTAGTCCCAAGGCCAGTCCCCAAGCTCTATTTACCACCGGGCTGGAGAATATATGGGCTCTCCAAAGGAGTATTGTTTCGTGGATACTATGGTTATCTCGGTCCATTCTTCCGAATACTCCTTGCAGCTGTCTCCATTTGTGTTCTACAAAAAGGTAGGTATTGAGCATGTGTTCAAGGTCTTCACTGTGATATTGGCACAACCAATAGAACGAGGTTCCATGGAATGCCCTTCTTTGGAGCTGGTCCCATGTTAAGATGTGCCCTCTACTTACTAGCCATAAGAAGTGTGACACCTTTGGCCACCATCCTCCCTTCCATATCTTTTTCCATATCAAGCTTTTCCCTTCCTGGTCTTTCCCAATCTGTAAATTGTATTCCTCTTTTATGGTGAAGGTACCTTTAGTGGTATGTCCCCATCTCAATATATCAGGGCCATTTAGGATAGTTAGTTTTTTGGATCGCATTTCTTTGTCTAGATAATTCCATTGTTCAGTCTCAAGAGCCTGTGGCCAGTCTGCTTGCTTCTTCCATCTTCTCCAGCCTTCCTCCCCTTGTTCTTCTTTCAAAAATTGCTCGATCAAGTGGATGTTCATATCATTGGTGTATATGAGTATATCTCTCAGATCCTGCCTTTCGAGCAATTATTCCCTTTATTGCTAGGAGTCTTGCCAAAATTGTGTTGTTTTTACATTGTGGATTTCCTAGAAGGCATGTTGTTGGATGAGATTCCTATTTTGGGTTGACATGTTCCATATTTTTGATCCTTTGGGAGGGTCCCTATATTGGAGAATGTCTTCGGTTCTCTTCGACATGTTATATTTTATTGTCCATATTTGTTTCCAGAGGTCCAACCCTCCTCCTATCCAACTCCACCATAATTTTCCTCCCATTACTTGGCTTAGAATGTAAGGGTCTCTGAGGCCTAAACTCCCTTCCATATTTTTTTTAACAAGAACCAGCCATGGAACCAAAGCCCACTTCCTGACTTGTTGTGCTCCTCCCCAAAGAATATTTTTAAAGATGTTGACCATTTTGGAGCAGGATGTTTTCGGCGCTGCCATTCCATAAAGTTGATAAATAGGAATGGTTTGAAGTACAACTTTGAGGAGGATGGTCCTCCCTTCTAGGTTGAGGAATCTTAAGGCCCAGCTACTAAGTCTTCCCCTAAGTTTTTATAGCATAGTTTGCCAGCAGGAGGTCATTAATGAATTCTTAGATAGGGGAAAACTTAGCCAAACCCCAAGACCCGAGCAAGGTATGCCTGAACGTTCCCTTGGGTGTTAAAAAATAAAATGCATGATTTGTCGTTATTAATGATTGTCTTAGAAGCGTCCATGAAGGTGTGCAAAACCTATTTTATTCGGCGAGCTTCTCTCAATGAGACCTGACAAAAAAACATGATGTCATCTACGAATTGTTGGTGGGTGATGGCCATGTCATTTTCCCAGATCCTCAGACTCCACAACCTTGATTCCCGGACTTGATTTTTAATAAGACACACCAACCCTTCCACCGCGAGAATAAAAAGGAAAGGAGATATAGGATCTCCTTGTCTTAGGCCACGAGAGGGGTTGAAGGTAGGGGTGGGAGAACCATTGAGCAAAATCGAGATAACCGAGGAATATACCATGGCATATATCCAATTTATCCATCGTTGGTCAAATCCAAAGGCTTTGAGGATGTTGTTGAGGTAATAGCAGCTTAACTGGTCATAGGCCTTGGAGAGATCCAACTTAATCATCATCCTGGGGAGATTTCTCGTCTTTAGAGAATGCACTATTTCTTCTGAGGCTACAAACCCATCAAGGATTTGTCTACCTTCCACAAATCCAGTTTTCTCGGGAGATATGACGTTGGGTAGTAGGGGTTTGAGGTGCTTTACAATTACCATAGCAATGATTTTGTATATAACATTACATAACGCAATGGGACGAAACCCTTGCGGATATTTAGATTTCAAAGTTTTTGGAATAAGAGCAATGAAAGTGGCATTAAGACTAGGGCATACCTTCTGATTGCGTCGTGATTCTTCCACCACCTCTAGAATGTCTTGACGTCCCATGAAGATCCAAGTTGTCTGGAAGAACTCCGTCGTGAACGCATCTAGGCTAGGAGCCTTAGTTTTTGCATTCCTTTTACAATCTCTTCGACCCCCTCCAACGTTATTGCATGCATCAGAGCTAGATTATGATCCCTGGATACAAGTTGGGGGATGTTTCTCGTGATCCTTTGTATAGCTTTAGAGAAGCCATCCGATGGTTCTGTAAGGAGGTCTTTGAAGTGGTTCACCAGTAATTCCTCCATTTCCTCATGTTGAACCCTGCGATTCCCCTCCACATCTTTCAAGGCGTAAATTTGATTGTGTTGCCTATGTTGGACCATGGCTTTATGAAAGAAATGAGTGTTTCGTTCACCTTCCCATAGCCAGTTCACCCTTGATTTTTGTTTCCAACGTATTTCCTCCTTTTTTCTTCTTTCCTCCAGCTGATTGATTAACTAGCCTTCTTCTTTCACTAGGTTATCTGATCTCCCTTCTTGAATGATTTGTTGTTGCAGATCCTCAATTATCTTATTCAACTGATGTTGGTCTTTCATAATATGCCCAAATTCTTCCTTGTTCCATTTCCTTATCTTGTGCTTGAGTTCCTTCAACTTTAGTTGGAAGGTGTGCATGCAATTCCTCCCTTTCTCTTCACTCTTCCTCCACCATTCTTCAATTTTTTTTAGCAAATTTGGGTCCCTTAACCAGAATGCCTCGAATCGGAAAGGGTGGTTCTTAGGTCGCACCTTCAAGTCAATCTCCAATCTTATCGGCCAATGGTCAGAGCCCATACACTGGAGGATCGAGGCTTCCATGAATATGTCCCTTCTTATGGTTTTCTCTGAAATCAAATATATGTCTAAGCGTGAGGTGATCTAGTGGCTTCCTCCCCTCCAACTCCATTAATTGTTGGTAGATATACTAGGTGAAGCTCCACTATAAGGTCCCCAAAGGCTTCCATATCAACTTTTGTTTGTCACATCCCTTTGTTCTTTTCTGCTAGGGAGGTAATCATGTTGAAATCTCCTACTACTACCCATAGGTCATCTAGGTGAAGATTCCTTAGTTTTGTCAAATTCTGGAGAAATGCCCCTTTTTCCCCTTGGATGTGGGGCCCGTAGACTCATGTGAGAAAAACCCATTCTCTGGATCCAATATGTTGGAATATGCCCGAGAGTATTTTTGGTATGCTGATCCATTCGCCAAACACTATCTCCCCAGGGTTCCAAAGGATCGCAAGACCTCCCGCACTGCTAGTTGCATCCCAAGTGATTACTTCATACTAGGGTTTGAAGTTTTTTAGGAGTTCCTTCAGTTTTATTTCACTGATATTTGTTTCTTGTATTATCACGATACTTGGTTTATCTCTCTTTAATCTATCCTTAAGATACCTTTGTTTGCCTCTGCTATTGAGGCCTCTTATATTCCAGGATGTAATAATCATTTCAACGATTTATTGGGTTGGCGAAATACCTCTAACATCGGTACTACCCTTTCAGAGTTTACAAGTATCTCCCCAACCATTTGTATGGATTCATTCAAAGTTCTGCGTCTGTGCTTCTTTCCCCCTTTTCCTCGGGGTTCGAGATCTTGGGCTTGGCTGGCTTGGGATCCTAAATGCTCCGGGTGCACGATAATAGTTGTACCCTATTTGGCTTTGTATTGTTGAAAGGTTTCCTTATATAATTGCTTTTGGTCTTCTGGAATGAAACATTCATACAAATGACTCCATTCTTGTAGTAGGCGTTTGATCACTTGTTCTTCTACACAAAGATCTTACTTCTGGTTATCAATCTCCATATGGACTTGATCTACCACTTGCATGGGGTTTTTTGTCCCTGAGGTTCCACTACCGCCTTTTGCTTGGGCTTGTTCCCCTCTGGGGGGGTTTTTTGGGTGTTCTCTGATTCCATTGGATTGTCAGGGATTGCCACTCCTTCCTTCTCCTCCTGTAGGACTTCATACCGGTTTTGGGTGCATTTCTCTTTTTCATTCTGTGCATATCTATTGTTTCCCAGATGCCTCTGATTTCTTTTCCATTAGTGGACCTCCTGGAATCCTTTGCCATCTTCTCTTGTCGCCGCTTCTCCATCTATTTTCGTTACTGCATGGATTTTGTTCTGGTTTAGTGGGAAAGCACGAAACAGATGCCCATATTCATGGCAGCGCCGACATCTGAAGGGAATGTGCTAATATTCCATGGGTTGTTGCCATACCTCATAATGATATTCCATCTCTATGAAATCTGGCAGTGGCTCTATGATGTTCATGTAGACGTTGATTCTAGCATAGGAGGTGTACCTTCCCCATCTCGTGGAGTCTGCAACCTTAACGAAGGTTCCAATAGAGTTGTCAATCCCCTCTAGGATTTCTAGGTCACAAAAATCCATTGGAAGGGCGAATAGTTGAACCCAAACTGGAGCGACGAGAAGATTTTCCTCATTTGGGTTGTAACATTCCTCCCAACGTCTTATGAAAAGCCCTGCATTGTTGAAAAAATATGGCTCATCCTAAAAAACTTTGTCTTTGTCCTCTAGATTGGAAAATATCACTGTAAAGAAGCCTTTTTCTCCCATTTTGAGATCAATGTGGCCCTTCAGCTACGATCTGAGTGGATCCATTTGATCAGCTTCTTCTTTGTTGACTAAGCTCCGATAAATTTACAAATGAGGGCATGATCCTTCATATACTTTATGTATTCCTCCAGCTTGTTGTTAGGAATGACGAATCTCGATTTCTTGGCAGCCCGTGGTAGGCATTGACCTCCCAGAATCGACTGCCATTGCGCTCCCCGGACAAGGGGTCCTTTGTTGTAGTCATCATTGTTTCCTACTGTCACTCTATGCAGACTAGATTCCTCTACTGCTACGTTTCGGTAGGAGGGGATCTCTCCCCCCCTGTCAGAGGGCTCATGACCCCGATCAACAGGTGGCCGTAGTGTGCTGCTATTGCAAACTTCCTTCTCCGCCAAAGGTTTCTGCAGGTTTGTGAAGGTTAGCTGGTTGAAACCCTAGCCACGCTTCATCCTCTTCCTTGCGGAGCGTCCCAAATATGAATAGTTTCCATGGTAGACACTTATTAACATGAAGGTTATATTCACAAACATAACACAAACTACAAGGTTGTTTTTCAATAGAAAGCACTCATATATATGTACCTTGGAATTTGAACTTGAGTGGTTTTTAGAATGTTTTCTATAACTTATTAATGAGTTCTCCACCTTAAGGGGGAGTAGGGGAACAATAATCCTTATGCATTCTTCCTTGTCTTATTATTACTGGGACATCTCTTGGAGACCTCCAATGTGATGCACTAATAGGTCTGACTTCATTCAAACACTAAATGGAGGAGTTTGTCCACTGATCATGGTACTCATTTCTATACTACCAAGATAAGGTTACTATACAAGTCATTTTTCACTCTTATTTTAAATGTTATGTTAACATCTTGGAGGGAAAAATCAATATTATTTTATATATTAAAATATAATAACTTTCACTAAAACTTATATTCGTCTATCAAATTATTGGAATAGCATAAAAAGCATTGTCCAGTTTCAACTCTTCAAGGCATCAATATTATTATATATATTAAAATATAGGTCTTTCACTAAAACTTTTATTCATCTATCAAATTATTGAAATAACATCGAAAGTTATGTCCAATTTCAACTCATCAACGCATGTTAACCATAGTTAGTTGATCAATAAAGGAAATGGTAGAAGAAATACAAACCATTAGGCTTGTTTTCAATCGCATGAAAACATAAGAAAATATTCCCCACAAGGATCCAATAATGTAGAGTCATTCATTACCTAATGCAAATCCACAACAAGCCACCCCACACAATGCACCATAACTTGTGTGGGCTCATTTGGGATTGCTGCCACATCGTTAACCCCATGCCACAAAATTACTAACTCCAATGCTAACTACTTTGACATGGATGTGTGTATTCAAGATCTAGAAGGTCCCATTTTCCATCCACGAAGGGTAGGGTATCTATATTTCCATAAATAAATAAATAAAACTTTTATACTTTTTTTAATAAGAAAAAACCAACATATTTTATATTAGTAAAAAATTGTTTACATATTTTTTATAAGACATGTTCTTATCCATTTCCTTCTATTAGCCACTATAATTTATGTCCATGTTCACACATAACATAGTGTGTCCAACAACCATATAATCGAGATATACATAATCCATTTTGTAGCTATGTATATCTAGTCACATGTTATACAAATTCAAACTGTAGAAAATTGTATTCTATCAAGTATTCCTGAATAGATGCCTAACATCATATAAGCACATAAAACTGCATATTGGTTAAAACCATACGAACCAGAAACGAAAAGGTGACTATGCAATGTTGATTTTCCCCATTTCTTGGAGAGAATTGTTGAATAAGGAAGAAAAAAGAGATTTCTCCAACTTGTTTTTAACACCCCTCTTTGGATAATGCATCTGCAACAATGTGATTTTCTCTTTAAATGTGTGAAAATGAAATCTCTCAGAAACTACCAATTAGCCTTTTGATGCAATACATCCAATTCATCAGCATGCATGGTTCAAGTGTGGACCGCTCCTGGACCCAGTCGATCATCATTTTTGAATCTCCAAAGAATGCAATGGTGTTAATGGATAACCATTTAGCACAGAAAAAAACCCCCAATAGAGAAATAACTTTAGCTCTGGTATTTGAGCCCACCCCACTATGTCAGTTGAAGTGGTAACATAATCCAAGTTCTATCACAATATACACCCCACATCCACAAACATTTTTACAATTCACGCCATTAAAGAAGCCAACTAGAAATTTGTCCCAAATATCCACCATTTTAATAAATCTCAGACATGGCTTTTTAGTGACTGGACCAATTTTTGAGAAGTATGCAGCAACCTTCACATAACTATGCTTATGTCTATTTGAGAATCCTCCAATATGTGAGCATTCCTAGATCACCAAATGCCCTAGAATATAAAATGGGAGAGTGTGGTATGGCTTGTCTATTGAGATCCATCTCTTCAAATACTCTTCAATTGATGTTGTATCCCACGCGACAAAAATGTATGAAATTTCTAGAACACCAGCCAAAATGGAATGTGCAAATTGGCAAGTTAGGAACACGTGAGTCCTGCCTTCAAGTTCCTTTTTGCACATTGCACATCTCCCCGATGTTATACTCCTATAGTTATAGGTGTCATATTTCATGATTGACTGGTTGAGCTCTGTAATATGTTCATACATTTCCTTGCTGTAAAGGTTTCCATATTATCAAAAAAAAAAAAAAAAAATGTAAAGAGGGTATACCCTAAAAGAAAAATCAAAGGGTGGAAAAAAGAAATGGTCAAAAGAAAAAAATGTGAAGAAATGAACCCCAAACAAAAAAAATACCAGGAAAGTGTGCAAGTCCAAATGCCACTACTATTTCATTTTTTGTAAATAAAGCATCATGTGCAGCTTGTTGAAACTTTTTGCCACAATTGATGAATAGCCAAACAACTTAATGTTGGCCAGTTCATGTTGAATTTCATGTTTTAGAGATAGAGAATAAAAATCTGTCTAAACTGTTTAATCTTGGCAGATAAGTAGATAGGTAGAGAAGTAAAGGAGATCAACAGTTTAATCCAAGCCCTTGGAAGTAATAAGTGCAAACTTAGGTAGGATTCCCATGAAAAGAAAAAGAAGATTTATGAGGGTTTTCTAGTCTAAGTGCACCCAAAGAAAGAAGAAAAAAATGTTAGGCAAAGTAGGCAGGGTAGGTAGATTGCTGTTGCCTAATGAGACTCGTGATCAGTTTTGTCTCTAAAAGTGTGTTAATCTTACCTCTATCACAAGTGCTATGGCAAACATTACTCTTGGAGCTGCTCAAGCGAGGCATGACTAAGTCCCCTTCATCCTTTTCCCTAGTCATTCACTAACTTCCCCAATGGTATTGAGATCTGCTTAATATCACTAAAGCCACTCCATCTCATTTCATAAAGTGCCTAAGTGGAAACCCCATTTCTTACTTAGGATAATTCGCAAAAACTCCTTGTAAAAACCCTTTTCACCCTAAGCCTAAGTCTAGCACTTAGTGCTTTCATTCACATTTCAAATTTCATATTAACCATTAACCTTTATCATATAAATCCCATATATTTACCCTTTCCCGTATTAATGTAAATATACAACAAAAACCCTGCATTGTTAATATTCCCGCCCCTGGTTAAATTATAAACCATAGCACTGTTTGTCGGGAATTAATGGTTCATCTGGAGCTTATTAACAACCCTCCGCGCGCAAACTGTGGGATAATTAACCACCCGGGTTAATTATAACCAAAACCCGAACCAATAACGTTGTGCCTGATACATTTAAAAAACTTTAATTAATTGAACGGGCCCGCAACGTTAAACCTCCGCCATCTCCACAGAGCGTCCACCATCAGATCTCCATCGCCACATTTGACAGTCCCTCGATCATTTCACGACCCCCTCCGCTGCTAAACTTTACCTCTCGGGGAAACGGTGGTTTTGGCCTCGTGCCGTGGACACGCGTCGCCTGCCTGGGTTGTTCGCTGCCCCTCCGCCCGAAACCGCCCAAGCCCAAAAGCGGTGCAGGCAAAACCATTTACCGCCCTCCCCTCGCTGACATCATTTGCTGATGTCAGCTATCCTTTGATGATGTCACTTACCATGTTACCCGCCATGTCACCATCCGTACTGCCACACCCCCGCCACGCCATCTGTCCCATACGTCATGCTGACGTCATCCGTCCTTTGAACCAAAATTTCTCGCCAAAAATCATTTTTGTTCAATAAAGGGTAAAAAAGTCATTTTTGTTATGTTTTCGTTGCAAACAGCGCTCCAGGCAAACAATCTTCTGAGTTCGCAGATCAGTTTCGACTGCCTCTTCATCAGAAAAGCCACAGCGAGCTCCGGAGCCTGCCATTCAGCCTGCATAGTACAAACAGTTTTCTTCCTTTTAAACACAGTTGAAAGCACAGAGGGATTTACGAGCTTGCGGGAGAAGGAAACAGTGATATACATGGACATTCTGAGCTAAGCGCCGGACACATATGAACAAAGAAAACAGGGTACACAACAAGTCAAAGAGTATCAGACGAGCATTGAAGTGTATCAGATCAGAATTAAAGGCAGCAGATAAGAGTAAAAGAGTATCACATCAACATTAATGCCTTAGTTAATACAAATAGTCGGCGCAGAGCTACCACAGGACAGCTGCAAGCCGAACCCTAAAGGCCTGCATCTAGCACAACATCAGTCGGTTGTTCCTATTTGTCTTGTAAATTACGTTAGGTTAAAAACTAGATATTATCTCATAGCTTTTATGAGATATCTGTTGTACATATTTTGTTGTATAAATACCCCCTTCATCAGAGTTTTGAAGAGGTTGGGTGTGTGTAGATTTTCTAGACTTTGCTGTAAATACTGAAACTTTGGAACAAAGAGCTGTTGGAAACAATCTGTTGTTTGGTCTACTGGATGAAGAATTGATGCAGAGGACTTGTCACAGAATTCTTGAATCAAATTCCAGATCAATAAGTCCCCTATATCTTATGTTTTACAGTTTTCTTGTTTATTATGTCATCTATGTTTCATGATCTGAATGATAAAGAGAATATTAATTCAATTTGCTTAACTGCACTCTGTTTTTAGTATTTATTATTCTCTGTGTTTTCTTCAGAATTATAATAAACAATGAACTCTTAATTGCTCCTATTTCCTGATTCTCTCATATTGATTATTTGATAAAGAATTCTTAATTGCTCTTTGTCGGTAAGCATCCATTTTCCCTCTTTCAATATGTTGAAGAATTCTTAACTGCCCTTCACCCATTTGAGCCCATTCCATTTGTTTTCAGCTCTTTAATTGTTCCATGTTTGACTACCTTGCTCTGTGATGCCATCCTGTGTAAGAAACCTAATCCAGAAAACCATCTTCTTTGACTCCATCATGCCCAATGGACTAAACTATTATGTTTTACCTCACTGTTCTATTGAAACTCACCACCCAAAATCAAAACAAAACCCTTGAACTTCATAACTAGCCTAATACCTTTAAAAAACAAAGCTAAATCATAAAGAGAGAGCCCTCTCTGGATACAGATTGGCTAGAATCGGTATCTAAAAGATTGGTCTATGGTTACCTTGGCCGTATTCCCTTTCTTACAACTTTTGGGAACAACCTGAGTGATAACATCATTGGCGACTCCACTTGGGACCTGAATAATTGTTTGTTACTATTGCTTATTTCACAAGCTACAGATGGAGCCTGAAGTTAGCCAGGTAGCCTTTGAAATTGCTTTTGCTTTGCAATTGCAGAAGTAAATAAATGCTACTTCAGTCTATCTCCGGTCTAGTTTATGTATTGAACAGTTGGTTTCAAATACTTGATCAGTTCCTCTTGTCAAATAAAGTCTTTAAGAAATTTTAAATCTCATATCTCAAGCCTCTTAAAGAAATCATAAAAATTGTTTTGAAAAATCATAAAAAATCAAAATAATCATAAAACTCAAAAAATTTTGTTTCCTGGAGAAACTGAACCTTTTCTTCAGAATTGTTGTACAGGTTTAGATCTGATCTGTGATGGTGGACAAGGATCAGACACACAAAGGTTAAAATCATCCACCTGGCAACTCCACATCATTTTCACAATCAAGACTCCACTGGAGAAATGAACCTGAAAGAACTGTATGAAAAGATCAGGCTTTTGACTTGGATTGTTATCCAAGACATTATGTTCTTTCTCATTGATAAGATTTTTCAATGTATATTGTATTTTAGAGATGACTTTAGATTAAATTTTTATTATTTTCCTTCCAAAAATGTAGATGAAAAGTCTCCTTACACATTTGAACAGCAGTCTTCTAATTCTTATGAAGATCATTTTTTAATTAAGGAGAACCCAAAAATTGAGACTAATCAGCCAACCCCTGAACATATTCCGGCACCTCATAAAGTTTCTGATAGGTATAAACCACTCATTTTGCCTCCTACACTCCATGCTTTCCCTAACGCTTATCCCAAGTATCTCCCTAGGTTTGATGGAGAGAATGGTGTCACTGCCCAAAAAAATATCCAAGTTTTTGAAGATTATCTTAACTTATTTGAATTGGATGAAGAGGATGTTAATATTAGGCTTTTTGCTCTTTCTTTGCAAGGCAAAGTCAGGAGTTGGTTCAAAACCCTGCCTAAGGCAAGCATCTCAAATCTTGAGCAGTTTCTCAAACTCTTCCTTGATAGATGGATAATCAAAGTCAATCTCCTCATGATCATAGAAGAATATAATCAGTTAAAAAAACATCCAAATGAAAAAGTACAACAATTTTCAGATAGATTCAATCAAATCTATCATTCGATACCATTGAATATAAAACCTCCCCCTGATTCAGCTCTACTGCATTACCCAAGAGCATTTTATTCAGAGATAGAATTTCATCTGAGAGAAAAAAACCCCTCCACTATGGAACAGATGCAGAACATGGCAGTGGATGTAGAGGTTAATCTGAAAATTAGAAAAGAAAAGTTGAAAACAGAGAAAGAGGAAAAACTTGACATTTTGATAAATAAAGCAGAGGAAATGATGCAGAAGATCACAATGAAAGTTGAATGTTTAGATCATCATGACACATTTGTTTCACAAGAGGAAAGGGTTGATATTCATGAACCAATTTCTACCAACTCGACCTACCATGGATCAGATGATAGATTCATAGAGCAATATGTGGAGGAGCAATCTCCTGATCTAATGTGTGCATTTGATAACATTTCTTCTTTTAATGATTCACCCAAGTATGATCAATATGATGATGATTATGTTTCTCAAATCCAAATTAACCTTGTAGAGGAATTAGAAGCTAATTTGGGGAACAAGGAAATTCAGGATCAACAGCTTGAAAGAAGTGATTAGCTTGTTCATTGCAGCAATGATGATGAGGAGGAAGGTGCAGAAACTTTTGAAAACAGTGAAGGAATTTTACCATTTTATTTTGATTCATTTCAGTTTATCAGAGATAACTATCATGCAATTAGAAATCAAATGTCAACAAGTCTCGGTATTAACCATCTAGAGGGCAATCAAATCTTTATTCAAAACTTATCATATCTAGATTTGCAGCCCCAAAATGCCATTGAATGTTAGGTTGCAGAAGAAGACTTGGAAGCAGCAACGAATGATCAAAAAATCCAAGTTGATTCCTTGCCCCTTTGTTTTGAATCATCAGAATTATTTAAAGAAAAAGAAGAGCAACTTGTAGAAATCTGTCAAGTTCCATTTGAACCTGTATGTAATAAGTTGCAACAATCCTTCCAAGTTCTTTGTGATCCATCAACTGACAGTTTGAATGATGAAAGAAATCAGAATTCTTCTCCATTAACAGACTATAAGGGTCAAAATAACGATTATAATGGTTTTACAAGACAGACATTATAGTTATTAGAAATATCATCACCAAGAGCAGTTAAAAACACGCAGGGTGACAAAGACAAGGGTGATATTTCAGTTTCATGGCATGAAAGCTATTTAGAACATTTGTACAGCTGTTTGAATCAACTCAAGAATAGTGTATATATTTTTCAAGATCCTTTTGTATAGTTTCTAGATTCAGCAAAGGAGATCAGGGATTTCCTTATCTTCTCAAAGTTTAACAAAGCCAAATTTGATTGCAAGATATCAATTTTAAACACCATCAAACACAAAAAACACAGGTCACTGATGTATATAATGCTTAAGTGGTTGCATTGGTTGTTTCATTTTACCTAACCAGTAGTCAGAAAGCTGATTAGATTAAAGTAGGTAGCATTTCAGTTTGTTTTAATTCAGCTTTCAGTAAAGTGAGGAAATAAATTTTTGAATGTTTGAATCCAAGATCTTGATGATTTACTAATTTGGTTTGAAAGTTGCAACACTTTTTTTTGTTTCAGGCCAGATCTCATAGTTGTGCAGGAAAAGGTTAAGAAGATTTTGATTAAAAAGACCAAGGTTGCAAGTTCCTACCCAAGTGACAAAGTTCTAAGGTGGGATTCCAGGAGAGAAAACAAAGGAATAACATGGGAAGTTTGACTTCCTATGGAAAGGGCAATTCATCATCCCTGCATTGCAAGGGAACACTACTTACTTTTTGAAGAGCCTGGATGGTTCAGAAAAAGAAGAAGGACCAGTGAATGGTCGAAGGCTGAAACATTACTTCGATCCAGTTTTTGATGTATTTTTGACTCTAACATGTACATACTATATCCTTAATAATGTCACAGTTTGGATTGGATAGTAACTTGCTACAGTTGAAGCCCGAAGAGAAGGCCCTAAGCTCCACAAGTGTGTTGTCATATATACAATAAAGCAACCAACAAAAGGAAAATTTTAGAGCAAAGCAAAAGTTATGCAGAAGGCCATCTGACCTGTTGTTCTTGACTTTCCACAAGGGAAAGCCATCCCCAAGTGGAGCCAGTGTTATACTCCTATAGTTATAGGTGTCATATTTCATGATTGACTGGTTGAGCTCTGTAATATGTTCATACCTTTCCTCGCTGTAAAGGTTTCCATATTATCAAAAAATGAAAAAATAAAAACTAAAAAATGTAAAGAGGGTATACCCTAAAATAAAAATCAAAGGGTGAAAAAAAAATTGGTCGAAAAAAAAAAATGTGAAGAAATGAACCCCAAACAAAAAAAAAGACCAGGAAAGTGTGAAAGTCCAAATGCCACTACTATTTCATTTTCTGTAAATAAAGCATCATGTACAACTTGTTGAAACTTTTTTCCACAATTGATGAATGGCCAAACAGCTTAATCTTGGCCAGTTCATGTTTGAATTTCATGTTTTAGAGATAGAGAATAAAAATTTGTCCAAACTGTTTAATCTTGGCAGATAAGTAGATAGGTAGAGAAGCAAAGGAGCTCAATAGTTTAATCTAAGCCCTTGGAAGTAATAAGTGCAGACTTAGGTAGGATTCCTATGAAAAGAAAAAGAAGATTTATGAGGGTTTACTAGTCTAAGTGCACCCAAAGAAAGAAGAAAAAAATGTTAGGCAAAGTAGGCAAGGTAGGTAGATTGTTGTTGCAGAATGACACTTGTGATAGGTTTTGTCTCTAAAAATGTGTTAATCTTACCTCTATCACAAGTGCTATGGCAGACATTACTCTTGGAGCTGCTCAAGCGAGGCATGCCTAACTCCCCTTCATCCTTTTCCCTAGTCATTCACTAACTTCCCCAATGGTATTGAGATCTGCTTAATATCACTAAAGCCACTCCATCTCATTTCATAAAGTGCCTAAGTGGAAACCCCATTTCTTACTTAGGATAATTCGCAAAAAATCCTTGTAAAAACCCTTTTCACCTAAGCCTAAGTCTAGCACTTAGCGCTTTCATTCACATTTCAAATTTCATATTAACCATTAACCTTTATTATATAAATCCCATATATTTACCCTTTCCCGTATTAATGTAAATATACAACAAAAACCCCGCATTGTTAATATTCCCGCCCCTGGTTAAATTATAAACCATAGCACTCTTTGTCGGGAATTAATGGTTCATCTAGAGCTTATTAACAACCCTCCGCGAGCAAACCGTGGGATAATTAACCACCCTGGTTAGTTATAACCAAACCCCGAACCAATAACAATGCGCCCGATACATTTAAAAAACTTTAATTAATTGGTCGGGTCCGCAACGTTAAACCTCCGCCATCTCCGCAGAGCGCCCATCGTTAGATCTCCATCACCACATCCGACGGTCCGCGATCATTTCGCGATGCCCTCCACTGATAAACTTTACCTCCCGGGGAAACAGTGGTTTTGGCCTCGTACCGTGGACACGCGTCGCCCGCCCAAGTTGTTCGCTGCCCCTCTGCCCGAAACCGCCCAAACCCAAAAGTGGTGCGGGAAAAACCATTTACCGCCCTCCCCCCGCTGCTGTCATTTGCTGACGTCACTTACCATGTCACCATCCGTACTGCCACGTCCCCCACCACATCATCTGTCCCATACGTCATGCTGACGTCATCCATCCTTCGAACCAAAATTTCCCGCCAAAAATCATTTTTTTTCAATAAAGGGTAAAAAAGTCATTTTTGTTATGTTTTTGCTGCAAACAGCGCTCCGGGCATACAATCTTCCGAGTTCGCAAATCAGTTTCGACCGCCTCTTCATTAGAAAAGCCACAACGAGCTCCGCTGCCTGCCATTCAACCTGCATAGTACAAACAATTTTCTTCCTTTTTAACACAGTTGAAATCACAGAGGGATTTTTGAGCTTGCGGGAGAAGGAAACAAAGATATACATGGAAATTCTGAGCTAAGGGCCAGACACATATGAACAAAGAAAACAGGGTACACAACAAGTCAAAGAGTATCAGAGGAGCATTGAAGTGTATCATATCAGAATTAAAGGCAACAAATAAGAGTAAAAGAGTATCACATCAGCATTAATGCCTTAGTTAATACAAAAAGTCAGCGCAGAGCTATCACAGGACAACTGCAAGCCGAACCCTAAAGGCCTGCATCCAACACAATGTCAGTCGGTTGTTCCTATTTGTCTTGTAAATTACGTTAGGTTAAAAACTAGATATTATCTCATAGCTTTTATGAGATATCTGTTGTACATATTTTGTTGTATAAATACCCCCTTCATCAGAGTTTTGAAGAGGTTGGGTGTGTGTAGATTTTCTAAACTTTGATGTAAATACTGAAACTTTGGAATAAAGAGCTATTGGAAACAATCTGTTGTCTGGTCTACTGGATGAAGAATTGATGCAGAGGACTTGTCACAGAATTCTTGAATCAAACTCCAGATCAATAAGTCCCCTATATCTTATGTTTTACAGTTTTCTTGTTTATTATGTCATCTATGTTTCATGATCTGAATGATAAAGAGAAAGATTAATTCAGAATTTGCTTAATTGCACTCTGTTTTCAGTCTTTATTATTCTCTGTGTTTTCTTCAGAATTAGAATAAATAGTGAATTATTAATTGCTATTGTTTCCTGATTCTCTCATATTGATTATTTGATAAAGAATTCTTAACTGCTCTTTGTCGATAAGCATCCATTTTCCCTCTTTCAATATGTTGAAGGATTCTTAACTGCCCTTCACCCATTTGAGCCCATTCCATCTGTTTTCAACTCTTTAATTGTTCCCTGTTTGACTACCTTGCTCTATGATGCCATCCTGTGTAAGAAACCTAATCCAGAAAACCATCTTCTTTGACTCCATCATGCCCAATGGATTGAACTATTCTGTTTTACCTCACAGTTCTATTGAAACTCACCACCCAAACTCAAAACAAAACCCTTGAACTTCATAACTAGCCTAATACCTTTAAAAAACAAATCTAAATCATAAAGAGAGAGCCCTCTCTAGATACAGATTGGCTAGAATCTGTATCTAAAAGATTGGTCTATGGTTACCTTGGTCATATTCCTTTTCTTACAACTTTTGGGAACAACCTAAGTGATAACACCAGAATCCTTAAAACCCCACATGCAAATGCTATCCCCTATCAATATCCTGTTTTGCCACATCAAACAACCAAAATAAATAAGCTTATGTGGAATGTTCCACTTCTTGATTTTATAGAACCAAATTCGATCCTTCAAATTTGGATGTGCTAGAGAGATAAAATTATAAACTTCCTTCATTGAGATCTGTCTCGTAGATGTTTTTCCATCCCAAGTGAGGGAATCATCCCTACCTCTCAATGTGATTCCTACCATAACTAAGTTGTGTACATATATCCCAAGAATCCAATAGTTCACTGCTTAAACCAACTTCCCAAGCCTATGCCCATGAAGGATTCAATGTTGTAGAATATTGTACGAAATAAATTTGGTTTATATATTAAAGGCCTTGATTGTGCATGTACATTATGAGAGGGGTAGGCAAAGAATGATCCCCATAAAAACCATTTATGGGGTCCAAACCAATTTGCACTGTGTGCTAGAACCTATCTCCCAAAAGAGATTCCCTATCAACCATTGTTTGACATTCATCATACTATTCCAAATATATGAAACCGAGGATGGGTTTCATGCACCACCTTCTATCCATTCCATGAAAGACTAGTTTTTCAAGTATTTTTCTTTCATGATCATTTTCCATATGCCATATCCATTTAAGGCACACCAGAGGCTCTTTATTAGCAAGGCCTTCCCAAATAGTTTAGTGTTTTTGATTCCCCATCCCCTATCTTATTGTGGTAGGGATATCTCTTCTAGGAAAGCTAAATAGTAATTCTTCGCCTCCCTGGTTAAATGAACTTAGATATAAATGAATTAATCCTCTTAATGATGAATTTTTGCATCATGTACATATGCATCCAGTATACCTAGATGCTCTATAAAACCAACTGAACAAAACCATTCTGCCCCCCAGAGTGAGCCATTTGTAAGACCATAACAACAACTTCTATTCAACTTTTTCAATCAACCACCCCTAGTCCCTGATACCATATTTATTTGGTTTCAGAGTGAAACTGAGATACTTAAATCCATTACCCCTTGAAACCAACCCCACAACATATATAGTTGGAATCTATTTTATCAAATCCTTGTTTGTATGAGTTGCAATCAACAAGTATTTGGTCTTGCTCATATAGAGACTGGTTACATCACCAAAGGAATAAATTATATGATATAAAATAATTATGAAACTGAAACTTCCCCTAAGATGAGAACATCATCATCAAAAATAAGATGTGTTATGGATATGCTCCTTGAGATCCAACATCCTGAAATAAATCCACAGGAATGGGACTTTGAAATCATCCTACTGAACCCATCAATGACCAGTAAGAATAAGAGAGGGGAGAGGGAGCATCTTTGCCTCAACCCTCTCGAGGACTTAAATAAATGTATAGGAATGCCATTGATTAATACTGTGTAATTGACCGAAGTGATACACACCATAACCCAATCCATAACTCGAACATAGAGACCTATCTTGAGCAATATCATTCTTAGGAAGCTCCAATCAACACAATCATAATATTTTATCAAATCTAATTTTTATAGGCATGCATCCTTCTTTTTAACTTTGATAGAATGTAAGCATTATTGTGCTATAGCCACCACCCCTGTATTTTCTGATTCGCTAGAAAGCCAATATGTTATGGAGAAATGAATTTTGACAAGGTTTCTTTAAGCCAGGATGCTATGATTTTAGAAATAATTTTAGAAAAAATATTATAGAGGAAGATAAGTATGTAATCTGAGAATGAAGGTGTATTGGAGATATTAGAAATAAGAGTGATGAAAGTGGCATTTAATGTGCCTGGGACAGAAAAATTGGTCGGTGACTCCTCCACCATTAATAATAGGTCTAGCCCCATAATATCATAGAAGTGAATGAATAATTCAACTGTCCACCTGTCTGGTCCTAGACTCTTATCCCTCGCTATTGAATTTAATACAAAATGTTATTCATCCATAGTGATCGGGCAACCAATATCATCATATTCCTCATTGAACATTATTGGATATAATTGAATGAACTCTAATTGTCTCTCTATATCCACCCCTTCTCTGTCTCGATATTTGTTTTCCAAAGAAACATACAACTTCCTATTGAATATTTGTTTGTGTTGTAATGATTTTTCCCTCTCCATCCTTCAGACCCCAAATCGAGTTCTCTCTCCTCCTTTTGGTGGCAAAATTATGATAAAATTTTATATTTTTCCCCTCCTACCCATATCTCATGGTTTTTAAGCTGTAATTCCTCCTCCTGAAGGCTTAAAATATTAAGTTTGTGCCCTTCTAGAGCAAGAATCTTTTGTTTATGTGATTATGAGAAGTATTCCAAATCAGCAAGATCAGATAACTCATGTAACTTATGGACTTCAATTCATTTATGTTCTTCCTCTTTTTTTCTTGCTCCCAGTTTTTAGTCACCTTTTTTAGATTGTTAAGTTTGTGACATACCAAATCCATCATAGAGGTACCCAAATTATATACAAATTTTGACCAAGAATCGCATACCAATATATTAAATGCATGATCCTTGAGCCATGTGTTATTAAATTTGAAAGGTAAGCTCGACCTAGTGAAATCCCATTTCCAGTGTAGGAATATTGGATCGTGATGAGAGAGTGTAAAGGGGGATACCCATGACTGCATTATACCAAGTTGGTCCACCAAATTTTCATGGACCATAAAATTGTCAAGTCTTTTTGAAATACCTACAACACCAAATCAACCATTCCTCCAGGTAGGGAACTTAGGGCCTTGATAGATGTACACTAAATGTTTTTTCCCAAATAGTTCCCCCATTTGATCCATTTTACACTTAGTGCCCTAGATTTCATCAACTGCCATGGTCAAATTTAGGTTGCAGAATGAGAGGTCTGATTTTCAGTAGACCACATCGATCCATCCTATCCTAGAATATCTGTTTGGAGGAATATGGATCATATATATTAAGGATGTGTATCTGCATGCTGGATCCTTTGGAAAATCCTAACAGAATAATACCTGTAAAAGATCTGTATGCCCTAAAATTAATGACCTGTGGGTTCCATAAAGGAGCAAAACCACTAGATTTCCTAGTGGCATTCGTTGCATTGACACCCCAACTTGTGCATATCTTTAAGAAGTATCTCCATGCCATTTTCCAAGACACCATGGGCTCTTATATAAGGACTACCATCTATCTCTCATTCTTAATCAAATGTTTTAGGGAAAATCTTTTTGGGGCATTCCCCAAGCCCCTCATGTTTAAGGGCATAATTTTCATGTGGGAAACATTTTGGAGGACAAAGAATCTCTAAGTGCTTGGGGGATGGAATCCACAAAACAAGGAAGTATGAAAGGATCCATATCCTCCAATAGGTTGATGGCCATGTCAGAAGAAGCAAGGTCTCCAGATGAAAAGTTTCTTATTTTTAACCCCTGCCTCTTCCAAATTGTAACATTATGCCTCAAATTTGGACTGATTTGTAAACATTCTGAGGAGAAAAAAGATGACTTAATAGTCAACGACTCCATGTCAAGAGATGAATTATGTTCCAAGAGCTCTATGTCACTACCCACTGAATTTGCATGTGAGTGAACCCCATAATAAGAGTTGAATCTAATAGAAGGTGATAGATTCTCATCAGGTTTACATGAATGACCAACCCCATGGACAGAGACAATATCCTTTGGTGAGACACCAAAATAATTATCATTTGAGGCTAGCAGACTCAACCTCAGGAGAAGAGGGATGAATATATGGAAGACACCCCAATTTTCCCTTTCTGGATCACAAGATTTTTAAGAGAATTATTTAAATTACCCATATTAACCATATGGTTATGAACATTTAAATCCATCTAGTTTACAAGAATATCCATAGAAGAAACTACACAAGGAGAAAATGCAACATCTAGGATAATACTTAGCTCATTACAAAGGACAAAATCCTAAAACTCCACTAGTGTCTCATCTTTATGTTTTGTCCCTAGTTGCTTGAGTGTCCATATGTTCCTCGACCACTAGTTAGAAAGATGCATGACCCAAAAATGTCGAGGACATGAAGGAAGCAGGTGCCATGTCGAATGGCGCCCCAAAATGTAGAAAGGGATGCCCAATAGTCTATATTGCTATCCAGAAAGTAGAATCTCCCCAAACTAGGTCAATTTTCGCAGATAACCCACTCGTGAAGTCCACCTCATCAAAGCGCACACTATCCTCTTATCCAATGTTATGCTCTTAACCTGAAAGACGATACAAGAATACCAAATATGCGTAGAAATATACCCAGAACATAGAACAATGAGAAATAACAGCAAGTATTTTATTATTTAGAAAGCAATGTTCACTTGCCTCTTCGAGGGGGCAACCTCCAATAGAGCAGAGCTCGAATACAAAATAAGACACGATGCTCCTCGCAGGGAGTCTCTATCCTTTATATATGACTCATGGATGCAATACCATGGAGAAATACCATGGTTCTTATTAATACCATCTATCTAATACCATGGCCCATTTGCAACTAACTGTGGTCCTGTCATTAAATGCGAGTTAACCACTTACAATTATTAATATGAGCTTTATTGACTCTTTACTTAACTATAAATATGACTCGATCCTACTACATAAATAAGGGGGTTAGGGTGGGACCCTACCATGCCCTCCCCCATAAGAATAGCCTTGTCCTCAAGGCTGAAGCTACGGAAACTGCTGAAGAATAGTGGCTGGTTCCTAGGTTGCATCTTCCGGAGAGGTGTCTTTCCACTTGACGAGGACTCCCTTGATCATGCGGCCACACAGGTGTCGTTCTCGTGTGTCTAGGACCTATTCAGGTTGGAGCCATATTGACCCTTCTTCATCCAATTTAGGTAGACTGGTTTGAATTCTGCAATTGTTCCCAATCACTTCCTTGAGGCATGAGACATGGAAAACTGGATGGATTTTTGCAGTGGGTGGCAAAACTAGCTTGTAGGCCACTTCCCCAATGCGCTGAAGTACTTGATACGGTCCGTAGAATTTTGGAGATAGTTTCTGACAACCCTTGTCTTTGAGTGATGTTTGCTTATATGGTTGCAGCCTCAAAAATACCTGATCCCCTTCTTGAAATTGGCGTTCTGAGCGATGCTGATCTACCTGTTGCTTCATGTGGTTTTGAGCTTGATGAAGATTCTCTCTAAGATGGGCGAGCATGGTTGTGCGGTTCTGTAGGAGTTGATCCACTGCTTGTACCTTTGAGCACCCCTTGATATAAGAAGTAGGGGAAGGAGGGAGTTGACCATAAACTGCTTCATAGGGAGTCACTTTAGTGGTGGCATGATAGTTGGTGTTATACCACCATTCAGCTAGAGGTAACCACTGTACCCAAAGATGTTGCTTTTCTGAAGTGAAACACCTAAGGTAGGTTTCCAGACATTTGTTGACTGCTTTAGTTTGACCATCTGTTTGTGGATGATAGGAAGTACTGAGTTTTAGTTAGGTACCTTGTAGCCTGAAGAGTTCCTTCCAAAAATTACTAGTGAAGATCGGGTCACGATCAGACACAATAGAAGTGGGCATGCCATGCAATTTGAAGATCTGATCCATGAAAGATTGAGCGACCAAAGTCGGTGTAAAAGGGTGGGGTAGGGCACAAAAATGAGCATACTTAGAAAGTCGGTCCACAACCACCATGATCACTGACTTGTTTCCTGAATTTGGAAGACCTGTAATGAAATCCATAAAAACCTCCATCCATATTGATGCTGGGATGGGAAATGGTTGTAATGTGCCTGGTGCTTTGACTATCTCCCCTTTGTGGCGCTGACAGACATCGCATTCCGCTACAAAAGTAAGAATTTAATTTTTCATGCCTGTCCAAAAAAATGATCTTCTAGTGCAAGCATACGTCTTCTAAAAGCCTGAATGTCCTGTAGTGGGGGATGAGTGAAACTCCGCCAAAATGCGGCTTTTGAGGGTGGATGTTGGTGATATTACGACTCTGTCCTTGTAGCGAAGAATCTCATCCTGCCACGAGTAGCCCTTGGTGGAATTTGGATTCGCCTGCAATTGAGTAATGAGTTGGGAGAGCCAGGGATGTGAAAACCATTCCCTGCGAGCCTCTTCAATCCATTCTGGAATGGGAAGGGACATTGCAAGCATGGTACTTTCCTCCTCAAATTGGCGAGATAATGCATCTGCTACAATATTTTCACGCCCTTTCTTGTAAATGATCTCATAATCATATCCCAGCATTTTGGAGAGCCATTTATTTTGTTGTTGTGAGGATAGGCATTGCTCCAAAAAATATTTAAGACTTTGATGGTCTGTGCGGATTTCGAAACGTTGCCCCAATAAGTAAGGTCACCAGGTATCTACTGCATGTAAGATGGCCATCATCTCCTTCTCATAGGTAGATTGTCCCAGATTCTTCCCACTTAGTTGTTGGCTTGTGAAGGCCAAGTGTCAACCTTCCTGCATTAAGACTGCCCCAATACCCGTACCTGAAGCATCACATTCAATGACAAAAGATTTGGTGAAGTCGGGTAGTGATAAGACTGGAGTGGAACACATGGCATTTTTGAGAGCTGTAAAGGCCTGTTGTGCTTCATCATTCCAGAGGAATGAATTTTTCTTGAGGAGTTGAGTGAGGGGCTTCGCAATGCGACCATAATTGCAGACAAATTTGCGATAGTAGCCCGTGAGACCCAAAAATCCTCTCAGGCTCTTCAAGGTCTTAGGTTGAGGCCAATCCTACATTGCCTGGATCGTTTTGGGGTCCACCCTGACACCTGCATGCCCCACAATGTGGCCCAAATACTCAACTTCTTCCATGCCAAAAGAACACTTGAACATCTTAACAAATAATTTATGCTCGCGGAGCAGTTGCAAGAGCAGATCTACATGATGAAGATGTGCGGCCCAAGTGCGACTGTAGATGAGGATGTCATCGAAGAAAACAAGGACAAATTTTCTGAGATATGGTTTGAGTAGGTGGTTCATAAGGCTCTTAAAAGTAGATGGGGCATTACAAAGACCGAATGGCATGACCAGGAACTCATAATGGCCTTCATGAGTTCTGAAATCAGTCTTTGGAATGTCGATTTCTTTCATGCGAATTTGGTGGTAGCCCGAGTGAAGATCAAGCTTAGTGAAGAATTGAGCCCCATTTAGTTCATCCAGCAAATCATCAACAACCGGGATGGGAAATTTATCTTTGACTGTCAACTTATTGAGGGCCCTGAAGTCTGGACACATACGCCATTCCCCATCTTTCTTGAGCACCATGACCACCGGTGATGAATAAGGACTAATGCTGGGACGAATGATGCCTTCTTCCAAAAGTTCCTTGATTATTTTTTCTATTTCATTCTTTTGGGTGAATGGATATCTATATGGGCGCACATTTGGTGGTTGGGCCCCTAGGACCAAAGTGATGCTATGATCATGTTCCCCTCTCGAGGGTGGAAGCTCATGAGGCTTGTCAAAGACTGGCAGATGGTTATTTAAAATCTGTTGCATCTCAGGATGAATCGGAAGAGAATTGGGTTCGAAGGCCTGGATGGCATTAAATTGAGCTATAACTCCATGATGGCCCTTTTTTAACAATTTTTCCATCCTATGTGAGCTGATGATAGAGGGAGCTCCTACATGGAGTTCGCAGAGGGTATGTGTGTGGTTGTTCTGCTTAAGGCTCATATATAACTCCTGGAAATCCATTGTGATTGGGCCAAGTGTGCAAATCCATTCAGCACCTAGGAAAATGTCGCACCCTCCCATGTGTATGGAAAACATGTGGGTCTTCAACTAATAATCCCCCATTTGAAGTTTGACATTTTCACAGCGGCTGTCACATTTCATTGTTCCCCCATCCGCAATTTGGACTTGGAAGTTAGAAACTGCTTGTACAAAACAATGCATTGCTTTCACGACTCTTTGATGGATAAAATTATGTGTACTTCCACTATCAATCAAGACTACTATTGGGTGATTCTTAATAAAACCTTTGATTTTGAGAGTTTGAGGCGAAGAAATCCCTACCAAAGCATGCAATGAAATAACTGGTTCTTCAGGGACATTGTCCTTCTGGTTGTCCTCTTCTTCCTCCTCGGGTTCCTCAAGTGGTGGGGCTTCCTCCGATGAGCTGTGATCAGTAGCATCAATTTGAAAAAATTTGGGCTCCTTGCATTTATGACCTGGGGAGTATTTTTCATCACAGTAGTAACATAATCCCTGCTTTCTTCTTTCTTCCATTTCTGCAGGTGACACCTTTTGAACCTTAAGTGTTTGGGTAGTGTTGTGAGCTTGTGGGGGGCGACCCTTGGCGGTGAAATTTGGGCGAGTGGACTGGGCCGCTAACGCACGTTCAACTTCACGAGCTACCTTGCAAGCCTCCAGCCATGTGGGAGGGTGGTGCAGTCGGACGTGAGCTTGTATGGCCTCTTTAAGACCACTGATAAAACATTCCATGTAGAACTCATCTTGTAGACCTAAAGTGCGGAAAGCTAAGGCTTCAAAGGCTGTAATATATTCATCCACTGTTCCAGTCTGTCTGAGCTTAGTGAGACGACCCAAAAAAGCAGAGTCATGGTCAAAGCGATCCATAAGAGCTTTTTTGAATGTGTCCCAAGTGAAGGGCCTTCCATAGCAACGTTGATGCCATTGCCACCATTGCCATCTTTCATTGTCCAAGTACATGCTCCCCACCATAAGCTGAGTGGCATTATCCAAGATGTAATTCAGATTGAAATATTGCTCCATTTGTGCTATCCATGCTGCTGGGTGAGAGCCATCAAATTTATGCATATCCAGCTTGGGTGGTCACGGATGGGATTGTTGGTGGGTGCCCCAGAGGTGAAGAGAGTGGCTAGACTCACCCTCACTGTGTTCATTGCCAATATATGCCTCCTCGCGGGCTTCCGCCTTGCCCATAGAGAGTGTTGTAGTTATTTTCGCCAGCTGGTCTTGGATGTCTTTCAAGGATGTTTCAAGTTTTTCGATCTTCTCATTGGCCATAGCTTGAGCTCTAGTTTCTACCATGCACCGACCCGATGTACTTGAAATTTGGGACTGCCCTAATTTTTTTTTTTTTTGGCACTAACAATTGAATGGTACCACCTTGCTCAGCTCGTCGTCCTGATTCTTATGGGCTAAGTCAATGCTGCCAAAAGTCCTGTGTGCATGCCTCCCCAAATGTCAACGCTGCCAAAAGTCCTGCGTGCATGCCTCCCCAAATCCACTAGTTTATGCGCTCAACAACAGATCCCATGGTTTAAAGACGCCGGAACACGTCTCTAGCCAAAATTTTTTTAGCTAAAAAATGGAGATCCCACTGGCCTTGGAAAGCGCTCTGATACCACTTGTTATGCTCTTCACCTGCAAGACGATACAATAATATCAAATATGCACAGAAATATACCCGGAACATAGAACTGTGAGAAATAACAACAAGTATTTTATTATTCAGAAAGCAATGTTCACTTGCCTCTTCAAGGGGGCAACCTCTAATAGAGCAGAGCTCAATTACAAAATAAGACACGATGCACCTCGCAGGGAGTCTCTATCCTTTATATATGACTCATACATGCAATACCATGGAGCAATACCATGGTTCTTATTAATACCATCTATCTAATACCATGGCCCATTTGCAACTAACTGTGGTCCCATCATTAAATGCGGGTTAACCGCTTACAATTATTAATATGGGCTTTATTGACTTTTTACTTAACTATAACTATGCTTCGATCCTACTACATAAATAAAGGGGTTAGGGTGGGACCCTAACATCCAAACCTCCCATATTGCTTTCCTCCAGGAAGACAAAATTCCCAATGGCATTCCCAATCACCATGATAGCTTGTCAAGACCAGAGTTCCAGAGGGAGCCCTAAAAGCTTCATCCATACCACCTCTTTAAAGGGGTTAAAACCCACATACAATTATTTTAATGTCAGGAAGCTCCACCTGTGGACCCAAGGAAGTGTAAATTTTTTAGATATGTAGCCCCAACCCAGTTTCAAAGGTTTTGCATGTATTTTAATGCCCACAATGCCTTATGTTAGCTGATATATAAAAAATTAATGCAAATTTTATTGAAACACTACATGACTACTCTACATTTACTTTTCTAGTTGATAAGAAAATGAAGACATAAGCGTACACAAATTTTTACATTGATTTTTGGTCTAACTTGACCGTAGAAAAACCCACAAAGGGAAAACAAGTATAAGAAGGATTTTAATTAGCTTATTCTCATGAAAATTATTACAACAATGATTATAATAGATTGTTCTTATCTCTCCATTGGAAAGAGGGCCACTGTCAGTCCTCCTTCTCCTTGATTTTCTGTCCAACCTTTAATGTCTAGAAAATCAAGCCTCTAACTGTATACCTTTCCCTAGAAATTTGAACTTTAGATTTGATTTTGACTTCCTTGTAATTCAATCCAGTCAAACCTCTATTTAATGTGCATACCTCCTTGAAATCAACATTGACATACATGCAATCATCTCCTCGAATTATGTTGTCTGTCACTCAAATATACTCCTAAAATTTGTCCAGAAGGTTGACTTCATGCCTAGAAATGTGTGCAGCCTGTGTATCTCTTCTCTTCCACGAAAAATCCTCCAACCAGTCCCTCCTTTAGGCCTCGAACTGTGTCCTAAAGTACATTGGTTTTCTCCAACTTTTTTGTGCCGCTTCCTTAGGCTTGAACTCAGCCTCCTAGGAATGTGTGTCTGTTGTAGCAAATGGATTCTCTATTGTAGAAACCCTTCTCCTTCAACTATTCTCCTCCTCTTCCTTTGTTCTCCTTCTCTCCAAATGCAGGTGAAGAATAAAAGTGTTTCTCACCTTTTTCTTCCTTTTTAGCTCTCATTAAATAAGAAAACTTAACCCATTTTTATGAAGGGTTGAGATTAAATCTTAGCCCTCTAGATCAATGGTGGAGATCATTCCCTCACTTGAACCCCAATTCATGTGGTCCTCTTCATTAATGACTCCTAGTCACTTTATAGCTTTTTATTTGTACCATGTACTTTTTCTGCATATAAAGTTAACTTAAAATTATAAAGTGACTTTAATATTAAAAGTACCTAGTACATAAAGTACCACATAAAGTAACTTTATAACATGATTTTAATATAACTCATAAAATCACGTGTTATAAATATTTTTCTTAGGCAAAAAGGGAGATGCACTAGGAAACACCTCCTTGGTACCTTTTGTCTTCAACAAGAAAAATAATGGTTTTTTCACATCCTCCTAATAGAAGAAGTGGAAATAGAACCAGTCGTTAAAGAGAACATTAATAGAATTTTTGGCCGATAATTTAACAACTTGTCTGTAGTGAGACTTTTTGGAAGCTTTTCCAGTGGGTTTTTTAGTCTAATTTCTCTAAAATATGGTAGGAATTTATTGAAATCACAAGTTTGATGGGTATCCCCTGCACAAGCCAAGTTCCAGTGATTTTTGGCCGATAATTTAATGAGTCTTTAGTGAGACTTTTTGGAAGCTTTTCCGGTGGGTTTTTTTGGTCTAATTTCTAAAATCCGGCGGGAATTTATTGAAATCACAAGTTTGATGGGTAGCCCCTGCACAAGCCAAGTGCCCTAGGGGTTTTTCAGGGTGGTGAATCCATACATACACTCAAAAAATAAGTTTAAATAACACAAATCAAGATTTCACCTCAAAATTTCTGCCATATTCTAGCACCAAAATATCCAAAAAATCACACTAGTCCATAATTTAATATGTGGAACTAATGTAGGTGGATCCAATCCTTCATTTGTGTGCCATTCATCCTGGAAAATTCCCACCTCTAAATAATTGCGTGTTGGTGAAGCCTAGTCACCCTGTCCTAGAATATATCTTCACCGAAAATAAGTTTTTGAATGTCCTCCAATGAACGCACCACTTTTGATCCGTGACCATGAGAATTAGGCACCAGAGAAGAACCACGTTTGGAAATATAACACCTCACAAAAGCACCATTATCGAGTGTCTTAGTTGAGTACCTAACATGTATTAGAAAGTAAGTGAGAAAGATGTTCATGGTCTTCTGCCTCCACGGATTAACTCGTCAACATTTGCATGCCAATGCCAAGTGTTACGTCAGAAAATTGATTAGATGGCCCCATTAACACCAATTGTATCCTATCACCGGAGTAGCTAATTATGAAATATCCTTCGAACAATGTCCAACAAATATACCCAATCGGCTAGAAAATCTAATCTCAATCATTGTTGAGCCGAGAGGCTTATTCTACAGCCCAGTATGAATTGGCCAGAAAATCTAATCTCAACCATTGTTGAGTTGAGAGGATTGTACAACCCCGTATTGTGTGTAACGTTGTTCTTCCGTCATCAAAGTTAAAGTTGAAATTTTTCTCATGTTGGCTAAAAAAAAATTTAAAAATATAAACATATATATATATATATATATATATATATATATATATATATATATATATATATATATATATATATATACGATTTGCACATGAAGAAATTGGATCCCTCTGGGTTCATGTTAAAGTTTTTAAAAAATCTAAAAATAATAACTATACAATTTGCACGTGAAGAAATTGGATCTCTCGTCTCATATTAAATCAATATTTAAGATAGATCTATGCTAGTCAATACAACACATCAAGTCTCCCACCAATGTTAGAAAAGAGGGTCAATATTCCAACAAACCACTCCACTAGGCTATCTGATGAAAAGAGATTCTCAAAAATCTATCACAACCCCGTTATAATGAAAGTATCCATCTTTACCAATAACACCTTTCTATATTCAACCATATCCCTCACAAAGTGATATTGAAAATCAATGTTAGGTCCCTATAACACTAGTGTAACCCTTATATTGTTATTGTTGTGCACCATATAAGCCCATTATTGTTATTGTTATTGTTATTCCCTTACATTATTATTTTTATGTAGGGCCTAATTATATTTTGACCCTTTAGACTCCTATATATACCAAGGAGGTCTTTTCATTTGAATAATCCAAGAATTGTTCATTTATGTGATGTAAAAGGAGGTTTTCCCCCTCGAAGTGGATTGTAATTGTTTGTTTCTTATCATTTTAAGTCATAAGGATCATAACAATTGGTATCAAAGCTCTTGATCCTAGGGTTTTTCTTATTCAAACAAGTTATCATGGAATTTTAACTATAATTTTTTTTTTTTTTTTTTTTTTTTTTTTTTTTTTTTTTTTTATGTGAATATTTAGACCATGATTTTTTTACCACATGGAGGTGAGATCTTGATCAATCTCTAGTTATAATTTCAAACCTTGGTTTGCTATATTTTTGGATATATGGTCCAAGGAAGGAATGGCGCCCTTACCTAATGGGAAGACACTTCACATTTAAAACATATCATGAAGTCTTAATTACTTCTTCAAACAAAGATTATCTTCAAAATGGAAACAAGTCAAAAAGATGTTGGGTTGTGACTTTTAAATCATCTACAAAAAAGGGAAGCAAAATGTTGTTGCAAATGCACTCTCAAGAAGGGATGAGGATGTGGAGGAATTTCTCAATGCCATTTTTATTATCTAACCTGATTGGATAACTGAAGCAAGGGATGAATGAAATAATGACAAAGAGGTGCGAACACTCATTCAAATTTTTGAGTAAGATCCTAGAGCATCTGACACATTTATCTAGAAAAATGATTCACTGTGGTACAAATATTACTTAGATCTATGTAAGAACTCCCAACTCAAACAAAAGGTTCTTTTGGAATTGCACACCTCTCCTATAGGAGGGCACTCAGGATTTTTAAAAACTTACCACAAAATCAAGAAGGAAATTTTTTTGGATGGCCTTAGATCTTTTATTTATAAGGTTGTGGTAGAATGTTTAGTTTACCAACAAAATAAAGTTGATACAATTAAGACCCGGGTCTTTTACAACCATTAGCCATTCCGAGTCAGCGTTGGGAGGAGGTCTCACTGCCTTTTATCACTTGTCTACCCAAGTCCGAAGGAAAGAATGTCATCATGGTAGTTGATAGTATTGCCAAGTATGAACACTTTCATGCACTATATCATCCTTTCAAATCCAGTATAGTCACTACTACATTTGTGGAAACAATTCAAAAGCTACATTGAAAGCTAAAGATTATTGTAAGTGACAAAGATCCCATTTTCAGTGGAAATTTTTGGATAAAATTATTTTCTTGTCTTGTTATTCAATTGGTTCATAGCTCATCTTATCATCCTGAATATGATGGGAAAACTGAGATAGTAAACAAATTTTTGGAACGACATCTTCTTTTCTTTGTATATAATAAACAAACACAATGGGTCAAATGGTTACCTCTAGCAGAATGGTGTATAACACTTCCTTCCATACCATAACAAAAATTACCCCACTTATAGAACTTTATGGATATAATCCGCCATCAATCAAATCTTCTCTAAGATATAATTTTAAGGTTCAAGTAGTCGAAGATCACATCGAACACCACCAACAAGTTCTCCAACTCTTAAAGGATAACCTGACTTTAGTGCAGAATCAAATGAAACAACAAGCAAATCAATATTGTAGTGAAAGAAGTTTTGATGTGTGTGATTGAGTATTTTTATGGCTACAACCATACAAACAAATGTCCCTCAAGCAAGCTAAGAAGGATAATAAATTATCACCCAAGTACTATGGTCCTTACAAGGTGTTGCAAAAGATTGGTACTATGGCATACAAATTGGAGTTGTATGAATCTTCGCGAGTACACTCAATTTTCCATGTTTCTTGCTTAAAGAAGGTTAAAGGTGACAAGATACTAGTTCAAACTATATTTCTGGAACTTGATGTGGAAGGAAAACTCATATTGGATCATGAAACAATCATAGAAACAAGAATTTGACAACTACATAATCAATTAGTTTAAGAGTATCTCATTAAGTGGAACAACTTACCTACTGAAGATTCCACATGGGAGGGTAAATATTTTATGAAGCATCCATAACAACTCAAACATTGACGAGAACACATTTTTGAAGGAGAGGGGCATGTTAGGTCTCTAAAATACTAGTATAACCCCTATATTGTTATTTTTGTGCCTCATAGAAGCCCACTATTGTTATTGTTGTGCCCTTACATTATTATTGTTATGTAGGCCCTAGTTATATTTTGACCCTTTAGACTCCTATGTATACCGTGTGTATACCAAGGAAGTATTGTCATTTGAATCATCCAATAATTGTTCATTTATGTGATGTAAAAGGAGGTTCCTCTCTCGAAGTGGAATGTAATTATTTGTTTCTTACCATTTTAAGTCGCAAGGATCATAATAATCAATATGCTTTGTCTTTAACTAATAAGCATGGTTCTTAGCTAAGAAAATTGCACTTTGGTTGTCACAATCTATCCTTATAGCTTGTTGTACTAACCCCATACCTGAACACAATCTCTATAACCAAATTTCTTCCTTGCTTGCATTAGTGGCTACCATGTATTCAACTTCTGTAGTTGAAAGTGCCACAACATATAGTCTCTTTCTCATCCAACTGATTGCTCCTCCAAATAGGTTAAAAATATACCTCCAGTCCAATCTGCATCAATGGAGCCATATATGTCCAACACTTTGTCCAATCTTTATCTTCCTTGGTAGCATAAAGCATAATCACTAGAGCCACATAGATACCTAAAAACCCTCTTTACTATTGTCCAATGTTCCTTCCCTATTTTTGACACAAACTTGATCAACACTCTCAATGCATGTGCAATGTATAGTTTGGTAAATACCATTACATACATCAAACTTCTAATTGCACTCACATATGGAACACAAGACATGTCCTCTTCCTTTATTTGTCACCCCATGGTTCCAAGAGTTTGATGCAAACACTATGGTGGTATCAAGGATGCCAGTATGGGTAAGGTTGCATAATCTCCCAATACACTTTTGGCATTTCAAGACCTTATCAGCTATAGGGAATACCCTTGGAAGAATGTTAAAGATTGATACAGATAGACATTTAAAAGGAATTTTTACTTTTGCTAGGATATGCGTCGAGGTAGATCTCAGCCAAGGATTACCTGAAAACATCATCCTGAATTTTAACAATATTCAGTGGAAACAACCTTTGGATTATGAAAACACAACATTCAGGTGCAGGGGATGTCAACAAACAGGTCATTTGCTCAATGCATGTCCCAGCAAGAGCAAGCCACAACAAAGGAAGCACAAAGGGTGGCAGAACCTAGATGAAGTATTAAAGAGGAGAACAGCACGAAAGAAAACCCCTCCGGTAACAGAAGAGGAAGAAACAGAAGCAGAAGAGGATGATACCACCATAGAGGAAGTTGAAATAGAGAATCAGAAGGAAAACAGAGTAGTCAACAAGGAACCACAGCCACATATTATTCAGGCAGAGACCCAGCAAAACAATGCAGAGCTGATAAGCGTGGATCAAAGCATGGGAGGCAACAAAAGGCACCACCACTCAGACACTTCAGATTCAGATAAAGAATCAGGGCAGCCGAACGAAACAACTCAGATAGTCATTGCTTCGATCGAGCCCACTCTGGGTGAGTGGCGCAAGGTCGAAAAGAAAAAGGGGCGAAAAACATGAAGCATGAGCCTCGCTCATTGCTGGAGACATTTTTTCCCCCTTTTTTGTCTCTGTTCTATTCTCTTCTTTTCTTCTTTGGGGTGCGTCAGCACTCGTGCCCAAGTGGCAATTATCTGAATGCTTCATTGCATCTGCTAGTGTAACTTTTCATTAATTCTTTAATAAAAGGTTACCGTTTTTTTCCTTGGAAAAAAAAGACATGTCCTCTTCCTCTTCCCGTGACTTGGGACACCATTCTTCATATAAATTTACACCTACATGAATAGGAAACTTCACCAATTTACTTTATTGCATATTAAACCTCTGTAATATTGTCTCAACATACTTCCTCTGATTTAGCCAGAGTTTCCTCTTTTTCCAGTCTCTTTTATTTTCCATGGACAAACTAAAATTTGCAGCGCCAAGATCCTTCATGTCAAATTTAGAGGATAATTGCGTGTTCGCATCCTGGATAATTTCTCTATCATTTCCAATAAACAAAATATCATCCACATACATGACCAAATAAATAACCAACTTATTTAAAATATGCATAGTGATTTGCTTTCCTCCTTGTGAAGCCAAGTGCCTACACACACACATATGTATCAAATTTTTTATGCCACACCCTTGGTGATTGCTTTAAACCATGCATAGACCTTTTTAGCCCACATACCAGTTCTTCTTACCCTTCACTGCAAAGAATTATAGCTGCTTCATGTAGATATCTTCTTCTATATCCCCATATATGTATGTTGTCTTCATGATTTGTGTTACAAACTTGAAGGTTTATGGAAAATTTGCAAGTAATTTTTTATGTCTTTAAGGCAATGGATCAATTTTCAAAAGTACATAAATTTATGGATTTTAAACTCATTTTGCAGCATAAAAATAATGAAAAATATAGCATACACAACAAAATGATAAAGGAGTTCACCCCTCCTGGGCTACATCTCCTGATCTAGCTTCCAATGTTGGGCCTCTTTCATTAAGTGCTCAAATATGTGATTTCATGGATTTAAAATGCTCAGAATGCAAAAATAATGTCTCCAATGGCTTTAGAAGACCCAAAAACCTTAGGCTAGGCTCTTGTTGGGCTCAAATTGGCCAAAAAATGACAAAGTTATGGCTTAGAGAAGTTTTGTTGCTAACTGATCTACAAACTGGGCATTATGTCTAACCATCCTACTTTTTTTGTATTTTTGGAGATCGTCGAGCACTAATTTCGCCTGGCATTGGTGGGATTCCCATTGGATTGGGTGCAATTTGTTAGACAATTAATTCGTCCAATAATACCTAAGCGCCAAATTTTTGCCCTGCACCTGTTCTTGTGAGTGTATGTGGTTGGGGGCCAGGCTTAAACACACCTCCGCCACTTCGCACCTTTCACCGGCGGGTGAGGTCACATTAACGTCCATGAGGCTGGGGGCTGGGCTAACCACCCGCCCTCGCTAGGCTAGCTCCTTTCTTCTCCACCGATGGTTCCCTTGCTTCCAAAAGATCTGGGGCTGGTCGCCTTATCCTCCACGTCGAACCTTAGCTCCTTCCCACTCGGATATCAGTCCTATGTCGTCAATGGAATGAGGGGCTAGGGCTCCACCCAACCCCTCTTCACTTCTGCACCCGAAGTATTTTATCCTCCGGTCATGTGTGATATTGTGTGACCATGGGTTGGGCTAAGCCCAGGGTCCTTAGGTCTTGGCTCCTGCGATCATATGGGGTGCCATTAGACCGGGGCTAGGGGCTTAGCCCCAACCCTTTCCCCCAAACTACATTTCGTTAATATTTAAATATAAGTTGGCGACCATGGTTTTTAAGCACCACCAATAGAAGAGATGATAGAGCGCAAAAGTTATAGGCCTGAGGTTGGGGGTTAGATCCTTCCCAGGCCTATGGCTTAAGGTTTCTGGCTTTTTCGTGACCTTAAAAATTGGATAATGATGATAATAATAATAATAATAATAATAAGCATTCCTCCTATGGATTGGATGATAATAATAATAATAATAATAAGAATTCCTCCTATGGAGTGGGAGCTCCTCCTCTGTGACCATTGGTCTAATCCTCAAGAATTCAAGAATTCAAGAAGTTTTTTGTTTTTTGTTTTGTGTTTTGTTTTTTTTTTTTTTTTTTTTCATGTGTGTATCTATGCTCCCAGGTCAAAGGATTTGAAACTCTAGCCAGGGTGGACACTTGGCTGGAGGAAAATCCAACGAAATACACTGAAGCTCTTCATTTGATTTTAGAGGATTCAAATTCTACTATGCAGAGGTTGGGGTATGAGATCCAAACTAATTTTACCAGTGCACAGTAGTAGGGGTATTACCAAGATACCACATTGAAGTTCTAGATTCCGCTTCAAGTCACTACATAATGATAGATTGCTGGACATTTATTAGGAGTTTATTCTTCAATTTCTCAGATGTTTCAATTGGTTTGTTAAAGTTGTTTTACCTTCTTTCCTCGACCCAAACATATAATATTGATCTTAGTTACCATGCAAGAAGTTAATGTGTGAATTTTGTTAAAGTGGTTTAATCTATTGGAACTTTATTCCTAGTTGTATTCAAAGTGAAGGTGTCAAATTCAGTCAATTTAATACTAAATAAAAAATCATTGACAATTGTATAATATTTGGAAAATATTTGAAAAGGGTTATGATACATTTAATTTATTTTAATATTTAAAACATTTTAATGATTTTTTTTAATTTTCATGATATGAATTGTTTTACGAATTATGTATCTGGATTAGAAACTAAGTGTTTTGTTGTCTATCTATAATTATTAGTGATTTAATTTATATAATTGTGCTAGATATAATTTAGTTAAATTAATAGTAAAAAAATTGTTATTGTATATTATTCATAAATATTAATTAACTTGTCTTTACAATTTAATTTAAAAATTAATTTAATACTAAATCGCAAATTACAGATAATCCCAACCACAGTTTGCTCTACAAAAGAAAGCGCCATTTGAGAGATAACAGTAAAAATTTTGTTCCATATTTCCGTGCTTTTATTGCCACAAACACAATTGCATTAAGCTCTATATCAATCATGTACAATGCCCATGAACTTTGTAGGAGACAAATGGTTGTGCAAAACAAGTTTCTTGGAACTGACACCTCATTCAGTTGAAACTAAGTTTCTCCATATCAATTTGAACATTTGAAAGAAACATTGCCAAAGAAATAAAGCTATAAAGCTTCATTACAGCCAATGAGGTAGGGTGCTCACCAAAAATCACCATTTCAGCACAATATTTTCACTTTCATTTCTATTTTTTTTTATGAAGGCTTTAATTGATCAGCCCAGACTCCAATTAGCTATATTTAAACCAGGTACTAGCTACTACCTACTAACTTGTTATACTTGTCGCAGTGTATAACACATTGAATTTTTTGATTGATTTTCTATTAGTTTATGGTTAACCAAACAAATTTGCAGCTTATCCATGATTTAACATTACAAATTGAATTTTATTATTTTTTTGTTAATATTTTAATTTATTTATCTTAATCTTGACATCTTATTTTGTAATGATTACATGTGTAAGTAGTAGTTTTATTTATATATAGTTACTAATTTTTAAGATCTTATGAAAGTTGTATAATGATGACAATGGTATAGTTACTATAATAGAAATTTTGTGCAATAAGAATTATGCCATATGGTGTTTCATGCAATAACTACTTAGTTACAATAATCATGACATGATTCTTTCAAATTTGGTATAGTTGTGATTATATATATATATATATATATATATATAAAAATCATTTATAAAATTATTTTTTTCAACTTTTCACATTTTAGAGAAGATTTCTTCTCATGGCCTAACATCATTGATAAAAAAAATTTGTTTTATGTGGGAAATATGATTCATTAAAATTTTAAAACCTTACAAAAATGGTAGTTTTATCCATCAACAAATCTTCATTGTTTTTTATTTTAATTTAGTTATATTTAAACTAAACCCATGTACTAGCTACTATGTAGCACTTGTTTTTTTAAAAAATTGATTTTTTATTTTAATTTAGCTATATGTAAACTACACTCATGTACTAGCTATTATGTAGCACTTTTTTTTTTAATGATGAGCTTTTAAAAATAATTTGGTTGACTATTAGCATCATGTGAATATTAGCTTTCCCAATTTATGGATTCTTTAAGTAATTTATGTTTGATATTTGTAATGTTAAAAGTATAAATTTTTATAATTTTAAGTGGTTTATTTTCTAATTATTATTATATATTTATTGTTAAAATTTAAATAAAATTTAACCTAATTGTATCATTTCTTTGTAATTTATTTGATTTAGGTTATCAAAATATCTTAAGTTCATGATATTTTTTTAATTCGAAGAGTATATTTTGTATTTTTTTTAAGTTGTTTTATGTGATGATTGGTGTTGGCTTTAATGGTGTATAATTAGAGTAGGCCTAATAGTTAAGAACATATTTTTTCTTGTCTGAGGCCACAAGTTCAAATTCATAGGGGGTAAAGTATGCAGTGCACACCTCAGTAGACTTTCGCAATAAAATGGTTGCTTGGAGGTGCTTGGAGGGGGGTCGTTTGTCACACAAACAAGGGGGTCTCATGCACCAATTTAGTGTCTCAGTTGGTTTTGACCTTACCACTATAGATCCATCTTAACCATAGAGCTAACATGAGACGAGAGGGATCAAATGTCTTGAGGGGCAAACTTCTTTTAGAGTGCAAAATACAATGTATAATTTTCAATTGTTTAAATTGTATTTTTAAATGTTATATAGAGTACAAAACTCAGATTTGTAAGTCCAAGAAATCAATGTTAGATTTTGACAAAAAAAACATATACCTAAAAAAGGACCAAATTGTAAAATAATGAGACCACTCAAATGTTTTAACCATAAAACTTATTTTTTTCAATGGTTTTATATCATATATACATAAAAAATAAAAATAAAATAATAATATATACATAGTTGACATTAAAATATTTTAGATAAAATTTGCATCGTACACGTTAAAATGGTCTTTTTGTTATTAATATATTATTAAGTATACATCAATAATAATTTGTATTAAAATATTTTATTGATAACCCACATTGAATATTTTATTATATACACAATTAAAATATTTTCTTTTAACATTTTTTTATATATAGATATATATGAAGTTGACATCGACATAAATTAGTTAACATAGATCTTCAAATAGTTTATTTAAATCCCGTGTTGAAATAATTTTGAAAAGTATAAGGTTTAAACGTCTTAATCACACTCTTTTTTTTACTTCTAATTACTTTATATGAAATTATATTATGTCAGATGGACAACTAACTAAACATGCATAACATATTCATTTTTGTTTTTATTATAGCCAACATTTGTTTTCTATTTAGATAATATTTTTATTTTTATTTCCAAAGGGACACGTGTCAACTCCACGTTGAGCATGGTGGAATTACACAACACTCACATATTGGACCGTAGAATGAGCCTCTTGGCTCAAAAATTAGATTATTATGTCTCCTTGTGGGACAACCGAATGGTTGTGACAATTGGATGTTATCCCTTCCACCCAGTTTCAAACCCCACAAGGCGACATCTTTGGCCAATTGAGATAAGGCTCAAGGAGTAGGCTCCCCCACCCTTGTGGAGTCTCAGCGCTTGCTAAGTCATAAATTCCTGGTATATATGGATTACGATCTGTTGGATATAATCTTGGTGTTATAGTGGTAACCACTAGGTTTGATCTTTGACCTTGCCCAAATTACTCCAACAAGTTACCAATTCACTGGTAAATAATAATATTTTTTTCAAATGAAAAAATCCAATAGTTTATTATAAGAAACAAAATTACATTTATAGATGTCATTTAACATTTTGCTTATGTATTTCCACCACTATGAGGACTCCAAAAGTAGGGTTATATGAGTCAATTTTACAATCCATGTATTATATCGTCAAAGTATCCACAAAGGAAGCAAAAAACATCTCATGAAAACTCAAAGGCACGACAAAAAAATTTGCAATATGTGCCTGCCATAAGTAAAAATAGGGGATATCTTGAAAACAATTGTAGTAAGAAGAGGGAAAGAGATCGACCTAAGACTAAATAGAGCTAGGAGTCATGAATATATTCTAGAGAGGAGGCTTGCAAAATTTCCTTAATCTTCCAGCAGCCCTTATCCAATGCCACACCAACTTTGGAGAGTGTGTCCACTTCTTCATTCTAATCCTTGTAAATGTGATCAAAGGAATCTATGAAAAAGAAATAGATAAATGTTTTCTATTTTCAAAAAGTGGTTAGAGACAAAAGTTGTTGGGTTGGTAAAGACCCTTCATCCAAAAAATAGCCACTTGAGAATCCCCAAAAAATTGTATGGAACGTAGGCTTTTCTCTTTTTCTAAAAGAAGGAGAAAAATACTCGAATGCCGAGTAGAATTGTTTGTAAAGGGATCTAAACCATCCATGAAAGATATGGAGTGAGAGTCAATAAGGTGTATAATCCTCCCATCACTCTCCATTAAGGGGTACCTTTTGTCGCAATATCAAAGAAGGCTCAAGGTATATTTGGGGCTATCTAAGAGGAGCATTTAGGTGAGAAGAATATAATTGTGCGATGTAGTATCCCACATCCAAAATTTCCAAACTTTGGATTATTAAGTGAGAAGGATAGGGAGCCTTATCCTCGAAAATGGCATGATTCAAAGCCAACCAAACAATCCATGAAGCTAAGAGAGGGAGAGCTTGAAATTTCCTTTCTCAAGGGGTAGAGAGTCAATCTTAAAGAGTCGATTCCATAATATCTCCTTGCCAAAGAAAAGAGATTCCAAAGTCTTTGAATTTCCTTCCAAACCTCTCTCGTTAAAGGGAAGGAAAGGAAAATATGATAGTTTGTTTCTTCCATCTGGAAAGATACAAAACATTTGTTTAGATGCTAAAATGATCTTTTTTTTTTATAGAATATCCCAAGTCAAGGCTTTGTTGTAAATTAACAATCATGTGAAAAGTTTGTTTGTTTGTTTTTTTTTTTTTTTAACAAAATAGCTTCCAAAGTTTCTTTCCCCACCACAGAGCCAACCCAAGATCCAATTCTCGTGAAAGTGAAGTATATCCCATTTTTTGGAGTGTACTTTCCAAAGGGTTGGGGGACCAAATCAATTGGTCAACCCAATCCACCTGGAGGACAAGGACTTTCACAGAGATCTAGTGTAGGAGTCTCAAACTTGAGCAAAATGGCCAACTAAGTGTAAATCCTTGTTGTGGAGCCAATGAGTGATACCAAAGAGAATTCATGACTCATAACTTGATTGAGATAATAGAAGTCATATCTCTTTAATGTTTGAATAAGTGAAGGAAGGGGGGATGTTAGTGTTGACAACCAATCCAAGGGTCTTTTCCCAAAGAACCTATGAGCCATCCTCAATTTTACAAATCAACCAACTGCTAGTTAGGGGGATGATTCCCTTCAATATCCTTTAACTCATTTTCCCCTTAGTTATGGATCAATTCTCTTTGAATTCCTCCTAATAGACGCGAATCTCTCTCATTGCAGTCAGAATTATGCATGGAAGTAGTGGTGATCAACTTCAAACTTGGATTTTGGCGTTAATTTCAATTTTTTCAATCCTTAACTCCCAAACTCACTTACGGCAAAAACCCCAATTCCTTGTGCAATTTGGAATCCAAAGATCTAGATAGATTTATTATTTCTCATAGTTCGAAGATTCGGATATCCCTACCACTTTGGATATCTTTCGATGTGGATACCTCCTTTAATTTGGATACCTCTTCTTTCCAGGCATTTCTTTAAGAATGGATTATCCAGTTTTTTCTAGTATTTGGGATCTAGCTTAGTGTTATAACTTGTGGAGAGATTCAACCCAGATACTTTGTAGTCCAGATTATCAATTGTGATCCAGAATCTAGTTGATGACTCATCATTCTAACCTTTTCTACAACCGAATACCTATGTTGGTATTAATTGACAACAATTTGTGACTGACACTTTCTCATTTCCATCAAATAACGACTCTTTTGAAAATTGAAAGATCTGACGTTGTCAAAAATTTGTGTTACAAGAAATGGGGCCTTTTCCAATCTAAAAATACCAAATTGCACTGTGAATTGATTTTGAAGCTATGAACCCTGAAATTGAACCTAAGAACTAGTTACCTGCAACAATCGATTATTCATGTAACATATAAGAAAACCAATTTGGCTCGTGTTCAATACAAAATGAATTCAAACACACAAAAACACATAGAAATATACAAATTGATTCATATATTCAACAATAGAGGTGAGGATTACAATTTTATAGTCATCATATTGTCTTCCTCTAATTTCCTCCGATTCGTTTCTCATGCACACACTCAAAACTCCAAATCACTCAATTACATAGAAAATCTCTTTACATAGAACTCTCATACAAGTCAACAACCTCCATCTATTTTTTAATATTATCTAATAATTTCTTACGCTAGCTAGATCTATCCCTTCTCATAGCAACTAAATGACACTAATCCTATCCTCTCTATCAATATAGATTCCTTCTAGATTTACAACTAGGAAAACATTACAATTTAAATAAAATTTAAGGAAACCGACATCCTTTAGTAAATGGATTGACCCAAGAATGTCAAAAAATATTTTGACTAGTAGATGCTCTGACATCAATGGAAAATTTGGATTATGGCTTTCCAGATGATAAAACCCTTTATCAATTTTTTTTCCCTAGCCTTAGATCTAGTCTACAATAGAAATTTGCGGCAAGTACTTCCCTTTTGTGACCTAGGACCAAATATCATAGCCTTGTATTAATCTCCATACAATTTTTACAATCAAATCCTTGGGAAACATAAAAGTGTTCTTCAAGCCCCAACTACCTAATAACTTCAACTTTCCCAACCTTTTCTAGGCGGCTAGTACCATGGCATTTTTTCCTCACAACTTGCCCATAAAAAATTGAAGGATACTTGATGAATTTTCCTTAAAATGGCTTTAAGAATTGAAGATATAGAGGTCAAGTAGATTGGTATGGGCTTCAAGAACTTCTTTTACCAAAACCAATTTGATAGCCTTGAAAATCCGTTTATGACATCGTTGTAACACTACCTACCATCCTCTTAAACTTATTATGGGATGTGGAATGTGTTACTTATGTTTTGAATCTTATTTTCAATGTCTATCGAGGAAATATTGTCATAACAATTTCCTCTTTTAACAAACCATTCCACATGAAGAAATTAACAAACCTGTTGATTCCATGGTAGACACTTATTAACATGAAGGTTATATTCACAAACATAGCACAAACTACAAGCTTGTCTTTCAATAGAAAGCACTCATATATATGTACCTTGGAATTTGAACTTGAGTGGTTTTTAGAATGTTTTTCTATAACTTATTAATGAGTTCTCCGCCTTAAGGGGGAGTGGGGAACAATAATCCTTATGCATTCTTCCTTGTCTTATTATTAATGGGACATCTCTTGGAAACCTCCAATGTGATTCACTAGGAGGTTTGACTTCATTCAAACACTAAATGGAGGAGTATGTCCACTGGTCATTGTACTCATTTCTGTACTACCAAGATAAGATTACTATACAAGTCGTTCTTCACTCTTATTTTAAATGTTATGTTAACATCTTGGAGGGAAAAATCAATATTATTCTATATATTAAAATATAAGAACTTTCACTAAAACTTATATTCGTCTATCAAATTATTGAAATAACATCAAAAGCATTGTCCAGTTTTAACTCTTCAAAGCATTAGTATTATTATATATATTAAAATATAAGGTCTTTCACTAAAATTTTTATTCATCTATCAAATTATTGAAATAACATCGAAAGTATTGTCCAGTTTCAACTGATCAACACATGTTAAGCATAGTTAGTGTAGAAAATATGTGATAGGTTAACCCGATAATGCAATATAAATCAAAGCAGAATACTATAACCTACTTCTACTATCAATTTGCGGAAGCTTAAAGATAGAGTTGAACAATATAACCAGAAGAAGAAGAATCAATGGCACAATACACATGAAAATACTTTGTGGAAATCCTCAGATAAAAACCCCACACTATTGTATTATCATACATGGTGGAAATACATAGGAATTATACAAAGCCTTAGCTCTCACAGCTAGCCAACTCTTAGTACAATCCTCACATATTCTCACAGGAAATCTTGGCTTCTCTCCAGCCTTCCTCTCTGCCCTCCAAGCTCCTATTTCCTTGTGCTGTTCCTTGTGGATGATTAGCCTTCAAAATTGCGCAATCCTCAAGGATGAATCCTTGACTGCATACATGATTTTTCTCCATGAGAAAACACATGCAACTGATAGTACATTGTCCTTGAACATTTATCTCAAATGGGTTTTTATCAGAATAGACATGCATGAGTTTCTGATGAGGGAATCTTCAATTAACTGGAGTAGCACTAGTTGAGTGCATTAATGCATCAACGAATTGTTAACTCACTATTAGTTCCTCAAACAGTTTGGAACTAATTTAACTGGACTTAACTTAGTAAACTGAGTTAAATAATTACAACTCAAATATAACTCAATCTTATCTCCTTAATTTAAGGGATAACTCTTGCATGACTTTAGAATGACTTCTAACTTGAATTTCTCCAACTAATTAATTTAAAATTAATTAATTAATTATTTCCAAGTAGCTGTTAAGAATAAATTTGATTTTAATTCACAATTTAATTCAGGGAAAAATTAAATTGGAATATTCTTGTTGCCATATTTTTACACTCTCTCTCAACAAGAAAGGGATTATCTGCCACCCCGATCCTGTCTCTATGGAACTCGAATTGACACTTTGACAATGCCTTTGTCAAAATGTTAGCATCATGCTCCTCTGTCGAAATAGACTACAGTAACATGATCCTCCCCGCTACACAGTCTCTGAGATGATGATACTGGATGTTGATGTGCTTGGACCTATCATGAAATACTGGATTCTCAGAGAGTTTGATACAACTCTCATTATCATAATAGATCGCAGTTGGATGCATCCTCTGATCAAACAAACCAACTAGGATTTTCCACATCTAGATGGTCTCACATGTTGCCTGAATTGAAGCCCACCTGATATTCTGCCTCTGCCGAGCTGAGTGCAACCGACCTTTGTTTCCTGCTGTACCAAGAAACTGTCGCTGAGCCAAGGTTGAAAATCCATCCTAATGTGCTCTTCCGATCTGATGGACTCCCTACCCAATCTGCATCAGTGAAGCCCTGTAGTTGCACTCCCTCTGTCCATATGTACCATAATCCATACTGAGATGTGCCTCTAAGGTATCTCAATACATGCTTTGTTGCCTTCCAAAACATCTTGGTAGGTTGAACCATTGCTTGACTCAGCTGGTTCACCGCATAGTACAAATCTGGTCGTGTGTTCATTAAGTACATCAGTGAACACACAAGTTGCCTATACATAGTAGCCTCTACCACTTCTCTTGAAGTAGCAACCTCCTTCCTCCAGTTACATGCTAGAGGAGTCTGCATGGGCTTGCACTTCTCCATGTGGAATCTCCTGAGTATCTCGTTGGCATACTTGCCCTGAGACACAAACAACTCCCCATCCTTCTTCCACACTTCCATGCCAAGGAAGTAATGTATGAGACCCATGTCTTTCATCTCGAATTCTCTTGCAAGGTCCTCCTTGCAAGACATGATCAACTGATCACACTAGTTAATATGAGATCATCAACATAAAGTACGATGATCAGCATCTTACCTTTCACCACGATGTGGTACAGGTTCACATCTGCTTCACTCTTTGTGAAGCCCAACCCGGTGAAGTATTTGTCTATCTTGGTGTACCAAGAATGAGGTGCTTGCTTCAGCCCATACAACACTCTCTTGAGTCGACACACATGTGACTCACGATCGAAGGTCTCAAAACCTTCCTGCTGCTTTATGTACACCTCTTCCTCAATCTTGCCATTGAGGAATGCAGTCTTCACATCCATCTGATGGACCTTCCAACCCATCTATGCTGATAGTGCCAACATAGATCTGATAGATGAGTATCTTGCGATAGGAGAAAAAGTCTCATCATAGTCAATCCCCTCGACCTGTGAAAAGCCACGGGCAACAAATCTTGCCTTATGATTCTCCACACTACGATCAACAGCTTGCTTTACCTTGTAAAGCCAACGAGAATTCACAACTGACTTATTCTCTGGTCTCAGAACCATGTCCCAAACACTATTATGAACTATGGAGTCATACTCGTCCACCATAGCATCAACCTAAGTCAGCTGCTGCACTGCTTCCTCAAAGGAATATGGCTCGGTCTCAACACATTCCCTAGCAAGGGCCATGTATCCAGTGTACCTCTCAGGTGACCTCCTCTATCTGTACTAAGAAGATGGTGCTCCCACATTCTCTCTTGCATCCTCCAAAAATCTGTTAGCTTCTTTTGTGTGCTTCCATCCATCTCTGGAAGACTCTGCTTGAGTGGATGTCTCCACTCTTGGAACCTCTGCATGCGGCTGTTCTGCATCAGTCTGAGGCTCCTCCTCCTTAAGAACCAACAGTTCCTCCACAGCCTGTAGTTGGAGCTCCCTCTCAAGGGAAAGTCACATGGCCTTCTGCTCATCAAACTTGAGATCTCTGCGAACCATTGTCCTCCGACTGGTAGGCAAGTACACCCGATAGTTGTGAGGTGTATCAGTGTACCCCACAAATATCCCCAACTCTGCTGTCGGCTCAAGCTTCTTCCGTGCATCCTTTGTCACATGACAATATACCAATGAGCCAAAGATCCTGAAGTGACCCACATCTGGTCTCTTACCGGAGAAAGCTTCCTTTGGTGTCTTCATCCCAAGTATGCGATGCGGGCTTCTATTATGCAAATAGACCGCTATGTTGCATGCCTCAGCCCACAAGTGAAGTGGTAGGCCTTGGTCATGCATCATTTCTCGTGCTGCCCCTACAATAGTTCTATTCTTCCTCTCAGCCACCCCATTCTGTTGTGGGTTATGAGGTGCCGTCAACTCTCGTTTAATTCCTTCGGCTGCAAAGAAGTCATTAAACTCTTGAGAGACATATTCTCCACCATTGTCGCTTCTCAAGGCCTTGATCTTCTTCCCTGACTCTTTCTCGATCAAAGCTTTGAACTCACAAAACTTTGTGAAGGTTTGGTCCTTCTTCTGCATGAAATAAATCCAACATTTATGAAAATAGTCATCAATGAAAATCACATAATACCTTTGCTTCGCTGTGGATGTCGTCGAGAATGGTCCACACAAATTAGTATGAACTCGCTCTAGGATAGCCCCTACTCGACTGTCTCGATCATGAAAGGAATACTTGGTGTACTTTCCCAAGGTACAACCTTTGCACGGGTCCACTTGCTCAAGTTTACCTTTGGGAAGTCCTGTAGATATCTGCTGCATTATCTTCAAAGCCCCATGATGAAAATGGCCCAACTGCCTGTCCCACAACTTGCCAATGTCTTGGCTTTGCACCAATTCTGCTTTTGTACTCAATGCTGCACAATCATCTACCTCTAGTTTATAGAGATTCTTGACCCGAATCCCTATCCTCTTGGTCTGACCCGTGGCTATGTCTCTTAGGAATGCCTTTCCTTTACCGAAGACAACATCATAGCCTTTGTCCTCCAACATCGTGATCAATACCAAGTTCTTCTTCAATCCAAGAACATACATCACATCTGTCAAGGTGAGAGGAGCTCCATGCTCCCTCTGAAAAGCAACCATGCCCACTCCTGAAACACTATACCTTCCGTCGTCACCCATCTCTATGTGCATCTTGAGGTATTTCTTGTCCAAGGCACTGAATAAATATTTATCACCAGTCATGTGGAATGAGGCTCCACTGTCAAGATACCAGACACAACCCATCATCGATGACACCATGCATGTGATGAGCGTAAAGTCCACTTTGAATTGAGAGGCTAATGCCTCACCTTCCGATCCTTCCGAGGATCCCTTCTTGGACTTCTTCGATGGGCAATTAGTCGCATAATGTCCCATCTTGTGACAATTAAAGTATCTTACTTTAGACATGTCACCCTTCTTCCCTCCATGAGAAGAATTCAATTTGAAATGGGAAGCCTCCCCCTTCCCTTTCCTTGCCTTACTTTCTAAGGCCAAATTTTCTTCATCATCATTCTTGGATGAAGAACCATCTCGTGTGCTCCTCCTGATCTCCTCCTGCATAAGATCTGACCACAGTCATTCCTAATCTAGCAGTTTCTCCCTTCCATTCACAGAGTCTTGGTAGCTATTCCAACTCTTTGGAAGGCCAAGGAGAGCAAGGCTCACCATATCATCATCAGCAGTAGTTATTCCCACACTACCAAGCTCATCTCTATAGGTGGTGAGCTTGTTCAGATATGTGGAAATAGTATCGCCCTTCTCCATCTTGATTCTTCGAAGCTTATCCTTGAGCACCAATTTCCTCTGGTTGCTACTGTTCTGGTAGAGGTCCTTCAATGTCTTCCACATTGAAAATGGAGTATCCTTCCCATGGAGACTCGAGACAATATGGTCTCAAACTCCCTCAAGGATGATCTGTCTCGCCTTCTCCACACACTTCTTCCACTCAGCCAACTCTTGTGCATTAGTTGAAGCTGGCTTTGGGATTTCTTGATAAATGAATTCCTTCAAGCCATTGTCTTCTAATACAGGCTCCATTCTATCTTTCCATGCTATGTAATTCGAGCTACCTTCCAAGGCATACTCGAGTCTCAAGCCATGGAACGCCATTGGCCAACCTTGAATTATGATATGAATTCGATTTGCACCTGCAACCCCGAACTTCAAACTTCGAATTCTCTTCTCAGTATACTGTTCACAGATCCGATACCATGTAGAAAATCTATGATAGGTTAACCCAATAATGTAATATAAATCAAAGCAAAATACTATAACCTACTTCTACTATCAATTTGTGGAAGCTTAAAGATCGAGCTGAACAATATAACCAGAAGAAGGAGAATCAATGGCACAATACACATGAAAATACTTTGGGGAAATCCTTAGATAAAAACCCCACACTGTTGTATTATCATATATGGTGGAAATACATAGGAATTATACAAAGCCTTAGCTCTCACAGCTAGCCAGCTCTCAGAACAATCCTCACTGATGCTCATAGGCAATCTTGGCTTCTCTTCAGCCTTCCTCTCTGCCCTCCAAGCTCCTATTTCCTTGCGTTGTTCCTTGTGGATGATTAGCCTTCAAAACTGCACAATCGTCAAGGATGAATCCTCTAGTACATGCATGAGTTTTCTCCATGAGAAAACACATGCAACTAATAGTACACTATCCTTGAACATTTATCTCAATTGGGTCTTTCTCATAATAGACATGCATGAGTTTCTGATGAGTGAATCTTCAGTTAACTGGAGTAGCACTAGTTGAGTGTATTAATGCATCAAATGACTGTTAACTCACTATTAATTCCTCAAACAGTTTGGAACTAATTTAACTAGACTTAACTTAGTAAACTGAGTTAACTAATTACAACTTAAATATAACTCAATCTTATCTCCTTAATTTAAGGGATAACTCTTGCATGACTTCAGAAAGGCTTCTAACTTGAATTTCTCCAACTAATTAATTTAAAATAAATTAATTAATTTTTCCCAAGTAGCTGTTAAGACTAAATTCGATTTTAATTCATAATTTAATTCAAGGACAAATTAAATAGTAATATTCTTGTTGCCATATTTCAACAGTTAGTTGAGCAATAAAGGAAATGGTAGAATTCACTACAACAAACAGGAAATTTGCACCAGATTTAGCACCAGATTTTAGTGCATTTTTTTTTTCTAAATTGGGATGAGCAACTTGTTGCTAAATCTGGCTCCATTGTACAATTTTTAAAGTGTCATTTTTTGTGCCAAATTTTTCATCTTTTTTTACGCCAAATTTTGCATCATTTTTTTTCATTTTATTTTGCACCAAGATTTGCATTTGGTTTTACAACAGGTTTTGCTTCTAGTTTTGTGCCATTTTTTACATGTATTTTTGCATCATTTTTTTCTTCTTGTTCTGTGCCATTCTTTGTTTCTAGTTTTGTGTCATAATTTGTATTTGATTTAGTGCATTTTTTTGCATCTAGTTTGTGCCAGTTTTTGCATCTAGTCTTATGCCATTTTTTGCTTCTAATTTTGTATTTATTTTTACATCTATTTTTGTGCCAGTTTTTCTGCCTTTTTTTACACCATTTTTTGCATCCAATTTTGCACCATATGTTGAATATTTAGTGCCAAAATTTGCATCCATTTTTGCACCATTTTTTGCATCCACTTTTGCGTTTTATTTGTCTCCCTTTTTTGCATCCTATTTTGCACCATTTTTTGCATCCACTTTTGCATAATTTGTTGCATCCAATTTAGCATCATTTTTAACACCATTTCTTGCATCCAATTTTGCATCCTTTTAAGCATCTAAATTTGCATCCTATGTTGAACCATGTGTTGCGTCCACCTTTGCATCTTTTTCGTCTACTTTTGCATTTGTTTTTTCACCAAGTTTTGAATCATTTGTTGCACTTCATTTTCCATCCAATGTTGCATCTCAATTTGCATCCAAATTTGAGCCATTTTTATGCCCATTTTTGCAATATTTTTTCTACTTTTGTGTCCAATTTTGCACCATTTTTGCATCCTTTTTGGTGTCTAATTTTGCATCATTTTTGGCATCATTCTTTCTGCCACATTTTGTGTCCACATTTGCATCTCATTTTGTACCTATATTTTAGCTTGAATTTTCACATAGTTATGCATCATTTTTGGCATCCTTGGTTTCACCCTTTTTTAGTCCCATTTTTCATGTTGTTTTGTTTCCTTTCTTACATCCTTTTTGCACCCAATTTTTCATCCTAATTTTACACCATTTTTTTCATCCTCATTTTGGTGTCCATTTTTGCATCTTTGTTTGCGCCCAATTTGGTATGCTTTTGTATGCCCTTTTTTTCCCTTCTTTGTGTCTAGTGTTGCACCCTTTTTTAATTCTACTTTAAAACCCTTTTTGTGTTATTGTTTGCATCTTATTTTGATGGCTAGTTTAACATCCAATTCTACTTCCAGTTTTGCCTCCATGGTTACATCCACTTTTGGCTTCTTGTTTAGAGTTTTACTTTTATTCCCATTTATGACCCCCTTTATGGGTTCATTTTACTAACTTCAATTACATAGTGAAATATATTACAGTTTCTAAATATAATTTTGTTGTAGGATTTAATGCACGGTTAGATGAACATAAAACCCTCTCAGTTTATCCCGGAAACCTAGGACAAACCGATTAAGAGAAAGGTTGTTCTAAGGCTTAGGATTCTTAGTAAATCAAGATGTAGAGTATAGATTAAGGAAAAGAGAAGGAATTCGTGTGATTCCTCGCTTGTAGGTATTGTTGGAGTTTTTAGTGTAGCTGGGAAGCGCTCCTAGCTAGCTCCAAAGTTTGGTCCTACGCATAAGAGAGAGAACAAAGCAACCTTCACAACATAATATCTTGATAATCAAAACTATCAAAAACAAATAAATATTACTGAATAAATAAATATAAACCAAAATCCCATACATTCATTAGTTAAATAGAATAAGTGAAGCATGAATAGCAGAATATGGAAGGAAGAAAAATTGATCTATATTAATAAAGGAGTTGGAGGAAAGTTACAACCATTAGATGCAGTTGTAGCAGCACCTCCCCCAACTCATGGCTCCAAAACTCTCCATCTCAAGATATATCTCAGCAGCATGACAATTCAACAATTCCCATCATTTTCTCAATGGCCAAGCCTCCAATATAGGAAATTGAAGGGTACAAAGATTTCCCAAATTCCTCATTAGTTCAATTTCGGCAAAATATTTTGGGTGAATAATGTTTCCTCATATAAAAATGGCCTTTTCCACTTTTTAGATGCTTTTGTGCTTAGGAAAAATCTTCCCCATGATTTATGGCTCTTTCCCGCTTTTGTATGCTTTTCGTTTTTAGGAAAAAGCTAAAGATGAGGATAAAGAGATCACATTCCACCATATGAGTTTCCAAAAGTGAACAAGAGTGTCAAATTCTAGTTAACTCGAACTTTTTTCCTCGTGACTGAGTGAGAATTTTGGTAACAAAAGTTAGATGAAGGGGGGAACTTGTTATAGACTAGGATAACATGGTCCTCATGGTACATAACTTGTATTATAATCTTATATAGTCTAGGAGAAAGGGGTATTTCAACCAACAACATAGTATTCTCCTCCAAGATGATGAGTAAGTATTTTCTTGTATAACACATTTAAGAAGATATCAAAATTCAAATTGATAACTTAATATTTGTAAACAAATTTAAGGGTAATTGACAACATTCATAAAAAAGATAGCAATATCCTCATATATAACAATTCTCCATCAAAAAATCATTGACAATTTTCAATATACATATATGACTACTAAATCAACACTTATCGCAGATATCATTATTCCAAGGTAAATTCACAACATTACATCCAAAAATAGTAATATCATCATACATAATAATTCTCCATCAAAATAATGTTGATAATTTTGAATATATACATAAAATAACAAGATAAAAATGATAATATCATCATAATATTTAATCAAATCAACTAAACGTCAATATATGATAACCAAATAAAAATGTTTCATAGATATCATTATTCTAAGGAATATTCACAACATCCATAAAAAAATAGGAATCTCATCATACACAACAATTCTTCATAAAAAAATGTAAACAATTTTCAGCATATTCATAAGGTAATAAGATTGTACCAATAGTATCATCATCATTATTCGAATCAACTAAAATTCAAATATATGATTACCATATTAAGACATGCCAATTGAATATAAAAAATAGCGCATGGCTCGCTAGGACCACAAAAATCATAGTCAAGATCATCCTCATGATCATTTCCATGATCATCATCCTGGCTATCCTGATAATATCATCCACATAATCATCACCAATGCCATCGCCATCCTCATCATCATCATCTATGATATATGATGTAATCTAAACATAGTATGTATCATCATCTTCGTGGTCATTACCTGTAGCGTTCTGGAAAAAAATCAATATTACATGTTAGTACTAATTCTATAGCACAATGCATATTTTTATTACAATGCTAACCATAAAATGAGGTAGGACATAATAAAATTTAATAGTACTAAAAAATAAAATGAAAATATGGTTTAAGATATATTGGAGATCCAACTAAGATTACACTTGTAATTCGCATTACGTAGTAGAAGCATTTTTAATGCATATGAAGTAGGTACCCATTATATTGTGAATGTTTATTATGATGTCCATGCACGATTGGTAAATTAAAAGTTACTGGAAGCTTTATTTCACATTACAATTGTAATTCAGATTAGAAATAGAAGAAATTTTAACAAAAAAAAAAAGAATGCCACATGAAAAAGTAAATAATTTATAATGAAAAATAAGTCGCATACAATATGAATGCCACATGAAATATTGAGTTGTTTTTAATGCATTTACTTTTCTCTATGATAAAATGGATCCTAATGTTTGTTCAAGAACAAATGCTCACAAAGAATTACTTCATTTTATCCATTATCACACTTAATCCATTATACCTAGTGACGACAATGATTCCATTCAAATTGCTTTGAACTCCCTAAATATAATGTAAAAGAGAAAACTCCACGACCATGACCGCAACCCCCTCCCTTGCCTCGTCCACCATCAGATATAATGAACTTGGATTTATGACCACGATAGCAACCCCTCCCTTGCATTGTGTCCACCATCAGAGGCATTAAACATGGAATTAAGAGTACTCATGCTTTGTTTGCTCTAATTAATCTCCAAGGAATGAAAACTTGATCAATATATCAAAGACTTCATCAAGGAATAGATATATCACAGACAAATCTCAATAGGCTTTGCTAAAAGAGTGCGAAATAACACTTATCTCTATTTTATGAAATAACTCGAGTGAGTGGAATGAATGTTGGGAAACACTTACCAGAGAAAGGAAGAATTTTGGTTTGTCCTTATTTCTATTATTATTTTTGCTTCTTAGAATGGAGGGAACTGTTTAAAAAAATTCTAAAAAATATTTTAAATTAAAATACATACATATATATATATATATTCTTATGTTTTAGTTTTTTTTTAATATATATTTAGTTTAGTATTTTTTTTTTTTTTCTAAAAAAATATATTTAGTTTTTGGTATTTTTTTTATAACAAAAATTATATTTTGTTTTTATAAAAATGGATTTTAAACATTCCATTCATGCTAAATTTGTGATTTTATGATAGAATTTTAAATTATATATAAAAAAGTAACTCAATACCATGTGTTGCGTCGCTCAGATGGGTATTATACATCTCTTCCTTGCTAAGTTATAGAATGTGTTTGGGTTTTCTTAAGGCAATAAAGTTAATTCTGCTCTTCATTATATCTTGAGATGTTCAACTTACACCTAATAAAACAATAAAGTTAAAATAGGTTTTCCTTTGTCCTTTGTAGATATTTGTCCCCATTAATCTTGGTCTTAATAGATTAATTGTCTTATGGTGGCCTTGAGTGGTCACTCCCATTAGTTGCATGCTTTTTAGTTTTCTGTTAGTGACATTTCTTAGGCTTGATAACATGTTATTTAATTTATGAAAATGTGTTATTGTCCATATTATTGTTAAATATTAATATTAAATATGTTGGTTTTGAGCATGGTTTAGCAAAAAGTTCCCAAAAGGTTTATAGATTGTATTTTATAATGTAATGATTCATTGCTTGATGAAATTGTTTTGGATATTTTTTTAATGATTCATTGATTGATGAAATTGTTATGGATATTTTTTTAGTATATTAACTTGTATGTGATAAAGTCAAAAGTCCCCTGTTTTTGATATTTTCATTGGTCAATTACCCTTAAGGCCATCAAGTTCACCATTTGGTCCCAGGTAAAGGAAATATAGGAGTCATGAAGTGGCATTGTCCAAGCACTTAAATCTTGAAACATGCTTTTTTTAGTCACATTATACTTCCTTTTTGTGTAAATTCTCCATGAAAATAGTCTCATGGAACATGAGGGGCCTCAATAGTAAAGGAAAACAAAGAATCCTAAAATAAAAATGGTACTCAAAGCACCCATCAATAATGTTGATATAAGAAACACAAATATTGTGTGAATTTCTACCTCATATAATTAGCAAATGGGGGAGGAATTGCCAAATAGTAGTGATTGATGCTTATAGATAATTGGGTGGAATGGCTATTATTTGGAATGATCAGGACATCAAGGTTACCAATATGTTTACCTCTTTTCACATTATGACAATACAATTTTAGTTAATTGACATCGCGGACTACTACCATGTATCCAATGTCTATGACTCCAATATCAAAAATGGAAAACCTCTATTTCTCAATTCTATTTCCAACAAAAGTAATTTATACTCCATCTCCATGGATTATTGGGAGTGACTTCAATATTATCAAGTGTCTCGAGGAAAAGAAAGGATGAATCACAATGTTTACCAAAAGATTTTGTAAGCTATACCATCAAGGGCCTAAAGTAGTCTCCATTAAATTTATCAAGCAATGAGTCTCCAACCCACACATGTGGATCAATGAGATGTAATACATGTGTGTGCGGTGACTAACTTAATACATTGTTCTAATAACTCCACAAACTTAAGTGTTTCACTCCATCACATAAATTGACCGTAGTGTGACATAAGTAAACCAAGAGTAGACATTAAACCCTTAAGCAAAAAACATTCTCTAGATCCTCAATTAGATGCTTAAATGATGAAGTGAAATGCAAGGGGAAAAGAGGACTTCATGATTTAACGATCACAAACATGTGATCAAGTGTGACTAGGAGCATATATATTCATATGTTTTCCAAAGAGGGAGTGAATACATGAGTTACCATTCATTGGGCCTTATTTTTATTTCTTTTGATTTTTCTTATATATAAGACTTAGGGAATAAGGTTTTCATAAGTTTGGCACAATTCATAGATATAACATTTACATGAATTTTCAACCTTAGATTTTAGACTTAGATAAATCATTATAGTGTATCTTTAATGATTTTGGCTTTCACTTTTTTATTTTATTTCATCAAAAATGACAAAAGGGGAAATATTTTGCCACAAATCTATGAATGCTTAACCATAAAGGCTTCATGCGATGAAAACAAATTAATGATGTTATTCTCTATGAAAATTATGGGTATTCTTGAGAAAAGATTATGCTTATGGATGTCTCCTCCCTGGTTGAGAGGGGGTGAGGGTGGACACCATATTATCCATGTGTCATGCACTATGGCTAGGACTAACATTCGTAAGCATATTAAAGACACCAGTAGGGAGAATGGTGGATTAGATAAACATTTGGGACCAATATTCTTTGATAATTTGTCCCTTGACTAGTACTAACCACCATAATTCAAGTACATTAATCCAAGATAAGAATAGTCATGAGGATTTACATTTTCTAGTATCAAATATTATGACAGTGGATTGGGAAATGATCATGTGAGGACATACCTGGTGAAAATCCTAGTGGGGTAGGTGCCTAGAGAGGTAGTGATGTCCAAATTTATGCCTCCCAACATTGTGCTATGATCTAATGGAGAGATAAAACTTGTTAGTCAAGGCCTTACTATTTTGACAATGTTGGCTATGATGATGTAAATCATCATTGATGCTTATCAATCCAGATCCCTTCTTATATGAATATTTCAACTTGAGAGTACTTTTTTTGTCTCATTATGAGTACCTCACTAGTTTGGAGGGAGTTTCATCATCTTCATTATTTTCATCATCACCACCATCATCGTCATCATTATTGTCATCATTGCATTATCATCATAATCACCATTCATGTCATCATCATCATCATGATTATGGACATTGTCGTCAATTGTTCATAATTATAGGTGTCGTAAGAAATATCATCAACCCAAAAAATGTTATGAGTGCTCGAAAAGGGTTGTTAGGACACATGATATATGCAAGAGAAATAACAACTTTATTTTTGAGAGATGATCGATGATCATCATCATCACTACCATTATCATCGTCATTATAATTTTCATCATCCCCATCATCATAATTAATGTAATTTCTATCATCATTGTTGTCATCTTCGTCATGAACATCATAATCATCATTCATGCCATTATTGTTGTTGATGATGACCAAGATGAAAATAATGATAATGATGATCAGATGATGATGACTTGGAATACGATGCCAAAGATAATGGTTATGATTATGACCATGAAAACATTTAAAAATTGGGAAGATTGGCCAAGGTCATTAGCATCGTCATCATCATTTTCATTGTAACCCCGATCATCTTTATCATCATTGTCATTATCATAATAATCACAATTCATGTCATCGTCATCATATTCATTATCATCATTTTCATAATTATTGATGTTGTCATCAGTGGTTCATAATTGTCAATGTCATAAGAAATATCATCAATGCAAAAAATATGATAAGTGTTGGAAAAGGGATGCAACTGTGAACAAAAAAAATAGGGGCAACAATAGACATAAAATTAGATGAAGAGTGGACACAACATAAGTAGATTCAAAACAAGATAGAAAATTTGACACAAAGGTGGGTGAAAAAGTAGATGCAATAGTTGATGCAAACTTGGACACAAAATAGGATGCAAACATGGATGAAAAAGTGGAAGAAAACATGGGTACAATAGTAGGCATAAAACTTAGCATGAATTGTGGTTAAAAAAATGTGGATACAACAAAAAACACAAAAAATGACACAAAATTGGATGAAAAAAGAAGGCAAACTTGGATGCAAAAAGGGATGTAAACATAGACCAAACATAGGTGTAATAGTGGACACAAACTTAGATGAAAAATTGGGCACATAAGAAGTGGATGTAAAAGTATATGCAAAGAACATAAACAATATTTGATGCAAACTTGGACACAAAAGATGATGAAAATGTGGATGAGAAAGTGGAGGTAATAACAAAAAAAAAGATGTAAACTTAGATGCAAGACAAGATGAAATAAGGTATGTAAAAGTAGATGCCAACATGGGTGCAACGAGAGAAACAAAATTGGACGCAAAATATGATGCAATGGAAGTAGATGCAAAAGAAGATACAAAATGAGATGCAAAACCCAACACAAAAGTGGATGCAAAAATAAATTCAATATTTGATGCAAAAGAGGATGCGAAGATGGATGCAAAATTGGAAGCAAATGTGGGTACAACAGTAAGTACAAAACATGGCACAAATTGTGTCACAACAAAAGTGGATGTAATGATAGATGCAAAAAAAGAAGCAAATGAAGATGCAAAATAAGATGAAAAAAGGGATGCAAAAGTGGATGTAAACATGGGTGCAACAATGGATGCAAAATAGGATGCAAAAGTTGATGCAACAAAATTCGATGCAAAAGTAGATGCAATATGAGACACAAAACTTGATGCAAATCTTGACGCAAAAGTGGATACAAAAAGGGATGCAAAAATAGATGTAAAAGTCGATGAAAACCTAGATGTATATGAGGATGCAATCATGGATGCAAATTTAGAAGAAAAAATGGGTGCAAAGGGAGGTGCCAAACTAGGTGCAAATTATGGCACAAGAAAATTGGATGCAATAGTGGACACAATAACAGATGAAAAAGAGGATGTAAATATGGATGCAAAACAAGATGTAAAAGTGGATGCAACAAAAGTAGATGCAAAATTAGATGCAAAACTAGACACAAACCTCGATGCTAAACTTGGTGCAAAGGGGATGCATAAAAGGATTTAAAAAATGATGCAAAAATGGATGCAAAAAATGATTTAAAAAATGATGCAAAAGAGGATGCAAGAGATGATGCAAAAGTTGATGCAAGTGTAGGTGCAAAAATTGGATGCAATAAAGGATGAAAAAGTTGGTGAAACAAAATTAGGTGCCAAACTTGATGAAAAACATGGTGCAAAGGATGACACAAAACTTGGCATAAAAACCTGGCGTAAAACGTGGTGTAAAATATGGTGAAAAACCTATTACAATACCTGGTACTAAACTTGGTGTAAGACTTGGTGCAAAACTCGGTGCAAACTTTGCATCAAGTTTTGCACCATAGTTGATAAATGGACACAAATAACACCAAAAATGGGCTCCATACGCAAAAAAGGAAGAAAAAATGGACGCAAATTACAGGGTTTTGTTGTAGTGGAACAAATACAAACCATTAGGCTTGTTTTCAATTGCATGAAAACATAAGAAAATATGCCCCACACAGACCCAATAATGTAGAGTCATTTGTTACCTAATGCAAATCCACAACAAGCCAGCCCACACAATGCACCATAACTTGTGTGGGCCCATTTCGGATTGATGCCACATTGTTAGGCCCATGCCACATAATTACTAACTCCAACACTAACGACGTTGACATGGACGTGTGTATTCAAGATCTAGAAGGTACCATTTTCCATCCACGAAGGGTAGGGCATCTATATTTCCATAAATAAAAAAACTTTCATACTTTTTTCAATAAGAAAAAACCAACATACTTTATATTAGTAAAAATATGTTTACATATTTTTTATATGTCATGTTCTTATCCATTTCCTTCTATTAGCCACTATAATTAATATTTGTGTTCACACATAACATAGTATGTCCAACAACCATATAATAGAGATATACATTATCCATTTTGTGGCTATGTATATCCAGTCACATGTTATACAAATTCAAACTGTAGAAAAAATTAGTCTATCAAGCATTCCTGAATAGATGCCTAACATCATATAAGCACATAAAACTGCATATTGGTTAAAACCATATGAACCAAAAACAAAAAGGTGACTATGCAATGTTGATTTTCCCCTTTTCTTGGAGAGAATTGTTGAAGAAGGAAGAAAAAAAGATATTTCTCCAACTTGTTTTTAACACCCCTCTTTGGATAATGCATCTGCAACAATGTGTTTTTCTCTGTAAATGCGTGAAAAGGACATCTCTCGGAAACTACCAATTAGCCTTTTGATGCAATTCATCCAATTCATCAGCATGTGTGGTTCAAGTGTGGATCACTCCTGGACCCAATCGATCACCACTTTTGAATCTCCAAAGAATGCAATGGTCTTGATGGATAATCATTTAGCACATAAAAGAACCCCCCATAGAGCAATAACTTTAGCTCTGTATTTGAGCCCCCCACTATGTTAGCTGAAGTGGTATATAATCCAAGTTCTTTCACAATATACACCCCACATCCACAAACATTTTTACAAGTCGTGCCACTAAAGAAGCCAACTAGAAATTTGTTCCAAATATCCACCATTTTAATAACTCTCGGACATGGCTTTTTAATGAATGGACCAATTTTTGAGAAGTATGCAACAACCTTCACATAACTATGCTTGATCTATTTGAGAATCCTCCAATATGTGAACATTCCTACATCGCCAAATGCCCTAGAATATGTAAAATGGGAGAGTGCAGTATGACTTGTATATTGAGATCCATCTTCAAATACTCTTCAATTGATGTTGTATCCCACGCAACAAAATGTATAAAATTTCTAGACACCAGCCAAAATGGAATGTGCAAATTGGCAAGTCAGGAACATGTGAGTCACGCTTTCAAGTTACTTTTTGCACATTGCACATCTCCCCGAATCATTAAAAGCCCATATGCAAAGGTTATCCCAAGTCAATATCCTATTTTTCCACATCAACCAACCAAAATAAATAAGCTTATATGGAATGTTCCACTTCTAGATTTTATAGAACCACATTTGATCCTTCAAATTTGGATGTGCTAGAGAGATAAACTTATAAACTTCCTTCATTGAGATTTGTCCCATAGATGTTTTTCTATCCCAAGTGAGGGAATCATCCCTACCTCTCATTATGATTCCTACCATAACTAAGTTATGTACATATATATCCCAAGAATCCAATAGTTCACTGCTTAAACCAAGTTCCAAAGCCTATGCCCATGAAGGAATCAATATTGTAGAATCTTGTACAAAATAAATTTGGTTTATATATTAAAGGCCCTAATTGTGCATGTACATTATGAGAGGGGTAGGCAAAGAATGATCCCCATAAAAACCATTATGGGGTCCAAACCAATTTTCACCTGTGTGCTATAACCTACCTCCCAAAAGATATTCCCTATCAATCATTGTTTGACCTTCATCATATTATTCCAAATATATGAAACCGAGCATGGGTTTCACGCTCCACCTTCTATCCATTCCATGAAAGACTAGTTTTTCAAGTATTTTTCTTTAATGATCATTTGCTATATGCCATATCCATTTAAGGCACACCAGAGGCTCTTTATTAGCAAGGCCTTCCCAAATAGTTTAGTGTTTTTGATTCGCCATCCCCTATCTTCCTGTGGTAGGGATATCTCTTCTAGGAAAACTAAATGGTACTTCTTGGCCTCCTCGGTACCTACCCAAATGAACTTAGATATAAATGAATTAATCCTCTTAATGATGAATTTTTGCATCATGTACATGTGCATCCAGTATACCTAGATTCTCTATAAAACCAACTGAACCAAAACCATTCCCCCCCCCCCCCCCCACAATGAGCCATTTGTAAGACCATAAGAACAACTTCTATTCAACTTTTTCAATCAACCTCTCCTAGTCCCTGATACCATATTTATTTGGTTTCAGAGTGAAACTAAGATACTTAAATCCATTACCCATTGAAACTGACCCCACAACAGATATATTTGCAATCTATTTTATCAAATCCTCATCTGTATCAGCTATAATCAACAAGTATTTGGTCTTGCTCATATAGATATCAGTTGCATCACCAAAGGAATAAATTATATGATATAAAATAATTATGAAACTGAAACTTCCTCTAAGATGAGAACATCATCGATAAAAATAAGATGTGTTGTGGATATGCTCCTTGAGATCCAACATCCTGAAATAAATCCACAGGAATGGGCTTCTGAAATCATCCTACTGAACCCATCAATGACTAGTAAGAATAAGAGAGGGGAGAGGGAGAATATTTACCTCAACCCTCTCAAGGCCTTAAATAAATGTGTAGGACTGCCATTGATTAATACTGCATAATTGACCGAAGTGATACACAACATAACCCAATTCAAAACTCGAACATAGAGACCTATCGTGAGCAATATCATTCTTAGGAAGCTCCAATCAACACAGTCATAAGATTTTATCAAATCTAATTTCAATAGGCATGCATCCTTCTTTTTAACTTTTATAGAATGTAAGCATTCTTGTGCTATAGTCACCACTCCTGTATTTTCTGATTCTCTAGAAAGCCAAATTGTTCTGGAGAAATGAATTTTGACAAGGTTTCTTTAAACCAGGATGCTATGATTTTAGAAATAATTTTAGAAACAATATTATAGAGGGAGATAAGTATGTAATCTGAGAATGAAGGTGTGCTGGAGATATTAGAATAAGAGCGATGAAAGTGGCATTTAATGCACATGAGATAGAAAAATTGGTCGGTGACTCCTCCACCATTAATAATAGGTATGCCCCCATAATATCATATAAGTGAATGAATAATTAAACTTTCCACTTGTTTGGTCCCAGACTCTTATCCCTCGCTATTGAATTTAATACATAATGTAATTCATACATAGTGGTCGAGCAACCAATATCAATGTCTTCCTCATTGAACATTCTTGGATATAATTGAATGAACTCTAATTGTCTCTTTATATCCATCCCTTCTCTATCCCGTTATTGTTTTCCAAAGAAATGTACAACTTCATATTGAATATTTGTTTGCGTTGTAATGAATTTTCCCTCTCCATCCTCGATATCCCAAATCGAGTTCTCTCTCCTCCTTTTGGTGGCAAAATTATGATAAAATTTTATATTTTTCCTCTCCTACCCATATCGCATGGTTTTTAAGCTGTCATTTATCCTCTTGAAGGCTTAAAATATTAAGTTTGTGCCCTTCCAGAGCAATAATATTTTGTTTATGTGATTTTGAGAAGTATTCCAAATCAGTAGGATCTGATAACTTGAGTAACTTATGGACTTCAACTCATTTACGTTCTTCCTCTTTTTTTTTGCTCCTAGTTTTTAGTCACCTTTTTTAGATTGTTAAGTTTGTGACATACCAAATCCATCTTAGAGGTACCCAAACTATCTACAAATTTTGACCAAGAATCACAGACCAATATATTAAATTCATGATCCTTGAGCCATGTGTGATTAAATTTGAAAGGTAAGCCTGGCCTAGTGAAATCCCATTGCTAGTGTAGGAATATTGGATCATGATTAGATAGTGTAAAGGGGGATACCCATGAATGTATTATACCAAGCCGATCCACCAAATTTTCATGGACCAAAAAATTGTCAAGTCTTTTTTAAATACCCGTGGCACTAAATCGACCATTCCTCTAGGTAAGGAACTTAGAGCCATGATAGATGTCCACTAAATGATTTTTCCCAAATATTTCCCCCATCTGATCCATTTTATACTTATTGCCCTAGATTTCATCAGCTTCCATGGTCAAATTTAGGTCGCAGAATGAGAGATCTGATTTTTAGTAGACCACATTGATCCATCCTATCTTGGAATATCTGTTTGGAGGAATATGGATCATATATATTAAGGATGTGTATTTTTATGTTGGATCCTCTGGAAAATCCTAACAGAATAATACATGTAAAAGATTTGTAGGCCCAAAATTTAATGACCCGTGAGTTCCATAAAGCAATCAGACCGCCAGATTGCCTAGTGGCATTCGTTGCATTGACACCCCATCTTGTGCATATCTTTAAGAAGTATCTCCATGCCATTTTCCGAGACACCATGGTCTCTTGTATAAGGACTACCATCGACCTCTCATTCTTAATCAAATGTCTTAGGGAAAATATTTTTGGGGTATTCCCTAAGCCCCTCATGTTTAGGGACATAATTTTCATGTGGGAAACATTTTGGAGGGCAAAGAATCTCTAAGTGCTTGGGGGATGGAATCCACAAAATAAGGAAATATGGAAGGATCCATAGCCTCCAATAGGTTGATGGCCAAGTCAGAAGAAGCAGGGTCTCCAGACGAAAAGTTTTGTAGGTTTGAACCCCGTACAGAAGTTACCTGCATACGAATTCTAAAACACAGAAAATAAACAATGTGAGAGCATAACACATAAAACACATATACACAGAGATTTCCCCTGGATCCCAAAACTGGGACTACCAGCTTGGTTTTTCATTATATTCCTTTCAATGGCACAATACACATTTATACATGTCGAAGCATCCAATACCATGGATCGAAAACCATCGCGTCCAAAACCATGGACCGAAAACCATAGGTAGGTCCGCCCAACCTAATATAGGGTCCAATTTTTCTTTTCTCAGGGCGCTGCCTCGGACCCCATAGAGGTGGGCTACCCGCCCCCCTCAAACCCTTCGAATAGGGGGGGCTACCGCCCCCCCTCTAACCCCTTGGTTCACTACGTAGGTTAGTCGTGGAAAGAATATAATGCAACCCAACAAGTTTCTTATTTTTAACCACCGCCTCTTCCGAATTGTAACATTATGCCTTGAATTTGGATTGATTTGTAAACATTCTAAGGGGAAAAAATATTATTTAATAGTCAACGACTCCATGTCGAGAGCCTAATTATGTTCCAAGAGCTTTATGTCACTACCCACTGAATTAGCAAGTGAGTGAACCCCATAATAAGAGTTGAATCTAATAGAAGGTGATAGATTCTCATCAGGTTTACATGAATGCCCAACCCCATGGACAAAGACAATCTGCTTTGGTGATACACCAAAACAATTAGCATTTGAGGCTATCAGAGTTGAACTTAGGAGAAGAGGGATGAATAAATGGAAGACACCCCAATTTTCCCTTTCTAGCAAGATTTTTAAGAGAATTATTTAAATTTCCCATATTAACCATATGGTTATGAACATTTAAATCCATCTATTTTACAAGAATATCCATAGAAGAAACTACATAAGGAGAAATTGAAACATCTAGGATAATACTTGGCTCATTATGAAGGAAAAATCCCGAATCTCCACTAGTGTCTCATCTTTATGTTTTGTCCATAGTTCCTTGAGTGTCCATATGTTCCTCGACCACTATTTAGAAAGATGCATGACCCCAAAATGTCGAGGACATGAAGCAAGAAGGTGCCCTGTCGAATGGCACCCCAAAATGTATAAAGGGATGCCCCAACAACCTATATTTCTATCAAAAGTAGAATCTCCCCAAACTAGGTCAATTTCCATAGGTAACCCACTTGTGAAGTCCACCTCAATCAAAGCGCACACTATCCTCTTATCCAAACCTCCCATATTGCATTCCTCCAGGAAGACAAAATTCCCAATGGCATTCCCAATCACCATGATAGCCCGTCGAGACCAGAGTTCCAAAGGGAGCCCTAAAAGCTTCATCCATACCATCTTCCACATAGGAACCTATTTAAAGGGGTTAAAACCCACATACCATCATTGTAATGTTAGGAAGCTCCACCTGCGGACCCAAGGAAGTGTAAAAATTTTAGATTTGTAGCCCCAACCCAGTTTCAAAGGTTTTACATGTAGTTTAATGCCGAAAATGCCTTATGTTAGATGATATATAAAACTTTAATGCAGATTTTTATTGAAACACTACATGACTACTCTACTTCATTTTCTTTTCTAGTTGATAAGAAAATGAAGACATAAGCGTACACAAATTTTTACATTGATTTTTGGTCTAACTTGACCCTCAAAAAACCCATAGAGGGAAAACAAGTATAAAGAGGATTTTAATTATCTTATTCTCAGGAAAATTATTACAACAATGATTATAATAAATTGTACTTATCTCTCCTTTGGAAAGAGGGCCATTGTCAGTCCTCCTTCTCCTTGATTTGCGGGCCACAAATTGTGCTTCTATGTCCAAGAATATCATACCTCTTTTCAACCTTTAACGTCTAGAAAATCAAGCCTCTAACTATTTGCCTTTCCCTAGAAATTTGAACTTTAGATTTGATTTTGACTTCCTTGTAACTCGGGCCAGTCAAACCTCTATTTAATGTGCATACCTCCTTATAATCAGCGTTGACATAAATGTAATCATCTCCTTGAATTATGTGTTGTCTATCACTCAAATATACTCCTGAAATTTGCACTACCTACTACAGGAATAACATTAAAATTTGTGTAGAGGGTTGACTTCCTACCTAGAAATGTGTGCAACATGTGTATCTCTTCTCTGCCATGAAAAATCCTCCAACCAGTCCCTCCTTCAGGCCTCGAACTGTGTCCTAAAGTACATTGGTTTTCTCCTACATTTTTGTGCCGCTTCCTTAGGCTTGAACTCAACCTCCTAGGAATTTATGTCTGTTGTAGCAAATGAATTCTCTATTGTAGAAACCCTTCTCCTTCAACTATTCTCCTCCTCTTCCTTTGTTCTCCTTCTCTCCAAATTCACGTGAAGAATAAAAGTTTCTCACCTTTTTCTTCCTTTTTAGCTCTTATTAAATAAGAAAACTTAACCTTTTGTTATCAAGGGTTGAGATTAAATCTTAGCCCTCTAGATCAATGGTGGAGATCATTCCCTCACTTGAACCCCTTTGCATGTGGTCCTCTTCATTAATGACTCCTACTCACTTTGTAGTTTATATTTGTACCATGTACTTTTTCTCCACATAGTGTTAACTTAAAATTATAAAGCGACTTTAATATTAAAAGTACCTAGTACATAAAGTACCACATAAAGTAACTTTATAACATGATTTTAATATAACTCATAAAATCATGTGTTATAAAAGTGTTATAAAGAGTTTTCTTAGGAAAAAAGGCAAATGCACTAGGAAACACCTCCTTGGTACCTTTTTTATTCAACAAGAAAAATAATGATTTTTTCACATCCTCCCAATAGAATAAGTGGAAATAGAACCAGTCATTAAAGAGAACATTAACAATGATTTTTGGCCGATAATTTAACGAGTTGTCTTTAGTGAGACTTTTTGGAAGCTTTTCTAGTGGGTTTTTCCGGTCAAATATCTCTAAAATCCGGTAGGAATTTATTGAAATTACAAGTTTGATGGGTAGCCCCTACACCAGCTAAGTGCCCTAGGGGTTTTTAGGGTGGTGAATTCATATATACAGTAAAAAAACCAGTTAAAATAACACAAATCAAGATTTCACCTCAAATTTTTCCTCCAAATTCCAGCACCAAAAAATTCAAAAAATCGCACTACTCCATAATTTAATATGTGGAACCAATGTAGGTGGGTCCAATCCTTCATTTATGTGGTATTCATCCTGGAAAATTCCCACCCATAATAATTGAGTGTTTGCGAAGCCTAGTCACCCTGTCCTAGAATATATCTTCACCGAAAATAAGTTTTTGAATGTCCTCCGATGAACGCACTACTTTTGATTTGCGACCATGAGAATTAGGCACCACAGAAGAACCATGTTTGGAAAAATATGACGCCTCACAAAAGCACCATTATCGAGTGTCTTAGTTGAATACCTGACATGTATTAGAAAAGGGAGAAAGATATTCATGGTTTTCTTCCTCGGATTAACTTGTCAACATTTGCATGCCAATGCCAAGTGTTACGTCAGAAAATTGATTAGATGGACCCATTAACACCAATTGTATCCTATCACCGGAGGAATTAATTATGAAATATCCTTTGAACAATGCCCAAAAAATATACCTCATCCACGAGAAAATTTAATCTCAATCATTGTTGATCTGAGAGGCTCATTCTACAGCCCAGTATGAATTGACCAGAAAATCTAATCTCAACCATTGTTGAGTCGAGAGGCTTATTCTACAACCCAATATGATGTGTAACGTCCTCTGTCTGTCATCAAAGTTAAAGTTGAAATTTTGCTCATGTCGGCCAAAAAAAATAATTTAAAAATCTAAGATATATATATATATATATATATATATATATACACACACACACACGATTTGCACGTGAAGAAATTGGATCCCTCTAGGTTCATGTTAAATTTTTTTAAAAATCTAAAAATAAATAACTATACAATTTTCACATGAAGAAATTAGATCTCTCTCGACTCATGTTAGATCCGTATTTAAGATAAATCTATGCTAGTCTATACAACCCATCAAGTCTCCCACCAACATTAGAAAAGAGGGTCAATATTCGAACAAACCACTCCACTAGGCTATATGATGAAAATAGATACTCAAAAATCTATCACAACCCCGTAATAGAAGAGGTAGCCAATCTCTTTATGAAAATAACTAGTTCTTGTTCACTCATTCTAATTTTGTTGCAAAATTAGTCCATTAAGCCCACTAATACGCGATGCTCGTAACTCGTTGCTTGACTGTGTGGAACCAAGATAAAGTGGAATATTCTTATGTGACAAGTCAACTTATAATGATAGAAAAGGATTGTGATGGGTTGTGAGTTCAATCTTCTACACTTAAAGTCGGCACTCGCATAGATGACAATAAAAACATGACAATCTTGTTACTGTGATTCCATTATTAATGCATTCTTACAAATAACTAGTTAATAGAGAACTTAATCTTCTACACATAAAGTAGGTTGTAGGCACTGTGGCATATAATGCTAATAATAGAGTACAATAAAACATTTTTAGATGATAAAATTCAACTCACATATTGTTGTTTTCAAACATATTGTTTTCCACTTGAGAAGATTAATAAATCATTTAACTAGCACAACACAACCATATTAATAAATGTGGTTGATATACAATAAGTGTATATCAATCACATGCACAACCACATTAGTCAATATGGTTGATATAGGTCGATAGGTATCTATGCAATGCTAAAAAGTTAATATTAATATTAATTAATATATATTTATAATAATTATATTATATAACATTATTATTATTATTCCCCAATAGCGGTGTTATGGTAGGTGGGACAGGGTCGGGGGCATCGTCCCTACCGCCCTCGAGCTTTCAATCCCCCATTTACTGATTTTGGTATGCGACGAGTGCATCACATGCAAATAAACTCTTGGATGGGGACTTTTGTAATGACATGAAGAGTTGACGGTTTCATTTGGGGAGAGAGAACGAGAGTTGAGGGCGAGACCTTAACCTCATGAAGCCTCCTATCTAAGAAGGTGAGGATGATAGTAGCCCTGGTGTGGAAAGGAATTTTGTAGTTCTTTCCCCTTTGGTGCATGGAGGTAGTGGTGGCTTTTGCATTCGGGTCTCGTTGGGCAGCAAAGTTTGAACCATCTCAATTTGGGTTGGATCACTCGGCTTGTAAGTTTTTTTCGGCTATTATGGTCTTTTTCGTAATATAGTTAGATGCCTCGTTGGGTCTATGTGGTAATTTGGGTCCAATAGGGTGTAAGTCTCAGTCATGGCTCATCATTTGCATCTTGAAGTTGTGTATTTTTCTTGAGTTGTCTAGGGTTATTGGGTGTCTGGGCTTGGGTCAACTTGGTAGTGTTGTGGGTGGCCTTAATTGGCTTTTCTGGCAGATTTTGGTGTGGGCAGTTTATATGTGTATTGAGTCAGGTTTTGTGAGAGGGGTTTAAAGTTGGGTCTTTGTTCATTGGGTCTCGGTAGGTTGACAGTCTTATGGTGGTGCTTGATTTGTTCAATGGTGGAGGGAATTAAGTTAGTGGTTGAATTAATGTCGCCTTCTACCTACTCAGGTGGATTGTCATCAAAACTCAGTCCTTTTATGATCCGTAAATTGTCGTGGATATTCGTAAACACCCCTCACCTTAACCTCAGTGAAAAAGCATTCACTTGCTAAACCAATCTCCCTGGTAAACAATTAGAGAGATGAGATAGTAAAAAAAAATTGTCTTTAGAATTGGAAATAAGAACCATCATTGTGTTCATCTCGTAAACAAAAATTTGTGATATGAAACTTTTCCTCTACCCGACCTTTGGATTAGAAGTTATTCTCCTTTAAATTTTCGAAGAATCAGAGGGTGCCATGTCATTGACCCCACCACTTGGAACCCACATGGCTAACCTCCCAGTTCCACATGACAAATTTTTAATGGTTGTCGATCTTCTCATGGGTTTGGTTCCCACAACCCCGCGCTTCACATTCAGGTGACCCTACCTCATACACCCTAGAAAACAACTTCCCACACTCTCACTTCATATGTTCAGGGAATAACTGCTTCATAAATTAGGTAAATACCTCGGCTAAAACTCCTGATGCTTACCTCGGTTGAACCTCTTGGCTCCAGTCCTCGACTAAAACTCCCAATGCTTACCTCGATTATAATTCTCTATGTGACCCTAGACTATAAATCTCGGTGTGCTCCCTGACAATAACTCCCAATGCATTCCTTGACGATAAATTCGGTGTATTCCCTGGTGATAACTCTCGGTGTGACCCTCAGTTATAACTCCAAGTGTGTTCCCCGATAATAACTCTTGGTGTGAGCTCCGACTATAACTCTTGGTGTGTTCCTTGGCAATAACTTCCGGTGTGACCTATGGCTATAACTCCTGGTGTGTTCCCCGACGATGGCTATAACTCTCAGTGTGTTTCCTGGCAATAACTACTAGTGTGAACCTCGACTATAACTCTCAGGTGTTACCCTGACTATAATCATCGGCTTTGTTACCTTGATAATAATTCCTGGTGCACCTTTTCCTTTTCCTCCAAGGTGGACCTTCTGGGTTTAACCTCCCTTCCTATACCATGCACCATTTACATAGGAGCTCAAGCATGGATCGATCGTGGTAGTTTTTCCTGGAGCTTAGGACATAATGACTCGATAACTTTTGCATCAAATGGTTTTTCGACAAAGATCCATTACTTGGATTCTCAATACGAAGGGGACAAGGGAGTGCACTATTTCCCATTTTCAAGCTCAGGAGACTCAACCAATCTCCTCAATAGACATTCAAGCACCTAATAGTGCCATTGTTAGTCATGCACTCGAAATGCCCAAGGTGTTATCCATAGCACCAATGAATCCTCAACTCCATCAGCCTCTCAAGCTTATGCATATATTATTTTAACCTTAGGGGTAAGAAATCACTATATTCCATACTCTTACTGCATATTGAGAATTTTGTTATTTATGTACAGTCTCACAAGAGACGAAGTGCCCAAAACACAAAACTCTCTATCAAATTCTCCCTACACTCACATGGGTGCATCTATGTATGGAATCAGTGCATGAGAAACATGAAAACTTAGTGCATAAAATCATAGCTATTGATCAGAATCTGAAGCCTGTGGACTCAATGAGACAAATCATCCCTAATGCAACATCAATTAAATTCAGTCTTTTTACACTTCAAATCAAAGTATGGAAACACTACTGCAAAACCACAGTACCCAGGACATACTTAAGATCTTGAAAGCTTTCAACACAAGAAGAATAGTGTTCTTCTTACAATGATAATTAAGATGGACATTCATATTCAAGTTCTTTGCTTGGAACCACCAATGCAACTCACAATGCCCAGTAACATATATCAAATATCATTTCCTTTCCATTACTTTAAACCATAATCCAATCATGCAACCAGTACAACATTAATATGACATTTCAATAAGAACCTCAATAGAAAGAAATTCATTTCAATACTTGTCTAAATTTATTACTAGGGCTGGGAAACAAAGTTAGGGACTACAACTGTCCACCAAACCATAGATAGTTGCGGCCAATCTTACTTGTAATTGCCACCCTGAGTCAGATTCCAGAGACCGAGATAACTTACTCAAGGGATTGTATGTCAACTACCAACTGAACAAGGAATCTAGATTTAACAACCCCAGGTTAAAAGTCCATGTAATAAAAGTTAATAAAGGCAAAATAAGACCATGGTCAAGGGACACTTATTCCAAGCTGAATGTTGGGAAAAATATCCTAGTGGGAATCACTTTATGTGTTTATGGCTAAAGGGAAATTGGCAAAGGCAATGGAAAAGGCTTTGAAAAGGAAAAAAATGAATTATTGGTATTTTATTTATGAAAATAAAGGAAATTAGGAGAAAAGGGAGGTGAAAGGTCATAGGTTGCATGTGAGGAGGAAAATGAAGGAAAATTGAATAAATTAGAGGCATGAATAATAAAAAGACATTAGAGCATAAGTTGGTAGCCTTTTGTCAGTTCAATTTTGGAATTAGTTTTCAGATAGGAGAAGAGCACCAAGAGGAGAAGGAAAGAAAACAAGCAAAGGAAGGACCGGGAAACCAAAGGAAAACAAGGAGATATAAACCACCGTCTAAGGGTCTCAGCCTTAGATGGTGGTTTAGAAAACACGTGGACTGATCATGCATATAAGCTTCCCTAAAATAGGGCATGAACCACATATGTATACCTCCAAATCCTGCACAGTATAGACCTACACAAGGTACAAAGGTTCATACCAACACATCTTCATACCTGGGCATAAAATCAGCCTTCTGTTCAGACTTGAAACATACCATCAAGGCTCCACATCAACCTTCTTTATATCTTGCGGCTAGTTGAGGTATACACACTTCCTTCTTGGTAGATATCACATGAGAGATACTCCTCTTGGATGCTCCAACAAGTTCCTTTGTTATCTCTACTTATAGATTTCTATGGTGGTGCTAACCTTCACCAAGGGTTGTGATCTTTACTCAAGCTAACTTGAGTTTTCTTGCCAAAACCCATCTAACATAAGAGATAAAATTATTTTCATTGGTATTTTGCCTCTCCATCAAGGACTTAGGTGCCCCTTAGCCCTTCAAGGGCACCCCACATGCTCTCAATGAATAAAATATTGATTTATCCACATGGTTTCATGCCCACAACTTTGGGTGCAAACCCCACATCTTGGATACATTTCCTACAAAACCTTTTGTGGGTCAAATTCTCCCAAACCTAGTACCATAGGGTTGTGGGAGTACCTCCCAAGCTACACAAATCAACAAGTAGGAAGTTAGGGCCCGCCCTGACAACTAAAATTTTCTAGAAGTATTTGGTTACACACTGCCAATTGTTAGTTGTAAACATCCTAGTGGTTTCTTGATACCAATAATGGTTTAGGGTTGGGGTCCTAGGGTGTTGTTTCCTATATAAAGAGCCCATTTTGATGGGATATGGGGGGATTTTTGTGTACATAAACTAGGCCAAAAATTTGTTGTTGGGTATGTAATCCAAAGCTATAGTAAGGACTGAGATTCTACATTACATGATGGGCTGTCAATACTCTTTTCTCTTTACTATGTAATTTTGTACCTCTGATGTAATCTAAATTTGAAATTTTAAGTTAATACAAGTATAGTTGTTTCATGGAATCTCTTGGTGATACATCATGTTTTCTGAATGGAATGATTGTATGTTGTATGAAATAAGGATAATTAAATCAGTTTGATTGTTCATCTTATTTTGTGATATGAATTAAGATCATATGGAGTATTCATATATATCTTGATGAAACATCACATGGGTTTAGAGTTTTAAATGCAAATTCATTTTATTTTTATGTTAAGTGGTTGGATTCTTAAGTGCCCAACCATATTCTTGTCATGTCATTTACTTTCTTAATTTCCTCAATATACCCATAAATTGTATGTCTAACCCAAAGTGTATGAATGCCCCAATTTGAAAATATGTGGAAGAAATAAATCCCATATGTATTTTTTCCAAAAGGTTTATGCCTCGCATAATTTCCTAAAAGAATAAAAATAAAAAACCTTGAAATTGAGAAACATTAGATGTTCCGAGGCTTTGCATTGTAACACAACACGGTGTGACTCTGGGGCCCCAACAAAACCTTTGATACAAATATGTGATCTGAAATACAAAAATGTTAAAATTACAATATGGTACAAAGCATTGTGAAATCTTGTAGATTACACATAATAATTCTTCAGATATATTCATTCCTAGGCTCAAGCTATGAAGTTATTTACTAGTCAATCTCTAAAATTTCTAGTTTAAGAAGAAGTAAATATGGATGGTACCTATCTTTCCTTGTTCTATCAGCCATCTTCATAGCTTCCATGATAGCCTCATCTAAAAGAAATCCAACATCCAAGAAATCATATGAATTGGAAGAACTAAAGACCCAGATGAGAAAAGTGAACTAACCATATTCCATAAAATGATGAAGGTTCTAACTCGAGCTAGGAAAGTCTATCAACAAATATTCATGAATACCAAAGCTTGAGGAGCTATAAATAGTGAGCCCAAACTCAAGAGAAAAATCACAGTTTCTTAGGCTAATAAGGGGAAGCAAGGGCTCTTGTGCCCCATTGTATAAATCACTTGATCTATTGTTAAGACCATGTATCAAGAAGGAGAAGATGAGTGTAAAGGCTCCTTCTTAGAATCAATTTAACATTGATGATATGATGCCACGTGATTCGACCATGGTAGGGTATATTCCACTTGAATCTAGAAACATATAAAGAGATATCTAAACCTAAAGTTGAATTAGGATGGTTACTATCATATTCAAGTTGATTGATAATGACAATGCTTCCATTGTGAGGAAAATGAATCACCTACAATAATGTAAATACCATAGAATTCATAGCATATACACAATCATGCCTAAGAAGCATATTGAAGTCTTGCGGCATTATCATATCGATTAGGATGGACTTCCCACCTAGTGTAATACGAAATTAAGGGAGAATCCCCAAAGATTCACCAGGTCTTCTATCAAAAACCGACCATTGACTAGTATTTGACACAATATTGGGAGAATCCAAAGCTTGTAAATCTTAGGAAAATAAAATGCTTATAGAGGCTTCTTCATCTACTACACATTGCTAAATGTTTGTTGAAATGAATTAAAGCCTTATTTGGAAGCGCACATAAGAAATAAAGCAAGGCTCAACAAGATTATTCCAATTAAATGAAAGTATCCTCTAACTTGGAGGAAACATGCTCAAAGTGAGTGAAATACCTCCTTGTTTAGAAGGTTTTGAATTGGCAATGTAGAAAACATGGTCAATAGATACATCACCTCACAAAAGAAGAGTGGGATCAATTGAATATTACATTAGCTCAACTAATTTAGTAGATTCATCATTGTCCAAAAGAATAATGGGTCAATTAAATATTACATTGGCTCAACCACTTCAATAGTGGGATCAACCAAATATTGCATCAACTTGACCACTTCATCAGATAATGACTTAGTAGGCTATTGGGAAAACATTCGTAATTCAAGAGTAAAAGAACCTCTAGCTAAGGAACACAATATTTGTACCTCTAGAATAGTAGGGTATATATCAAGGTAATGCCCAAACTTATCAACCATATCAATTCCCCCAACATGACTTCCATTGGCTAATTGCATGCCCCTAACATGACATGTAGTGGTTGGTTGCATGCCCTAATGATGTATTTCCATGCTTGGTTTCTTATCTCTAGTATGAATTTTAGTCACTTTAGTCTCTTGCCCAAACATGATTCACAATGGCTAGCTTCTCACCTCTAGGATGACTTGTAGTGCTTGGTGGCAAGTTTCCAACATGAATTATAATGTATGGTGAATCAAATTTCTTGGTAGAAAGTATCCAACATGACTTTTATTGGTTGGATATTTTTCTCTAATATAACTTGTGGTGATTGGTTTCTTCCCCCCAACATGGCTTGTAGTGGTTGGTGGCATGTGTCCAACATGACTTGCTATGGCTACTAACTTTTCCTTTTCTCTTCATTTCTTCTTCTTCTTCTGCCTTCTATTCCTTTGAGAATTTTGGTTGTTGGTAGCTCAAATTTCACTAGATGAGGAAAAGGGAGGAGGAACATATTTCACTAATAAATAATGTGAAGGTTCAACATCAACTCAATTCTCTTAACATAAGGTGTTTATCTGTGAAGCTTCATGAAAATATGGAATATTCCTAGTGTTCTGCAACCAAACTAGTAGTTCCACAATCAATATAGGAATATTCAAGGTGGTCAATAGCGGGGTATCAATGTTTCTAAATAAAGAAAAAACATAGGAATCTCCTTTGCAAAGGATCTATTGGTTTACACCCTTGGAAAGTTTAGCCATAAATTTATTATGCACTAATTCTTCCCTTGTAGGATTGTTCACATTTGATTGGGTCTCTTTAATTGGATTTTGTGGAAGAGATTAAATATGGCCAAACCTTCATCTTTGAGGAGGCAGCTCCACATGATTAGGAGAAATACCACATGTCCTTCTAGACTTGTGGAGTTTTTGGTCAACCATGTTATATTCTGTGGGCACTAGACTTAATGCACAAACACACACCATATCTGGTAAAAGTCTCAAATTAACTTTAACCCAGCTAATTAACTAGAGCACATTGATGTGCCTAACTAGTAACAAATTTTGCACAACGCAATTTATAAAAACTTCAATTAGATAATGCACAATAACATATTACACACAAGTTTTTCCTAATCATTAGTTCTTCATTAAATTCTTCTCAGAACCTACTCGAGATCCTTTACTGGGATAATGGCCCAAATAAGGAATTACATATACAAAAATAAACCCAGCTTTATCCACCTAATTGAGCCCTAGTTATGTCCTTTGATCTTCCTTGGTTGATCGGGATCCGTCTCCCTCATTGCTCATTGCACCTTCCTAGGACTTGGCACGCTAGAGTATCACACTTCTTCTACTCTTGAGGCTAGTTCTGTTGTATGGTGTGTCTTCTCCTTGAACCCATATACGCCTCCTCTTGCTGAGAGATCAAATAAACATATTTCTCCTTCTCTACATATACAGGTTGTGTCCCTATTACTGGTGCTACTGGTCCATACTTGACCTTAAGATCCTTTTTCTCTCAATCCTCTACCCCTCCCAACTCAATTGACCCTCTCGACTCCCACTTGTTATTTTATTTGCACACAAGGGGCCATATGATTGCATGATTACCAATGAAAAGAAATAACACCCATTGTTTCTCTACGCCAAGAGAGCTTCTCAATGTTCACAAACTTTGTCAATGCATCTGTAACATTCTTCAAAATATCCACCTTTACCAATAACACCTTTATATATTCAACCATATCCCTCACAAAGTGATATTGAACATCAATGTTAGGTCCCTATAACACTAGTGTAACCCCTATATTGTTATTGTTGTGCCCCATAGAAGCCCATTATTGTTATTGTTATTGTTATTCCCTTACATTATTATTTTTATGCAGGGCCTAATTACATTTTGACCCTTTAGACTCCTATATATACCAAGGAGGTCTTGTCATTTGAATAATCCAAGAATTGTTCATTTATGTGATGTGAAAGGAGGTTTTCCCTCTCGAAGTGGATTGTAATTGTTTGTTTCTTATCATTTTAAGTCGTAAGAATCATAACATTTGGTATCAAAACTCTTGATCCTAGGGTTTGGCTGCTTCAAACAAGTCATCATGGAATTTTAACTATAATTTTTTTTTTTTTTATGTGAAGCTTTAGACCATGAAATTTTTACCACATGGAGGTGAGATCTTGATTAATCTCTAGTTATAATTTCAAACCTTGGTTTGCTATATTTTTTGAGTTATGGTCCAAGGAAGGAATGACGCCCTTACCTAATGGGAAGACACTTCACGGTAAAAACATATCATGATAGTCTTAATTACTTCTTCAAACAAATATTATCTTCAAAAGAGAAACAAGTCATAAATATGTTGGGTTGTGACTTTGAAATCATCTACAAAAAAGGGAAGAAAAATGTTGTTGCAAATGCACTCTCAAGAAGGGATGAGGATGTGGAGGCATTTCTCTATGCCATTTTTATTATCTAACCTGATTGGATAACTGAAGCAAGGGATGAATGAAATAATGACGAAGAGGTGTGGACACTCATTCAAATTTTTGAGCAAGATCCCAGTGCATCTGACACATTTATCTAGAAAAATGATTCACTATGGTACAAATATTGCTTATATCTATGTAAGAACTCCCAACTCAAACAAAAGGTTCTTTTGGAATTTCACACCTCTCTTATAGGAGGGCACTCGGGATTTTTAAAAACTTACCACAAAATCAAGAAGGAATTTTTTTTGGATGGCCTTAGATATGTTATTTAGAAGGTTGTGGTAAAATGTTTAGTTTACCAACAAAATAAAGTTGATACAATTAAGACCCTTGGTATTTTACAACCATTAGCCATTCCAAGTCAACGTTGGGAAGAGGTATCAATGGCTTTTATCATAGGTCTACCCAAGTCCGAAGGAAAGAGTGTCATCATGGTGGTAGTTGATAGGCTTACCAAGTATGCACACTTTTGTGCACTATATCATCCTTTCAAATCCAGTATAGTTGCTACTACATTTGTGGAAACAATTCAAAAGCTACATTGAAACCTAAAGATTATTGTAAGTGACAAAGATCCCATTTTCATTGGAAATTTCCGGATAAAATTATTTTCTTGTCTTGGTATTCAATTGGTTCATAGCTCATCTTATCATCCCCAATCTGATGGGAAAAATGGAAGGACGCCTTCTTTTCTTTGTAACTGATAAACAAACACAATGGGTCAAGTGGTTACCTCTAGCAGAATGGTGTATAACACTTCCTTCCATACCATAGCAAAAATTACCCCACTTATGGAACTGGATATAATCCACCATCAATCACATCTTCTCTAAGATATAATTTAAAGGTTCAAGTAGTCGAAGATCGTAGTGAAAGAAGTTTTGATGTGTGTGATTGAGTATTTTTATGGCTACAACCATACAAACAAATGTCCCTCAAGCAAGCTAAGAAGGATAATAAATTATCACCCAAGTAATATGGTCCTTACAAGGTGTTGCAAAAGATTGGTACTATGGCATACAAATTGGAGTTGCCTGCATCTTCGCGAGTACACTCAATGTTCCACGTTTATTGCTTAAAGAAGGTTATAGGTGACAAGATATTGCTAAAACTTCATGAGGAAGGAAAACTCATATTGGACCTTGAAAAAATCATAGAAACAAGTATTTGACAGCTACAAAATCAATTAATTTTAGAGTATCTCATTAAGTGGAACAACTTACCTACTGAAGATTCCACATGGGAGGATAAATATTTTATATAGAAGCATCCATAACTACTTAAACATTGAGGACACCAACTTTTTGAAGGAGAGGGGCATGTTAGGTCTCTAAAATACTAGTATAACCCTTATATTGTTATTGTTGTGCCCCATAGAAGCCCACTATTGTTATTGTTGTTCCCTTATATTGTTATTGTTATGTATGCCCTAATTATATTTTGACCCTTTAGACTCCTATGTATACCAAGGAAGTATTGTCATTTGAATCATCCAATAATTTTTCATTTATGTGATGTAAAAGGAGGTCCCCCCTTGAAGTGGACTGTAATTATTTGTTTCTTATGATTTTAAGTCACAAGGATCATAATAATCAATATGCATTGTCTTGACTAATAAGCATGGTTCTTAGATAATAAAATTGCACTTTGGTTGTCACAATCTATCTTTATAGCTTGTTGTACTAACCCCAGACTTGAACACAATCTCTATAACCAAATTTCTTCCTTTCTTGCATGAGTGAATGCCATGTATTCAACTTTTGTAGTTGAAAGTGCCACTACATATTGTCTCTTTATCATCCAACTGATTTCTCCTCGAAATAGGTTAAACACATACCACTTGTAGGTATTTTGTGATCCATACCTCCAGTCCAATATGCATCAAAAAATCCATATATGTACAACACTTTGTCCAATCTTGATCTTCCTTGGTAGCATAAACCATAATCACTAGAGCCACATAGATACCTAAAAACCATCTTTACTATTGTCCAATGCTCCTTCCCTGTTTTTGATACAAACCTGCTCAACACTCCCAATGCATGTGAAATGTATGGTTTGGTAAAGACCATTACATACATCAAACTTCTAATTGCACTCACATATGGAACACAAGACATGTCCTCTTCCTCTTCCCTTGACTTGGGACACCATTCTTCATATAAATTTACACCTACATGAATAGGAAACTTCACCAATTTACTTTATTGCATATTAAACCTCTGTAATATTGTCTCAACATACTTCCTCTGATTTAACCAGAGTTTCCTCTTTGTCCGGTATCTTTTATTTTCCATGCCCAAACTAAAATTTGCAGCGCCAAGATCCTTCATGTCAAATTTAGAGGATAATTGGGTCTTCACATCCTGGATAATTTCTCTGTCATTCCAATCAACAACATATCATCCACATACAAGACCAAATAAATAACATTATCACCAACTAATTTAAAATATACATAGTGATTTTCTTTCCTCCTTATGAATCCATGTCCCTACACACACACACACACATATGTATCAATTTTTTTATACCACACCCTTGGTGATTGCTTTAACCCATGCATAGACCTTTTTAGCCTACATACCAGTTCTTCTTACCCTTCATTGCAAAGCCTTCTAGCTGCTTCATGTAGGTCTCTTCTTCCATATCCCCATATATGTATGTTGTCTTCATGATCTGTGTTACAAACTTGAAGGTTTATGGAAAATTTGTAAGTAAATTTTTATGTCTTTTAAGCGATGGATCGATTTTCTAAAATACATAAATTTATGGTTTTTAAACGCAGTTTGCAGCATAAAAAAAAGACAAATATATCATACACAACAACACAAGACAACAAAATGATAAAGGAGTTCACCCCTCCTAGGCTACATCTACTGGTCCAGCTTCTAATGTTGGGCCTCTTTCATTAAGTGCTTAAATATGTGATTTCATGGATTTACAATGCTCAGAATGGAAAAACAATGTCTCTAATGGCTTCTGAAGACCCAAAAACCCCAAGTTGGGCTCTTGTTGGACTCAAATTGGCCAAAAAATGACAAAGTTATGGCTCAAAGAATTTTTGATGCTAACTAATCTACAAACTGGCCATTATGTCTAATCATCCTACATTTTTCGCATTTTTGGAGACCGTCGAGCGCCAATTTCGCCTGGTGCCAATGGGATTCCCGCTGAATTGGGTGCAATTTGTCGGACAATTAATTCGTTCAAAATTCGTAAGCGCCAAATTTCTGCCCTGCACCTGTTCCTATGAGTGTATGTGGCCGAGGGCTAGGCTTAAACGCGCCTTCGCCACTCCGCACCTTTCACCGGCAGGTGAGGTCACATTAACGTCCATGAGGCTGGGGGCTGGGCTAACTACCCGCCCCTGCCAGGCTAGCTCCCTTCTTCTCCACCCATGGTTCCCTTGCTTCCATAAGATCCGAGGTTGGCCCCCTTATCCTATGCATCGAACCTTAGCTCCTTCCTGCTTGGATCTCTGTCCTATGTCATCAATGGAACCAGGGGCTAGGGCTCCACCCAACCCCTCTTCACTGCTACACTCGAAGAATTTTATCCGTTGGTCATGTGTGATATTGTGTGACCATGGGTCGAGCTAAGCCCCGGGTCCTCAGGTCTTGGCTCCTACGGTCACGTGGGGTTCCATTGGACCGGGGTTTAGGGGCTTAGCCCCGACCCTTTTGTCGAAACTGCATTCATTAATATTTAAATATAAGTTGGCAACCATGGTTTATAAGCACCACCAGTGGAAGAGATGGTAGAGCATAGAAGTTATAGGCCTGAGGTTGGGGTTAGATCCTTCCCGGGCCTATGGCCAGCCTTGCAAAAATTTTACACGCCCGAGGGGTGCCACGTGGTAGCCCATGATTGGGCCACGTGGCACCCTACCATTCGCGCACATAACAAAACCACCAAGGAATTAGAATTAATACATGTGCTCAAATCAGATGAGGACACTTATCAGCCTGTGGTTGGTACAAGGGTACCCCCAATCAGCGTGCTGACTCAGCTGTACGGACTACCCACTTAGTAGTCCTGTTAGCAACCTGCAAAATTTTAATTGTTTAGGAAAACAATCTGAACGCGATATATTGAGCATACGACGTTGGTTTTGAGCGATTCAAGTTGCATTGGATTTAGGATGAAAAGATATATGTTTTAGCACTAGTTTCGATCATTTTTTAACACTTTCACTTTTTAGCACTTTACTGATCCTTTGGATCATTCCTCCCCACTGGAAGATTTTGGACCACCAAAAGACTAATTTTAGTCAACAGATAGGTGAAGGTACAACTCCCTCACCCTTCTAATCTCAATCTGTTTGGCCTTGCTTTGATTTTTTCCTTTGAGTTCCACACGAAGGTACTCCACATTCCCTCTTCTTGAAGTTCTTGTTTTTCTGTCAAGGATAGTATCTTGTTGCAATTCTTCAAGATATTCAGGAGAGAAATATTCTATTGAAGGAATCTGAACATTCTCTCTTTGATATTCAATCAAAGGAGGCTCATATAATCTCAAGTTTTGAACATTAACAATTGCATATACTTGCATATATGGAGGAAAATCTAACCGGAAGGCATTATTACCAATCATTTCTAAAATCTTAAAAGGTCCATATCTGATTGGTTTTAGTTTTTTACCTTCTCCTTGAAGTCTCTCCTTTCTAATGTAAAGCCAAACTTCATCTCCAACCTGAAAATTGTGGTCAACACGATGCTTATCATGTCTTGTCTTGTACTTGGCTTGACTCTTTTCTAACTGTTCTTGAACCATTTGATGCACCAATTGAACTTGTTCAATGAATCTCTTGGCCTTATCTATGTCACTATGTCCATCAATATCAACATCTTTCCCAAAGATAAAATCTAAAGGAGATTTTGGTAAGTATCCCAAGCATGCCTCAAATGGAGATGTTTGAGTCGATGAATTCTTGGCCCGGTTGTAAGCATGTTGAATGTAGTGTAATTGTTCATCCCAAAGCTGAGGATGTACTACTTCTTTGTTCACCAATTCAATATGACCATCGGTTTTTGAATGAAATGTCGTGATCTTTTTCAATTTGGTGTCTATGAGTCCCCATAACTTAACAAAAAATTCCCGACAAATCGAGAATCTTAATAAGAAACAATAGATGTGGGAAACCCAAAATGCAGCCATACATTTTGAAAGAACATTTGTGCAATATGTTCAGCTATAACATGCTTCTTACAAGGCATCAAAATACATATTTTTCTTAAACAATCCACAACAACTTAAAGATAATCATGACCTTTCCTAGACATAGGTAGCCCTCCCACAAAATCCATAGCAACACTTTCCCAAGGACGGGAAGGAACCAGAAGTGGAGTATACAATCCCAGCTTTCTATTGCTAGTCTTACCAATAGCACACAAAGAACATTCTCTTACATATTGTGGCACACTTTCATTCATACGAGGCTAATAACAATACCTTTGTAATTGTGCCACCTTCTTGCCTACACCAAAGTGGCCAGCAATAAGAGAAGTATGTGCTTCCCTTATAATGTTGACTCTTTCACCCTGTGGAACACATAGCTTGCCAAGATGACACAACAATTTATCATGAACATGATAATCTAATTCCTCTACTTGGTTTCCTTGACACAAAGTTGCACATACATCCTTAAAATATTCATCTAAAGAATATTGTTCAACATAGCTCTCATGAATGATAGAATTATTCTTAAGAATATCACATGCACTAACAATTGTTCTAGATAACATATCAACAACTTTGTTATAGTTACCTTTCTTATACCTTATCACCAAGTGGAGTTGCTGTAAGAAACCCATCCATTTGAAATGCCTCACTTGTTGTAGCTTGGTTTGTGATTGCAAGTATTACAAAGGTTGATGGTCAATGTGAATGATAGTTTCCTTACCCATCAGATAATGTTTCCATTTCTTCACACTTTGCACCAAAGCATACAACTCTTTGTCATATGTTGGATAGTTAATCACTGCACTGGTAAAGGTTTCATAATGATAACAGATAGGCTTACCATGTTGCATCAAAACCGCTCCCATTACATAGTCACTTGCATCGGTTTGTATCTCAAATGGTTGCTTTAGATCTGGAAGTGCAAGAACTAGTGTTGTATTGATTCTCTCTTTCAATGAATCGAAGGCTTCCTGTTGCTTACCTCCCCACTGAAAAACTATTTCACACTTGTCAAATCATGTAATGGAGCTACAATTGATGAGAAGTTAGAAATGAACTTTCTCCAATATTGGGATGCTCCTAAAAAGCTTCTAACCTCTATTACATTATTGGGTTTATGCCAATTCAAAATGACTTTGACCTTTGAGGGATCAATCTTCAATTCACCCCCCCAACAATATGATCCAAATATACTAACGAGGTTTTTCCAAATTCACATTTAGACATCTTCAAAAAAACTTTTCTTTCTTTAAGACATCTAGAATTTGCCTAACATGCTTGACATGCTCTTCATGAGTCTTGCTGAAAATCAATATGTCTTCTAAGTAGAAAATAAAAAAAAATCATCAAGAAATGGTCTTAACTCTCATGAACGTTGCAGGAGCATTACAAAGCCCAAATGGCATAGCTAACCATTCAAACAAACCTTGCTTCGTTTTGAAAGTTGTCTTCCAAATATCACCTATAGCAATCCTAATTTGGGGATAACCACTTCTCAATTCCAACTTGGTGAAATAAATAACATCTTTCAATTGATCAATCAAATCGCTAATTCAAGGAAGAGGATAAAAATCCTTTAGTGTGATTTTGTTCAAGGTTCTAAAGCCCACACACATGCACCATGTACCATCCTTCTTTGGTACAAAAACAATAGGAGACTCACAAGGGGATGTGCTTGGTCTAATGACCCATTTATCAAGAAACTCTTGGGTTATTTCTTAATTTATGAATTCTCCATAATTGACATCCTGTACATGCCAATGTTTGGAAGAGGAACATCCTACTATAATTGGATCTCATGTTGGATTCCTATTTTAGCAAACAATCCTTCATGTTCCTAAAACATCTTATCATATGTCTTAACAACCTCAACCAAATCAAATTTAAGTTTTGCATCACATCCTTGGAAGGCTTAATTTTTAGTATCATCTTTGGGTTTGATCATCAATAATATAAAATTCTTACTAGCATTAACAAGCCTCTAAATTTGTCCAACATTCACAAGAGACAAATTCAATTTCTTGCGATGTGCTCTAAAAATATACTTAATCCCGTATTTAAACAAATCATACTTGTTCCCATGGCGATGAAATATGGCTTTCCTATCATATAAGTATGGGCTTCCCAAAACAATCCCACATATGTCAAGTGGTACTACATCAAGTTCTACCTCATCAATAAAATTTGCAGTGATGGTGAATTTAAGTATGCATTTTCTTGTCACTTGCAATTGTGAATTGTCACACACCCAACCCAAAGGATAAGGTTTAGGATGAGGAATGGTTTCCAAATTTAGTTTCTTGACAATGGCCTCTGAAATAAGATTGGCTTGAGATCTATCAAACAAAGTATCTACTTTGTTATGTTTTGTTATGACCCTAATATGGAAAAGCTCAATTATTTCTTTTTCATTTTGAGTTTCAATGGGCTTGCTAGAAGAACTAGTACTTGCAATAGAATCCTTACCTTTCAATCCCATGGTTGTGATTTTGGTTTCATCTCCAAAATCAGATCCTAAATCATGTTGAGTTGTTGCAGCAGTCTTTTGTTTCCCCTTGTTGTTAAACTTTTTGGGTCTCAACTCAAGATGAAGTTTCCAACAATGGTCTTCATCATGGGCTTCTTTTGAACAATGTTTACATGTGAGTTTTTCTCTCTCTTTCTTGATTGAAGCATTATTTTTACCCTTTCCTTTGAACTTCACCTTTCCTTTGTCTCCTCTATTGAATGGCTTCTTGATAGTCTCTTGAGGAACATTTTTCCCTCTTGCTTCTAAATGAGTTGTTTGTACACAAACTTCATCTATCTTTGTAGGGTTAAAAATAAGAATTGTATGCCTCAAGTAACTATGTAAACTGTTAGCGCTCAAATCTGCCTCAGGCTGAAGAAGGAAAAACTCGAGGCAACATCAAACCAAGCTCAACCTTGTAGCTAGCCTTACGAGGACAGGAGAGGGCTCTCTCCGGGTCTATCTCGGCAGAAAAGTCTTCAAAGGGGCTGAGATGACCAATAAGGAATACTGATTTTAGGCTAGTAAATTGATAGGAAGGGATTTTTTTTATAAATGATTGGTTTTCTGAGCTGCATGGGCAAAAAACAGCTTGAAACAGAGAAATATAATAAAAAACACAGATTATCTCCTGAGGCAAGGTAGGCAAGAAATTTTAACATCAATTTGAGATTAAATGGAACGGCAAGACTGCTGAGGAGTTGACAAGGGCATAGAAGATGAATCCTTGTCAAACAGAAGAAAACATTAAATATGAACAAACTTAAAGGCAGAGCATACAAATTATGAATTCTACCTTAACACTTCATTTGTTCAATTGGAAACAATCATGAAATGAAATGAACACATAACAGGCTACATATGAAACAAAGGATGACACAAATGTTAAATTTCATACCACAGGAATCTCAGGGGTCAGAGTTGCATTTTTATTAAAATCTTTGTCAAAACTATACAATAGAAGCTCTGTTTTTCTCCACCAGTGCTCAGAATCTCCCTCCAACCCTTTACAAATGGTTTTTAATACAATAAAAAAACTCAGGAGAAAACCGATCCATGAAAGGATGAAACTGTTTCAACTGACATTATGAAAAATAGTAAAAAGCCACTCATCGGTTCCTAAAGAACAGCGCTACATTTTTTGTGACCAATACAAAGGCGGAAGCTGTAGTGTGAACCCTCCAAATCATAACTGAAGACTAGGATAAGCAATCTGTCCCTATTTTTCTGCTCAGGTTGATAATCCTCTGTTTAAATTCTGGCTTTTGACTTTACTTTGCATTTGAATAAGAACTAAAACAAAAATAGCGTAATATCTTCTCCAATATCAGCGCATACAATAAATAGACCAAAACTTTTCCCTACAGGTCGATAAAAAATAATGAGTTGTTCAACTATAATTGCAAGAATAGAAAGAGTCATCCATTTTTTTCTAAAACAGAGCATCGTTTCCCTTGAATTCCTCTGATGGCCGACAAACTGGAGCGCAGATCCCGTTGGATTATTAACTGAAGCCCTTAATAGGAGATCGAATCCTATTTCTTCTGCAGTGATGGGTATCTGCGTTTAATTTGGGTTTTTACTTTTCCATAAATGATTACACGTTGCAAAGAGTCCTGGTCAGGATATAGATATGATTTAAAATAATTCGGTTTCCCCCAAATATATGACCCATTTGACTAAGGCGAAGAAAATCTTGGCAGCCCACTAAATTTGCACGCGTGGAAGTGAAGAATTTTCAGTTTTGGCGTCCTATGTAAAAATATTGGAAGACCTCTGGAAAATGAATTTGACACCAAAATATGGCAGTGCAAATATGTTTGAAGTGTGAAGGAATAGTGAGGTAGATATCTCAATCACACTTCAAAGCTCGTGCAACTCTCCAAGTCGACAAACCTGAATCTGGGTCCATGTCATAGGCTTTTCTGTTATAGTCATTGCTATACATATTTTTGCAAATTGCAACCGTAAATTCTTCATTTTGGATAGTATATAGGTACATAGTTTGCTCATCCTCGGGCCAAGCACAGAACTCATCTGGTAACACTTGCAACAATTCTGCCGCACTCTGTCCAGAACAATACGCACACACCTTCGCACTATCATCCAGAAGGGTAACAGTAAAGCTGAAGCTAGAAACTACTTCCCCGTCACAACCACAGAGACAGAAACTACACATGAATAAACTTGATTTACAGAATGCCCACAATGTGAATGTAATAATTCTAGTTTTAACCAGTGAAGCTCGACACTTCCAATGAGAACCCTGCAAACCTGTGTAAATTGAAACAAACTGAGCGCGAGATGCCTGATCTTTGTTTGGCCCACTGCAACACCAATCACTTCTTCCATGTCCCACCTTGATTGAAAACAAAAGACTTGAATTGATTATGCACAAGTGAGGACGCCGTCCTAGTTGACACATTATACAAACCAGCAAGAGATAGAAGCTCTAATTCTCGGGCCTGCTTTTCCATAGTGATTATCATCTCCTGAGCTTGGCGTGCAGCCCACTGATTCAAAATTTCCAGATCGTCGTTTTCTTACCGCAGAAGACTCTGTCGATTCAATGCGCTGCGCGCACTCCCATTTCTCACATTTACATGTCTTGGCATCACATTTTATCCAAAATTTTAGTGTTATATACATCGATTTGGTTGCCAATATGGATGTTGCAAGTCGATGGAGCTGATTTCATAAGAAGCTGGGCGCATGAACAAAAAATTTTGTTGCTTCTACTCAATGCGCAGCGTGTTGGCCCAACGCGTAGCGCGCACCATACGCGTAGCGCCCTTGTATTTTTGCAAAGACAGGGGAGGCCTGATGCGTAGCGCGCCACTGGTGCGTAGCGCACACCTCCAGCTCTGCTCCACAGTTGTGAAAACCACGATTTCACCCTTGTAATGCGCCTTTGACCTCTGCTTTGAAATTTGGTGGAAATGACTTGCCTGTTGGACATATAACAATAGAGTTTCACTATGTTTCTGTGGCGAATGGTTCCCAATGTTTCAACTTCCTCCTTGGACAATCAATGGTCATACTCTCACCATAAATGCTTCCCACTTCGTTATTCATTCTGATATCATCTATACCCATTTTGGATTTCGTCCAGAGGTGCTTCACTGCCACTGTTTGATTGTTGGGTATGTCAGCGCGATAAACCTTGCTGGATGCTCCACTTCTAATGACATTTGCTTTGTTTTCCAATTTCATTTGTTTTCTCCAGCCTATCTGCTTGGTGAGGAACATACCTGCGGAAAAATACAAGTCCATTGACAAGTAACGAGGTGCATTGAATACTTGCGACAGTAATTTTAATACTAATTTAAAACTGTCAGTGGGTGTTGATCCACATTTGAGCTCCATGGAAAATTGAGCTATCTGTTTGCTGAAACTGTTGAAGATAATGCGGTGACAGAGTTGCCTTTGAAGCTAAAACATGGCTGTCATTTGAAGAATTGGAAACTTTGAAACATTTTGACACATCTGATGATTTCTTTGGCTGTTTCTGCAGGGATTGGAGCTACTGAAGCTGCTGCCATTGAAGACTGTAGAGCTTTGGAACATTTACCTATTTATTACAAAAACATATTTGATGATTTCTTCTTCAAAACACTGTTTTGAAGAAGAAACAATTTCACACTATTGACAATAAAAATAAACTTTCTGAACCTTCCTACTGCCAGTGATGAGAAATGAACCTTGGTGAATTTGACTGCATCGGACTGACAAGACGGAGTCTAACATAAACCACCTATGTATTTAAGGAGCATGTCTTGAGAGGATAAATATACACCCAAAACGAGAGCTCTTCTTCTAAACTCTTGGGTATAACTTTTAAAAATCATACGTTTTTCTTGTCTAAAATTTTTCCAATCCATTATTGCTTTATGCATATAAGCTAATGGATAAAATTGTCTCCTTAATGCAACTATGAAATCATTCCAAGAAGAAATTATTTTACCTATTTTCTTTAAATCCTCTTGGGTTTTGTCCTCCCACCATATGAGAGCTTCACTTTCCAAATGAAGAGAAGCAAGTTGTATCTTAGTGGAATCATCATCAATTTGTTGAATCTTGCAATAGACTTCAAGTTGACGAACCCAATTATCCAATTTCTTGGCATTTACTTCCCCATTGTACACAGACAATTAAAATTTGACATCAAGCTTTAAAAAAGGTGTTTTAACATGTCCTTTTGGATTTCTTGGAGGAGTATGTGAAGGGGTTGAAGTAGAAGAAGATGAGGGTGAAGATGGAGGTGAAGGAAAAGGTGGAGATAGAGGTGGTGGTTTGTCACCATTTCCTCCATTACCTTTTGGAGAATTTGAGCCCTCTCCTTGCAACCTTGTGTTTCTCTCTTCAAATAGAACATTCACCATTTCAAAAATTTCAAAGAAAGCTTTTTTGAAATTTCTCTCATCCTAAGAAATCCTCTCATGACCTTCTTCATGTGCCATGACTAGCGAAGTTTGAGTTATGTGTTTTTTCCTTGAACACACTTGAGGATTTGGCTCTACAAGCACTCCTCCTCTTTTCAACTTCAACCTTGTAAGCATCAGAAAACACTTGCAAACAAAATCAAACCTTCAAAATAACCTTGAGCTCTGATACCAAACTAATATGTATTACAAACTTGAAGGTTTATGGAAAATTTGCAAGTAAATTTTTATATCTTTTAGGCAATGGATCAATTTGCAAAAGTAAATAAATTTATTGTTTTTAAACTCAGTTTGCAACATAAAAAAAGAGATAAAGATACCATACACAACAACACAAGGCAATAAAATGATAAAGGAGTTCACCCCTCTTGGGCTACATCTCCTGGTCCAACTTCCAATGTTGGGTGCCTCTTTCATTAAGTGCTAAAATCCTAAATTTGATGGATTTACAATTCTTAGAATGTAAAAATAATGTCCCCAAGGGATTCAGAAGACCCAAAAACCCCAAGTTGGGCTCTTGTTGGTCTCAAATTGGCCAAAAAGTGACAAAGTTATGGCTTAGAGAAGTTTTGCTGCGAACTGATCTACACATTGGGCATTCTATCTAACCATCCTACGTTTTCCGTAGTTCTGGAGACCGTCGAGTGCCAATTTCACCTGGTTTCAGTGGGATTCATGCCAGATTAGGTGCAATTTGTCAGACGATTAATTCGTCCAATAACGCCTAAGCGCCAAATTTTCGCCTTGCACATGGTCCTATGAGTGTATGTCTTTGAGGGCTAGGGTTAAAGACATCCCCACCACTCCACACCTTTCGTCAACGAGTGAGGTCACATTAACGCCCATGAGGCCAGGGGTTGGGCTACTGGGCTAGCTCCCATCTTCTCTGGCCATGGTTCCCCTACTTCCATAATACCCGGGGCTGGCTCCCTTATCCTCCGCGCTGAATCTTAGCTCCTTCCTACTCGGATCTTGGTCCTGTGTCGCCAATGGAACCAGGGGCTAGGGCTCCACCTAGCCCCTCTTCATTGCCACGCCCAAAGTCTTTTACCCGCCGATCATGTGTGATATTTCATGACCATGGGCCGCACTAAGCCCCAGGTCCATAGGTCTTAGCTCTTGTGGTCACCTGGGGTGCCATTGGACCGGGGGCTAGGTGTTACAGGGAAAAGTGTCTACACAGAACTGCTTATCCCACTAAGGTGTGATAGCTACCTTAGAAACAAACAAAGTAAAGCTACTTTCATTTTTCCTTTATGAAGTATAGATGAGAGAAGAATAAAGAAGACCAACCTCTGTCTTGCTCTAATCTCCTAGTTCGATTCCTCTCTCTCTTGATAGCCTTTCGCTACTTGTTCCCTTGCACGCCCAGCTTCACCAAGTACCTGTAAGATCACAGTAGCATAGGACTATACAAGAACATGGATCTATAATCATAAACAATCTAGGATCAAATGTAAATTGACCATACAGATGCAGCAAACATGAATGACACAAGAGTATGGAGGAAAACTTGAATAGCTTTTATTGATAAAAAAGAAAGAGGCAAGGGGAGTTACAACCAGTTGTTCTGACCCAGCATCATCCTCTTAGAAAGGAAGCCCCTCTTCACCTCATAAAAAGCTTAGATCACCCAAAAATCTGATGTTGTCTCAAGAAACCAACAACAATTCCTTACAATATGCAAAATTCCAGCCCCTGGATCTCTGGGATGAGGGATCCATATATAGATATCTGTAAGGGAGATGAGTCAGCTTGTGATTTGATTAGTGTCTTCCCTCTGATAGTTCTTGCTTCCACTTGGAGATTGATGATCTCTTACTCATCCTTGGTCGAATTCAGAGAGGCAAGTGTCACAGGAGAAGTTTCTGGAAGTTTCCATGCCTCTCCACCTTGTGGAATGACACTGCCATTTGTCACTTCTCGCCCATTGCACCCCATAGAAGGACTTTTTGAAATGCAACGCACCCACACAGTGTGTTTAGGTGAGATGCAACGCACTTTGCCTATGGAGCAGCTGAAATGATCCTGTTTTGACCAGTTCTGAGCAGTTTTTCATGGAGAACTTCTGGGAGAAGCTGTAATCAGTTGACCTTGTTCCTTTAGTGGTTAGAACAACACTTTTAGGGACTTAGGAGCCCTTGGTTTATGGACATTTCATGCCTGGGGTTGTAGTGCCCAAAAATGTCTATAACAGTTGCCCCCTAAAGCATGAGGTCGTTAATCTTTTGATGTCGGGTGAAATGCTTTATTATGAGGATCGGAAGTTCTTTCAAGTTGGGAGGAGACCTGTAATAAGATACAATACAATACATTATCTTCATAATATTTTTCATGATCTAGCTGAGGCGGGAATTCCCACGCTCAGCTTTATAAATTCATTTTCATGTACATAGAACAGACAATCGTCTGAGTGTAGACTGATGATTCTGGTAGCACCATCATCCCTTTGATTGGATGATTATCTATGCAGCAATGATGTACATTTGATGTCTTTATTTGCCTGAATATATATCGCAACCCGGATGGATGAAACTAGATCCGGGGTCTTCAATATCGTTCGATCTTCACTCGAAGTACAAGTCGATCCATGTGAGAGATGTTCTGGAGTCGAACATGGAAAGACATCGCCTGATTACCAACCAATGATGTAAGTTGTTAACAGGCGCGAGAGGAATCACCGATAATGATAATGACCCTCAAGGTATTGCAGTACAATTCACGTGGTGTGAATAAAGGTCTTGGCGTCGAACACCACGCAAAATCTTTCGGTCGAAGGCCATTGATGTAAACCTGTCACCAGAAGTGAGAAACTTGCCATTGAGGCATGCAAGCTTCAAAGTACTGAACGGGGTGTTCCTAGATCAACTTCTTGGATACTGAGCTGATGTCGACAAGAAGCGATCTGTCACCGGAGGGCCTTAATGAATCCCACATCAATGACACGGAACGGAGTAAATGATTTTAATGGAGGTAAAAACGATCTGATGACATACGGTTCAGGGTGGCAGTCATGAAAGAATGGAGTATGAATGTATTGTAGCAGGTGAGACACAGGTGAATTCTCCGAATGACTTCTCTTGAACATATCGACGACACTGACATGATGGATCGGTAGCATTAACCCAAATGTGGATGGTGCAATGGGACCATGGTGATGTGACCGGTGAATGAAACAACCCAACCCAACTTGGATGCGGAGTGGAAGTGTCATGTTCAAGAGCGACTTGCTACCAACAAATTTTCTTCAAGTTTTCTTCCCAATTTTCCCCAGTCATTGCTGACCAGTACCCCTTTATTTTTGTCAAGCTTGAGGAGGATAACATATGCTTGTTCTATAATTTTCCCTTCGGGCAAACCCATCGCTACGTTTTAACGAGCCTAGCGATAGTGAAACTTGTTCTTGTCTGCTATGGACAAGTTTGTCGCTATTAAGTTTTAACGAGTTTAACGACAAAGATAACTCGGTCCTTTTCAATTTTAGAGAGTCTAAAAAGGAACGTAAAGGAAACTCCAAAATTCCTTTTTCGTCATCTAATCCCTTAAGTCCGAAAAAGTATAAAACAATACAGAAGGGATGAATTTTCTATACTTTTAACGAGCCGAACAAAACAAGCGCTCGATCTTTTTGTGTAATAATCCCTCAGGTCCAAAAAGATTAAAATCTAAAGGAGGGATAGCACTTCCGGTCCCTTTAACGAGTTGGAGAGGCCAATGGCTCAGAAATCTTTTCATATTTTACGAGTCAGTTGAAAAGAGCTTAAAGGAGACTTGTATTTTGAGGAACGAGTGATAAAATTGGGTAGCAGCTGATTCCAGGTAAGGTTTGGAATGTTCCAATCACGGCAGTGTTACAAGGATGGCTAGTGAGATCACTCTTCGCAGCTGTTCCTCAAAAGGGGTAAACAATCAAATGGAGGTGAACGATCCGCCAATATAGAGTGGAGGTGATGATGAGAACATGACCAAGGCTTTTAAAGGCTCAAGTACTTCATTCACGATGGTTATTTACCGGGAAATAGTTCATTTTTTAGTGAGCTTAAACGCGGGGGGAAACATTTGCTCATGGCTTATGTTTATTTTTTAACGAGCTTGAACTATGCGCTAAAACTGCTCGATTAATCCAGTCGTATAATAAGAATGTCCCATTTAAAAACGGAAATTTTTAGAGTTTTGCCCCACATCCTTTCTTTATGCAAGTTAGGAAACGACCAATCCTACGAGTTTAAAGGGTTAGAGGACCTACAAATTAAAAAAAATAAATAGTCACTCTTCGCTTGCATGCCAAAAGGTTTTCATGCCCCCAGGTATAAAATAAAGTTTCAAGGCCACCTTTTGTTCAAACTGACAAAACATTCGTTTTATCAGGAAAGGTATAGCTCTTTCAGGTTACCCAAAGATTGTTCTATTCACAACGCAAACAAAACACTTCTTCGGCGATGTCTACCGAAATAGACAAAGGTGAGTGGAGGAGGCTACTCCACTCACGTAACTTTGACAAGAGAATCTTGTTCTAGAATAACTCCCTCTTCCAATCACGGATGGGAGTACATACCAGTCATATATCTCTCGCGGAAACCTACCCTATACTCGAAGTTTTCCTGCCGAAGCAGACCAGGGTGCATGCCCCTTGGGTTTCAGTCATGTCCCCCGAATCACTCGCGCTCATCGGGTGGGCAGACTGGGGATTGATGAGACATTCCTTGTGTGAAAAGACCATTTAGGGATGGTATATGACTATTTGCTATGCGTGATCCAGGAAATGAAAGCTAGTCCACGAGCTTGACCACTCTTCCTTCGTGCGGAAAACAAATTACTCTAAAGAGTGAGGAGACAATGGCTGCCATGCAATAAATATAGTCTCGTCCAAGGAGTAGATTATAATCCAGGGGTCCTTGAACTACCATTACGTTCATGTGAACGGTTTTTCCTCTCAATGTTATGGGCACATTGGGAAGGATCCCTAATGGTCGACTGGTTCCTTTGTCAAAGCCTGTTAGATTTCTCATTTCAGGCAAAAGCGATGGTGAACCAAGAGCTTTCCAAGCAGTCGAGGAAAGTACACTCACAGAAGCCCCTTCATCTATGATGGTACCGGCCATAACCATTCTATATACTTGAGCAATAATTCGGAATGGTACACTAGCCGGCAAAAGGGGTCTGCCTAGTTGATTCCAGTCGAAGGAAACAACTAGGTTGCTTGGAGGTGGGACCGAATAGACGGCCGAGTACGACTTTGACGAACTTCCTTCCTGCGGTAAAGGAACGGGTAAATTGCCCCCATGTTCATCGGAGTCCGTGCTTACGAAAAGAATTTGGACGGTGTCATCCTTATTCTCTTCTGTGACTGTATCATCTGAAGATGGAACCTCTGAAGGCAAGACCGGGTCAACTGCCGCCTCGACCTTTTGACTTTCATCTGGTATGGGTTCAGACGGTTTGTCTTCAATGATAGATGCTTCGGCCGACCACCTGGGCAGGTCAGCTGGCTTTTCAACTAGTGACTGACTCGGCAAGAGTTTTTTATATCCAGGAGGAAGTCGTAGCGGTGAAACCAGACAATCGTCCAAAACTCTTTTAGCCTCATCTAAGAAGGGACAACGGTGGACGGCATGGTCGCCTTCGCACAGTTTACAAGGAAATCTATATTTTCCTTTTTTTCCTGGGGCTTCACTTTCACTAGTCGACGGTGTGTTTTCAACATGATCATCAGAGGTTGACGACACCGGGTTGTGCAAACGAGGAGACCAGTCCCTTAAGATCCGAGGGATGCAAGGACAATCTCTGTGATAGTGGTCTCCTTTGCAAATGACACATGGCGATTTAGGCCTGGTCGGTGCAGTGTGTGGATTTTCGCTAGATGACGCTTGGTTGCCCCCTTTCGCTTTGGGCTCCTTCTTCTTCTTCTCTTTCTTCTTCTTTTCCTTCTTCTTCTCAGGTACTTGATTTTTGGCTTTACCAACCCCATCAAGCGAAGAAGAAGGAGGAGAGGAAGAATTGGAGGAAGTAGAAGGTTGGTGGGTAACTCTGGATTCGTCTAGTTGCTGACTCGACTGTTCAGGAATTGTGGTGTTCTGAACGACAGAGGTTGAGAAGAGCCATACAGGCAAGCCGATTGTCAATCCTAGAAGTGACAATGTAGCCATATGGGGTGCACCAACATTTCCCCAAGAGGAGAAGGGACTAGGATTTACTCCAAGGGGAATTCCTTGGTTGGTGGGTTCCATTTTCTCAACCTAAGATCAACGTAGGAAAGGGTGATGATTATTCCATTTAAAATAAATTTTAGACGCTTTGACACAACTTGTTTTTTCAATTTTTAAGAGTCGAGAAAAAACAAAAGATGACTCTAGTCGCCTTCGATTTTTAATGAGCCTGAAGTGACAAGTGCTCAGATGTACCTTTTCCGTTAAGGAGTCTGAAAAGGAACGAAAGGGACTGCTCTGGAAATCTAGGTAGAGGGATTACCAAACCAATTGCAAAACTGCATAATACTTTTTACGGTACGGCAGTCAATCTTCCCGAATGCTGTGTTCAGTGCATTGCGATCGATAGGGCGGCAGACACGACTTCCTATGGATAAAGGATTAAGCCTATTGTGGTCTCCCAAAATATACTCGACAGTACGTGGGAGCACAAGTCCGTACTGGCACTTATCGTCTCAAAGTGGAGGAATCACCCAACCATTAGTGTGAACAACAGTTGCCACGCTTTACGACGCTGGAATATGTCTCTAGCCTAGACTTCTAAATTTTGTGCGTTAGGTTCCAAAGCGTTGTTAGATTCATTGAATTTATTTTATAGTTGATCTTGTTTATGAAGTTTTCCTTTCAGGTTCACCGCGAGATGTAGATGTGTAATTCCTAAAATGCAATCTAAGATGATAAACAATCTTTTATCTTCTTTGTGCAATGAAAATCCTAGCTACTAAGGAAAGAGAGACAATATTATTTCACAAAGAGCAAAGAGCACACTCTAAATGCACTTTCCTAAATCAAACCAATCAAACAGTCTAAATGCAAATGCACATGCATGTATTTGTTTTCGGCTTTCTTAGTATGTGAATGGAGAAAAGAAAGCTAATGCACAAATCTGAATTACTTTTCAAGCGACAATTATCAACAAGTTTCTTTTCGAAATCAAAAATGGAGGCAATCACAACATTTTATGATTTAGAAATGAATACTTGCTTTCGACACTAGAAAAATTACAAATTTAGACCAAATACAATAGTAACAGGATAATCAACTATCTATAGCAAGCAAACTCTTTCCTATGACTGAAAACGACACTTGCGACGCTTTCAAATCAAAGGACGACAGTACGATTACGTTACTTTTTGCAAAGGAGAACTGAAAATGACTCAACAAATACACAAAAACATTTACAGTTCTTTCGTACAAAGGAGGCAGAATAACAACAAGGAAAAGGGTTTTCACACAAAGATATACTGATCACAGGCAGCAAAATTCATGAATAGAACTGGAAAGAATGAATCACAGGAACCAAAGCTGGACAATGCCTAGTCTGATCAGCGCACCTGTAACACAGGGAATTTGAAATGCAGCGCACCTACTACACTTGGGAAGTGCGCTGAATTTCAGATTCACAGAACAGTACCTGCGCTGGGCCAGAGACGAGACTTGGCTTGGGTTCCAGGTCACAGTTTGCAGTTCATTTCATGGGTTCTGGTCGAGCAAATGGTAATCAATAATGCAACAATCAGGGGTAGATCTAAAGAGGATCTAACAGCTATCACAAGGGCAATCAGAGAGTTTGTAAATCAGTTGTTTAATTTATAAACAAATCCCAGAGATTGACAGAAGTGACATTTATCTACTTTGAAAATGCAGTTCGAAAGCTACCTGGCTCGACTTTAGGCTCCGTCTGTAAGTTTATAAAATAGACAACAAGGAAGATAAACAAACAAACTAATTCATCCCCAGCGGAGTCACCATTTTGTTACAGGGAAAAGTGTTTACACAGAACTGCTTATCCCACTAAGGTGTGATAACTACCTTAGAAACAAACAAAGTAAAGCTACTTTCGTTTTTCCTTTATGAAGTATAGATGAGAGAAGAACAAAGAAGACCAACCTCTGTCTTGCGCTAATCTCCTAGTTCGATTCCTCTCTCTCTTGATAGCCTTTCACTACTTGTTCCCTTGCACGCCCAGATTCAGAAAGTACCTGTAAGATCACAGTAGCATAGCACTATACAAGAACATGGATCTATAATCATAAACAATCTAGGATCAGATGTAAATTGACCATACAAATGCAACAAACATGAATGACACAAGAGTATGGAGGAAAACTTGAATAGCTTTTATTGATAAACAAGATAGAGCCAAGGGGAGTTACAACCAGTTGTTCTGACCCAGCATCATCCTCTCAGCAAGGAAGCCCCTCTTCACCTCATACAAAGCTTAGATCACCCAACAATCTGATGTTGTCTCAAGAAACCAACAACAATTCCTTACAATATGCAAAATTCCAGCCCCTGGATCTCTGGGATGAGGGATCCATATATAGATATCTGTAAGGGAGATGAGTCAGCTTGTGATTTGATTAGTGTCTTCCCTCTGATAGTTCTTGCTTCCACTTGGAGATTGATGATCTCTTACTCATTCTTGGTCGAATTCAGAGAGGCAAGTGTCACAGGAGAAGTTTCTGGAAGTTTCCATGCCTCTCCACCTTGCGGAATGACACTGCCATTTGTCACTTCTCGCCCATCGCACCCCATAGAAGGGATTTTTGAAATGCAACACACCCACACAGTGTGTTTAGGTGAGATGCAATGCACTTTGCCTATGGAGCAGCTGAAATGATCTTGTTTTGACCAGTTCTGAGCAGTTTTTCATGGAGAACTTCTGGGAGAAGCTGTAATCAGTTGACCTTGTTCCTTTAGGGGTTAGAACAACACTTTTATGGACTTAGGAGCCCTTGGTTTATGGAAATTTCATGCCTGGGGTTGTAGTGCCCAAAAATGTCTATAACACTAAGGGCTTAGCCCCGATCCTTTCCCCTAAACTACATTTCGTTAATGTTTAAATATAAGTTGGTGACCATGGTTTATAAGCATGAACAATAGTAAAGACAATACAATGCTGAAGTTCTAGGCTTGAGGTCAGGGGTTTGATCCCGCTCGGGCCTCTGGATGACCTTGCAAAAATTTTACATGGCCCAGGCATGCCACGTGGCAGCCCATAATTTTTCCACATGGCACCCTACCATTGGCCCACATAACAAAACCACCAACCAATCAGAATTAACCTATGTGCGCAAATCAGATGAGGACACTTGTCAGTCTATGGTTGGCCCGAGGGTACCCCCAGTCAGCCTACTGACTCAACTGTACGAAATGCCTAGTTAGTAGTCCTATCAGCAACCTACAAAATTTTACATGTTTAGGAAAATGATCAGAACGTGATATCTTGAGCACACGATGTCGGTTTTCAGCGATTCAAGTTATGTTGGATTCAGGATGACGAGCTATACGTTTTGTCACTTGTTTTTAGAATTTTTGAACACTTTCATTTTTTAGCACTTTATTGATCCACTGGATCACTTCACATCCATATGTTCTACATTGAAATCAAAAGAAACAACAATAAATTAAAAAAAATCTAATAAAAGCTAACTTGCCATTTTGAGAAAAAAATATCGCTAAAATCAATTCCCTGCACCTAGGAATAACCGTTTTTTACAAGTTGAGCTTTTTATTTCTTCACTTTTCCTTTTTCACTCACCTTATTCTTAGACAGCTATTTGCTGCCAATTGGTTTTCTTCCAATTGGTAACTACAATAGATCCCAACCCTCATTCTTGTTCAAGGTTTCCATTTCTTCAACCATGGTCGTTTCCAAGAGTTTTCCATTCTCTAAATCCACTTCCTCCCTTACATTTCTAGGATCAACATCAGTAATGAGTAAAAAAAAATTTGAATGGAAATCAGGTGGAGTATACCTCTCTTGTTGCCTTCTTTCCTAAACTAATATCCTTAAAACCAGAGTGCGTGGTTCTTCTTTTCTTGATTCTTATTCTTTTGTGGAGTCAGATTCTCCATCCTTCATTTCAAATTCTACCTTCTCTAGTTCCTTTTCACTTGGTAGAACTTCTTATTTAATGACATCCTTCACTTCTCTAAATACCACATCTCAACTATACACAATATTATTTTTTTGTTTTGATTTTTTGGTTCCAAAGCTTGTAACCTTTGAAACCATATTTATACCCAATAAAGATGCACCTTTCTAATTTTCTATCTAACTTGGTTCTTTTCTCATTTGGAAGATGTACATATGCATCACAACTAAATTCCATGAGATGTGAGAGAGAGGGTTTCTACCAGTCCATACCTCATGTGGAGTCATATGCCCCAATATTAATGAAGGTGATCTATTAACCAAGTAACATGTATTATCCACTGCCTCTGCCTAGGATTATTGTCCTAACCCAACACCACTAAGCATGCTCCTTGCTTTTCCATCAACGTCCTATTCATCCTTTCTACAACTCCATTTTGTTGAGGTGTGTATGGAGAAGTATTCTACCGTGATACACCACACTTCTTATAGAACTCTTTGAATTCCTTCCTGTAGAAATCTCCACCATTATTTGTCCTCAACACCTTAATCTTATTTTCTATCTAATTTTCCACCAGAGCCTCAAATTATTTGAACCTATCAAAGACTTCAAATTTATTCTGGAGAAAATACGTCCATGTATTCCTTTATAATTTATCTATAAATGAAACATAGTACACAATTTACATAGTGATGGAACTAACACGGGTCTAAACACATCACTGTGCACTAGCTGTAATATTCCTTCTACCCTCTTAGCACCAACAGAGAACCTTACCCAATTCGGCTTCCCATATACATAGTGTGCACAAAAATCAAAATCTAGAGAGAAATTAGACATACCTTCTACTATACCATTACCATGTAGTACTCAAAGGCCCTTCTCTCAAATATGTTCTAGTCCTTGATGCCGCAACATAGTCTTTTCTCTAGAGACTACAAAATTTTTTCCTTCTTCTGTTCCACTCTCAAGAACAACAAAACTGTTGCACCCATCAATAATAGTACTTCACAACAACTTGTATATAGTTCTGATCTGAACTCCCCTCATTAATACCATTGATCCTCGAATAATAGTACAAGTATCTTTCACAAAAATTGTTTTAACACTTGCATCATCCACATTCCTTATAGAAATTATGTTTGTGGCCAATCCTAGAATGTGTAGAAAACTAGGGATTGTTCTAATCCTTCCACTTATTAACATCAACTTGAATTTTCCTCATGCTATGACTTTGTTTTTCCTATCATCACCTAGGAAGACATCACCAACATCATATCTCTCATACTTAAGGAACCACTCCCTATGGGGACTCATATGAAAGGATACACTTGATTCAACCAACCATGCCTCATGATCTACATGTGTACTTGAAGAAGCCAAGTACACATCTCCACCTTCATCTGAGGTGGTTTTCACTTCTGCAAAAGGAGCATCAATAGATCCCTTTTCTTTCTTAGTAGTTTTGAATATATAATCTTTCTTGTAGTGCCCTTGTTTTCTGCATTTCCAGCATACATTTACAATTTTTCGTGGAGTTTTGGATCTCCCTTTAAATTTAGGTCTCCCACTTAAGTATTTTTTTCCATGTCTATTATGGGATAATCCTCTTACAGGTAAGGCATCCCCATTCCGACATTCCATGTTTTTCCATCTCATCTTCTATGAAAACAATGATGAGGTTATACCATCAAACTTTAAATTCCTTGCATTACTACCTATAACAACAACCAGACTATCCCACAAGTCTAGTAGAGAAAACAACAAACTAATTCACTTATCTTCATATGAAATCTTAATACCAACATATAATAATTGACTCACCACACTATTGAAGGTGTTCAAATTCTTTGTCACTGAGTCTCCATCCTTCATCCTTAGGTTATACAACGTCTTCCATAGGAACAATTTATTTACTAATGACATAGACTGATACAAAGTACCCAACTCGTCCCACAAATATTTTGTTGTAGCTTCTCCTGAAACATTAAGTAATATTGAATTTGAGACACTAAACCATATTGTGCTCTTTGCGTTCCGATCCAACATGGTTCAGTTTTCTGTGGACATTGCCATTGGTTTAGTACTTGGATCCATAATTATCTGTTGATATTTATCCAATAATATATCCTCCATATTGAGCTTCTAGAACTCAAAACTATGTCCTTCCATTTCTCGATCTTTATATTTGCACTGTTCGCCATTTCCTTTCACCACAAGAATTAATCTTGCAGATCTCCCAATGCAACAGGGTCTACAACAGGCCCAAGAAAGCACCTTAGCCACAAAATCATCCCCTTGAAGCCAAACATAATCTGATACCAAATGTAGGCTTTAACCCTATACAGATAATACCTACAAACAAATTCTTAAAACTAACAGAAATATACAATGTCAATCTCAAAAAATATACACAAAGATTTTTCTCATAGAACCTAAAACTAAGAAAACCAGATTGATTTTTCATTATGCTCCTTTACAATTTTACAATACATTATACACATTATTTAGAATTCATAAGCCCCCAATCCATTAACCCTAGATTCAAATATAATCGTAGTCCCTTTGATTGGATCTACAAAACCATGTGAAAAACTACTATGCAGTCGAAAACCACGAACAATGAAAATCGCTAACTGTAAACCATCGAAAATGGATGCAAAAGAAAATAAAACATACCCAACACAAGTAATGAATTACATATACAATAATAAACCTATATTTATTTTCCTAATCAAGCCTTAGATCTATACTTCAATCTTCCTTGGCTGATCTAGATCTGTCTCCCTTGTTGCTCCTTGCACCTTCCTAAGATTCGACACATGATATTATAACACTCCTCCTCCTAAGGCTAATGTCATTGTATGGTGTTTCTTCTCTTTAGACCCATATTAGCCTCCTCCTGTTGAAAGCTCAAAGGAATATAGTGCTTCTCCTCCAGATCTATAGGTTGAGTCCTTTCTACTAGTGTTACTGGTCCATACTTGACCTTAGGAGCATTTTTCTCTAGATCCTCTAACCTTGTTGGATCAGTCGACCCTCTTGGCCCTTCTATCCATCTTAGTCCTCCTGACCAAGCCACTGATCTAAGACCTACTCATCCCTTCCACATATATGATGCATACCACAAGCCCTCTCGACCCTCCAAATCTTTGAGGCCTACCACATGCGCTCTCATCCCTCTCGACCCTCCATAGATCTGATGCATACCATAGGCCCTCTTGACCCTCTCAATGCTATTCAACCCTCTTGGCATTGCTTGCCTCACTTGGTCCTTCTAGCCATCTAGGCCTTGTCATCCCTGCTTGGCCCTCTTGGATCTATTAACTTTTCTTGACCCTCTACGACCTCTTGGCCCTGCTTGACCCTCTTAGCCCTCTCGACTCTCTTGTCAAGCCATGTTCCACAAGCCCTTGACCCTTAAGGGGTTTAAGGCCTACTCGACATTCTCCTCCACAAGATGCTCTCTTGCTAACAACCTTCCATTGATCCTCTTGGCCCTCAAAGGTTTGAGGCCTACTCAACCTTCTCCTCTTGTGATAACCACTCTCTTGTTGACCACACGAATGAATCACTCACCCTTGTATTTGTACTTTTCCAAAGGGTGCAATACCATGGACTATCCAATTACTATGGGTATTACCAGGGGTCACCAGAATACCATGGGTAATACCATGGTTAATTAGAATAATGCGCGTAATACCATAGGTCATCATAATACCATGCATAATACTATGGGTCATCATAATACCATGGGTTTATGAGTTTGAATTCCCATCACTTAGATAAATTACCCCACACATGATAATACTCTTGATTCTACCTAAAATATCAATAAAGCACATTGAATTAAAGACTCAAAATCAGTGAAATTTAAGCAACCTAAGGCGGAATAAACAAACAAAGTAGAAAAAAATCTATAAAATTCCTAAGAAGAATCAACAAGCTAAACAATTGTCCAAAGTTCCACCTAGGATGACTAGGACATGGGTCAGAAAAAACAAATATCTTATCAAAAGGGCCTTTCAAAGGTCATCCTAGATGATGATGGCTCAAGTCCAACAAATGAATGTGTGGAAGACAATAGGTTGCATGTAACACCAACCTAAGGTGCAAGTGCCCTTGTGAGGAAAGGTACCCTCTAGGAGAGTTTGAAATGGAGATTATGTGTTTTCCGCAAGTATTGTGGGAACTTCCCACTCATGGTTGCCCATGAGAAATCCTAGGAATGGACACTAAGGTTACCACTTCACAATTGGCAACCAAGAAAAATAGGCATGGGTCGATATCATATATATGGTCAGGAGACAAACCCTGAATCTTTAAGAAATGATGTCACCTAGATGACTTGACACTTCAAGAAATCCCAATACACGTAATAATCTAATAAACACTAAGACACATTTCAGAGGGGGATATCACCTCCACTTTCCCTAATGCAAGCTCATACTGACACCTATTTAAAAAGGTGTTTTCCCAGCTAGTGCTTCTTGCTACTACTAGATTTTACTCTCATCAAATCAATTCTAGTCGAGTTTTCGACCACTGAGAGTTTACCCTCCAATCCTATTCCAAGGCCCTACAACCTAGACTATGTTCCTTTTCCAAGAAATCTCTAATTGAATTTAGTTATGATTTTTATTTAGATGCTTTTAATTACTCAAAAATGCATAGATGCAATCAATTGTGTTTGAACTCTTGTGTAGATAAAATTTTAAGAACACTTGTAGATTCAATTATCCCTAATTCTTCAATGAATTTAATTAAAACATGAAAAATGTTGAAATGCAATTTTGATGCAAAATGTAAACACTTAAATTCAATTCTCTTTTCTTTTTGAAACTTATAAATAAGACCCTACCCAACAAACAAAGCAAAAAAAATGTAACTAGTAGTAGGTTGACTTCATGGTAAATTTTAGGGGCGAATTTTAGCCCAAGGGCGAAATTTAAGGGGTTTTTCATTTCATAGGGGAATTTTTTTTATAAAACACTCATTTCATATATTTAGCCCAACTTTTATTTAAAAGATAATTATTTTGTTATATTCCATTACAATCACCCAATTTTCTGCTTTGAAATGTTAAATTCGTTTGCTATCGCCCATTTTCTGGTTTGAGAGGTGGTTTGGGAGGTTGTATTTCGTCCCAATAAATCAAAATGTAAATAAAATGGAGGTATGGTAAATAAATAAAACCTCTTTTATACTTATTCCAAAGGTATGGTAAATAAAATAAAAATATAAATAAACTAGAGGTATGGTAAATAAATAAAACCTCTTTTTATATTTAGTCCATAACCCTTTTTCTATTTAAGAAGACTAAAAAAAGAGGTTTTAATTTAAGTGAATCCTATGGGCCAAATACCATATTTATAAAAGAGGTATGGCAAATAAATAAAACATTTTTTTTATATTTACTCCATAAGTCACCTTATGTATACGAACACGCAAGGGTGTAAATAAATAAAAATATAAATAAATTGAAGGTATGGTAAATAAATAAAACCTATTTTTTATACTTACTCCAAAGGTATGGTAAATAAATAAAAATATAAATAAACTAGAGGTATGGTAAATAAATAAAACCTCTTTTTCTATTTAGTCCATAACCCTCTTTCTATTTAAGAAGGCTCAAAAAAGAGGTTTTATTTAAGTGAATCCTATGGGCCAAATACCATATTTATAAAAAATGTATGGTAAATTAATAAAAATATAAATAAAGGAGAGGTATGGTAAATAAATAAACCATTTTTTTATATATTTACTCCATAAGTCACCTTATATTTACGAACACACAAGGGTGTAAATAAATAAAAATATAAATAAAGTGGAGGTATTGTAAATAAATAAAACCTCTTTTTATACTTACTCCATAGGTATGGTAAATAAATAAAAATTATAAATAAACTAGAGGTATGTTAAAAAAATAAAACCTCTTTCTATATTTAGTCCATAACCCTCTTTCTATTTAAGAAGGCTAAAAAAAAAGGTTTTATTTATGTGAATCCTATGGGACAAATACCATATTTATAAAAGAGGTATGGTAAATTAATAAAAATATAAATAAACGAGAGGTATGGTAAATTAATAAAAATATAAATAAACGAGAGGTATGGTAAATAAATAAAACAATGTTTTATATTTACTCCATAAGTCACCTTATATTTACGAACACTAAAAAAATGTGTTATATTTAGGTGAAGCCTATGGGCCAAATTGTTAGGTCCCTATACTACTAGTGTAGCCCCTTATTGTTATTAGTACAACCCCCTTATTATATTTTTGTGCCCATGTAGCCCACTATTGTTATTATTGCGCCCTTACATTATTATTGTTATGTCGACTTTGATTATATTATGACCCCTTAGACTCCTATATATAGAAAGGAGGTCTTGTCATTTGTATCATCTAAGAATTGTTCATTTGTGTAATGTAAATGAGGTTTCCCCCTTGAAGAGGCTTATTTCTAAGGCGTTGATCTATCTTTTCTATCTTTTTGTGAGCTGGTTTCATAACATTTGATGTTAGGTCCCTATACTACTAGTGTCACCCCTTATTGTTATTAGTACAACCCACTTATTATATTGTTGTGCCCATGTAGTCCCCATATTGTTATTATTGTGCCCCATAGAAGCCCATTATTGTTATTATTGTGCCCTTACATTATTATTGTTATGTCGGCTCTGATTATATTATGACCCCTTAGACTCCTATATATAGAAAGGAGGTATTTTCATTTGTATCATCCAAGAATTGTTCATTTGTGTAATGTAAAGGAGGTTTCCCCCTTGAAGAGGTTGAATTCTAAGGTGTTGATCTATATTTTCTATCTTTTTGTGAGCTGGTTTCATAAAATTTGGTATCAGAGGTTTGGATTCTAGGGTTTCGCTGCTCCAAATAGGTCATCGTGGAATTTTTGCTATAACGTTTTCACTACGAAGTTTCAGAAGCTAAAAAAAATACCCATTTGAGAAGAGATCGGTCTGAACCTCAGGTACGAATTTCAGATCTTTTCCCACTATATTTTCGGAGATATGATCTGAGGAATTTATGGTTTTTGCAAGCTCCATAATTTCATCGCAAACAGGTCATTGTGAAATTTTCGCTATAATATTTTGTCTACAAAGGTTTAGACTCTAAAATTAAAACCCATTTGATCCAAAATCTTAGTGAAGCTCAGGTCTGAATCTCATATCTTTTCTCGCTATATTTTTGAAGATATAATTTGAGGACATTAGGGTTTTTGCAGACTCCCAAATTACATTCTAAACATGTGACCTTGGGAAAATCATCATAACTTTCTCTCTGAGCAACAAATTGAAATTCTGTAAGAAGTTACAGAAAGAGGATAGACTGTAATTTTCTATGTATATTTTTCAGATCCGAAGGTTGAAAAAGTGACACGTAGAACATCGTACAAGTTCGCTTTACTGAAACATTATATAATTAGGTCATCTTAGGAGATTGGACATAACTCTTTCTTGGAGAATCAAATTCTTATCAGACTTGCAGGGTTAGAAATGGGAATCAGAGGGCTACTATAGGATGCAATTTCAGAACTTGGAGATCTGAAATTAGCGAGTTATAGTCGTTTCAAGATCAATATCCTAAAATCAAGAAAATGCGATATGATGAAGTTTGATGGCAAGGATCCAATAAATTGGATACTGCAGATGGAGAAATATTTTGATCTACATCAGGTTCAATTGTTACAAAAGGTACATATTGCATCTTTATATTTAGAACAAAATCAATTTGTATGGTATAGAGGACTTTGTTCTTGTAAAGCACTTGTCACTTGGTCAATTTTCACGGAAGAAATGATAGCACATTATGAGGATACAAAGAGTAACACCTTCTTTAGCCAATTGATAAATCTTGAACAAAAGGGTTCAATGGTAGAGCACATTGAGGACTTTCAAAAATTGAATATAAGGGTAAATGATATTCCAAAGAAGAAGAGGATTGATGTCTCCATAGGAACTTTAAAGGATAACATTCAACATGAGGTTCGTCTTTGGGAACCTGATCCAGTGGAGAAGGCATTGAGGTTGGAAAGAAAAGTGGAAAGCAAAATTATGGCAACAAGGAAGTCTACCCCTCACAACTATAAACATGGAAGTGTTGTTTCTCCTAGCCTTCCACAACCTACAAGGATGACACCACAACAATTGGAAGAAAAAAGAGCAAAAGGGCTTTGTTACAATTGTGATAACAAATACATTAAAGGTCATAAGTGTGCTGAGAAGAAATTATTTTACATTGATTGTGAAGAGGATGAAGAAAAAGATAAAGAAACGTCAAAGGAAGAGGATGTTGTTGGAAATAATACTGAGGGGGGGGTGGGTGAATCAATATTATCAAATCAATATAACTTTTTCATTTCCATATTCAGATTCATATACGCTACTTCAGTTAAGACAAACCACGTGTATATGCAAATGTGTTTAATGCAACAAGCGTATATCCAGTAAACTTATGATTCAGTTATTTGATCCTTAATGAGTGCATCAAAACATTATTAACCATATGAACAGTAAACAGGAGCAGTAAAACAGAACAGATCATCATCACACACAAGAAGCACACATGAACACCATGATTTAAGGTGGAAACCCAATGTGGGTGAAAACCACCTGCTGCAAGTCGTCTCTATCTTCTTTTAATAAGAAACTTCTTTTTACAATATTTCTGTACTGGTGCAGTCTTATACCAGTACACAGGGTTCTACCTACAGAAGGCTACAACCTTCTCTCGTTCTCCAGCTTCTCCTAGAAGGGAGCTGCAACCCCCTTTGCTCTTGTACTAGCCGATCCTTTTACTAGTACGTAGGTGCCGGCGTACTGAATGCTCCAACCTTCACTCGTTTTCCAGTTGCTACTAGAAGGGAGCTACCACCCCCTTAGCTCTTGTACTAGCTGATGTACTAGTACGTAGGTGTCGACCTACAGAAGGCTACAACCTTCTCTTTCTTCCTCCATGTACCACGTTTCATAAATTTTTAGACTGGATACTCATGGAACACAACGTCATAATCTGAAGGCCACATTTCATCCAATTTTCATACTGGACCCATCAATATCATTGAAGAACACAATCAATCAGCACTAGCATCATCAATCTCTGAATCACTGAAACCCTGTCAACAAACTGCAATCACCAGAACGCAGAGAAGAACACAGAACTCTGCAACAATGTTCAGATCTAACTATATCATCAAAAATCATGTATCAGAGTGCATACACTACTTGGAAGAGCGGAACCAGCGTGTATACGCAACTTCACCAAAGAAAACCAGCGTATATGTCATTAATTACTTACTTATGTCTTCGTTGCACTTCCTGACTTCACACATAACCAGATCATTACATATACAAGGATAATACACATGTTAGCAACCATATCTAGTCCATCAGATCACATAAAGATAAATCATTATGATCCTGATCCATTATAGATCTCATCCATCAATCATAATCAACCAATCTGAATACTGACACCAGTAAACAGTCACCAGAACTCAGACTTTGCATCAACTTCCAGAACCACCTGTAACTTCAAATATCATAGTGTATATGGTATATGCTACTTAGATGTGTATAACCTGCGTATGTACGCTCTTTTATCAAAGTCAACCAACGTATACATTTGTAAATATTCATTCGTGAGTTGCAGCTATTTCAAACTTAAGTTATACCCAGATCAGAACATTACGTGCGTCAGTATACAGATCTAGAATAAGCATAATCAAACCATATAGAGATGATTCATTGCAAACCATTTGATCCCGATCTATCCTTAGATATTGTTCTTCATCAACCGGTGAGATTCCTTCTTAGCTCAGATCAAGCAAAGCATCATGAACCCATAACCTACATATTGGATCTCATCCTTCATCAGATATTCAAGACTTTCTCTATTACTTTGCCTAATGATCTTCTTCTCCTTTTATAGTCTTAGGCCTTACTCAATACCATGGTCCAAAACCATTTAGAACCAATACTAGGGACCCAATACATAGGTTCAACACTTCGGACGCAATACCAAGGTCCAAAACCATAGGTCTAAATACCACGGACCCAAAAATAAGCTTTCACACATGTACGCGCTTTTCTGTGCATGAACATTAAAAAGTGCGTGCATACGTATACGTGACTTTTGATCAACAATCCCGCATGTATACACGCCTTTGTATATACTGAACCTGCGTGTATACACTACTTGGTATATAGCGAACCTGCGTATATACGCGACTTGGTAGTCTACTGACCTACTGCACTACGATCTGTCATCTGTGTGAGTTGCCATCAAGGACAACACTTGTATCATAATGCCAACAATCTCCCCCTTTGGATTTGATGGCAAAGCTAACTTTTCATACTGAGAAGTGCCATCTTAATGAGTTGTCATTGTTCATTACATCTGAACTGATTCCTTTGAGCTGTCCTGCATCCCATGTATTCTTTCACATCTAATATCTCTTCTGTAGATTCATCTAGTTATATATAAGTGAGTTTTTCTTCTACAAGGGGTTGCCATCAAGTACAACACATGCATCATAATTCCAACAATCTCCCCCTTTGGACTTGATGGCAACAACCATACCAAGTCACTCTCCCCCTTTAACATCAAGGGCAAAGGGCAAACCAAGATATTCTCTTCCTTGATATACATTCCACTTTCCATACTCCCCCTGAGTACTTGCTGAAATCTCTGATTGAGCTCCCCCTTTGTATATGCCAAGGTGTACCAATATGTCGATGCTCCCTCTGAGTACATGCTGAAATCTCTGCTCTGCTGAAGTGTGTTGTTCATGCTCCCCCTGACTGTAAGCAAGGTCTGCAAAAAGATGTTCTACAAAAAGAATATGACTCTATACATCATAAATGACCTTCCTATCACCAAAGAATCATACATACATCCATCTCCCAACCAAGTGGGGATATACCAATATTGACTCATCCACCCAACCAAGTGGGGATACACTAGATACCAATTGTTTATACATGACTGAAATATTACATCATCCTTCCCATGCATAGTGGGGGTACAATTTACATCATATGACCAAAAGGGATTCATCAAATGACTACAATAGACAAAGACAAACTATTACATCATGAGTCTTGGTATGACCTTTACATTGACATTTATAACAGAGACCAAACATCTAAATAAGACCATGATAGTCATCAGCAACTATCATACACAATGTATGATCTGCTCCATAAGAATCTGTCAACAGCATCTAGACCAGCAACCAGTATATGTCCATTAGTGTATAAGTCATCAACAAGGTATGTCTGCATATAGATATCAACTCATCCTTTTGAACAGAATTCTGCATATGACATACAAAATCATTCACATTATATCATATGTGAAAAACACCATAGTCGTCTCATCAAGATCTGCATGATCCAAGTATCATCACTTTGGGAACATCTGCATCAATCAACATATGTAAGTATCAACCTATCATCATATAGGTAAGAACTCATCATCATCATGTCTCCAACAATGCAACTTTGAGTAATCATCCATGTATCCAGCATACTGTATATAGCACTATGTATCTTGAGCTCAAGATCTTTTGTCAAGACTTCTTGATATCATCAACAACAACAATCCTCATCCATGTGAACGCCAAGAACTATAGGAATCCTGCATTATAACTGTATTGTATGTCAACAACAACATCTGAGTGACTCGTCATCAAGTAATGAAATTGTGTATTCAAGCTTTGTACTTCTCCTTATCCTTATGAAAATCACCATGTAAGCACCATATATGCATCATCAGAGAATCAACCACAAATCTGATCTAAACATCAACTATGTAACCCCAAGAATCATATAAGATTTTGTCATGGATAACTCATAACCATATCATAGCAAGATATATCATTTAGCCATATAAGCATCATTACCAAGGACTACTAACCATAATGCCAAAAATGCATTATTAAAAGCATATGCTCCCCCTCAACCTGTGCCATCTGTTCACTGTCAAATCTGATCATGCATATATCAGCAAGAAGTATCAGGGCATCATCATCATTAGGATAAAAACATCTCACAAGTGTCAAGACATTTCCAGACATCATCAGTAGATTGTAACCATTATCAAACAGAGCAAATAATGGACTGAATCATATCAGACCCTTTTTCTGAGCATGTCCCTACTGCTTTTCCTCAAACTAACATATACGTGACTTCCCTTTATGAAAATTGTGTATGAGATTTAGGACACTAAATTTTTACACTTTCAGCTCCCTTTGAGTCTATTATGTCTGTATATTGTGTTGTGCCACATCTTTCTGACTGTACTTCCTTCTTCTTCCATATCTTCAAGTGTGATGATGTTTTCTCCTTTGGGTATGGTGCCCGTACTTTGTTCCTGCAATCCTTAGCTATATGTCCAAGCTTGTCAAATGAATAACATCTCACATGTTTCATATTCCTTCTGTAGCAATCAACAGCTCTGTGACCAAACATATTGCAAGCAAAGCAATATCCCTTAAAGTACCTGGAACATGATGGTATTTCTGTGTGATGGTCTTGAACCATTCTTCTTCTGCATCTGGTTGCAACATGTCCAAGATTATGACATACATAACATTCAACATTATTCATCGGAGGAGTAAAAGATTTTCTTTGAAGAATTTCTTTCCTTGGCTGTTGATGGGTTGTCCTCTCATCTCCTTGTTGATTATTTTAGATTTCTCATTAGAATTCCTTGCCTCTCATTGTGAGCTAGATTCATCTTCGATAGATTCATAAAAACCAAGGCCAGTTTTAATAGTAGGAGACCTTTGACTACTAAGAATATCATCCAAGATCTTAGTACTATCTTGAAATTGTAAGAGCTTATCCTTTTCTTCTAAGTTATCTTTTAGAATATTTACCTCAATCTGATGTTGCTCCTCCTTTTCATGATACTGCTTCTTCATGTTTTCTTCCTTCTGCCAACTGATATCTTAGTTCAAGAACTTCATTTTCTTGTTTTTCAAGAGCTTGGAGTAGTTCTTTATTCTTCTTATTTGATTCTTCAAGATCTTCTTTTAGCGAGAGGATCGTACCTTCAAGACTTTCATAGTAACTGGATCTATCTATGAGTTTCTCTATTGTTGTTCTCCTTTCATTGACTTCATTTCTTAATGATGTCACTTCATCCTACTATTGGGTGTGGAGCCTGATTATCTTCTATATTCAAAGGTATCGCCACATAGGACCCCAGTTCGAAACGTTGCCGCCCGTAAAATATTCGCTGCAGGGGGGGTCCAGGGCCGTTCATTAGGCAGATGATCTAACGGTAGAACTTATGTTTAGTTTAGGGTTTTTTGCCCTAGAAGGAAACCCCTCTCTTTGTATGAAGGTATTGTATTTGAGGCTGTGTGATAGATGTGTATTCTATGAGCGAGAAACAGAGAGGTGAGACTGTGAGAGAAAACAAAGGATATTACAATGGATTTGTTGTAGGTTGTGTCTCTTCATTTTATTGGATAATAGAAAGGAAGGACTGGATGTTCGGGGTGGACGTAGCCCAAACTAGGTGAACCACGTATATCTGTGTCTCTCTTGTTTTGTGCATTTTCTGTGTTTATATTTCTGCAATCTTTTATGTGTTCCATTGCTCCGTAATATATAATTTTCTAACAACTGGTATCAGAGCCGAAGGTCTATTTGGGTGATAAACTCACAGGAAAGAAGGGTTCCTGGTTCGAGTGGGAGCAATGGCGGAAGATGGTAAGTTTAGGGTCGAGAAATTTAACGGTAAAGACTTCTCGCTGTGGAAGATGCAGATGGAAGATTATCTGTATCAGAAATATCTATACCTACCATTGGGCGGAAAATGAAAGATGCCGATGGGTATGACAAATGAAGAATGGAACCTTCTCTATAGAAAGGCACTCGGAACAATACGGTTGTGCCTTGTTGTGTCAGTCGCCTTCAACATTTCGAAGGAAACCACGACAGAGGGTTTGATTCAGACGCTGTCGAAACTATATGAAAAACCCTCGGCCTCAAACAAGGTATTTCTTATGAAACGGTTATTTAATATGAAGATGTTGGAAGGTGGATCTGTTGCAGACCATTTAAATGATTTTAATACAGTTACAAGTCAGTTAAGTTCTGTAGGGGTAAACTTTGATGATGAAGTTAGAGCTCTATTATTCTTGTGCTCATTACCAGAAAGTTGGAATGGTTTGGTAATGGCCATTAGTAACTTCGTTTCTGGATCTAGTACTTTAAAGTTTGATGATGTTGTCGGTGCTATCCTTAGCGAGGAAATGCGACAGAAAAGCTCAGGTGAGACATCGGGAAATGCTTTGAGTGCAGAGTCTAGAGGAAGAAAAATGGAAAGAGGAAAGAGCTCAGGATATCGCAGTGAATCAAGGAAAGGCAGATCCAAGTCCAGATTGGGGATAGTGTGCTGGAAATGTGGAAAGAAAGGACACCTAAAGAAAGACTGTAGATCTCGGAAGGGAAAAGAAGGAGATGCACATCAAGAAAACAATCATGAAGCAAATGTGACAAGTGAGGTGTTACAAGATGCTTTGATTCTTTCTTTCGAAAATATTACTGATTCCTGGGTGGTAGATTCAGGGGCTTCATTCCATGCCACACCTGATAAGAAATACTTTCATGACTATGTTCAAGGAGATTTTGGACAAGTTCTTCTGGGTGATGATAAACCCTGTAAAATCGTTGGAATGGGTAAGGTTCTTGTAAAACAGCAAAATGGAAACCAATGGCTATTAAAGGAGGTAAGGCATGTTCCAGATCTAAAGAAAAATATGATTTCAACAGGGCAGTTAGGCGGTGAAGGTTATGTGACAAATTTCACAGATAAAGCTTGGAAGGTCACCAAAGGATCCCTGGTAATAGAAAAAGGTGAAAAGGTTGATACATTGTATTTATGCAATGGTATTTCTAACTTTGTTAATGCTTTAACTTCCAAAGGAGCAGATGCAGCATTATGGCATCATAGGCTCGGACACATGAGTGAAAATGGGATGAAGATTCTTCACTCAAGGAATTTGTTGCCAGGTTGAAGAATGTTGATTTGGACTTCTGTGAGAATTGCATTTATGGAAAACAGAAGAGAGTCAGATTTCTCAGAGTTGGGAAAGAAAAGAAGAATGAAAAATTAGAGCTTGTGCATACAAATGTATGGGGACCTTCTCAGGTATCATCTCTCGGTGGCTCTCGTTATTATGTTACTTTTATTGATGATGCAACTAGAGAAACTTGGATTTATTGTATTAAGAATAATCTGATGTATTTTGTACTTTCAAGAAATGGAAAGCTTTGGTTGAGATTGAGACAGGAAAGAAATTGAAGTGTCTTAGATCAGACAATGGAGGTGAATATTGCAGCAAAGAGTTTGATAGGTACTGTTCAGAGCATGGAATTCGCAGAGAGAAGACAGTTCCAAGAACACCACAAGAAAATGGTGTGTCAGAAAGGATGAACAGAACAATCATGGAGCGTGCAAGGTGCATGAGATTGCATGCAGGATTGCCTTTACAGTTTTGGGCAGATGCTGTAGATACTGCTATTTATCTAATAAACAGAGGGCCTTCAAGTTCCTTGGATGGTGGTGTTCCAGAGGAAGCATGGATAGGTAAAAAGGTAAACTACTCTATTTTAAAGCCTTTTGGTTGTGAGGCCTTTGTCCATATTGATAAAGAAAATAGAACAAAGCTTGAGGCAAAGTCAAAGAAATGTACCTTTATTGGATATGGTGTTAATGATTTTGGTTATTGCTTATATGATTACGAAAATCACAAAATCATTAGGAGCAGAGATGTAATATTCAATGAAAAGGTCTTGTATAAGAATCAGTTGCAGGAAAAGAAACAGGAAAAGGAAAACAAGGAATACACAGTTCTTGATGAAATCACTGAAAAAGTAAAGGTGCCTGAAAATAATAACAATCAACAACCACAACAACAGCAACCACCACAACAACAACAGGCACCCCAAACACTTGAAAGTGGTGTTAGAAGATCTACTAGGATAAGTAGACCCCCTGAACGATACTCTCCTTCATTATATTATTTATTGTTGACTGATTCCGGTGAACCTGAATGTTATGAAGAAGCAATGCAGGTTGAAAGCAGGAAGAAGTGGGAGGTAGCCATGGAAGAAGAGATGGACTCCTTAATGCATAACCAGACTTGGGATTTAGTTAGGTTGCCTGTAGGAAAAACTACATTGAAGAATAAATGGGTTTACAGGCTGAAGGAAGAAGATGGAGGAAAACAGAGGTATAAAGCTAGACTTGTGGTGAAGGGGTTTGCACAGAAGAAAGGTATTGATTTTGATGAAATATTTTCTCCTATTGTTAAAATGACTTCAATCAGAACTATTTTAAGTCTTGTAGCAACTGAAGATTTGCATCTTGAGCAGTTAGATGTAAAGACAGCCTTTCTCCATGGGGATTTGGAGGAAGAGATATATATGCAGCAACCACAAGGATATGAGGTGAAAGGGAAGGAGAAACTAGTGTGCAGGTTGAAGAAGAGCTTGTATGGCTTAAAACAGGCTCCAAGGTAGTGGTATCTAAAATTTGACAAGTTTATGTCTGAACAAGGTTATACTAGATGTCACTCTGATCATTGTGCTTATTTGAAAAAGCAAAATGATGGTAGCTATATTATATTGTTATTGTATGTAGATGACATGCTTGTTGCAGGATCTAGCATGCAGGAAATAAATGTGCTCAAAAGAAAATTGGAAAATTCATTTGCAATGAAGGATTTGGGAGCTGCAAAACAAATCCTTGGTATGAGAATAACTAGAGACAGGAAAAATCATAAATTAACATTGTCTCAGAATGAGTACATACAAAAGGTGTTGAAAAGATTTAATATGCACAATGCAAAACCAGTTAGTACACCTTTTGCTAGCCATTTCAAACTTAGGAAGGAAATGTGCCCAAAGACCCAAGAAGACATGGATTATATGTCTAAAGTTCCATATGCATCAGCAGTTGGAAGCTTAATGTATGCAATGGTCTGCACAAGGCCTAATATTGCACATGCAGTGGGAGTTGTAAGCAGGTACATGAACAATCCAGGAAAGGAACATTGGATGGCAGTGAAATGGATTCTCATATATTTGAAAGGTACCACAAATCAAGCATTATGCTTTGGTGGTTCAAACATCTCCCTACAAGGATATGTTGATGCAGATATGGCAGGTGACAGAGATAACAGGAGGAGCACTACAGGATATGTATTTACTATTGGAGGAACAACTGTCAGTTGGGTTTCAAAAATCCAAAGTGTTGTTGCACTTTCAACAACAGAAGCAGAGTATGTTGCTGCTACAGAGGCTAGTAAAGAAATGATTTGGTTACAAAGGTTTATGGGTGAATTGGGTAAGGAGCATGATATGGGCACGTTATACAGTGATAGCCAAAGTGCCATTCATCTTGTAAAGAACTCAACATTTCATTCCAGGACTAAACACATACAACTCAAGTACCATTTCATACGATCAATGTTGGAAGATGGAGAGTTGAAGCTGGAAAAGATACACACTAGCCAAAATCCTGCAGATATGCTAACAAAAGTTGTAACCGGGTAGAAACTGAGAATATGCTCAGTTTCAGTTGGTCTTCAAGGATGACGATGAAGATGAGAAATAGCCAGGTCCAAAGAGGAGTCATTGTCCAGCAAATGGAGCAGCAGTGGAGTTGCTACAATTAGTCTCCAAGTGGGAGATTGTTGGGTGTGGAGCCTGATTATCTTCTGTATTCAAAGGTATCACCACATAGGACCCCAGTTCGAAATGGGGGCAGCAACGCCGCCCGTAAAATATTCACTGCAAGGGGGGTCCAGGGGGGGCGGCTGCGACCTTTGGGAGCCCCCCCCTGGCGGGGGGTTTCGGGGGCAGTGCCCCCGAAGCTAAAAACAGCTGTAAAATTGCCTTGTAAAAGTATAATAATTTATAGTCAATCTGGGCCGTTCATTAGGCGGATGATCTGACGGTAGAACTTATGTTTAGTTTAGGGTTTTTTTCCCTATAAGGCAACCCCTCTCTTTGTATGAGGGTATTATATTTGAGGCTGTGTGATAGATGTGTATTCTGTGGCCTAATATTGCACATGCAGTGGGAGTTGTAAGCAGGTACATGAACAATCCAGGAAAGGAACATTGGATGGCAGTGAAATGGATTCTCATATATTTGAAAGGTACCACAAATCAAGCATTATGCTTTGGTGGTTCAAACATCTCCCTACAAGGATATGTTGATGCAGATATGGCAGGTGACAGAGATAACAGGAGGAGCACTACAGGATATGTATTTACTATTGGAGGAACAACTGTCAGTTGGGTTTCAAAAATCCAAAGTGTTGTTGCACTTTCAACAACAGAAGCAGAGTATGTTGCTGCTACAGAGGCTAGTAAAGAAATGATTTGGTTACAAAGGTTTATGGGTGAATTGGGTAAGGAGCATGATATGGGCACGTTATACAGTGATAGCCAAAGTGCCATTCATCTTGTAAAGAACTCAACATTTCATTCCAGGACTAAACACATACAACTCAAGTACCATTTCATACGATCAATGTTGGAAGATGGAGAGTTGAAGCTGGAAAAGATACACACTAGCCAAAATCCTGTAGATATGCTAACAAAAGTTGTAACCGGGTAGAAACTGAGAATATGCTTAGTTTCAGTTGGTCTTCAAGGATGACGATGAAGATGAGAAATAGCCAGGTCCAAAGAGGAGTCATTGTCCAGCAAATGGAGCAGCAGTGGAGTTGCTACAATTAGTCTCCAAGTGGGAGATTGTTGGGTGTGGAGCCTGATTATCTTTTGTATTCAAAGGTATCACCACATAGGACCCCAGTTCGAAATGGGGGCAGCAACGCCGCCCGTAAAATATTCACTGCAAGGGGGGTCCAGGGGGGGCGGCTGCGACCTTTGGGAGCCCCCCCCTGGCGGGGGGTTTCGGGGGCAGTGCCCCCGAAGCTAAAAACAGCTGTAAAATTGCCTTGTAAAAGTATAATAATTTATAGTCAATCTGGGCCGTTCATTAGGCGGATGATCTGACGGTAGAACTTATGTTTAGTTTAGGGTTTTTTGCCCTATAAGGCAACCCCTCTCTTTGTATGAGGGTATTATATTTGAGGCTGTGTGATAGATGTGTATTCTGTGAGCGAGAAACAGAGAGGTGAGACTGTGAGAGAAAATAGAGGATATTACAGCAGATTTGCTGTAGGTTGTGTCTCTTCATTTTGCTGGGTAATAGAAAGGAAGGACTTTTGACATTGATCTTCCTTGTCCTTGAATAACTTCCTTACCTTGTTTCCTTCCTCTAGTTGAGATTTTAGTTTGGTAGCTTCTTCTTTGAAGGCACATTCCCTTTTGTTCAATAGATTTTGTTGATCTCTAATTTTGTCTGTAGGCCTTTTAAATTCTGCCTCTATTTGATATCTTTCTTGCTCACCCATAAGAGAAAATTCAGTTGTTTTTCTATCACTTTCATCATCTTCAAATGGATGGATAAATGTATCACCAGAGGATAACAAATTCATACCTGATAGTTCTTTTGCTTTTTCATCTTCATTCTGAAGTGATTCTGAACACGAAGTGCTTCTTCCACATATTCCCCAATCAATTCTCCCACTGTCATAGCTCGTCTGAGATGTCTTCATCTTCTTAGGCGCTTTCTTCTTAAGCTTCTTTCCCATTGATCTACGGATCTTCTTCAAGCGATCAAGCTTCTACCAAAGGACCTACTCTGATACCAATTGTTGGAAATAATACTGAGAAGGGGGGGTGAATCAGTATTATCAAATCAATATAACATTTTCATTTCCATATTCAGACTCATATACGCTACTTCAGTTAAGGCAAACCGCGTGTATATGCAACTGTGTTTAATGCAACAAGCGTATATCCAGTAAACTTATGATTTAGTTAGTTGATACTTAATGAGTGCATCAGAACATTATTAACCGTATGAACAATAAACAAGAGCAGTAAAATAGAACAGATCATCATCACACAGAAGAAGCACACATGAACAACATGATATAAGGTGGAAACCCAATGTGGGTGAAAACCACCTGCTGCAAGTCGTCTCTATCTTCTTTTAATAAGAAACTTCTTTTTACAATATTTATGTACTGGTGTAGTCTTATACCAGTACACAGGATTCTACCTACAGAAGGCTACAACCTTCTCTCTTTCTCCAGCTTCTCCTGGAAGGGAGCTACAGCCCCCTTTGCTCTTGTACTAGCTGATCCTTTTACTAGTACATAGGTGCCAGCCTACTGAATGCTCCAAAATTCCCTCATTTTCCAGCTGCTACTGGAAGGGAGATACCACCCCCTTAGCTCTTGTACTAGCTGATGTACTAGTATGTAGGTGCGAACCTACAGAAGGCTACAACCTTCTCTTTCTTCCTCCAGGTACCACGTTTCATAAATTTTTAGACTGGATACTCATGGAACACAACGTCATAATCTAAAGGCCACGTTTCATCCAATTTTCATACTGGACCCATAAATATCATTGAAGCACACAATAAATCAACACTAGCATCATCAATCTCTGAATCACCCAATACTGAATCACTGAAACCCTGTCAACAAACTGCAATCACTAGAACACAGAGCAGAACACAGAACTCTGCAACAATGTTTAGATCTAACTGTATCATCAAAAATCATGCATCATAGTGCATATGCTACTTGGAAGAGTGGAACCAGTGTGTATACGCAACTTCACCAAAGAGAACCAACGTATATGTCATTAATTACTTACTTATGTCTTCGCTGCACTTCCTGACTTCACACATAACCAGATAATTACATATACAAGGATAATACGCATGTTAGCAACCATATCTAGTCCATCAGATCACATAAAGATAAATCATCATGATCCTGATCCATTATAGATCTCATCCATTAATCATAATCAACCAATCTAAATACTGACACCAGTAAACAGTCACCAGAACTCAGACTTTGCATCAACTTCCAGAACCACCTGTAACTTCAAATATCATAGTGTATATGGTATACACTACTTAGATGTGTATAACCTACATATGTACGCTCTTTTATCCAAGTCAACCAGCGTATACATCTATAAATATTCATTCATGAGTTGCAGCTATTTCAAACTTAAGTTATACCCAGATCAGAACATTACATGCGTCAGTATACAGATCTAGAATAAGCATAATCAAACCATATAGAGATGATTCATTGCAAACCATTTGATCCCGATCTATCCATAGATCTTGTTCTTCATCAACCGGTGAGATTCCTTCTTAGCTCAGATAAAGCAAATCATCATGAACCCATAACCTACATATTAGATCTCATCCTTCATCAGATATTCAAGACTTTCTCCGTTACTTTGCCTAATGATCTTCTTCTCCTTTTATAGTCTTAGGCCTTACTCAATACCATGGTCCAAAACCATTTAGAACCAATACTAGGGACCCAATACCTAGGTTCAACACTTCAGACGCAATACCAAGGTCCAAAACCATAGGTCTAAATACCACGGACCCAAAAATAAGCATTCCCACATGTACGCGCTTTTCTATGCATGAAAGTGCGTGCATACATATACGCGACTTTTGATCAGCAATCCCACGTGTATACGCGCCTTTGTATATAGTGAACCTGCGTGTATACACTACTTGGTATATATCGAACCTGCGTATATATGCGACTTGGTAGTCTATTGGCCTGCTGCACTATGATCTGTCATCTGTGTGAGTTGCCATAAAGGACAACACTTGTATCATAATGCCAATAGATGTACACCAGGAAACAACCCCATAGAAATAACAAATGAATCTGACCATATCTTGTAAAGCATTGGAAAAAATTACCACTCCTCAAACTATCAAGATAAGAGGACATATCAAGAAGAAAAATGTTCAAGAAGTGAAAGATCACATCGAGCATCAAGAAATGAATTCGACCATATCTTGTAATGCATTGGAAGAAATTACCACTCCTCAAACTCTCAAGATAGAAGGACATATCAAGAAGAAAAATATTCAAGCAGTGAAATATCACATTGAGCATCAACAACGAGTTCTCCAACTTTTAAATGATAACGCCACTTTGGTGCAAAATCGAATGAAACAACAGGCAGGTCAACAAATCAGTGAAAGAAGTCTTGATGTAGTCGATTTGGTATTTTTACAACTACATCTCAAGCAAGCTATTTATGAGAAGGAAATGTTGGAAATATTACATTCACTTAAGAAGTGGCGACCTTACCTAATGGGAAGACACTTCAAGGTAAAAGTGGATAATGATAGCCTTAAATACTTTTTAGAACAAATATTATCTTTAGAAGAACAAAAAAAATGGGTCACAAATATGTTGGGTTATAACTTTGAAATCATCTACAAAAAAGGAAAGCAAAATGTTGTTGCAGATGCACTCTCAATAAAGGATGAGGATGTCGAAGAATTGTTTTGTGCTATTTCTATTATCCAACCAGATTGGATAAATGAAGCAAGGGATGAATGGAAGAAGGACGAAGAAGCGTGGCCACTCATTCAAAAGTTGCAGAAGATCCCAGATCAAAAGAAATTGCCAGAACTTGACGAGGAAGGAAAAATCATATTGGAACCTAGAGCAGTCATAGAAACAAGAACCCGACAGCTATGAAAGCAATCAATTTCAGAGTATCTCATCAAGTGGAAGAACTTACCCCTGAAGATTCCACATGGGAGGAAAATAATTTTATACAAAAGCATCAATAACTACTCAAGCGTTGAGGACAACACTTTTTGAAGGAGAGCGGAATGTTAGGTCCCTATACTACTGGTGTAGCCCCTTATTGTTATTAGTACAACCCCCTTATTATATTTTTGTGCCCATGTAGTCCCCATATTGTTATTATTGTGCCCCATAGAAGCCCACTATTTTTATTATTGTCCCCTTACATTATTATTGTTATGTCGGCTCTGATTATATTATGACCCCTTAGACTCCTATATATAGAAACGAGGTCTTGTCATTTTTATCATCTAAAAATTGTTCATTTGTGTAATGTAAAGGAGGTTTCCCCCTCGAAGAGGCTTATTTCTAAGGCATTGATCTATCTTTTCTATCTTTTTGTGAGCTAGTTTCATAACACAAATACTATGGGCCAAATTATTATTAATACCATGCAAAAAAAAATTATTAACCCGTGGAATGTAGCCTATTTAAAGGGGAAATTAAACCAACATATATCCATCTTTACTTTGGATCTACTAAGCACTGAGAAGGATCAAATATCATAATACAAAAACTAGCATAGGGTTGATCCCTCTCGGGGCTTGGTAGATCAAGAGTAAAAATTGATCTTTGTCACTTAAACATTTTAACTTGGTTAAAATAAAAATCAATTATTAATTTTATTAATTTTTATAAATTACTAATAGTAGTTTTTAATCTCCAGGTTTATGATAACCCATGGTATTTACCCATGGTAATACCATGGTATTCATGTGAGCATAGACTATTTAAAGGGGAAATTCTATCAACTTAGATCCATCTTAATTTCGGGTCTACCAAGTGTTGAGAGGGATAAATAGATTTCATCCCTATAAGAGTGGTAGATGTGGATTTAAGATGGATATAGGTTGGTTTTTATGATAATGAATATATTAAATAGACTTAGGAAATTATATTGTACAAAACATCTTAAGGTGAATGGTTAAAGCTATATTTAGTCACTTCACAAAATTTAGTAAAAAATACCAATATCTCCATTAATATTGGTTTTCTAATTTAACAAAAAAAATCAAAACAATGAAATCTTATCACTATTTCCGCATCACCCTCGCAGAAGAGAGATAGTCGCTGCCTAGATTTGCCACCATTTTTCAAATGTTCTCAATATGATATCTTCATGAAAAATTTAAGGCACTGATGTTGGATTAGTTGTTTGAAAAATATGCTGATTTGTACAACCTTTCATCTTCTCTATTATTCTTAGTTTGTCGTAATGATCTGTAGGGGTTGGGCCACTGCACCATATTGTCCTAAAAGGTGGAGATTGTGCACACAAAAGGAAATTAATCCACATGTTACAACATTGTTAAAAAATGAAAGACGTATGAAGGTAGTGAATTATGCTAATAAGCAATTTAGATTGGGAGAGACGTAATTAAATTTTATTATTTAATTGAAGATTTCCAATTAAAATAATAATAAATCTACATTTATATATTTATATATTGATTGGAAGGCTTCTGACAACGGTCACTTCTTTCCATTAGATCCCCTTCAAGCCTTTTGGATACCTACTACTTTCTTATATTATATAGTTGGGGCTTGCTACTTGTTGGCGTGTTGGGGTAAAAAAACTTTATGGAATAAGAACAAAATTTGATAGCTTGACAAAAGTGGTAGAGAAAAGATTAATCTCTCCTACCTTAACAGAACTGGTGGTCAAGATCAACACCTACAAGAACTTTGTTGTGGAATACTATCAAAACTAATAGAAGGATATGAAAGAGTGCACAGTAAGAACCTTGACAAACACGACCACTGAAACTTGCAACATTGTTTGTAGGAAGAGAAAATTATGTTTCTTTTTTCCAAACATGTATGTTAGTATACTACAATTTAATGAACATGTTTTCCTATTATCATACATGGTTTCATACTTTAACAAAATATTTGCCAAGACTTCACAATGTTTTATTATTTAGTGAAATATTTTCCAAGATCTTACAAGATTTTATAATTCAGTGAAAGATTCGCCAAGACTTCACAATGTTTTATTATTTAGTGAAAGATTTGCCAAGATCTTACAAGATTTTATAATTCAGTGAAAGATTCGCCATGACTTTACAAGATAACATAATCTGGTGAGATATTCGCCAAAAAAATTATATACACATATTATATTATTGATAAAATCAACTCCCATTTTTCCTATGTATCATGGGGATTCACCCATTTATTATACATATAAATTTAGGGTGGTTCTTAAAATTTTCCCAGGTTGACTTCAATTGCACAAACAAAAAAAGAATGTAAAAAACACCTTCTTTTGTGATAATGGATGCAAAATGCAATTAAATAAGCACTCTTTCATTTTTGAGAAATTGCAAATAGACACTAAAAGCTCAAACAATAAAGATGTTGAAGAAAAGTTGGAGAGAAACGGCCAAAAGTGGGGAATTACTTCTCAAAAACCACTCACTCCTATGAAGGAAATGTGGGGGCACTCAATCCTTTACTAAGAGAAACAAGTGAGTACTCACTTTATTTCTAAAGGTAACTAGCGAGCATGTTTATTTATTGGCAAAAATTCTCAAACAAATCTCAAAAAGGTCTTGTGAATTGACCTGTTGGCCTAAAAGCAAGCAAAATTGATTGAAAATATACTAGAGAGATTTAAACTAAGCCAATAAAACAATAAGCCAAACCCTATTGAGAATAGCTCAAGGAAATACACCCTATTAGATTCGTTAGTTATGTTCTGAGTAAATTTTATCTATCCTATGGCTAGAGATGACCATAATAAATGAAAATTTAGAGAACAACAACTATCTTTCCCTAGAATAGCTTACAATAATTTAAAATAACTATCGGTTTGTTGAGGGGATCCACTTGGTTGGATAGTTAATTGGAGATGGAGTACATGATTTTTATTCACCCCAATCCTCTTTGCCTCTTCATGAACTTTCAAACCTACACATACAAAACCAACAACATTCCTCAAACAATTGTCAACAATAAAATAATTTTAAAATAACTAGTCCAAATAAATTCAGTGTAGAGAGTTATGACTATATTAAATATTGAAAAATTATCAAGCAGATACAAAGAACTTATGGTTTAGAGGAGGGAAGGAATATGGGGCTCCATTTTATTGAATATTCATAATACAACAATATAACACAAGTATACTTGATGTTGCTACCAGTACCATCTACAAACACCATTTAGATTAATTTGACCCTAGGCCACTCAAGAATGATTCACCTCTAGTTTTCTTCTTTGTGTAATGATCTGAAATCTTGGGAAAACTTGTTAATGCTATGCAAGCTCCCTCATCATTTAAAATATGTTTAGGATCGTCTCATTTTAACAAGGTGTACAAGGGTTTAGGTATCAAGTTTCACGTGTCTTTAGAGTATGATTTAATGAGCTAATTAGCTGATTAAATGACATGAACAATAAGTAAAATTACATACATAATACACAACAAACTCACAACAAAAAATTGATCAAGGAGTTCACCATCCAGTACAAGGCTACATCTCCTAGGACCTCCTTCAATAATTAGCCCTCATTGGAATTATTGGTCATATGTCTAATTAAAAGCTTCTACTCAACTCCAATGGCTTTGAAAATTGTACCATTGGGTTCAAAGGACCCAAAAACCCCAAAAATGACTATTAGATTTCTGAAAAATGACTCTGGCTGATATGGGCATGAACTCCTTCCCTGGTGGCCCTGGGTTTCCTAAACTTTCATGTGGAAAAATTACCTGTAGAAGTCTTTTATTGCCTCTGCAACCTATTATATTAGCTTCATAACAATAAAATCATCTAAAATTGACTATTCATTTTCCAAACTTGGTCGAAATCTGAGCAATCTATGGCTTTCTGATCTGTAGTTGAATGTTAGTTTTGTTGTGCTAATTTCAACTTCAAATTTATAAAAATGTGCTTGTCAATTGCTTCATGTGCAGGGTTCTCTTATGTTGTTTATGATTGGAAATAGGTAAATTTTATGTCAAGTTTTATGTGTAATCATGAGCAGAAAATCATGAAAGTAAAGTGTTGAACAACAGTAAGCAAATGAACAGTAAACCATCAAGAAAAACACTTAACACGATGTTTTGATAAAGGAGTTCACCCCTCCTGGGCTACATCTCCTTGGTCCAATCTCCATGGCTTGGACCTCTATATTTTCTCAAAATGGAAAAAAGTATAGTTTACAATGCTCTACAGCTCCTGAAATCTGCTTCAATGGACTCAGAGCATCCCAAAACCCCTAAGATGACTCTTCAAGCTCTGCAAATGGACCACAACTATTCTGGGCTTGACCTCCTTCCTGGTGGCCCTAGGATTCATTAAACTTCAATGTGGAAAAATCACATACAGAATTGCCTCATTGAATATGAAACATGCTCCATTGTGTTCAAAAGATTGAAATCATCTAGGAACACCTTTTTCTCCCCTAAACTTGGTCAAATTTTGCCCAAGTTATGGTCAAAACAGTTTTTCCTTAGAAATCTCCTCCAAATCTGGAAAAAATCTAGTTACGGCCGCTAAATTTGGTGGAAGGGCCGAAATTAACTAAAGTTTAATTAAATAAAACTCAGGTTAATTAACAATTAGTTGCGCTTAATTAGCACTAATCCAGTTTTTTAACAGATTTTACCACTAACCGTTTGGGCTAATGGTTCTGGGTGGACACATGTTTAACATTAAATGTCGTGGTTCACTGTCCATGGTACTGACTAACTGTAACTATGAGTAACGCCGGAGTGGTTGCTGTGGTCACATGTCTTGCATAAACCGTCGCAATTGTTGGATCCACCGAAGGTAACCATTAACCATAACCTCCATGGTTTGGTGTTCACATGGGGAGGGCTGACCCTCCCTAACTACCAACCCTCAAACAGTTACACAATAACTTTGCACGGTTTTCCATTGTAGTTAAGAACTAATGGTGTGGTAGAGTGGTAAAGCGCACAACTAGTGGAGGGGAGGTTCGTAGGGTCGAACCTCGATGCCTCCATAAAATTTTACCATAGCATTGTAGGGGCACATGGCAGCCTCTGGGCTTGCACGTGTCGCCTCCCGATTGGTCCATCTCATCACCAATTGCCCAATGCCCAGATGCCACTTATCAACACATGATTCGTCCAATTGTACAGGAATATTCCAAGGAATATTCTCCTTGCTGACTAGGTTGTACGGATGCCCAGTCAATTTTTTTTTTCAAAATTTTCCCTATTTAGTGAAACCATTAGCAGGCTCTAACTTCCTCATATGAGCTCAGTTTTGAACAAAACAAGTTGCGTTGGGATCTTTTTGATGAGACAGATGCAATTGTTAATATTTCACATGATTTTGAGCACCTTGATTTTTGAGTTGATTTTTGCCCCTAATCTAGATTCCGATCACTCCTTCCCACTAATGGGCTTTTGGACCCACAAAAGTTGGTTATCTGATGAGAGATGAATACTCTTATCTTTCCCAAGTTCTATCAACTGATTATACTTGAAAAGTCTCCATGACAACCACTTGGGTACACTGACATGCCTTGCATTGCAAATGGCTATGTCCCTCAACCACTGTTCTCCTTTTGCTACTGACCCAATCCAACACTTGTTGGACACTTTCTAGCTGCAAAATACCTTTTTTGTACCACATCGATCCCTCGGTGCTTGGAAAATTGATACAATCTGATAGCCTTCCCACTGAGAATCTTGGCGTCAACACATACAACGGTCTACAATGGCTACAAATTTTTGGCATCTTGTCCACTTTCGCTTCTTGCCTCTATCATCCTCCAGTTCAACATGATACTCATGTCATGATTTGAGAATGAATGTTAAGCATGAGCATCTTGCTCAAGAATGGACCTTCCAAAATCCTGCAACATCTTGTCACAAATACAACCATTAAATGGAAAAAAACACATTATGCAAGAAATGCAAATCGACGACCCCTTCTTTTGCTCCTTCAAAGAAACAATTGTCACGTCATGTAACATCGCCATGTACTCTTGCATCATGGTGTACAAACCATCTTGGTGTGTTATTCAATGGTTTACTAAACAAGTCGACAAAACATACTTCTTCAAGCAACTGACTTGACTTGAAAGCCAAACATAAGCATGTATAACAACTTGACAATTCTTTGCATAAAAAACAAGAATTTCACATCTCATGCAATGATATGCCAACAAATCCCTTTCATATTTGGAGATAAAATCAACTCTTCCAAGTCAATATGGCGTACATGCGACAACAATTGACAAAAGTCGACACTCATGCATGTATCCAAACACAATGAAAATTCTCAAGTTGTCAATCATACATGTTAACAAAGAAATCGACCAATACAAGTCAATCACTCATGCATGTTGCTAGTTTCATTGTTCATACACACACAAACTCTCATGCATGTGTAGAATTCTTCAACTCTCCCTCAAGTACAAAGACAAGTACAATAAGCCCAAAAACATGTATGGGTACATAAGAGCTAAATTGAAAAATTTGTTGCAAATGAAGTGATTGACATACACAACTTTCACACACCTTCTTGGCGAATATATGCAACATCAAGAATGTCAAATTTGCTACAAATGAAGTGAGTAACATACTCAACTTTCACACACCTTCATGGTGAAATTATGCAACAACAATAATGCTTTCAAAAGAAATGCATTCACATACAAACTTGTAACCACAAATTGCCTTCTTTGCTGCATTAAAGTGAGTCAAACATGACTCCACTTTCAACATCTTGCATCATACAAGTTGCAACATACTTTCAACGGAAAAGTAATGCATTCATAAGGCAAAGAAATGCATTTTTAAGGCAAAGAATTGCATCTATCAACAAAAGAAATGCAAGCCTTATTTGGATAAGAAATCAAACCACCTCTTACCAAACCATTTCAATGGTGATTCTTGTAGTTGCACATCATCTTGTGAATCATCTTGACCCACATCAATTACAGAATCTCCTTTTCCATCCTTACCAAGGTCTCTCTCCACCTTCTTCAAATGTCGTGGATGCGTTGTTGGATGCAAAGTCCAACATTTGTCTATGAGATGACCTTGCTTATGGCAATGAGTGCAAAACAATTACATCTTCTTTACAACATGGTTTCCATTATCCAATGGACCTCTGGTTTTCTATCGCTTTTTCTTTGAAAGTTTCCTGTATGTGGCCATTTTCTTCCAACATCTTGAAACATTATGGTTATTCAAACCACAAAAATAACATGTAAATTCTCTCCAATTCTTATGTGAAGATTTACCATGTTTATCATAATAAAAAAAGATTAAAAGTAGATTTATACCTTTCACATTCACCTTTGTCACCTTCTTGAGGAGGTGAATTTGATGAGGTAGTGGCTCTCTTCAGAATACCAACAATGGTTTCAATGACCTTAGAGCTTTCATCATCCTCTTGTTTTCCATTTCCACTAGTTGCATGCTTATGAGCATCTTCTTGCAAAGTGGGTGTAAAACTTTTGCATTCCTCATGAACACAAATTTCACAAGCTTGAGGGTATGAACATGTAATTAAATTCCCTCTTGGAGCACTTTCATGTGCCTCCTTGGCTTTGGAGCATTCTCCATCATGTTGTCCATAACCAAGACCCAAATACCTAGGCCTTTCCTCAACAACAATTGGCTCAACTATGCCTTGTGCATGTTTGCCTAACCCTTTACCTTCATAGCCCATATTCATCAACAATTTGGACCCTATTCCTCTAGTGTGTCTTTCAAAAGCACCAAAACATTCATTTTGAGAGGAAACTGAAGATAAACTTGAATTGCATACCTCATGTTCATGCATATACTTGGTTAGGGTGTGCTTGGCATCATGGAGTAAAATCTCCATCTCATGCATCTTTTCAAGAAGCTCTTGCTTCTCCTCCTTCATGGCCATCAACGGCTCTTGAAGTATAGTGTTCTCCTTCATATCTTCAATCATCTCTTGCACCATATCTCTCATGATGAAAAACTCCTGCAACATCTCTTCATCAAATAATTTTGCTAAGGAAGAGAGATTAGAAACATCACTTGTTGAAGCTTCCATCACATAAAATTGCACACTGTTAATTCTCCTTGCACAAATCTCAAGAAATCAAGAAAATAAACCTTTGCTCTGATACCAACTTGATCTATAGCTGAATGTTAGTTTTGTTGTGCTACTTTCAACTTCAGATTTATAAAAATGTGTTTGTCAATTGCTTCATGTGTAGGGAAACATGTAAATTTTATGTCAATTTTTATGTGTAATCATGAGCAGAAAAGCATGAAAGTAAAGTGCTGAACAACAGTAAGAAAATGAACAACAAACCATGAAGAAAAACACTTAACAAAGTGTTTTGATAAAGGAGTTCACCCCTCTTAGGCTACATCTCCTTGGTCCAGTCTCCATGGCTTGGACCTTTGTATTTGCTCAAAATGGAAAAACGTACAGTTTACAATTCTCTATATCTCCTTCTATCTGCTTCAATGGACTCAGAGCATCCCAAAACCCCTAAGATGATTCTTCAAGCTCTGCAAATGGACCACAGTTGTTCTGGGCTTGACCTCCTTCCTGGTGGCCCTGGGCTTAATTAAACTTCAATGTGGAAAAATCACATACAAAAGTGCCTCATTGCCTCTGAAACCTGCTCCATTGTGTTCAGAAGATCGAAATCACCTAGGAACACCTTTTTCTCCGCTCAATTTGGTCTAATTTTGCCCAAGTTATGGTCAAAGTAGTTTTTCCCTATAAATCTCCTCCAAATTTGGAAAAACTCCAGTTAGGGTTCCTAAATTTGGTGGAATCCGCCAAAAGCACCGCTGAATTAACTGAAGTTTAATTAAATAAAACTCAGGTTAATTAACAATTATCTATGCTTAATTAGCGCTAATCCATTTTTTTAACAGATTTTACCGCTAACCATTTGGGCTAACAATTATGGGTGGACACATGTTTAACATTAAATGTCGTTGTTTGTTGTCCACCGGAACTGACTAACCATAACCGTGACTGCCGCCGAATTGGTTTTCGTGGTCACATGTCTCTCATAAACCATTGCAATTGTTGGAATTGCCGAAGGTAACCAGTGACCGTAACGCTATAGTTTGGTGTTCACATGAGGAGGGCCGGCCCTCCCTAACCGCCAACCCTCAAACAATTACACAATAACTTTTTTGGGTTTGCCATTGTAGTTAAGAACTAATGGTGTGGTATAATGGTGTGGTAGAGTGGTAAGGCACATGACTAGTGGAGTGGAGGTCGTGGGGTCAAATCCCAGTGCCTCCATAAAATTTTACCACAACACTATAGGGGCATGTGGCGGCCTCTGGGCTTGCCACGTGTCGCTTCCCGATTGGTACATCTCATAACCAATTGCCTAATGCCCAGATGCCACTTGTCAACACATGATTCGTCCAACTGTATAGGAATATTTTGGGAATATTCCAAGGAATATTCTCCTTTCTAACTGGGTTGTACGGATGCCCAGTCAATTTTTTTTTTCAAAATTTTCCCTGTATACTGAAACGGTCAGCGGGCTCTAACTTTCTCATACTAGCTCCATTTTGAATGAAACGAGTTGCGTTGGGATCATTTTAATGAGACGGACGCGGTCATTTAGATTTTGTATGATTCTAAGCACTTTGATTTTTGAACTATTTTTTGCCCCTAATCCATATTCCGATGTATTAGGCCTCAATCACAAGAAAAAAAACATAGGAACTACTGAAAAACAACATTTTCAAGGAGATGGTGGTCATAAAAACCTTAGGGGGTGATGGATTTCACTACTTTGGGATAGATGATAACTCTGGTACAATAGTGATTGTGTGTAATTTTTCCTTCCTTTCAGTCTTATGCATACCATTTCAAGATGGTTGAGACCATTTTCTAGGGGATATAAGGAGTTATGAAACTATTTTCTTAGTAAACTCCACTTAGGAGCAAGTAATTTTCATGTTTTTATTTTTATTTATTGATTTTTGAGTGCACTTGTACCTTCGATGAAGGAAAAATGAAAGTAATTGCTCTAATAATGAGTAGAAAGTGTGAGTGGATTACCAAGGAAGGATTTCTAAGTAGATTTTGAAGTGGGTCCAAGATGCCAAAGATGTGTATGATAGGGATGTAGGAAATCAAAGATATCGATTGGTACATCTCATAACCAATTGCCTAATGCCCAGATGCCACTTGTCAACACATGATTCATCCAACTGTATAGGAATATTTTGGGAATATTCCAAGGAATATTCTCCTTTCTAACTGGGTTGTACGGATGCCCAGTCAATTTTTTTTTCAAAATTTTCCCTGTATACTGAAACGGTCAGCAGGCTCTAACTTCCTCATACCAGCTCCATTTTGAATGAAACAAGTTGCGTTGGGATCATTTTAATGAGACGGACGCGTCATTTAGATTTCGTATGATTCTAAGCACTTTGATTTTTGAACTATTTTTTCCCCTAATCCATATTCTGATGTATTAGGCCTCAATCACAAGAAAAAAACATAGGAACTACTGAAAACCAACATTTTCAAGGAGATGGTGGTCATAAAAACCTTATGGGGTGATGGATTTCACTACTTTGGGATAGATGATAACTCTGATACAATAGTGATTGTGTGTAATTTTTCCTTCCTTTCAGTCTTATTCATACCATTTCAAGATGGTTGAGACCATTTTCCAGGGGATATAAGGAGTTATGGAACTATTTTCTTAGTAAACTCCACTTAGGAGTAAGTAATTTTCATGTTTTTATTTTTATTTATTGACTTTTGAGTGCACTTGTACCTTTTATGAAGGAAAAAGGAAAGTAATTGCTCTAATAATGAGTAGAAAGTGTGAGTGGATTACCAAGGAAGGATTTCTAAGTAGATTTTGAAGTGGGTCCAAGATGCCAAAGATGTGTATGATAGGGATGTAGGAAATCAAAGATATCTTATCTACTAAGGTGGAAAAATATTTTATAAGAAGAGGTTCACAATTAAGTTCACCCAATTGAATAGAATGTCATGCTCAAGAACCTCATACATAATTAGTATCCATCTCACCCAAACATATTGAGTGTCTAACATTCCATGTGCATGCCTCATGAACACCACCACAACCCCCACCTCCTATTGAAAGCTCTTAACCAAGTATACTTTATTTGTGGTTTTCTTGAAAGGTTTAAAAGAGAGCCAACATTAGCTCACAGTGTTTTGTGTATTGTTTTTTTTTTTTTGCAAATTTCTCCACCCAAGTTCCACTCACACAAAATATCGACATTGGGAATTTATATAGTTTGTGTACATTTGTAGTATTAAATTGTCCAATAATATCATGGCTTTGAAACTTCAAAATACCTAGTGAAACCTTTGCATCTAGATTAATCTCCATACCATATTTTTGTGCTAGAATGACTCTTCCCTAGTTGTTGCTTTGTGAAAATAATATATCTCAACATTGGAATCCCTGCACAATATTTCATCTCTCTAACCATTCGTTGTTGCCTTATGCAGGCATTTAAAATCTTTACACCTATTGTATAACATTAAATGGGAGGGTCTTAAGGTGATGTTGGTGAAAAGATGGTATCTAAGGTCTGATGGTGGCAATTTCTTTCCATTAGTCATCATTTATCTATACAAATAAAAAACTCTCCTTAAACATTTACATTGAGCCTATAAACAAAACTCTATGAAAACCAAAAACAAAGAGGCCTTTCTCACTTATATTGCACAATGAAACCAACATACCTTAAATGGATTTCTTCAACAAGCTTAAAATATCTCTTAATTAACCATTGAAACAAAGCACAATCAAAATAAATCAAAGGGTTAATTATTATGGAAACATGTATCTAGTGAAAAACTTAATGAATTTTTTTTTCTTTCACTAAGGTTTTTATTAAAGTTTTAAAATGTAAATTCATTTTCATAGTTAACTAGTCTAGAGATAACTGTGTGAATGCTAAATTTTAACACCATCTCCTTTCCATCTAAGGTCTTATTAAAAATTACAATATAGTCCAAGCTTATGGTTAATGGTTCACATTTACAAATTATCAAATGGAAAATTTAAAGTTACTTCTCTTTTATATGGGTTATTGATATAAGCTTCTATTACAACTTTGGGGATTGTTAAATGGTTCTCTCCATATACAATGCATTCACAAGTATATTGCGTCATCTTCTCATAAAGAAAGGATTATCAATGCAATGAAAATATAAAAAGACAAAATCTACTTGTAGAGATTAAAAGAGGAAAAAAACTTAGTGAGCAATACTCAAAGAATAATTATCTTTACAAAGAAGAGAAATAATATGAAGAATATTAGAAGGAAAAATTATTTTCTTTCAAACTATATACACAAAGAAATTGCACATATAAACCTTCAACCTTAGTGATGTTCTTGGAGTTGGTGATTATTGCAATGATAAAATTAGTTTTAAACTATAGGTGGCTTCCCTAAACAACAAGAGGCATTATGTCATTTCCCTTAGAATGAGAGCATCCCGTGCTCTTACCAATCCAACTCTCAATGGGTAGCCAAACCTATCTCCAAGTGTCTAATATATTAATGAAAAATTGAAAACATAATTTCTATGAGAAATGAAATTTATGAGGTGATGCCCATCAATTTGAGAAAAAACATACTGCTTATGAGTAAGAATAAATTTGAACAACTTCCTAAACTACAATAGTCAATGAAAAAACAATGGAAATTATCACCTACCAAAAATATATATAAAGAGAGCTTTCCCAAGATGAATCGGAGATAAAGGATCAAGATTTTTTTGTCAAATGCATCTATTAAGCCATACGATGAGAAAGAAATCAAAGAAATTGAGCACTACATCTGGGAAAATTCATTACTGGAAATAAAAATAAAACAGAAAAGCAAATGGTTGAGTTAAAGTGTCAAAAGGAAAATCATTGGGGCTAGATGTCACCAAGCACTTCAAGGTGAGATAATTTCCCAAGGAAATTTATTGGGTTGGAATCTCTCAAAAGCAGTCCAAATTGAGCAATTTCCTTGAGTGAAACAATGTGTTAAGCTAAGATGTCATCAAGCATTCCAAGCTGAAAGATTTTTGCAAGGAAGGAAAATCATTGACTTTAGAGTTTAAGGAGAAATCCTCTAGGTTTATAGGCCATCAACTAATCTAGTGTTGTCAATTTACCTTCTTGAGTCAAGTTTGTTTGAAATAGTAGCATAGAAAAAAAATCCTTCATAATGGAATAACAAATCATTTAGTTTTGAGTTTGTTGAGGCAAATTGTTGCCTTGGGAAGTTTGGCTAACCCTACAGGTGGGATATTTTATTTCTTGATGAAAATCATTACCTTAGGAATCTTGTTAGACTTATAGGTGGTCAATTTACTCATCTAGAGTAAAATGAATACCATGGGAGGCTTGTTGGCCTCAAAGGTGGCCGATTTAACTTTGGATGCCAATGAAACTAACTTAACATCCAAGAATTTATTTTTGGCATTTAAACACCATCAATTTGATAAGTTACATACAACTCAAAGTTTCTTTTGGTAGATTGCTAAGTTTAGAGTGTAGTTGGGTTATCATGCTTCCTCTAAATCATTGGATTCTAACATGCAGTGACCTCCTTCTCCATCATTATTGCTCGTTAGTAAGTTTATAAAGAACACTTGGACATATTTATAAAGGTCACTTGATAAAGTTTAAAAATCAATTAGTTTTAAAGAATTAGAAAATGCTTGTTTTTTTAGTTAAAAAATGCCCAACGCCTTCACTTGACCTTTAGATGTCAATAAGTCAAAATTAGAGTGTAGAAGACACAATAAGATTTTTCACACCTTGTTAGATGCTATATTCCTCAATCGATTGTTAAATTTCATTAAACATGTAACTAAAAACTTGTTAATGGAGATTTATTTTAATTTCTTTTTAATAATTCTAGGGCTCAAAATTGAATTTCATCAATTCTAGTATTAGTGACCCCAAAATTATTAGGCTATCTCTTTTTATGAAGAGAATTTTGAGGTCTAAGATGAATCTGCTAATGGAAGTAATAAAATGATAATTAAAATAATAAAATAAGAGTTCTCAATTTTTAAAGGAAAAGAAAGAAAACTACCTTTTAATTCTATTTTTGGCTTATCTCCTTATATGCTTACTCAAATGTCAAGTGTAGGCACTTGTTGGATGCAAACTCTTAATCCTACATCCAAGAAGTACCCACTCTATATACTTTTGAGTGGATCCACGCCAAAAAAATTGAAAATACATGAAAAGAAAAACACTTTTACATTATTTTCATTGATTTTCAATTAGGAAACACATTTTTTTCATGAATTTTCTTTTTTTTTAGTGTGGGTGCACTGAAAAGTATGCAGAGTGGGTACTCAGTGGATGCATAGTTTTGTATCAAAAAGGTTACTACACTTGACATTTGAGTAAACATATAAGGACATAAATAAAAAACAATCACATCAAACAAGTACCTATATTTGACATTTGAGTAAACCTATAAGGAGATAAGCCAAAAATACAAGTTAAAAAGGTAGTTTTCTTCTCTTCCCTCCAAAAATATTTACCTGAAGGGATGCCATCATCATCTTGAATATTATCAATTCTTCTAAAGTTGATTTTGTTAGTACATTTTTCATTTTTGGGCCCAATTTTCACCCCCAAATTCCCCAAATGCAAAATTCACATTCTTAATTTGGTTGAATTGAAAACTATGTACAAATAGGCATGTGAGGCTAAAGATTAGTCCTTGTAGGGAGTGTTGCTTTGTTAAATTCAATAATTCTACATGTTAAAAATATAAATATCATATATTATTCAATATTCCTTATTAATGTATTTTCATTCATTCCCTAAAAATCAATTACATTACACTAAAGGTCCCCCTAGACACTCACTGAGACTAGAGGAGAAAACACCACTAAATATTACTTGTCATGCCTTGAAACTTAGTCAGGTGATGACAAGGAATGATATAATAATCACCAACAAATATTGAGGTGCCATCTCTATGTTTGTGATAGGAACACCTCTCGCATTTCCCTTCCAATTATTAATCAGTATATGCTTGAAATTGTGCCTTCTAACCTAACATAAATTGTTCTTTAAGAACAAATTGGAAAAATTATTATGAGTTATCTCACCTTTCCCATGTAAATACATGCTCTCTTTGCATACCACATTACTTTGAATGCTTGCATCTCTCTATGAACAATAATTACCATCCCTTGGGTCTTTACCAAGTGGTTTCACTCACTTCTCACATTGTAATATTTTTTACCTTGCCTCGTACAATTGTACTAAAGTTGCATTAGTTTCAAGGTGATAAAATTACTCCCTTGCTTAATCAATATTATGAGGGAAATGTTGGGGTACCTTGTGCATTACATGCTCTTAAATATATTAATCCAAATTTAACTATAAGTAACAATTATGTAACCATGCAACAAGAATGTAACATACCCCCATCAACCCATAGCCCATACCACGGGTAGAGAGAGGCATTACTATCATTGAATCAACCTCCAAAGTCCTATTATGGAAATTGGCCTAAAAATTTCGTCATTTTTTCGAACACCTCAAAACCCAAAATAACCATACAAGTTAAAAAGGTAGTTTTCTTCTCTTCCCTCCAAAAATATTTACCTCTAGGGATGCCATCATCATCTTGAATCTTATCAATTCTTCTAAAGTTGATTTTGTTAGTACATTTTTCATTTTTGGGCCAAATTTTTACCCCAAAATTCACATTCTTAATCTGGTTGAATTGAAAACTATGTACAAATAGGCATGTGAGGCTAAAGATTAGTCCTTGTAGGGAGAGTTGATTTGTTAAATTCAATAATTCTACATGTTAACAATATAAATATCATATATTATTCAATATTCCTTATTAATGTATTTTCATTCATTCCCTAAAAATCAATTACATTACACTAAAGGTCACCCTAGACACTCACTGAGACTAGAGGAGAAAACACCACTAAATATTACTTGTCATGCCTTGAAACTTAGTCAAGTGATGACAAGGAATGATATAATAATCACCAACAAATTTTGAGGAGCCATCTCTATGTTTGTGATAGGAACACCTCTCATGTTTCCCTTCCAATTATTAATCAGTATATGCTTGAAATTGTGCCTTCTAACCTAACATAAATTGTTCTTTAAGAACAAATTGGAAAAATTATTATGAGTTATCTCACCTTTCCCATTGTAAATACATGCTCTCTTTGCATACCAAATTACTTTGAATGCTTGCATCTCTCTATGAACAATAATTACCATCCCTTAGGTCTTTACCAAGTGGTTTCACTCACTTCTCACATTGTAATATTTTTTTACCTTGCCTCGTACAATTGTACTAAATTTGCATTAGTTTCAAGGTGATAAGATTACTCCCTTGCTTAATCAATATTACGAGGGAAATGTTGGGGTACCTTGTGCATTACATGCTCTTAAATATATTAATCCAAATTTAACTATAAGTAACAATTATGTAACCATGCAACAAGAATGTAACATACCCCCATCAACCCATAGCCCATACCACGGGTAGAGAGAGGCGTTACTACCATTGAATCAACCTCCAAAGTCCTGTTATGGAAATTGGCCTAAAAATTTCGTCATTTTTTCGAACACCTCAAAACCCAAAATAACCAAAACCATTGTGTTCGTTGCATCGATACCTTTTCGGTGATATAAATTTTTCCTCAATCTGACTCTTTGATCAAAATATATGGCTATTTAAATATTATTCTAGTGACCTTTTACCACATCACCACATTCAGCCACGTGGCATCCACATGGTCCTCAGGTGGCACTTTATCTTATCACCATATCACACCCCCTAACCGGTCCTTGTGGTATTGTGGCCTTTATTGTGTTACCTTGGCATGCCCCTATGGCTTGCCACCTCACCTAAAACCCCATGGGACTGTACATAAAACCTCTGGGGTGATGCCATCCCGGGGTGGCGTCACTTTGACATCACCCTGACAAATCCCCAGGAAAAAGCCCCCTTCTCCATCAACAGCTAGGAAATTTTCCATTCCCTGGGACGTAATTTCCTCAGAGTTTTCTCACTGTGCTCTTTTGAAAACTCTCGGGGTGATGTCAACCCAGGGTGATGTCATATTTATGTCACCTAGTCCACGTGGCCTCCTCTGGGAGTGCCATGTGTCATTCATTTATGGGCCACTTGTCCCCATTAAAAGGCCAATGTTTGGTGCCACGTGGCACCCCACCATGGTACCACATCACCTTAATCCACATCATCATGCTTATCTATGTGGCATTGCCACATCACTGTCTTGTGGTCCTTGCCGGTCCACTGCCATAGCCTTCGAATTAATTTATATTACGTTATAACATAATATTTCAAGCCCACTGATAATATCTATCTATCTATATATATATATATATATATATATATATATATATATATATATATATAACACTCCTGCCCCCTTGGCCAATCAACGACTTTGTTCGGCGGAGAATCGATGATTGCAATTGAAATGAGGACTCCCCTCCCCTCATGACATCACAAGGGGGGGTGGGGGGGGGGGGGGGGGGGGGGGGCGAGGTCCTCAATTGTGGTTTTGTGCCCCTAGATCAATGTCGTTCAAATGTTCTACCGAGACTGATGGCATGAGGAGGGTTAACCCCCATGATGTATAGAGAAAGGGGTGGGGCCCCTCATTAGTGTTCTGCCCCTTTGGAACCATGCCACTAACATAAATTTTCTCCATTCTATGACGTGAATACCCCGGAACGTGAACTCCCCAAAGGTTTTGTTCTAGGCACATGTGGTCTCCATTTCAAAGTGCTGAGGACCTGGATTAAATGTGATGGTTATGGCCCATGGTTGCATGGGCCCTCTCCACTAATGCCAGTACTAGCCTACCATTTGGGACTAGGCCCAATTTTGACCTTAGTCGCTTCGTCAGTTTTCCATCCCCCTTGAGCTATATATTTTTGACCTTCGTCGCTTAGTTGTTTTTCCATCCCTCTTGAGCTATATCTATATATATATATATATATATATATATATATATGGCCTACACCATATCTCCCATCTCACAGCTACAACGCCAATGCTAAGGGATTTGATAAGTTGGGATTTATGTGGCCCCTTCTATATACACAAATCTTGCACATATAAAGCGAAACATCATTGCGGACCACACACACACATAGACATATATATAGTGTTCCTTCGACACTTGGGGATATATATGGCTATGTGGCAGGCAAGCCCTCAACTCTCTGCCACATCGACTTATCCCTCCTGAGCTTAAGTGCCGAGCTATCCCTTCTAAGCTTATTTCACTCAACCTAGCCTGCTTATGTATATACACGGTTGTCTCTCCTGGAATTATAAATAAATACCAGGCCTTCTATTCAAATCCCTTTAAAACATATATTTAATTATTTAACATAGATTTACCTATCTCCTTGATACTCATGCCATTTGGATCATTGCAGGCTCGTGAAACTCAAATATTCATAAGTCTCTTATGACTGGAAATTAACACAAATCAAGCTCATAAGTAGTTATGGGAATTTAACCATTTACTAAGGAATTAGAGAGGAAATAAACATTCCTATATATATATATATATATATATATATAGGCATGAATTGATTTACAATAGGTCAATGACCTAAGGCTAAAGGATACAGTCACTTCACATGCCAAGGATCGACCAATAAAATAGATTCCATATATTTCTTGTAACAAGTATTTATACATGCTTCAGTTCAACAACATACACAGGAGCAAGCATTCTTCATCACATTACACATGCATAGGTATTCGTTATCAAGATTCACAAGAATAGACATTCCTCTCCATAAACACAGATTTTAACATGAATAAAGAGCACCCATGAACATTTGCATTATAATCAAACACACAAAAACACAATAAGGCAACTTATCTTATGTTTAGAATCATGGCAACTGAGATGGGGACTTCAAATCTTAACTCAATTTTAGATTGGTATGCATGCACTGTAACCTTTCTTGCAGCCAATCACCCTCGAGCCAGATTTCAGAGCTTGAGGGAGAGTGCTCAAAGGAACTACTCACACGTTCAATAACATTGGGATTCCAAAGATCCTCCTATCTCCATCCAGTAGCCAGTTTCCCTTGGGAATTTTACTGAGACCAACCAATCTATGCTTTCTTCTTTATCCAGAGTTATACTACTATGCTCATTAGTGTTTTTCCTATGTGTTCTTCATTTTCTTTGTGTGTTCCATGAAATGTTTCTCTTCATCTCCTTTGCAGACTATCCTCTCTACCAACTCCCTTCTTTTCTTTTGTTGCTCCTTTTCTTTATTTTGCCTCAAAGCCTCCCACTAGGGAGTATTTCTGTGTGTGTTCTCCCTACTGAATGCTTCCTCTTTCCCTTGGGTATTTTTCAGCCCAATTCAATGTTTCTCTTCCTTACTTCTCCTACACTCAAATCCTTTTGAGCTAGATTCTCCCTTCGTCCATGACTCTTCGTATTATTTTTCCTTTCATTCTTGTTTTGTCTATTCATCCTCGAGATCCGCTAGCCATGTCTGTCGCTACTGTTATCACCACAAGAAAATCTCCTAGGTTGTATCTCAGAGATGCTCGGGAACATTACAAACTCAACAAAAATGTTTGAAAATGGTGGATGAATGGAAGGGATGATGCATATTCAAGCCAGATAACCACTTCTACTATGCTTAACCCCAGATATGAGTGAACACCCCCAGACTACAAGGATTTAGACCACCAATTACTCACAGTTTGAGGAATAGGTGAAGATGGAGAATACTGACCACACCAGAAGATGCACAGGATCCTGTGATGGCCGGCTGCAACCAGTAAAAAGGTCTTTAAATCTATTTCCTAATGCACAGACAGGATGACAGCTCTCTGGCACCAAGAAAACAAAAACCTGCATACACCCTCAATAATACATACTAGATTCGAACACAGAGGTGGGATGACAACCCCTCTAATGCTAAACATCAAAAGCACATGAAAAATGCATAACAGGCACAACCTGGAACAAAGAAGAAGTGGAAAGTGAGCAATTGACAACAAAAGAAGCTTGCATTAGCTGAAAATGAAGACCAGACGCTGCAGGTATCACAGTAGTTACAGTCTCCAGAAGTTGAACCTTACATCAAAATAACATTCATCAACAACCATTACCTTTTGTTTTTGGGTATATATGGAGGTTGATTACAAAAATATCTGCTATCCTATGCGTGGAGGGGTCATAACTGACCACCAACCACATTAACTGTTTGATATGGGTCTCTGATACAATCTGTTGCTTCCACTGAGTGAATTTGACATTCTCTGTACTCTGTTGTCTTTCTTGGGCAGCTGGAGTGAACTATGGATGAAATTCCATGCCTGATAAATGCTTTTAACTGCTCTTTCCTGTACTTTTCTTCCTCATCCATGCTGCTTGTTGAATGTGGTTGTTGAGATATTAACTGTGCAGAGTACTTGGTAGCTGATTGCTTCATCCTTCGGGTGAATGATACAGGTTAGAGGCACAAAAACAACATGGAGGATGCATGGGCGGGACGGGAATAAACAATAGCCGTCGGATCATGCAGATGGACAGCGGGGATTGAATCGAAGGGGCTATTAGGGGAAAATGGGTTGAGACAAATGTGGGTCGTCGGATTGTGGTCGGGTAGATCCGACGGTGATCGGGAGTGGGAGCTACATGGGACTTAATCTACGGGGACGGCGGTAAGTGGTTTCCCTGCACCGCTTACAGGGATGAGCGGTAAATTTACGCGGGGGGCACAATCTAGTCTTTGCCTGAAACATGGCGGATGTGACTCGTGGGAAACCGCTTTCCCCGCTGACTAACAAGCGTGTAGGTTACGAGAGCGGGAGTTGCAGATATCGTCGGATCTCACGGGAAATGATCAGACGGCCAAGGTTTAAAGCATGTGTTTTGATTGATGTGACAGGGACAGCTACGGTAACTACGCGTGGTTATATGAATATGGTCGTGTGGGTTTAGACTTCGCACCTCGGGAAAATGAGTTTATAGAGGGTTTTATAACGTTTAAACTAATGAACCTGGGAGCTACGAAAACACGACTTTTAGCTAAATGTGGGTGTAAAACAGGGATAGCGGTGTTATGGGAACATAGAAAAAATGAAGGAGGAGGAGGAAAGGGGGGGAGTGGGAGTTATATAGTTATAAAAAAAATGAAGGAGGGAAGGAACACCGACTGCTGCGACCCCTTTTTTGATCATCAACAACCCAATCAAGCCTGCATTTGTCCTTTAAATGTTGAAAGTAATAGTAGAGCTAACACTGGCTCCTTCTGGGGATGAGATCCTCCCTGTGAGGTCTCAAGAACCTGCAGACCATTGCCTTTCTGATGAAAACAAATTAGCTAAAATTCCTAGTGTTCCATTGGGCATGGAGTCTACTTTGCCTACACAAAACTGATAAAAACCAAAATATTTACAACTTTTAAGGCCATAGACCTTAAACAACATAATTTTTCAGAAAACGCCCATTAACTGGGCCATCAAAAACTGCCTCTCCTCCCATACTTTTCAGTATGAAGGTGTTGTTCCCTTGAATCTGAGAAATGATGAAAGGCCCTATCCAGAAAGCATCAAATTTCCCTTGATTGCCTTTCTTTTCTTTTAGTGCATCCCACTTCAAAACCAAGTCTCCAACCAGAAAATTATCTGTTTTTGTCTTCCTGTCAAAAGCATCCTTGATCTTTTTCTGATGTGTTGAAGCCTTTTCAACCAGCGGTTCTCTAATCTGATGTACCTCTGCTCAGTGATCCTCTTTGCCATTTCTTCTTCCTCATTCTGCTCTTCTTGAAGGAATTTTGCCACAGGGAGAGTTAATTGAATTGGGAATACAGCTTCAATACCATATATCAGCTTGAAAGGAGAATTCCCTATGGATCTTTTAATGGTCACTCTGTCAGCTCACAATGCATACTTGAGCTTTGAATCCCAATTCTTTTTATTGTCCTCTAACAACTTCTTAATTATCCTTATCAGGCTTTTATTAGAGGATTCTGCCAGACCATTTCCTTGAGGATAATATGAGGTGGAGTGAACCAGTTCAATACCCATTGAATTACACATATCCACCAATTCCTTTGCCCTGAAGGCTATTACATTGTCTATGACTAATTTATGTGGACAACCAAATCTGGTAAAGATATTCTCTGTCAAAAACTTCATGACCACATTATGATCATCCTTTTTGGTAGGGACTGCTTCAATCCACTTAGTGAAATAATCAGTGGCTACTAATATCCATCTGTGTTGGCCACTGGAACGTGGGTTGATTTCTCCAATGAAATCCAAACCCCACTGCTGAAAAGGTCCTTTTGCATGTATTGGTTTTAAGGGTAGGGACTTCAACTGTTACTTTCCTTCAAATCTTTGGCACCTGTCACAAGATTTAACAAATGAAAATACATCAGAAAATAAGGAGGGCCAGTAGTACCCAGCTCTGAGAATTTTGTGAGCAGTGGTTTTCCAATAATGATGCCCTCCACACATGCTGGAATGAAACTGATGCATGACTTCTATGGACTGTTCTTTGTCCAGACACCTCAAAAGCACTCCAGATGGATCCCTCCAATAGAGAAAATTTTCACTAATGCAATATTTAGCTACCCTAAGCTTTATAGTTCTGGCTTGACTTTGAGTAAGGCCTGAAAAAATTTCTAACTTCAGCAAAAAATTAATTATTGCAGAATACCAATCACAAGAAGCTAGATTTTTTGCTACCAACTGCTTTCTGTCTGGTTCAGCTGCTTCCTCTTCTTCATCTGTCTGACCAATTTCTGCAATTGTGCATAGGAAATCAATATCTAATGATCTGCAATTTTCTTCAGCCAATAACTTGGCAAGACCCTGACCTCTAAGCAGCTTGGTGGGCTTCAGTTCTATATTAAATTCAATTAGCTTTTCAATCCATTTAGCCCTTATTCCATCAGCATCAGGTTGTGTTAAGACATCTTTTATTGCAGCAGAAGGTATATATGCAATTATCTTGGAATGAAAGATATAAATTCTGAAAGCTTTCAAGGATTTGATAAGGGCATATGCATGTTTTTCAATAATATCATACCTCAGTTTAGCATCCCTCAAGTTTTTGCTGAAAAATGCTACTGGATGTTTTGAACCTTCTTCATCTACTTGCAGTAAAACTGCTGCAATGGTGTCTTCAGAGGCAAATGAAAATATATGGAACTCCTTGTTGTAGTCCAGACTTATTAGAGTGGGAGCTTCCATAATGGCTTTTTTAATGGAATCAAATGATTTTCTTGCTGCATCAGTCCATCTTACCTCTAATCCTTTCTTCAACATGGAGGTAACATGCTTTACCAGTTCTGCAAAATTTGGTATAAACCTCCTGAAAAAATTAATTTTTCCCAGAAAGGACTGAATATCCTTCTTTGATCTTGGAACGGACAAGGCATGTATTGCTTTTACTCTTTCTGGGTCAATTCAGACACCTACAGTAGAAACAACATGTCCTAACAGCTTGCCTTCTTCTAAAGCAAATTGTGATTTTTTAGGATTGACTGAAATCCAAAATCTTCTGCACTTCAGGAACACCTTTTTCAAATGCTGCAAATGATCTTGATGGCTGCTAGAGTATATTGTTATGTCATCAAGGTAGATAAGGAAAAATTTATCCTTCTCTCCCACAAATGCTATATCCATAGCTCTCTGAAAGGTTTCTCCAGCATTCATCAATCCAAAAGGCATCTTGGCATACATAAAAGTGCCCCAAGGAGTGGTGAATGCAATCTTCTACTGGTCATCTAGGTGCACAGAAATATGATTAAAACCTGAAAATTTCTCCAGGAAAGACATCACTTTGGCTCTTGAGACCTTCTGCAGTAAATGCTCCATCTTGGGTAGAGGGTAATTGTCTTTCTTTGAGCATTTGTTTAAGTTTCGGAAATCAACACACAATATGATTTCTCCACTTTTCTTCCTCACCACCACCAAATTAGCTACGCATTTTGAATATCTGAGAGGGACTATGATCTTGGCAGCCAATAACTTTTTAATTTCTTTTTCAATTAGAGGAAGAAGCATAGGATTTATTGGTCTCAACTTCTATTTGAAAGGAATAGTGTCTTTCTCTAGAGGGATTTTATGTTGGATTATTTTCTTATCATAAGTTTTCAGGTCACTATACTCCCAGGAAAACACATTAGCAAATTGCTTTATTAATTTGCAGTATTCAGAACTTTGGTCAGTATATAGATGAGTAGACAAATTTACGTATCTAGGCTGACCTGGACTTCCTATATCATGCCTACATATTGCAGATTGATCTTCTTTTTGGGCAGCCTTGTAAGGCACATCATTATGGTCAAACAGTCTCTCAAGAGGAATCAGACCCTTAGGAATATGATTAGTGGGAAGCTGGACAATGCTATTTTTGCCAATTTTATTTCTAAGCTGGGACTGGGGGTTTTCTTCCAAGGCTACATTTTCTTGATCAATTTGCATTTCAGAAAATTCATCAATGACTTGCAGAAACCTATTTATCTCATCATCATCTTCAAAAACCTTCCAATGCTGGACATTATCAGGCAAGGATGGTCTGTACTTTATTTGGACTTCATAAACTAGTCTGGGAGGCATGGGAGGAATAAACAGACTAGCAGACACAGCAAGGGAATCAGCAAGCTGATTTTGGGCTCTAGGGATATATGAAATACAGAAATAATCAAAAGAATCTTTGAGTCTCCATACCTCATCTCTGTATGCTTTCAGCCTTGGGTGCTTTGCCTGAAATGTTTTATTTACTTGTTGAATGATCAAATCAGCATCTCCAAACACCTTTATGTTCTTGATTCCTCTGTCTTTTGATGCATGAAGGCCCAATAGCAAAGCCTCATACTCTATTATATTGTTTGTGACTTGAAAAGCCAGCTTAAAAGACATCTATGTGCTCTTCTGTTGTGGAGATATTAGCACCACCCCTGCTCCTGCGGTCTCCCTGGAACATGCTCCATCAAAGAACATCTCCCAAACCTGACTTCCTTGCTCTTCTTCGGCCTGATTCACTGGTTTCCTGATCTGCATTGAAGCCTTCTCAGATTCTTCTATTTGGAGAATACATGCTCCAAAATCAGTGTCCACAGCATAAATAGGATGATTAGTAGGATTCCTCTCATCATTGATGATGTGTGCCAACTGTGCTTCTCTATACAACCTCCTGCTTTCTCCTCCAAATACTAGGATAGTAGCATAAGATAGATCATTCTATAATGTCCCACCTAGCCTCTTAATCCACCCTCTGGACAACAGCATGCCAAACTTGGGAGGCACATTTGCTACCACAATATCCATCATCATACTCTTCATGGGCAGCTGAGTTAGGGTAATGGCTAGATCTTTAATCAATCCCAGATATTTCACCTTTCTTGAATCAAAAGAAAACAAATCATGATATGGTCTGGTGATGTCAAGGCATAATTCTTCCATGACAGCTTTAGGCATTAGATTGTGGCTGGTCCCTGTGGCTGGCCCCTGCGTCTAGTAGGCAATTGTGGAGGATTTTGTCATGAATGGTCAAGGAGACATAAAAAGATGGAGAATTATTATCAGCAGGTCCAATCATGGGGCTAAGCACAGTGGCAGGCTTATCATCTTGCAAATTGACAGAGTCAGTGGAGCTTTGTGTGATTTACAGCTCAAGGGCCTCAAGGATAGGCTTTCTAAACATGTCACTCTTCACCAACTCTATCAGGGGCACAAATATTTTTAATTTCTGGACTTCTGACTCAAAGCTGAAAGAAGAAGATAACTTATCAGAACCTTTTACCTCTTGAACTGGTGCTTTGAGGATGGCTGGATCAGTTGCTGGTCTTCTCTGTCTGATATTCTGTGACTCTGTTTGGGCAGCAGCTCTTTGGGCAGGATTCTCTTTGACATTTTTTGCATTCGACCTCAGGTTATATCTTCGCTGCTCCTCAGTTTGTAGGACAGCTTCTCTATCCCATTCTTGACTATCCTGTTCCTGCAACAATGATCCTTCATAAGCAGCCAAAGTCAAAAATGCAGCGCTGCCTTTATCTTCCATGCAGTGAATTTCATCCTCATCTTCAAATTGTTCCTCCTCCATGACTACATTTTGGAAAGGAGCTTTAAATTTTTGTTCTTCTTTTGATTCTTCACCCCTCTGAATAATTTGCAACTGTTCATTTGCTCTTCTGAATGGATTTGGATTTCTTGGAGCAAATGTGTTCTGCTGCCTTGTCTTTCCTGAATTCTGCTCAACCTTCAACTTAGAAATTTCAGCAGTCAATGACTCTATCATCTTAGTCATTTTATCTAATTTAGGTTATGAAGATGATGCAGAGGAAGTAGAAGCCTGACCTCTTTGCCTCCTTCTATCATCTTGACCTTTGAGCTTTTCTACAGCCATGATATTAGACTCTACTTCTAGGGCTGCATCCTGCATGTCTGCCATGGTAGCACATTTTTCTCTCAACAATAGGCAGAAATCAGAGTCAAAAGCATTGGCATAAGTGAGTTTGGCAGAGGTAGGGGTAGGCTTTACCTCAGTTGGTATCTTACTATACATACGATTGAATCTTTTTTTAAAATCAGGCAATGATTCCCCACTTTCCCTCTTTAGGTTACCAAACTCAGTATGGTAATATAACAAATCTTTCTTATCTCCCCAGTGCTTCAAAAATGAATCATCTAAGGCTTCAATATCAGCAATAGATCTAAAAGCTAGTTCTCTAAACCACTTCCTAGCCTCTCCATCAAGGCTCTGTACAAAAACTCTCATCCACACATCATTTTCACTTATATCTAAGTTATCAGCATAACTATAAAAAGCTTCAAGGTGTTCTTCTGCTGTTACTCCCTCTGTGCCAGTGAAATTATGCATATATTTTTGATATTCTCCCACAGGCATAGGATTCAAAGGAACAAGCAAGACCAAAGGTCCATATCTAGCGACAACAATTCTTTCAATCTTCGTGGGTGCTTGCTGGCCTGCCATGATTGGGATATGTGGAAGGACACTGGCAGATTGAGCAGTATGAAACAATAAAATGGATGATAGAGACAAAGGGATGTTCTGGACTATATGGGAAACCTTCTTTGGACTAAGAGTCAAAGGGGAACTAGATTGATAAGGGGCTTTATTAATCTCTGCAGGTGTTTGTTCACTAGCAGCACTAGGCTCTAAGTCTTCAAATGTGTATTTTCAACTAAAAACTCCTCATGCAGAGACAAATAAGATTTTTGGGCTTACCTAATCTGCTACTCCTTTATGTGATGCTTTCTTTGATTTGACAGTCCTCTCAGGGTCAGGCACTGGTTCAGCTGGTGATTTCTGAGGATTTCTTCGAGTATGTCTCACAAACTGAGCCAGAACTTTAATGTGGAGTCGCCAAATGTTAGTCTTACTCCAGTGGAGTCACCAGATAGATGATTACAACTAGAAATGTGCCCAGACCTTGTCTATCATCAAAATTTGGAACTGTGTCGTTCTCCCAGGGAAGCTAAGCTTCAATCTTCGATCCCCAGCAACGGTGCCAATTAATGTTATCACCCCAAGAAACTCTCCTAGGTTGTATCTCAGAGATGCTCAGGAACATTACAAACTCAACAAAAATGTTGGAAAATGGTGGATGAATGGAAGGGATGATGCATATTCAAGACAGATAACCACTTCTACTATGCTTAACCCCAGACATGGGTGAACACCCCTAGACTACAAGGCTTCAGACCACCAATTACTCACAGTTTGAGGAACAGGTGAAGATGGAGAATAATAACCACACCAGTAGATGCATAGGATCCTGTGATGGCCGGCTGCAACCAGTAAAAAGGTCTGCAAATATATTTCCTAATGCACAGACAGGATGACAACTCTCTGGCACCAAGAAAACAGAAACCTGCATACACCTTCAATAATACATACTAGATTCTAACACAAAGGTGGGATGACAACCCCTCTAATGCTAAACATCAAGAGCACATGAAAAATGCATAACAGACACAACCTGGAACAAAGAAGAAGTGAAAAGTGAGCAATTGATAGCAAAAGAAGCTTGCATTAGTTGAAAATGAAGACCAGACACTGCAGGTATCACAGTAGTTACAGTCTCCAGAAGTTGAACCTTACATCAAAATAACATTCATCAAAAACCATTACCTTTTGTTTCTGGGTATATATGGAGTTTTATTACAAAAATATCTACTATCCTATTCGTGGAGGGGTCATAACTGACCACCAACCACATTAATTGTCTGATATGGGTCTCTGATACAATCTGCTGCTTCCACTGAGTGAATTTGACATTCTCTGTACTTTGTTGTCCTTCTTGGGCAGCTGGAGTGAACTATGGATGAAATTCCATGCCTGATAAATGCTTTTAACTGCTCTTTCCTGTACTTTTCTTCCTCGGCCATGCTGCTTGTTGAATGCGGTTGTTGAGATATTAACTGTGCAGAGTACTTGGTAGCTGATCGCTTCATCCTTCGGGTGAATGATACAGGTTAGAGGAACGAAAACAACATGGAGGATGCATGGGCGGGACGGGAATAAACAATAGTCTTCGGATCATGCAGATGGACGATGGGGATTGAATCGGAGGGGCTATAAGGGGAAAATGGGTGGAGACAAATGTGGGCCGTCGGATCACGGTTGAGCAGATCCGACAGTGATCGAGAGCGGGAGCTGCACGAGACTTAATCTGCGGGGACGACGGTAAGTGGTTTCCCCGCACCACTTACGGGGATGAGCAGTAAACGTACGCGGGGGGCGTGATCCAGTCTTTGCGCGACACGTGGCGGATGTGACTCGCGGGAAACTGCTTTCCCCGCTGACTAACAAGCGTGCAGGTTACAAGAGCAGGAGCTGCGAATGTCGTCGGATCTCGCAGGAAATGATTAGACGGCCAAGTTTTAAAGAACGTGTTTTGATTGATGTGACAGGGACAACTACGGTAACTGCGCGGGGTTATATGAATATGGTCATGTGGGTTTAGACTTCGCGCCCCGGGAAAATGGGTTTATAGAGGGTTTTATAACGTTTAAACTAATGAACCCAGGAGCTACGGAAACACGACTTTTAGCTAAATGTGGGTGTTAAATAGGGATAGCGGTGTTATGGGAACATAGAAAAGATGAAGGAGGAGGAGGAAAAGGGGGGAGTGGTAGTTATAGAGTTATAAAAAAAAAATGAAGGAGGGAAGGAACACCAACTGCTGCGACCCCTTTTTTGATCATCAACAACCCAATCAGGCCTGCATTTGTCCTTTAAATGTTGAAAGTAATAGTAGACCTAATAGCTACCACATCGTGGCTTGTCTTTCCCATCTTCCATATTAGCCATTGTAACCAACCATGGACCCCTCTTGTTGTGTATTCTGCTCAGAGTGAGTTTGTTGGCCAACGTGGCCCATTCCTAGTATTTATTTTTTGTCCTCTTCTTTACTCTTGAATTTGTACAAGAGTGCCATGGGACCATCCTTATTTTCCAGCTTAATTAAAAACACAGTCATCCAATTAAAATCACACCAGTCATCCTCCACGACTAGCATTTAAAAAAACCATACTTCCTTAATCAATCTACCTCCCTAAGCTATAAAATATGTGTGCCAATTCCCGACCATTTTAATTATACAAAATGGTTACAATTTTTACAATAGGGGAATTAGCCTGGGGATGTCACAAAGAAAAAGCACAAAGATTTTTAAAAAGTCATGATATAAGAAGAAAACAAGCTAAACTAATTCATTAAAGGAAACATTAAATCAATTTGAAATTTCACCGAGCACAAAGCATCAAACAATTTGCATCTATGGAATATAGGGAAAATTTGAAGGATGGAAAATTATTTTAGGGTCTATAAATCTTGGTGAATCTTGTAGGTTTTAACCCCGTACAGAAATTACCTGCATATGAATTCTAAAACACAGAAAAATAAACAATGCGAGAGCATAACACATAAAACACATATACATAGATATTTTCCCACTGGATCCCAAAACTGGGACTACCAGCTTGATTTTTCATTATATTCCTTTCAATGTTACAATACATATTTATACATGCCGAAGCATCCAATAACATGGACCGAAAAACCATCACATTCAGAACCATGGACCGAAAGCCATAGGTAGGTTCGCCCAACCTAATATAGGGTCCAAAAAAAATTTCCCGGGGCGCTGCACCAGACCCCATAGAGGGGGGCTACCTGCCCCCCTCAAACTCCCCTGTGACCCTCCCACTGCGCAATCGGCACAACAAAGGGGGGGCTCTGCCCCCCCTCTAACCCCCCGGTTCACTACATGGGTTAGTCATGGAAAGAATATAACACAACCCAACATTCTCCCACTTGTTGTTTTCTTTCCATAGGGGGCCACAAGAGAGCTTAGTCATTTTTTCAGCCCTGAAACACCCATTGTTTCTCTACACCAAGAGAACTTCTCAGAGCTCACAGATTTTGTCAATGCATTTGCAGTATTCTTCAAAGTGTCCACCTTTACCAGCAACACCTTTTTGTCTTCTATCATATCCCTCACAAAGTGATACTGAACATCAATGTGCTTTGTCTTTGAATGATAAGCAAGGTTCTTTGCCAAAAAAATTGCACTTTGGCTGTTACAGTCTATCCTTATAGCTCCCTGTACTAACCCCATACTTGAACACAATCTCTGCAACCAAACTACTTCCTTGCTTTCATGAGTGGCTGCCATGTATTCTGCCTCTATAGTTGATAGTGCCACTACAGATTGTTTCTTACTCATCTAACTGACTGCACCTCCAAATAGGTTAAACACATACCCACTTGTAGATCTTCTTTGATCCAAATCTCCAACCCTACCCACTTGTATATCTTCTCTGATCCAAATCTCCAACCCAGTCTGCATCAACAAAGCCATGGATATCCAAAACTCTGTCCAATCCTGGTCTTCGTTGGTAGCACAAACCATAATCACTAGTGCCACGCAAATACCTGAAAACCTGCTTCACTGTTGTCCAATGCTCCTTCCCTGGTTTTGACATAAACCTGCTCAATACTCCCACTACATGTGCAATGTCTGGTCTAGTACAAACCATTGCATACATCAAGCTACCAACTGCACTTGCATATGGAACACGGGACATATCCTCTTCCTCTTATTATGTCTTGGGACACTGTTCAACAGATAGCTTTACACCTACAAGAATAGGAACCTTCACCGGTTTACTATCCTGCATTTTAAACCTCTGCAATATTGTCTCAACATACTTCCTCTAGTTTAACCAGAGCTTCCTCTTTGCCCGATCTCTTTTAATTTCCATGCCCAAAATATAGTTTGCAACACCAAGATCTTTCATGTCGAATTTGGAGGACAATTGGGTCTTCAAATCCTGGATAATTTCTTTGTCATTTCCAACCAGCAACATATCATCCACATACAAGACCAGATAAATAACACAGTCACCAATTAATTTAAAATACACACAGTGATCTGCTTTGCTTCTGGTGAAGCCAAGTCCCCGTATAAATGTATCAATTTTTTCATACCACATCCTTGGTGACTGTTTTAACCTATACAGAGACTTCTTTAACTTGCATACCATTTCTTTCTTACCCTTCACCGCAAAGCCTTCAAGTTGCTTCATGTAGATCTCCTCTTCCAGATCCCCGTGAAGAAATGTTGTCTTCACATCCATCTGTTCTACCTCAAAATCAAAAGCAGCAGCAATAGATAAAAGTAATCTAATAGAAGTTACTATCTAACTTGGTTCGTTTCTCCTTTGGAACATGTACATATGCATCACATCCGAATACCCTCAGATGTGAAAGAGAGGCTTTCTTACTAGTCCATACCTCTTGTGGAGTATTATCCTCCAACGCTAATGAAGGTGATCTGTTGACCAGGTAACATGCTGTCTCCACCGCCTTTGCCCAGAATTCTTGTCCTAACCTGGCACCACTGAGCATGCTTCTTTCCCTTTCCATCAACGTCTTGTTCATTCTTTCTGCAACACCATTTTGCTGAGGTGTATATGGAGTAGTCTTCTGCCGTGCTATACCACACTTCTTACATAATTCTTCAAATTCCTTACTGCAAAACTCTCCACCATTATCTATCCTCAACACCTTTATCTTCTTCTCTGTCTGATTTTCTACCAGAGCCTTAAATTCTTTAAACCTGTCAAAGACTTCATATTTCTTCTTAAGGAAATATATCCATGTATTCCTTGAGAAGTCATCTATAAATGATACATAGTACACAGACTTACCCAGTGATGGAACCTTCACAGGTCCAAACACATCACTATGCACAAGCTCTAATATTCGTTTCGCCCTCTTACCACCAGAGGGGAAACTCACCTGATTCTGCTTCCCATATACACAATTTTCACGAAAATCAAAATCTAGAGAGTTATTACTCATGCCTTCTACCATACCTTTATCATGAAGTATTCGAAGGCCCTTCTCTCCAATATGTCCAAGCCTTTGATGCCACAGCATGGTCTTCTCTCCAGAGACCACTAGATTTTCTGCTCCACATTTAGGAACCACAGAACTATTGCACTCATAAACAACAGTGCTACCTTGCAGCTTCTATAGAGTTCCAGTCCAAACTCCCCGCATCAATACCAGTGCTCCCCGAACCATCTTGCAGGTATCCTTCTCAAACACTGTTTTTACACCTGCATCATCCAGCTTGCTTACAGAAATCAGATTTTTGGCTAATGCAAGAATATGCAGAACACCTGGAAGTGTTCTAATCCTTCCACCTTGCAACTTCAACTTTACTTTTCCGCGACCAACGATTCTAGCCTTCCTATCATCCCCTAATAAGACATCACCACCATCGTATTTATCATACTCAAAGAACCACTCTCTATGGGGAGTGAAGTGAAAGGATGCACCTGAGTCAATCAACAATGCCTCATGATCTACATGTGTACTTGAAGAAGCCAAGTACACATCCCCATCTTCATCTGAGGTGGTTTTCACCTCTGCAGAAGAAGCATCATCATAGCCCTTTCCTTTTTCAAGAGCTTTAGATTTACAGTCCCTTTTGTAGTGCCCTTCCTTTCCGCATTTCTAGCACACCACCTTTACAGGTTTTCCGATAGATTTAGATCTCCCACTCGATGGCTTATTTTTGTTTCTGTTTTGGGACCATCCTTGTACAGACAAGGCATCACCATTCAAGCTCTCCATATTTTTCCATCTCATCTCCTCTGTCAGCAAGGATGAGACTATTTCATCAAACTGCAAGGCAGTTGCATTGCTACCTATTGCAATAACCAGACTATCCCACAAATCTAGTAGAGAACACAACAAACTCATGCACTTATCTTCATCTAAAATTTTCATATCAACAGATGCTAACTGACTTACCACAGTATTAAATGCGTTCAGATGCTCTATCACCGAGTCTCCATCTTTCATCCTCAGGTTATACAACTTTTTCCGTAGTAACAGTTTATTCACCAGAGACTTAGATTGGTACAAATTCCCTAACTTGTCCCACAAAGCCTTCGTCGTAGCTTCTCCTGATAGATTCAGCAATACTGAATCTGAGACACACAATCATATTGTGCTCTTTGCCTTCCGATCCAACTTCTTCCATTCTTCATCGAACACTCCCGTTGGTTTAGTACCCGGATCTACCGTGATGCACTATTCTTTATCCACCAACAGATCCTCCATCTTGAGTTTCCACAACTCAAAACTCTGACCATTAAATTTCTTGATCTCTATCTTTCCACTGCTCGCCATCTTCTTTCACCACCAGAATCGATCTCGTAGATCTCCCACTGAACAGGGTCTACCATAGGCCCGAGCGAAAACCCCTCAGCAACAAAGGCGTCCCCTTGAAGCCAAAACAACTCTGATACCAAATGTAGGTTTTAACCCCGTACAGAAATTACCTGCATATGAATTCTAAAACACAGAAAAATAAACAATGCGAGAGCATAACACATAAAACACATATACACAGAGATTTTCCCACTGGATCCCAAAACCGACACTACCAGCTTGATTTTTCATTATATTCCTTTCAATTTTACAATACATATTTATACATGTCGAAGCATCCAATACCATGGACTGAAAAACCATCGCGTCAAAAACCATGAACCAAAAACCATATGTAGGTTCGCCCAACCTAATATAGTGTTCAAAATTTTTTTTTCCCAAGGCGCTGCTCCCGACCTTGTAGAGGGCCTGCCGCCCCCCTTGTGACCCCCCCACTGCGCAATCGGCGCAACGAGGGGGGGCTCCGCCCCCCTCTAAGCCCCCCGGTTCACTACATGGGTTAGTCATGGAAAGAATATAACACAACCCAACATTAAAGGATACATTAAATCAATTTGAAATTTCACCGAGCACAAAGCATCAAACAATTTGCATCTATGGAATATAGGGAAAATTTCAAGGATGGAAAATTATTTTAAAGTCTATAAATCATGGTGAATCTTACTAGTCCCTAATATGCAAACTATAAAATGCTTGGCAACATTTTTGTAAAAACATTCAAATTTATAATGATTTAAAATAGTTTCTATAATATTTTGGCTATTTTTAAAGTAAAATATTTTATCTTATAAAATGTGGATGTATCATTTTTAGAAAAAAAAAGGAAATTAGCAAATCCTTTTTTAGGAAAGAACATGGAAAATTAGCCCATTTGCGAAAATTAGCCCCTAAAATTTTCCTTGATGGAATACAAGGAGTAAGCAATCCAATAATTAACATCTTAGCACTATTTATGTCAAGGACAATGATAACTTCATTGTCATCATCAAAAGAAAGAGTTGGAAGGGTAGAAAATCTTATCCAATAAGGATTAGGAAAAAACTTTAAGGTGACCCTGGGTCCTATAACTTGGGGTTAGTTGATGGCCTCAAAAAAATATTTATGAGAATGCCCATCTCAAGAAATTCATTATGCTATTTTCATGTCATAAGAAATCCAATAATTAATATTTAAGCAATTTTTTTTTTCTTTTTGTAGACTAGGCAGGTGGGACCATCCACGGGGGATTTGAAATGGTGATGTATTGCAAGGAATAACTTAACAGTGCACCCATTCACCGTCAATCCAAAGTCCTATGGGCATATTTGAGCACTCTTAAATAAAATTATAAATTCATCACCATCATCAAAAGAAAGAGATGGAAGGGTATAATATCTTATCTAATGAGGTTTAGCAAAAAAATGTAAGGAAACCCCAAGTCCTAGAACTTAAGGTTAGTTGATGGCCTCAATAGAAGCTTCATGGTATTACCCATGTCAAGAAATTAATTATTCAATTTTCACATCCTACACCCTCTTAATACATGAATCATAGTCAACCCAAGTTAATTTTAGTTGGGGCACAACATATAAAGAAGTGTTCAAAGTGATCGAGCACCAATTTATGACTATTCTAATTATCACCTTACTTGGTATTTAATAAGCCTTTGAAACTAAGGTGGAAACATATAAACATATCTTGGGTTCAATATGAATGACATGTCGAAGACACCTTGCATACCACTTTTGCTGAATTAACCACCGTAGCTCTAGGAATTGATCACATGGACTAACATCCACCCTGGGAACATGGGACTAATCACCCATTCAAGGTAATCTTACGAGTTTGGAATATTACTAATGCTTGCAAGTTTTGGTGTAATGGAAAACATAAACACGGTATTATACTCTTGGCCTAGGTTTGATTCCCCCAAGTCATGTCAGAGGGGGTGGGTGGGTATTGGACTAACTGTCACACCTCTGGGAATCAATCATGTGGCCTAATTTCCACTGTGGGAACATGGGACTAACTGTCTAATGAAGGTAATGTTACAGGTTTTCGAATTTTACTAATCCCTACAGGTTTTGGTGTCATGGCAAACCTCGACAACTTTCATACATTTCTAGGTGAAAATTTGAACCACTCAAGTTTACAACTAAGATATCTATGCATTCATTTAAACAGTGAAATATTTAAAAAACTATTACGTGGAAAATAGATTTCCATCCTCAATGACAACAAGCCTCTTTAGGGTGTAAAAAAAAATAAAGATTCATAATGCACACCAGATGAACTCAATTACTAATCACAACAATTCAACATGTATATTAAGTTCCAAAAGAAAAACACAAATAAAATGGTAGATTTATTGGATTGATAATGTTTATGCAATTTGAATAGTCTAGTTTCAACATTTTTAGATAGTTTTACACATGTTTGAAGTTAAATGTGCATGTATACAATCATATAACAATCTACAATGGCCTCACCAAATGAAGAGTTCCACTACCATCTATTACATACAATTTGAGCACTATTTGTGTCCCTCAAGGAGATTATAGACTATAATTGTCGTATGAAGCACCTCATTCTAAAATATCAAGCCACTTTGAAATGGTGAATATCAAGTCACTTTCCAAAGATATGTCTACTAGTCAAAGATTGTAGTTGTAAAGTTTGTGAGAAGATGTTTCCTCTATAGCATATCAAAGCTAACAAACTGAAAGTTGGGCAAATGCATTCCATTTTTTTCCAAAGAATATCATGGGATTAAATTTCAGTGGATTTACATGGAGATCTATCAATATCTAGTGTGGGAGATGAACATACAATGGTAATAGTGAATCTCTTCAATAATATGGTTGTGATGATATGATATAGGAAGATGGTTTTAGTAAAATAAACCACACAAATTTTCTTTGAGAAGGTATGGGTAGTCGTTATCTAACCATCTCATACATCCAACATAATTATAATTTTGCATTTTAAGGCATTGATAGGAACTTCTCCTTTTAAATCACGTGTTGGATTATTATTGAAAGACCCATCATCCATTATGAGTCCTATTCTTAAGGAAACAAAAAGGAGGCCATTAAACATGGGCAAGATAAAAGGTTTGTAAACCAAATTATGAAGATTCATTCTCAAGTAAAAATATATGTTGGGAAAAAACAATTTTTTTTGACAAAATCCAAAAGATAGTTTACTGTGAAAAAACACTTGCCAAAGAGGAGAGATAAGTGACGGATAGAGTTTTTGTAGCTCTCTGATCAATGGTGAATTCCACTGATTCAGAGAAGATATAAATTTCTGTTGAAGAAAAGGAAACTCAAGCCTCACTTTCGCACAATGCCATGCTGAAATCGGGATCTATTCCTGTGGTTGTCCAAGGATCTCCAACCCTTAATGTTCTGTTGAAGGAGGATGCCTTCAATGAAGATGTATTTTTTTTCAAAAAAGGGTTTGGTCTGTATATTTAATGGGTTTTTGCTCGTGATTGACTAATCTCCACAATTGGAGTTTTGATACGTGGTAACCCCTCTTGAATGATGATTTAAATATTTACCCTTTGGCTTGAGGTGTTTTTGTTGTGGTTATTGATAATATAGAGGATAAGAAGACTATTTGTGAATCTAGGCCCTGGTTTTGAGGCGGTGTTGGCCTTTTCGTGAAACCCTGGTCTACCAACTTTGATTTAGTTATGGTGACAATATCCATGGCTCCTGTTTGGATAAGGCTCCCAAACCTTCCCCTGCATCTTTGGAACCTCCCAACATTAACTTCCATTGGTAATTCATTATGGAAGCTTTATTGTCGTAGCCTAGAATTTGGAAATTTTATAAAACCACTTATGCTCAAATATGTGTTGAGATGGATTTCAACAAGTGTTTCCCCACTAAGATTAATCTGATGGATCTAGACTATGTGTGGGTTCAGAATATGGATTATGGAAATGTTTCATTTCGATGTTGAGCATGTTATGATTGAAACATGGCATGTAATAAAAAACCACCCAAATTGTTTTCAGAACAATAGAACCCAAAAAAATAACCAGAGGCCTAAATGGTGAGAAGGAGCTATGATCGAACATTATACGGTATATAAAGAAGAAGAGACTTAGGGTAAGATAGAAGCAAACTAAAAACAAGAAGAGGTTACTCACAAAGAATATTAACCGAAGGAAAAAAATATAGTCAAGAAGATGTGTATGAGGATTCCTGAATTTAGTGACAATGGCAGAGCATCATACCCCAAGTGAAATCCAGATCCCCCTTTGAATCATCAAGGAAAATATCTAGAAAAGCAACTCCTTTGGAAGATCATGAAAATAAGGAAGAAAAATAATACAACAACGCCCACTCATCAAAGGGTGATACATCAGATACAGTAAAAAATGCAGGTTGGATTCAAGTGGGGAAGAAGGGAAAAAAATATTTCGCCAAGGAAAACCAAAATCCAGCCAAAATTAAATCAAAAGTAGTGCAAACTGGAATGTAAATGTATCTAGATATTTTTAGTCTTTTACAAAAAAATTAGCTAGAACGAGATTGGAATTTTTGTATCATGGGATAATCACTTGAGGGATTGGATTGAGCTTCCGTGCTCAATCTCAAAACTGCAAGGAATATTGGTAATTTTTAGGAAATTGAATGGTCATGGGCCAGATCCCAACTTTATTTTTCAATAAAACTCTCATACCTGTTTCTTAAAAAAATAAATCATAATCAAGTTTGAGAAGCATTACATGCGATTAGTAGAAATTCAAGGCCAAGGATGAGAAACATGCATACATATTTAACTTTACATAGGAGAGAGTCTATCAATACCTTCAAAATGAGAAATAAAAATGGAAAGATAAAAACTCTTGAACTATCATCAAGCATAGTGGAGAGAATGCATTCAACTTGATGTACCAACTTACATGGGAATTCATGCAATTTTTAATGTGGATTTCCTAAATTTTTAAAGCCATTGATGTTCGATTTGTTAGAAAATTAGAAAGGCAAAAAAATTCTTGTTCTTGATAATTACTTGTGATGTTTCTTATTGTTATGATTCTTTATATCTTCTTTACTTTTATTTCATCAAGCAATTACCAAATAAACATCACATGAAACAATAGACACCAGATGTAGGCATATGCTAGGGAAAAACCCCCTTCGAGGGGAAAACCCAGTTAAGACAATTCTTCATTTCAATAGTGTTATTTGATACTCTTCACCCTAGACCAAGACTAGACCTTCCCTCCACACCAAGTAAGCCTCCTACAATTCTAACTTCTTTCCAGCAACTTCGACTAGGCAGCAGCTTACGGCAACTGGCAGCTTTCGGGAACAGTGAAACTTGGAAGACTTCGATCTCCCAATCTAGGACACGAAACAAAGAAAGAGAAACACCAAAATTTTGATTTTCCTTCTCTCCTTAGACCTCCCCAAACTCTGATTCACTTCGTCTCTACGACATCAAACTTCACACCTTTTCCCAACTATAAGACAACTTCGCACTTCTTCCTAGCTACAAGAGATTTTTGCACTTCTTCCCAGCTACTAGAGAATTCAAACTTGTGTGTGAGAATGATGCTCCAAATGAATTCAATGAGCTTCCTTTTATAGGATTCATGTGGGATCGAATAGGGTCCTTAGGCTGACTTGATCTTCTTCTAGGCCAACATGGTGTGGAGGTTACATAATTCATATTTGACTCAATACTTAACCCTTTTACATAATTCAAAAGCCTAAGAAGGTTCTCTTTAAATGTACAATGACTCTATAGACTAGTAATAAATCCTAGAAGTACCCAATGGGGACTTTTATCTAAAACAAGGTGACCCAAGCATGAAACACAAGCTTTAATAAGTCACAATAATAATAATAATTATTATTTTCTTTATTCTTTTGACAGGTACATCGCATGATGACTCAAGTACATTATTGAAGATCGAACATAGTTACATTTTCCAACACCCCCTCTTAACTAGGGATTTTTTCATAATGTACAAATACAATGGAAGATCTCAAGCTATATGAACCATGAAGAAATTTAGGCACTGTAATGCCATGGACTAGATTCCTGACCAGGGAAATCTATCCAAAAAATCACTCAATAGTTTAGGCACCACAATGCCATGGACTAGATTCCTAACCAAGGAATTCTATTGAGGTGGGACTAAGATGGACTCAAGATTTCAACCCCTTTAGGTACCCTCAGGATTACTTGCTAACCATCAACCCAAAAATCCAGGTGTGTATCCAAAACAAAGCTCAATAACCTAACATCACTTTTCCAACTTCTAGACATCAACACAATGTGCCAGCCAGATGTCCTCTGAGGCAATGGTTCACTCACAAAGCCTCAACACCCCTTGATCTAGCAGATCAAGAATGACCAATCTCTCCCAATCAACTTGATTGGTTACCAGCATGCTATCAAAACCTTCGAGAGATTCACCTATACAAACATAACCCCAATCAATAATATACTTTCACGTGTACATAATCAAATACAAACCTTCGGGGTATTTCAGACAACTTGATGTTTCTTTTCAACTTTCCATAGTAGGAGTATCAACCAAATCTTTGACAGAATATTCCTCAATTTTAACATTTCCTTTCCTACTTCTCATCCAACAACATATCCTCCTAAATACATTCTTTCAATCAAAACCAAGTTATTCCCTCCCTCTCAACCAGGAAGAACCTCTTCATCTGAACTCCCTCTTAATCTTAGGGATATATCTTCTATGCAGACTTCCTCCAGGAGATCAACTTCTTCTTTTTGTCATCAAAGAATATTTCGCAGCTTCCAACCATTTCATCGGAGCTATTATCATCCTTATCATGCTTGTCACATCAAGTATCTTCACCAATTTGAAGGTTGTCTACCTACACAACTTAGATAACAAGAACAACCAAATCTATAGAAGCATGAAGTTAGCCATATCAGAATCACGAAAGCATTTCAACTTTATACATATTAGATACCCAGACTTAATTACAAACAAGAGACATATACTCTTCAACATCTTGCTAGGGACTTTATCATAAACCCTAGACTACTTTGTAACATTTTTCATTCCATATAGGGTTTCAATGTTCCTTCTGAAGGCATGAAATACCTTACTTCAACATATATCAAACCCTATAAACAATTCACACAAGTATAGATCTACAAGGCATCTAACAACCTTTCAAAATTCATATGTTAGACTTCTCACTAGGGATTCATACAAATCCTAGATTTCATACAAAAGAATCAATCAAAGTCAATCACGACCTTACCAACTTCCACTAGATTTATTTGCAAATCCTAGATTTCCGATCAATCCAAAACTCAAATTTCAACAATCTTTCGCAAATCTCTGTTATGCAACCAACTCATAAAATAGAAGAAAGAGATAGATCAATGACTTCAAACGTAGCCTCTTCGAAGGGGCAACCTCCTTTACATTACATAAAATGAACAATTCTTGGATGATACAAATGACAAGACCTCCTTTCTATATATAGGAGTCTAAGGGGTCACAATATAATCAGAGCCGACATAACAATAATAATATAAGGACACAACAATAACAATAAGGGGTACAATGACAATAATAATAAGAGAATACACTAGTATTATAGGGACCTAACATGCCCCTCTAATTCAAAAAAGTGTTGTCCTCAACACTTGAGCAGTTCTGGATGCTTATGTATAAAATTCTCATCCTCCCATGTGGAATCTTCAGCAAGTAAGTTCTTCCACTTGATGAGATAATTTGAAATTGATCAATTTCGTAGCTGTCGAGTTCTTGTTTATGTGGCTACTTCAAGTTCCAATATGATTTTTCCTTCCTCGTTAAGTTCTGGAAATATTTTTTGAACTGGGAGATTGTCACATATAACCTTCTTTAACTGGTTGCACTTGGGAAGATGCAAGAAGTTCCAATTTGTATGCCATAGTATCAATCTTTTGCAACACCTTGTACAAACCATAATACTTTGGTGTTAATTTATTATCCTTCTTATCTTGCTTGAGGGACATTTGTTTGTATGGTTTTAGTCGTAGAAATACACGATCACCTACATCAAAACTTCTTTCGTTGCGATGTTGATCTGCCTATTGTTTCATTCTATTCTACGCCAAAGTGAGGTTATCCTTTAAGAGTTGGAGAACTTTTTGTTGATTCTCTATGTGATCTTCCACTGCTTGGACCTTAAAATTTTCTCTTAAATATGATGTGATGGATGGTAGATGATATCCATAAAGTGCCATAAATGGGGTCATTTTTGCTGCAGTATAGAAGGAAGTGTTATACCACCATTCAGCCAGAGGCAACCATTTGACCCATTGTGTCTGTTTATTAGATACAAAGCAACGAAGATATCCTTCCAAACATTTTTTCGTTATCTTAGTTTGCTCATTAGATTGAGGATGATAAGATGATCTATGAGCTAACTAAATACCAAGACAAGAAAATAGTTATGTCCAAAAATTTCTAGTGAAAATAGGATCTTTGTCGCTTACAATAATCTTTGGGTTTCCATGTAGCTTTTGAATTGTTTCCATAAATGCAGTAGCAACTGCACCGGCTTTAAATGGATGAGATAATGCACAAAAGTGTGCATACTTGGTCAGTCTATCAACTACCACCATGATGACACTCTTTCCTTCAGACTTGGGTAAAACTGTGATAAAATCCATTGAAACCTCCTCCCAACGTTGACCTGGAATAGATAAAGGTTGTAATAGACCTTGGGTCTTAATTATCTCAACTTTATTTTGTTGGCAAACCAAACATTCCGCCACAAACTTTTGAATATCAGATTTGAGGCCATCCCAAAAGAATTCCTTCTTAACCCTGTGGAAAGTTTTTAAAAATCCTAAATGCCCTCCTAATGGAGAGGTGTGCAATTCTAGAAGAATCTTTTGTTTGAGTTGGGAATTATTACAAAGGTATAAGCGATCTTTGTACCATAACGAATCATTTTTCTATCTATATGTATCAGATGTACTGAGATCTTGCTGTAACTTTTTAGTGAGTGCCCACACTTCTTCGTCATTATTCCATTCATCCCTTGCTTCGTTTATCCAATCTGGTTGGATAATAGAAATGGCACAAAGCAATGCTTCCACATCCTCATCCTTTCTTGAGAGTGCATCTGCAACAATATTTTTCTTCGCTTTTTTGTAGATGATTCCAAAGTCATAACCCAACATCTTTGTAGATATGAAGATAACCTTTGTTCTAAAAAGTATTTAAGGCTATCATGATCTATTTTTACCTTGAAGTGTGTTCCTATTAGGTAAGTTCACCATTTCTTAAGTGCATGTAGTATTGCCAAAATTTCCTTCTCATAAATTACTTTGTGTAAATATTTTCCTTTGATTGGACGATTTTCGAAATCAATGGGTCTTTTCTTGCATTAAAACAACACCAATTCCATTTCCTAAGGCATCACATTCCACAATAAAGGTTTTTGTGAATTCTAGTGTAGCTAAGACCGGTGCTTGACACATTGCCTCTTTAAGATGTTCAAAGGCCTTCGTTGCTTCTGGAGTCCAAGAAAATGAATCCTTTTTCAGTAATGTTGTTAGAGGTGCTGCTATTCTCCCACAATTCTTAACAAACTTGCAATAATACCCTATCAACCCAAGAAATCCTCGCAGATTCTTTATGGATGTGGGGATTTTCCATTCCTTAATGGATTTAATTTTGCTAGGGTATACCTTAACACCTTCATGATATACAATATGACTCAAATATTCCACCTCTTGTACTCCAAAGAAACATTTGGACATTTTTGCATATAATTGTTTCTCCTCCAATTGTTTGAGCACTCTGCCAACATGTTGAACATGATCCTTCCAAGACTTGCTATAGATTAGTATATCATCAAAAAATACTAACACAAATTTTCTAAGGAAGGGTTTGAAAATGGAATTCATCAAACCTTGAAATGTACATGTTGCATTGGTAAGGCCAAAAGGCATGACCAAAAATTCATAATAAACCTCATGAGTGTTTTCGAAATTTCTTCAGCCTCCATTCTGATTTGATGATATCCTGAACGAAGGTCCAACTTGGTGAAGTAAATTGCTCCATGCAATTCATCCAATAATTCACAATGACAGGAATGGGAAATTTATCTTTAATAGTGAGCTTGTTGAGCTCCCTATAATTCGGACACATGCGCCATGATCCATCCTTCTTGAGCACCAATACTATTGGAGCAGAGAAAGAACTTTGACTATGTTGAATTATACCAGCCTCTAGCATTTATGTAACCATACGTTCAATTTCACTCTTTTGGGCATATGGATATCTGTAAGGCCTGATGTTTTGAGGAACACTTCCTGGAATCAAATGAATAGCATGATCATGATCACGAATAGGTGGGAGGCCTTTGGGAGTCTCAAATACCCTGGAATGATTGTCCAAGAATTTTTTGAGATCTAGAGAAATAGATGATTCCAATGTGAGAACCTCTAACGAACATAATTGTGAAATTATGCCTCATTGTTCTTTATTTAGAAGCTTTGTCATGCCATTAGAGCTGATTATCTTTCCCAGTTTCCCTACGGTACCCCTTAATTCAACTTCCTTTCCTTCCGAACAAACAATTCAAGAAACGCTCTTGAAAATTTTAAGCTATCGTACTCAAATATTGTAGCCATTGGACTCCTAGTACAACATCAGCCCCACCCATTTTAATGGAAAGCAATTGAATATTCAACACATATTCTCCCATGGATATCTTAATATTATGACACTTTCCAAAGAAATTTATGGTTCCTCCATTTGCAACCATCATTTGACACTGTGGTGCTGGATATAGGAAGCAATTAATTATTTAGCTATCTTACAATGAATAAAATTATGGAATCAATCAACACTATTACCTTTTTCTTCTTGATATGTCCTTCTATCTTGATAGTTTGAGGAGTGGTAATTCCGGCCAATGCATTACAAGATATGGTCGGATTCATTTCTTCTTTCTATAGGGTTTGTTCCTGGTGTGTATCCTCTTCTTTTGATGTTTCTTGTTCCTTTTCTTCCTCCTCTTCACAATCTATGTAAAATAATTTCTTCTGAGCACACTTATGACCTTTAGTGTATTTTCTATCACAACTCTAACAAATTCCTTTTCCTCCTTTTTATTCCAATTGTTGTGGTGTCAACCTTGTAGGTTATGGAAGGCTAGGGAAACAACACTTCCATCTTTACAATTATGAGTGGTAGGCTTCCTTGTTGCCATAATTTTGCTTTCAATTTTTCTTGCCAACCTGAATGCCTTATCCATTGAATTAGGTTCCCAAAGGCAAACCTCATGTTGGATTTTATCCTTTAAAGTCCCTATGAACACATCAATCATATGCTCCTCTGGAATATCTTTTACCCTTATATTCAATTTTTGGAAGTCCTTAATGCGCTCCACCATTGAACCCTTTTGTTTGAGATTTATCAATTGGCTAAAATAGGTGTTGATTTTTGTATCCTATTAATGTGCTACCATTTCTTCCATAAAAATTTCCCAAGTGACAATTTGTTTACGAGAGAAAATCCATCGATACCATACAAACTGATTGGGTTCCAAATATAAAGTTGCAATGTGTACCATCTATGTGTTTTGCACATTATGGAGATTGAAATATTGCTCCATCTATAGTATCCATGTTACAGGATCCTTGCCATCAAAATTCCTCATATCAATCTTTGGAATATGGTGGGTCTCCAATCCAACATTAGAGTCTATGAAATCATGACTAACATTTCTTTTGTTCTCATCATGAGTTTCATTTACTACCATTTCACCATTAGTAAGCATATCTTGTAGCAACTTTGTCAAATCTATATTCAAATCTTCCATGTTGCCTTTAATTTTTTCTTCTATACCATCCATATTAGCTTCCATTCCATTATTTAGACCATCCATCTTAGCTTCAATTAGTTTTTGTGAGAGCGAAATTTGTTGCACTTGGTCTTGTAATTTTGATATATCATGTTGCATTTCTTCCTCTTCTTCATGTGTCACAGTAGAAATTTCAGGTCGCTTACTAGGTGTTTCCATTTTTTTCTTCGGGTCACCAATGAATGATAATTATGCTTCACAATTCCCTTTGAATCACTTCAAACTACTTTCTCAAGCAAATCTTTTGAAAAAAAAAACTACACACTTTTTTTTGTATGAGTTCGATCTTGAAATGACTATAACTATGTAATTTTGGATCTCCAAGTTCTGAAATTTAGGCTTGTGATATCCCTCTTAGTCTTCTTTCCAACCCCACAAGTATGATTGTGATTGGATTCTCCAAGAAAGATTTATGTCCAATCTCTCGCGATGACCTAATTATAGACTGGTTCAGTAGAGCGAATTTGTACGATGTGCCACGTGTCACTGTTCCAACCTTCAGCTCTAAAAACAACATCCAAAAAACTATTGTCTGTCCTCTTTCTATCACTTTTTACAAAATTTGAATTTGATGCTCAGAGAGAAAGTTATGATGATTTTACCAAGGTGACTTGTTTGAGATCGAATTCGGGAGCTTGCAAAAACCCTAATTTCCTTAGTTCATATCTCATAAATATAGTGAGACAAGATCTGAAATTAGGTCATGAGGTTCATCACGATTTTGGCTCAAATGGGTTTTAATTTCAGCTTTTGAAGCTTCATAGAAAAAAATTTATCCTGAAAATTCCACGATGACCTGTTTGAAGCAGCGAAACCCTAGAATCCAAAGCTCTGATACCAATTGTTATGCAACCAGCTCACAAAATAGAAGAAAGATATAGATCAACGACTTCAAAAGTAGCCTCTTCGAGGGGGAAACCTCCTTTACATTACATAAAATGAACAATTCTTGGATGATACAAATGACAAGACCTCCTTTCTATATATAGGAGTCTAAGGGGTCACAATATAATCAGAGCCGACATAACAATAATAATGCAAGGGCACAACAATAACAATAAGGGGTACAATGACAATAATAATAAGGGAATACACTAGTATTATAGGGACTAACAATCTCAAATTATCATATAGACATCATATATTAGAGATTTATACTTCGAATAAGGTTCAACTTCAAAACCTTAGAATTCCATTTTCACAATTTCAACAATCTTACACAAATCTCAAATTATCATATTTCAGAGATTTTACTTTGACTAAGGTTTAGCTCCAAAACCCTAGAATTTCATTTACACAATCTCAATAATCAATAAAATCAGATTGTTACATTACACACACTAGACAATGTTACTACTAGGATTTAACTGCAAAACCCTAGATTTTCATTTTCAACAATCATTTAAATAGATCTCAGATTTATAACACACATACTAGACAATTTTACTTTACAAGGGTTTAGCTATAAAACTCTAGATTTCCAAATATCATTATCCTAGAATCTCAGACAAGGATTTTGATTAAATCCTAAGACTTATGACCATCAATAACTAGGTCAACACATAAATCTAGGAATTCACAATCAGTCATAAGCATATCATATGATCGACAACATTAATACATCTAACCTAGACCAAGTTAGGGTTTTGACCAAAAGAACATATCTATACATGCCTATATTTCATCATCATGCAAATATATTTCATATCATGTGTTAGTCAAACCTAACTTCACAATGATCAATAAGAGTTAGACACACAACCATCTTGATTACACTAGGGTTTGATCATACAAACACACATATACCAAGGAAATCATTTCTAATACAATATAAGGGTCTTGCTCACACATTCCACCACACCAAACCCTAATGAGCTAGGGTTTCAATGTAGAAACATCGCAAACCCAACATAACCAAAACTTCAAAATTTCAGAACTTTTAGACCTTATCATTCAACCCTAACAAGTTAGGTTTTCCCGATCATACCAAAATCCCAAAATTGACATCATCAATAAACAACATTTCATAATATCCCTAAGCAGTTTTAGGGTTTCAAATAATCACATTACAATACCCTTCGTTAGGGTTTTCCGGAACCTGTCTAGGGTTCTACATAATCAGTCAAGAATATGAGTGGGGTGGGTAGATTTATCAAGTGATGAATCACCCAAAGCAAGAACCACTAAGATTCAATATAACTAGTCATAAAAAAATTAGTAATAGATTATAAAATGAATAATCCTATCAATCAATCTATTTAAATCATACCTTTATTTCTTGACTAACCTTGTCTTGAGAGATCCTCCTTCTTGCAAATGTTTCCCCTAATCAAGACAATAGAGGAAGAAAGGTGATTAGTATTTAATATAATCAAAACTAAAGGAATACTAGAACCCAAAAACTGAAAAGACATGAGATAATTATCTTTGGAAGTTGTTGGGGGCTCCCCCCAATGCTTGAGGGATACCTAAAAACTTATAAAAACAATAAAAATGTCTTTTTCCAAAATATGTCAAAAACCTATAAAACTAAAACATATAAACAAGATATATAAAACTACAAGCAAAGGAATTAGTAGTGTACCTCCATAATATCGGGTTCTTTGGGCTTGAATTTCTTTGAGTCTTGTTCCTTAGCAAAGTTAGCTTAATCCTTTCCATTCTTCTTATTCTTTGGATTGTCGAGACAATCACTTTTGAAGTGGCCTTTCTTATGACATTGATAGCACTCTATCTTGGACATGTCAACTTTATTCCTTTCTCCCTTCAATCTCTTTCCTTTATGATGAGCAACGTAAGCATTTAATACTCCTTTAAGATTGGTAACCATTGATATCCTTAGTTCTTCTTGACTGCGGGCGGTCCATAATTTTTCAAAGGTGGGAGCTACCTTCTAGCTGTTGAGACCCACAACAAATGCTCCCCAAGAGGGTGGAAATCCTAATAGAGTAGTGATCACAAGTTCTTTGTCTGGAACAATCTCATCGATGGCCAAGAGATCATCCCTAAGTCTAGATATCTTCACAAAGAAGGTTGCCACAATATCTTCTTTATTCATCTTCGTAGTCTTTAACGCGTTCTTCAAACTTGCTACTTGTCCAATGTTCTTAATAGTAAATAGCTTCGAAAAGGCTTCATACATTTATTGAGCATGATCAATGTTAGCTATGAATGGGACAAGATTTTCCTTTATCCCCTCTGCCATCAGATTCATGACCACCGATTCTAATTCCCTATATTTCACTTTGTCGGCATCACGGGATTCCTTTGTAGGCTTCTTTACATTTCCTCTTACCAAGTCCAATAACTTGTCCTTTTCAAGGATTAGGTCAATCCTCTTCTTCAAGAATGATCTGATAATCACCTTATGAGCAACCTCAGTTGAAGATTTATTAAACAAAAAGGTATTACAGACCCATGTGCTGGTGTGTGTGTTCTGGGTTATTGAAACAACGGATCGATCAGATTGCCAATACACAAAAAATAAGTGGAAAGACAACAGAGAAATACAGTAAGCAACACAAATACACAAACAATTTTTAATAAGGAGTTCACCCTATTCTCCAGGGCTACCTCTCCAGTCCAGCTTCAGTGGTGCCCTTGTTTTATTGTGTCTTACAGTAGAGAAATTACAATACAGGGACTCAATATGAGTTCTCTCGAAGTAGATTTTGCTTGGCAGGGTGGTTCTTGGATTCGCCAAGCCACTTAGAGTTCACAGACTCTTTTTTCTTCCTACCAGCTCTATGACCCTTGGTCTACAGTGGAAAGATCCAAATGTGATGCTCAGTCTTGACAGATTCCTCTATGGGAAGGCTTGAATCTTCAAGCTCTTTGGTGCTCGATGCTGCCTGTGGTCAGCTCGGCCCTCTGTCTCCTCTGCTTGGCTTTACTGCTCTCTGTGTTCATTGTCTCTCTTATTTGCTTGGACTCCTCTTAATTCGGGTTTCCAATTAACTCTTCTCCTCTCTTTGTTTCTTACCACTTGATCTCTGTTCTGACTGTCTTTGTTCATGGCTTTAGTCATTCGATCCCTATGCCTGTTCGATTCCTCTCCTGCCTGCGGCGATTCGCCTTCTACAGCTGTGCTTGTAATTCCTTGTTCGGTGTCAGCACGAATGCTCAGGCAGTGGCCACATGTCTCCATCTAACTGGTGCCAGCACGCTCCGTCGGTTCGTTTCTATCGTTACATCGTGTATGCGTTCTTTCTCCACCATGGCAGTCAAATGGACTCCAAATCTCTTTAGAACTCAGCTTAATCCCTGTCGATTCCGCTTCCTCCATCAGGCACAATCTCAGCCATCCAATCTGGGCTCCTCCAGATCCAACATCATACGCACATTGAGCGCGGTTGACTTGCTTGACCGATAACGCACGATCAATGGCAGTTTTTCTCTCACCTCCGCTGCCACGCGTCGGTCGCTAAGTGGGATCGCTCTGCTCTCCTCCAAAACCTCTTACCGTTCAAGGGCGCCCCAATCAATACTGCCAGTTTTCCAAAGCGCGGGTCCCGCTTTTGTCCTTTAGCGCTTTTTGTTTCTCCGCCCACAGTTCTTCGGCTCCCAACACGAACGAGTGCTTAAGGCTCTTCCATTTTGGCCCTATTTGCCCAGCGATGCACGATTAGCGCTTTGGGCCTCGGTCAGCGTGCTTTGACCGAGGTCCTCATCGTTCTATGTTGGTGGCCATTGCCACTGGTTCAAGGCGTTTTTGATCGTTGTTTTGGAATTTTCAAGGATTTGTTCAACTCGATACAGTCAAGGTTCTTGACAGTATTTTGTGGATCCGATTCGTATCACGGCCTCCCTACTGAAAAAGCTTTTGGACCACCAAAAGTTGGCTTTCTTCGAGCATCGGTAAGTGATGAAATTGATGTCTCACCTGCCCAATCTCAATCCACTTCGCACTACTCGGCTTCGAACCTTTAAGCCCAATCCTAAGGTATTCCACCTGTCCACTGCACATCGTCCTTACCTTCCTGTCCAGTACTGTGTCTTCCCGTAACTCATTAAGATATTCAGGTAGCAGGTCATCAACAGAAGGTAATTGACTTTGCTCTTCAAGGTCCTCAACCATTGAAGGTTCAAACGACCTCAAGCAATCTACATTCACGACTGAGTAGATGTGCATGTAAGCTGGCAGATCAAGGTGAAAAGCATTTTCACCAATCTTCTCAAGTATCCTGAAGGGTCCATACCTGATAGGTTTTAGCTTTTTACCTTCACCTTGCATCCTTTCCTTGCTGATATATAGCCAGACTTGGTCTCCAACTTGAAAACTATGCTCCATCCGATGCTTATCATGCCTAGCCTTGTACTTGGCCTGGCTCTTTTCCAGCTATTCCTGTACTGCCTGGTGGATCTCCTGGATCTGTTTAATGAACCTAGTTGCCCTGTCCACATCACTGTGTCTATCAACCATGGTATCTTTAGCAAAGACAAAATCCAAGGGAGACCTTGGTATGAAACCAAAGCAGGTCTCAAAAGGGGATCTCTGGGTAGAAGAGTGTTTGGCTCTATTGTAACCATGCTGCACATAACACAAGTGTTCATCCCAAAGCTTAGGGTGTTTGCTGCAATATCCTCTCAGTAACTGGATCACCGTCCTGTTAACTACTTCTGTCTGGCCATCTGTTTGTGGATGAAAAGTTGTGCTTTTCTTTAACTTGGTGTCCATTAGTTCCCACAGACTTGACCAAAACTTCCCCACAAATCGGGTGTCTCAATCAGATGCAATAGAAGTGGGTAATCCAAAATGAACCCATACATGTTCAAAGAATAATTTTGTAGTTTGTTCAGCTGTAATCTGTTTACTACATGGTATCAAAATACACATTTTGCTTAATCTATCGACAACAACATACAGATAATCATGACCTTTCCTAGATTTGGGCAGTCCTCCAAAAAAATCCATGGAAATGCTTTCCCAAGGGTGAGAAGGAACTGGTAATGGAGTGTATAAGCCTAGTTTTTTGTTGCTGGGCTTGCTTTTTGCACACATAGCACATCCCTTCACATATCTAGAAACTATTTCATTCATTTTTGGCCAATAGCAAAACCTTTGCAGCTGTGCAACTGTTTTACTTACCCCAAAGTGACCTAATATTAGAGAAGTGTGTGCTTCCCTAATTATCTTTATGCTCTCAGTTTGTGGAATGCAGAGTTTCCCACAATGATATAAGAGTCAGTCTTTCACATGATAGTTTAATTCTTCTACTCTTTTGCCTTGACTCAAAGTTGCATATACATCTTTAAAGTCCATATCCTAAGCATACTGTTCTATGTAGCTTTCATGCAGCACAAAATTATGCTTAAGTATGGTAGATGCATTTATAATGGGTCTAGATAACATATATGCAACCTTGTTATGTATGCCATTTTTATATCTGATGACTAAATGAAACTGTTGTAGAAAACCCATCCATCTGTAATGTATTGACTGTTGCAACTTAGTTTGGGAGTGTAGATATTGAAGTGGCTGATGATCAGTATGTATTACTGTTTCTTTGCCCATTAAGTAATGTTTCCACTTTTTCACACTCTGAACTAATGCATACAATCCTTTATCATATGTAGGATAGTTAACTACTGCAGGATTAAAAGTCTCAAAATGATAACATATGGGTTTACCGTGCTGTGTCAACACTGCTCCCATGGCATAGTCACTGGCATCAGTTTGGATCTCAAATGGTCTTTGTAGATCTGGCAGTGCTAGTACAAGTGTTGTACTAATTTTTTCTTTCAAGGTGTCGAAGGCTTTTTGCTGTTTGCCTCCCCACTGAAACACCTTGTTCAATCCTGTCAAAGCATGTAAGGGAGCTCCAATTGAGGAAAAATTGGAAATGAACTTCCTCCAATATTGTGCTGCTCCTAAGAAGCTTCGTACTTCTGTAGCAGACTTGGGTTTAGGCCAGTTTACAATGACTGCCGCTTTAGAGGGATCTATTTTCAGTTCGCCTCCCCCTACTATGTGACCTAAATAATTTAGTGAGGTTTTTCCAAATTCAATTTGGAGAGTTTAACATAAAGTTTTTCTCTTTTCAAAACATCTAACGTCTGCTTAACATGCTTTAAATGTTCTTCCCACGTTTTACTAAAAATCAGAATGTCATCCAGGTACACAATAACAAAATCATCAAGAAAAGGTCTGAGTACATCATTCATTAATCTCATGAAAGTAGCAGGAACATTAGTCAGGCCAAAAGGCATAACCAGCCATTCATACAATCCCTGCTTTGTTTTGAAAGCAGTCTTCCATGCGTCTTTCTCTGCAACTCTGACCTGATGGTATCCATTGTGCAAATCCAGCTTGGTGAAATAAACATCCTCCTTCAATTGATCTAAAAGATCATCTATGCGAGGAAGAGGAAAATGATTTTTGATTGTTATCTTATTTAGTGCTTGGAAGGAAATGCACATTCTCCACGAGCCATCTTTCTTTCTCACCAAAACGATTGGTGGCCCACATGGTGATGTGCTAGGGCTGATGAACCCTTTCTCGAGCAACTCCTGCACCTACTTCTTGATTTCAACATTCTCTAAAGCAGATAACATGTACATCCCAATGTTAGGCAAAGGAACATCTTGCTGCAAAACAATATCATGTACTATTCCATTTTTGGGTGGCAGACCTTTAGGTTCTTGAAATAAGACATCATACTCTGAAACAATCTTTTCTATATCAGCTTGTTGATAAGCATTACAACCCTCAAATACATTGGTTTTTTTCAGGTGTCTTTTCCTTTACAACCATCAGTAAGAACTGTTTGCATGAATTTATCATTCTTTTCATTTGTCCTGAGTTTATGAGAGTATAATTATTCTTGAGCTTATGAGCTCTTACAAAGTATTCGATTCCATCTTTAACAAGTAGATACTTGTTCTCAGCTCTATAGAAAATAGCCTTTCTATCATACAAGTAAGGACTTCCTAAAAAAATTCCACATATATCCAAAGGAATTACATATAACTCAACCTCATCTACAAATGCTGACCCAAAAGAAAACTTGAGTTTGCACTGTCTAGTCACTTGTAGTTGTGCTTTATCATTCAACCATCCTAATGGGTATGGCTTCTTATGAGGTGTAGTTGCTAATCCCAATTTCTTTACAATTGCTTCAAAAATCAGATTTACTTGTGAGCCACTATCAAACAAAGTATCAATCTTTTGATTTTTGGAAACAACTTGAATATGGAAAAGCTCATGTCTTTTACTCTCATCTTCTTCATCAATAACAGATTGAACAAAATTACTAGTAGATGCTTCAAAATTCTTACCTTTTATACCTGTGGCTGCAATGATTGTTTCATCTCCTGAATCTAACCCCAAATCTTTCTGAATAGCTGCAACAGTCTTCTTCTTCTTGCCCTCGGACTTCTTAGGTCTTAGCTCTGGATGCAGAATCCAACAGTGCTCATCATCATGCCCCTCCTTTTTGCAGTGAGTGCATGAAGCTTTGCCTTTTTGTGCGGTGTTAGTCTTCCTTGCTTTCCACTTCTGCTTTCTTTTCTCCTTGCCCTTGTTTACAGTGGGTTGGGATGGTCCCCCAACTTCTGGATTTATATTCTTTCCTCTAGCTTCTAGATGAGTAGCTTGTACAGATACCTCATCTATACTAGTAGGATTAAACATGAGGATGGTATGCCTCATGTAGCTATGTAGACCACCAATGTACTTCAAAAGAGTTTCTGGTGAGTCTAGTGAGATACCCAACATCAATGCTCTCTTTCTGAACTCTTGAGTATACCCTTGCACACTTTTCCCTTTCAACTGCCGAAGAGTTTGCCAACTCATCATGGCTTGTTGCATGTAGGCCAATGGATAGAACTGCTTTTTGATTGCAGCAACAAATTCACTCCAAACAGAGATGGTCTTGCCATGCTTCTTCACATCAGCTTGGGTTCTGCCTTCCCACCAAACTAAGGCAATGCCTCCTAGGCGTAGGCTTGCCAGCTGAATCTTACTCTTGTCTGAGTCTATATTTTGTACTCTGCAATACACATCAATTTGTCTAATCCAATTGTCCAACTTTTTAGCATTTAGCTCTCCATCATATATATGCAAATCAAATTTAACATCTAGCTTAATCAAAGATGCTTTCTTATTATGCACAAGGCTATTAGGAGGTGTAGGGAAGCTTTCTTCTTTTCCCTTTCCTTTTGAGTGGTCATGGGAATGAGATTCATCTTCTTCTTTATCTTGCTTAGAGCCTGAAGAATCTTCATCCTTATGCTTTCTAAAGTCCCTATACATTTCTTCTACCATAGACTTTATAGCTAGGAAACTTTCTATGAATTGAGGGTCTGGCCCTATAGAACCTTCTTTTGACATTGTCTTCCAAGAATAGACTCTCCCAATTTCAGGATTAGTTTCCACCAACTCTCCTTCTCCTAATTTGAGCTTTGATCTAGTGAGAATTCACAGCTAAACCAACACAAGCTTTTCTAACCTTACAGCCTAGAGCTCTGATACCACTTCATCTGATAATCACCCTATGAGTGACCTCAGTTGAAGATTTATTAAACAAAAAGGTATTACAGACCCATGTGTTGGTGTGTGTGTTCTGTGTTATTGAAACAACGGATCGATCAGATTGCCAATACATAGAAAATAAGTGGAAAGATAGCAGAGAAATACAGTAAGCAACACAAAGACACAAACAATTTTTAATAAGGAGTTCACCCTATTCTCCAGGGCTACGTCTCCGGTCCAGCTTCAGTGGTGGCCTTGTTTTATTGTGTCTTACAGCAAAGAAATTACAATACAGGGACTCAATATGAGTTCTCCCGAAGTATATTTTGCTTGGCAAGGTGGTTCTTGGATTCCCCAAGCCACTCAGAGTTCACAGACTCTTTTTTCTTCCTACCAGCTCTATGACCCTTGGTCTACAGTGGAAAGAGCCAAATGTGATGCTCAGTCCGGACAGATTCCTCTATGGGAAGGCTTGAATCTTCAAGCTCTTTGGTGCTTGATGATGCCTGTGGTCAGCTCGGCCCTCTGTCTCCTCTACTTGGGTTTACTGCTCTCTGTGTTCATTGTCTCTCTTAGTTTCTTGGACTCCTCTTAATTCGGGTTTCCAATTAACTCTTCTCCTCTCTCTGTTTCTTACCACTTGATCTCTGTTCCGACTGTCTCTGTTCATGGCTTTAGTCATTCGATACCTATGCCTGTTCGGTTCCTCTCCTGCCTACGACGATTTTCCTTCTGTAGCTGCGCTTGGAATTCCTTGTTCGGCGTCAGCACGAATGCTCAGGCAATGGCCACATGTCTCCATCTAACTGGTGCTAACACGCTCCGTCGGTTCATTTCTACCGTTACGTCGTGTATGCGTTCTTTCTCCACCGTGGCAGTCAAACGGACTCCAAGTCTCTTTAGAAATCGACTTAATCCCTATCGATTCTGCTTCCTCCATTGGGTGCAATCTCAGCCGTCCGATCTGGGCTCCTCCAGATCCAACATCATACGCACGTCGAGCGTGGTTGACTTGCTCGACCGATAACGCGCGATCAACGACAGTTTTTCTCTCACCTCTGCTGCCACGCGTCGGTCGCTGAGTGGGATCGCTCCGCTCTCCTCCAAAACCTCTTACCATTCAAGGGCGTCCTGATCAATACCACCGGTTTTCCAGAGCGCGGGTCCCGCTTTTGTCCTTTAGCACTTTTTGTTTCTTCGCTCGCAGTTCTTCGGCTCCCAACGCGACCGAGTGCTTAAGGCTCTTCCATTTTTGCCCTATTTGCCCAGCGTAAAGTGCTAATCACGCATCAAAATCGCCTCCTTTTCCCGATCCGGGGCTCCCAGGGGCTACTTTGACCTCCTGCGCAGTCTCCATGGGCCTTGGTCAGCGCGCTTTGACCGAGGTCCTCGTCATTTTACGTTGGTGGCCATTGCCACTGGTTCAAGGCGTTTTTGATCGCTGTTTTGGAATTTTCAATGATTTGTTCAACTCGATACAGTCAAGGTTCTGGACAGTCTTTTGTGGATTCGATTCGGATCAAAGAACCTGAAGTTAAAGGCTCCTTCAAGTTTGTTCTCACCCTTGATTTAGTTAGACATCTTCCTTGAATATAATAGACTCCTTCCTTGAGATAGTTCCCTTGAATGGTTCCTTGATCAAGTGCTTGAGATTGCCTTTTACTTCCTTCTTCACCAGAGCTTTGATTCCATGTTAGAAAATCAGAAAGGCAGAAATATTTTCTTGTTCTTGATAATTACTTGTGATTTTTCTTATTGTTACGATTCTTTATATATTAGTTACTTTTAGTTCATCAAGCAATTACCAAAGCAGCAACACATGAAACAATAGACACCAGATGTAGGCACATGCCAGGGCAAAACCCCCTTTGAGGGGAAAACCCATTCAAGATAATTCTTCCTTTCAATAGTGTTCTTTAAGACTCTTCACCCTAGGCCAAGACCAGACCTTCCCTCCACACCAAGTCAGCCTCCCAGAATTTTGACTTCTTTCTAGAAACTTCGACTAGGTAGTAGCTTACGACAACTGGAAGCTTCCGACAATAGTGAAACTTGGAAGACTTCGATCTCCCAATCCAGGACACAAAATAGAGAAAGAGAAACATCAAAATTCTGATTTTCCTTCTCTCCTTAGACTTCCCCAAACTCACATTCACTCGGCTCTCTAGTAGCAGACTTTACACCTTTTCCCATCTACAAGATATTTTCACACTTCTTCCCAACTACTAGAGAATTCAAACTTATGTGTGAGAATGATACTCCAAATGAATTCGATGAGCTTCCTTTTATAGGCTTCATGTGGGGTTGAATAGGGTCCTTAGGCTGACTTGATATTCCTCTAGGCCGACATGGTGTGGAGGTTACACAATTCATATTTGACTCAATACTTAACCTTTTTACATGATTCAACAGCCCAAGAAGGATCTCTTTAAATGTACAATGACTCTATAGACTCAGAATAAATACTAAAAGTTCTCAATGGGAATTTGACTTAAAATAGGGTGACCCAAGCATGAAACCCATGCTTTAATAAGTCACAATAATAATAATAAAATTTATTTTCTTTATTCTTTTGACAAGTACATTACATGATGACTCAAGTACATTATTGAAGACCATACATAGTTACATTTTCCAATAGGATTACGATGAGAACAAATTTGTTATGCTTCCTCATGAAGAGCTAATTATAAAATTTGGTGAGGATATGGAAGAAAATAAAGTTTTATGGTGTAAAGAGTTGGATACCAATTAAGAAAGCCAAAAAATTGCCATATTGGCATGTTAAAAGAATATTCCTCGGGTTGGCAAATGTTACACCTTACAATGAATTCAAGAGAAGTTTCCTCAATTAGCAAGAGAATTGGTGGAGACCAACAACTTATAAAAAGAGAGGTTTAATCTAGAAAAGACTCAAAGGTTGATTGAGTCGTTAAGTGAAGGAGACATGTTAAGACAATTTATCCTAAAAAATTGATTATGAATGTGTGAATCACATTGTTAGCTTTGGTGTGTATTACAATGATAATTTAGTAGTGTTATTGAATGTGCATATCTTAATTGCATAATTCCAATAGTGTGATCCAAGCACATGCCTATGAGTTTAGGTGTGCAAAACTTAGATGGATAACTAAAAAAATTGCTATAATGTTAGCATGACAATCATAATTTGTCATTATTTTCTTTCTCTTTTGCCTCATGATCTTCCTTACAATTATACAATAGTGTATTGTTAGGTACAAACATATAAGGTGCATAACACTTTGTATACCATTGATTTTGTTATTCATGCACATATCTCTAATTGTATTTGGGTTAGTGTAATTAATTTCATTCCTTTGGATTATAGTTGGTGTTAGTGATATACATATTTTCCTTAGTTAATATTAAGATTCATGTATGTTCATAAATCATTATTATTCGAGATAATTCATATTTGATATTCTACCCAAATATTTATGATTATGCATATGAATATCTATGAATTATTTTTTCATATTCTTTGATTTTTTAGTAATTTTCCTTGTCAAGGTTTTTAGTTTGTGTTTGCAAGTAAATACATTACAATTGTTTTTGACACAAAACACATTGGGATCACAATGTCTTAGCATACTTTCAAGAATGTAGTTGGTTGAAGAATTTTTTGAGCCAAAGTTTCAATAGTTACAATCCACATGCTTTAACCAACAAACAACTTTCCTTTGGCAATATCAAGGTATGGATAATGATAGATTTTCAATCATGAGCACTAATAATAAAAGTAAAGAATGGCTCTAAAATGACAACTTAAACCTTCTATCATTATGCCTCTACGGTCCTTTTCTATAAATATCATAATTAATTAATAAATATTATCCCATCTCAAATATTATATTAGAAGCCCATATAAGTAAGGCCAAGTTTCCTCTTTCATATAAAGAAAATATAATATTAGAAGTCATAAATGAGGCCAATACTCTAAATGCTAGATTACAACAAGAATAGTAGTAATGCATTAATATTAGGGCATTTGCAAAAGCCAACTAAAATATATGAATGTCCTCCTGGTAGTATATAAGTGAGGAATAACAAATAGTATCTCATTACCCATGCCAAAAGCATGCCATAATAGAAAATTCAAGATGATACTAACATAAAAACACAAATATGCATATGAGAAAAAAGCATTATGTGCCATTAGGCAATTCCAACATCTATATCATGACAAAAGACCAAATAATAAATGAACTATATGTCAAATAAGGCATCATATATAGAAAGAAACATGGCTATATGCCCTCAATATTTTTATTTCTAGTCCCATCCTTAATCCATCGAGAAATGTTGTCCTTTAGCTTCACTTTGCATTCACAATGTTCTGACATTGGCTATTATATGTGATATGCATATCTCATCAAAAGCAATATATTCATATTAAAATAGAATTATATTAAACCTTGAAAAACAAGGATTCAAGAATACTCCACCACAAATTTTAGATCTATATCTCATAGTGGATGGGCCCATAACACACACACAACTTTCTCTTTTCAAATATTTGATATATGCCACAATTATAGTAGTGTTTATATTGTAATAGAATGTGAACCACCATAATTTCACATAAAATGAACAAGAGATTTCTACTAATTAACAATAATAGATATTGGATGTTCATGAATATAAACAATATTTTCCATATATTATGCCATTGAACATATCAAGGATATCCCCATACTTCATATGGATGGTTGAATATTGGAAAATGTAATGAATTATAGTAAATTTCATATTGAGCAATAACAAACATGAATACCAAGCATTGTTGTTGTTAAGAAGATCATATTTGACCACTACCCATTATAATCATGAACGAAAGAAGAACATAATCATAGATCCTTTGATCATTAAGTCCTGTGAATTAGCTCATTTTATTTGAATTGACTAGATTCAAAGGAAAGTTCGCTAACAGATCATCAGTTCAAGTTAGTAGAATCCCTCTAGGTTAGGAGCACATGTACCATAATAGAATAAATGTCCTCAGACACACAAATTTTATAAATAAGGAAAATAAAACTACACAACAATATGCAAGAGGTTACACACAATCACTCAACACTCTTGCAAGAGGAGAACAACAAGCTTTAAATAAGCCTGTGACCTAAACTAATTTAGTTATGGATCACTTGTTTCATGTGACAAGTGTCATTTACATTTAATGTAATCCTAACAATTCTCTTAACAAATTTCCTAATTTAATTCCTAAATAATGACACCTTTCTAGATGTAAAATCTATTATAACAAATAGATATTCTAAGAAGACTCTGTGACTCTAAATAATTAAATAAATATTCTAAGAAGGCTCTAAATAATTAAATATTAATTTATGTACTTTGGATCATATATTTAACATTCCCCCCTTTGATCCAAAAGTACAACAACGTATACCAAGTTCTTCCCTAAAATTAGTAAATTGATCATGCCAAGTGGTTTTGTGAAAATATCTAAGATCTGGTCTTCTAAAGGACAATATATCGGTTTGATGACATCCTTTGCAACAAGTGTCCTAATGAAATGATAATTTGTGTCAACATGCTTTGTTTTGGAATGGAAAACTAGGTTTTTTGCAAGTTCTATGGCTGACTGATTGTCGATGAATAAAGATGTAGCTTTTGCTTGAGGAACACCTAAATCCTGCAAAACACTGCACAATTAAACAATCTCATATGTTGCTTCCCAAACTGATATATATTCTTCTTCCATCAAAGAAGTTACCACTGTGGCTTGCTTCTTACAACTCCAAGAAACTACTGCTAACCCCATGTTCATAAAATAAGTTGATGTTGATGCCCAATCATCCATACTTCCAGCAAAATATGCATCTGAATATCTACCAAGTACAAAATTCTTAGTCATTTTGTAAAGAAGACCAAAATCTTTCATACCCTGGATATATCTAAGAACCCTTTTTTTTGCATTCCAACAACTTTCCCTTGGTTCATGCATAAATCGTGAAAGAATACTAACTACATAAGATAATTTTGGACGAGTGGTTCTCAAATGATCAAGTTGCCAATCAATTATCTGTAAGTTGTACTGTTTACTAATTTTGAACGTTTGAAGATTTGCACCAATGGGGTGAGAACATACTTGCAACCTTGCATTCCAAATATTTTCAGTAGCTCAGATGCATATTTTCTTTGACTAATGAAAATTTTATTTGGATGTTGGAATACTTCAACTCCAAGATAACAATGAAGTAGTCCTAGATTAGTCATCTTGAATCTAGCCTATAATTTCGTCTTCACCTACATAATATGATCATTGTTGTTCCCAATAATGATTAAGTCATCCACATACATAACTAGAATCACCAAATTTTTACCCTATTGGTAGACATATAAGGTATCATCTAACTCATTATGTTTAAATCCAACCTTGTGAAGATACTCATCCATTTTTTCATACCAATCCCATGGAGTTTGTTTCAACCCATATAAAACCTTGATTAATTTGCAAACTTTGTGTCCTTGTTCTTCGAGATCAAAACCTGGAGGTTGAGTCATATAAAAATTTTCCTACAATTCTCCATTGATGAAGGAACTTTTGACATCCAATTGATGTGTTTTCTAACCTTTTTGAGTTGACAATGCAAACACCAATCTGATGGTGTTCCATTTCATTGTAGGTGCAATTTTTTCCTCATAACTAATTTCTTCTTGTTGTGCAAAACCCTTAGCAACAAGTCTTGCCTTATATTTGTCGAATTCTCTATTTGGGTTATGCTTGATTGGATAAACCCATTTGAATCCAATGGGTTTCACATTTTTAGGACAATCAACAAGTTTCCAAGTATTATTTTCCATCATTGACCTATATTCTTAAATCATTGATTTTTTCCATTCTACATGTTTTGCTACCTCTTTGAATGTGGAGGGATTAGTGAAATCATCTTTGACTAAGGCAAAAAAAAATTCTTTTCTTTGTGAACTTATTATTCCTGTTTTGTTTTGTTTATCCAACATGACATCCTTTAAAACTTGAATGGCCCATTTAGGAATTTGATGTTGAATTATTTGTGGATCTAAATGATCACCATCATTATAAATTGAATTGATATAATTAGAGGTTCTTCAATCATCTAAAGGTTCAAGGGGTGGAGATTCATTGTTAGATGAACTAATTCTAGAAGATTTAGATGAACTGCTAGAAGATCCAGATGAAGCAGGTGAATTGGATGAATCATTTTCTGAAGAAGGTCATTCAATCTTATACCAATGTTGTGTACTTGGTTGATTTTGCATTATGATTTTCTTTTTATCACCCCAAATTTCCAATTTTTGTAGAAGGCTTTTTATCTCTATGGCACTCTTGCCTTCAGTTTCATCAAATATAGCATCTCGACTGACAATCAACTTTCCATTGGATAGAAGACGATATCCCTTCTTTTCATCATAATTTCTAATCAATGTACACTTCAAACTTCAAGAATCAAGCTTAGTTCACTTTTCTTTTGGAAATAAGGCATAACATATTGAAACAAAAAATCCGAGATGTTTGACTCAAGGTTTGAAACCAAACCATGCTTCATATTGTGTAATTCCATCCAAAGAAGCAGTGGGAGACATGTTCCTTAAGTATAATATTGTATGTATTGCTTTTTCCCAATATGAAGGACTTATATTTTTTAAATTTAGCATAGATCTCACCATCCCTAATATGGTGTGATTCGTTCTTTCTACTATTATGTTCCGTTGTGGAGTGTAGACATTTGTAAATTTTATTTTGATACCATTGTCCCTGCAATAAGCTTGGAATTCATCAGAAGTGAATTCCCCTCCATTATTTTTCCTGAGAGTGTTAATTTTTTCTTTAAATTCATCTTTCAAAAATAAAACCAAGTCATTCTACTGAAATCATCAATGAACAGTAAAAATTATTTACAACCTCCTAGAGAAGCTTGCAGAGGTACACAAATGTGATTGTGAACCAATTGCAAACACATGTTCACACACCATGAACTTGTTGGAAAAATATCTCGAGTTTGTTTCTCGTAAATGCAAGCTTCACATCTTGCATTTTATTTCTTAAAAGTTGAAATCCCTTTAACCATTCCCTGATTTTGAAGTTGAGAGAGACTTTCTAAGTTTAAATACCCATATCTAACATGCCATAACCTTATAGGTGAAATACCTAAACTTATTGCTCTTGCAAAATCAAACTTCCATGGAATGATTGTTCCTTTCATCCTTAGAACTTTTCCATCTTCATATCTAGTCATGATTGTCTTCAAGTTCTATATGATGGAATTGATTTTCACTAAGCCATCTTCCATAATGACTTGATGTCTTGCTTGTCAAATCATGATTAATGACAACATATTCTTCTTGAATGTTGGCACATACCAAACATTCGATATTAGCTTTTCTCCAATGCCAAGAAGATAAAATTTTACTGTACCTTTTCCAAAAGGAGTATGTGTCATATCATTTGCTAGAAATTTTGAATTGATTTGACACTATTGAAATGTCCAAAAAAGGTCACATCGAAAAGTCATATGTTGTGTAGCCCCTGTATCTAAGATCCAAACATCTTCATAATCACTTTTAAGATATGTGGAGACCTATAAGACTGTTGATTCTGAACTTTGAAGTGTAGTAACGACATATTCTAAAGCATCATCCTCTTGATCATTAGCAAACTGTACCAAATGTTGTTGAAACTTCAGGTATTTTTCAATAGGAGTTTGGGAATTTTTAGCACAATGACGAGCTTTGTTGCATCGTCTAGAAACAACTTGATTGAAATCTTTTTCGATGCCTTAACTTTGTCCTCTGCCTTGATTTCTTCCTTAACTTTGTCTTTTTCCTTGATTTTGTCCTCTACCTTGATTGTTGTCTCTATAGGAATTGTTGTCTCTACTTTGACTGCGACCATGACCTTGTCCTTTGTATGCTCATTGATTTTGATTGTTGTGCCCTCTGATTTTCATTTAACTTCCTCTTACTTTGGAAATTTCATTTGAAGATTTAATCGTGCTAGCTTCTGTAAAAAAATACATCTTCTCCAATCTGTTTCTTCTTTCTAAAAGTTTTGTCATGTTGAGATCAAATTTTGATTTCTCTAGCTTTCCGGTCATCTGTGAAGTTTCCAAGAAATGACTATATGAAGAAGGCAAACCAAAAATCAAAATAGTAGTCATGAAGTTATCTTCTATCTCTTGAAAACCAACCTTTACTATTTCCTTCTTGATGTTCTTTAGTCTCGAAATGTACTCAAGTACATCTTCCCCTTCTGCCAGTTTATATTGAAGCAGTTTCAATTGAAGATCAACTTTCTTTGACTCTAGTTGTGTATCAAATGAATCTTTAAACATTTTCCATGGAAACCATGCATCAAAAGCATTTCCTGTATGAATATACATTTCATCCTTAATTGAAGATTTACTTAAAGCTAATTCCTTTGCATTTTTGGAAAATAAATTTACCAGCTTGGGCATTGTAAAGATAAATGTAAATCATGTACCACAAAAAGAAAAAGAGATAACCCACCACACATCAAGGCTTGGCCTTGACCCTCGTATAATAGTTTGAAAAATAAAAATTGATTGAGTTTTATAATTGACTCAAGTAATTTTTTTTGCATTTTTACAATAAGACTTTCAAAATTTAGCTCTCTACCTATATTATTTCAAAATTTAACTCTCTGCTTATGTTATTTCTTTATAAATATAAATATGGAAGAAATATTTTTTAAATTCCAACACAGTAAAATAATTACTTCGAGTTACAATGAAAAATGAAAACACATACCCTTCCCCCTTCTTCCTCCTTTGTTTTACAAAATAATGGGTTTAAACTTTTGGTAGAAATAAAATTTCAAAACTTAACATTACCATTACCTCTTGAAATGGATAGCCCACCGACTTCTCATTTGCCCAAACTGCGCACAAAACATAATTTCCTTTGCTATATCCTCGAAAGTAGATACATTCGGGTCATTCCACGTCAGGTTGTAAATCCAAACTATGTTTTCACTGAAAACGTCATCAACATGCAGACCCATACATTCAAAAGAGAAGATAATTCAACGATTGGATCATGAAACGAGCATAGAGTCTGTCAGAAATGATTGAGATCAACATGCAGCTGCTGCAAACGCTTCTACCAACAAACGTTTCTGCAAACTATTGAGCACAAATCGAAACCATAATCAAGCCCCTGAATATTTCGGTTAGCAACAGCATGGATGCTATCAACGCCAAACTCAATTCATTAAAAATTGAGGTTCGGAAATGGGAAAGGAAAAAAAAAGGATTTATTCCAGGAACTGATTGACATAGATTGTGCTATAAGGTGATTAAATGACCTGTTAGATTTCTCTGAGATTACTAAGAAGAAAATGTTGGATTTAGAATCGAGAAAGAGCCAGATCCTTAGGAGGAATGGAGGTTGAAGAGCAGGGCTAATTGGGTGGCCGAAGGAGACAAGAACACCAGATTATTTCATAGACATGCATCCAAAAGGAGGAAGGATAATGCCATTTAGGGCATCAGGGATGAAGAAGTAAATTATGTCACTTCACAAAAGGAAAAACTTTTCAAAACAGATGGAGTTCATTCAACACATTCCTCGTATATTTGAAGCATAGGATAGTGACTATCTGAGGAGTCCGACCACAAAAGAAGAATTGACAGAGGTCTTGAAGGCATATGCCAAGGAAAAAAGCCCCGACCCAGATGGCTGGTAGGTGGAACTTTTTATACCATTTTTCTAGATTTTATGATTACCAATCTTCTGATTACAAATCTTCTGGAAGTGGCAGAGGAATCACATACTCTTTGTTCGATTTCTGTTTCTATTAATGCAATGTTTATTACTCTTATTTCAAAGATTCCCGAGCCTTCTACTTTTACGGATTACATGCCCATCTCACTATGTAATTCTGTATACAAAATGATTTCCAAAATTACTGCCAACTCTGTCGAAGCACATATCTCCGGAGCAATTTGGTTTTCTTGACCAGAGACAGATTCAAGATGTTGTTGCAATCACGCAAGAATGTCTACACTACATTAAGTCCTGGATCTGGTGAAAGCATATGATAGTGTGGACTGGGAATTTTTACGATTAATTCTCCATAAGACTGGGCTCTGGGTTCAGGTTGTAGATTGGATTATGGGATGTGTAATCTCGGCGAATTTTATGGTTATTATAAATGGTCTCCCTTCAGATTTTTTTTAAGGCATCGAGGGGTCTGTGCTTTGTCTCCTCTTTTATTCTTACTTGTTATGGACGGATTGAGCAGGTGGATTGGTGATGCCCACTCTATGAGTTTTATTAAGGGTTGTAAGTTGTCTAGACGAATCATCATTTGACATTTGATGTTCATGGACAATGTACTCTTCTATGGAGAGGTCTCTGTTACAGAATGGCACACTTTTGACCAGATTCTTATTTCTTTTGGGGAGGTTTCGGGGTTATTCATGAAAAAGGACAAATCAACTTTGATATTGGCTTCCAAAGACGAAGCTGTGATCAACAAGATCTCTCGTATCTTTGAGGTAAAGATGATCCCTATGGATGAAGGTTTTCGATACATTGGCTTCGTGTTGAAACCTAACAATTATAGAAATCATGATTGGGATTGGCTTATTAGAAATTTTGAAAATAAATTGTCTTTGTAGACGATTAAATGGCTCTCCTGTGTGGGGCAGGAGATTGATTTTAATTAAGTCAGTTTTACAAAATATTTTAGTGTTTTGGATGCATCTCTACATGCTTCCTAATGAAGTCGTTCATAAAATAGATGCTATCATTGCCAAGCTCCTTTGGGCTGGGCCTCGTCAGCTGAGGAAGATTCACCTTGTACGTTTGGCTATGATTTCACAAAAGGTGGAGGCAGGCGGATGGGGTATTAAGGATACTGAAGGTTTTAGCTTTTAGCAGGGCATTATTTAGCAGTGCATTATTGATTAAGAATTTATGGATGGCATTGAACGACAATGGTTTATGGCAACAAATCATCAGTGAGAAATATCTTAAAAACAAAATTTTTGAATTGTGGATCAAAGATGGAGCATAGATTAAAAAAAACAAAGAAAATCAGCATCATATATTTGGCGGAGTATGATGCTTGGAAGCCTGAGATGGAAGGTAGGTTCGAGTGCAAAGATAGAGATTGGATTGGATTGGATGCGATAAAAGTTTGGTTGGTAATCATACACTATCTGCCCCTCTTCTTCGACATTTATATGATATTGGTATTTTATTTCTTAATCATATTTATGTGGACTGTAATACATTTTCTAATTTTCACTCATGGCTCAAGGTTGGTGAGATTGGAATTATAGGGCTTTTAGTTGCAGAATGGGAAAACTACATTTTACGGTTAAGTTTGGCTGGCAATTTTTTTTCAGAGCATGGGGATCAATTGATTTGGAATGGCCGCATTATTTAGGGTCAGAGTTCAGTGAAAGAACTATATAACATGGTTTCTCCGGTTTATAACTTGTTGGATAACATGATATGGTTTCAGAAATCATGGAAGTGGGATATTTCCTGAAAACTTAAATGTTTTTGTTAGTTGGGTTTACATGAGAATCTCTTGAAAAGAGGTTTTTTGGTACCGGGGAGATGTGTAATTTGCATGTCTGACTCTGAGGATGTGGGTCATCTATTCCTTAGTGGTTGCTTCACAACTTCGGTGTGGTTTGGGGTCATTTAATTATTTAATCTTGATGTGGTTTGGGTTAAGAGCTTGATTGAAGAATGTCTCTCACACTGGTTCAGAGAATTCAAGGAATATTGCACGTTTACATTTTATATTTTTTTGGGGGGCATATGGAGATGTTGTAATTCCAAGATACTTGATCAGGATGTTGCAGATGTGAGAGGAACAGTTATGAAAATTGTTTCATATTTTGAAGAGAGTGGCTTTAGAGAAAATCAATAAGTTAAGAGATCGTTCCAGTATAAGGAGGTGTGGCATAGCTTCTTTATTCGTTTTTTATGGGGCTTCAACAAAAAGGATATGTGGATGTGGTGCTTATATTGTAGTGTGGTCTGATAAGTATTATCATTTTTAGTGTATATGGCGTTGGTACCAATAGTCATGTCAAACTTATTGCTCTGGGGCGAGTCCTTATTTATGCCAAATAATTGGATATTTAAGAGCTTAATGTGTATGGGAATTCAAAAAAATCATTGACTGGGTATTAAGGCTTTCACATTTGGATCTGCCTTCTCTTTCAAATAAGATGTGATGTATTAGAACCGAGAAAAAACCTTCCTGAAATTTCTTTTGTTCACATTTTCAGAGAGCAGAACCAGGTTGCGTACTACCTGTCAAAGGAAGGAATTTCGACAGCATCGGGCGAGATCAAATTTTCCGCTTTTGACTATGGCACTCTGAAAAACTTGGAAAGTATCATCATCATATAAAAATCATAGAGCTTGTCCACCGGGTCATTGATGATACATGTTTTGTTTTTTTTGTTGATCCTCAGATCACGATTTACATGTCATTGAAAGAAGTATGATCCATTTTTGTTATAGAATGAATCTAATGATGATAGATTATAGTTTATATTATAAAGTTTTCATGAGATATGAGGGATAAATAAGCAGATATAATGTTAAAATAGTTTTTTTTTTTTTTTCTAAGAGATTTTGTGGAGATAATGTGGGGAGAATAGTGACAAAAATATGAATTCGTAATTATTTTTATCAATAAAAAATTATTGTTTTTTTTTAAAAGAAGAAAAAAAAAAGTGGAAAAAAAAGTTTAAAAAAAAATTGGGCTTGGAGTATGTGCTAAAACTGTTTTTGCTTGGGTAAGAGTTAGTTTTAGATAACGAAATGTGTTTTTGGTTGGGTAAGAGTTAGTCTTAGATAACGAAACATTTGGCAGAGTGAAAACCTGCCCCTTTACGAACCACCAACCATTTATTTCAGGTGGCATGGTTTTCCTTGAATAAGGGTGATGAGTCAGTCTGCATTAGCAGATAAGAACTAGAGATGACTGTCCTCACTATTGATTTGCCACTCACTATTGATTTGACAATTGAATTATGATAGATTTTTCCACCTATAAATAATAATAATAAAAGAAGATCAAAACCTAAATCAGAAAACTAACACAGGATTTTCAAATTTGGTTTTGGATGCAAAGGCTGATTTGAATGGGCCAGACAATAATCAAATGTCGCAATGCATAAATAATGCCTATTAGGTGAAAGCACTGTCCATGCACTTCTCTTGGCGGCTTTCACACAATTGCTTCTCCTCCATACAATGCTTCACGGGCCTCTACAGTACCTCGGCTATGCTCTGATGTGGGACTCGCTTATCTTCCGAGTGGTTACTGTGGAAATACTCAACGCAGATTTCCTATCGTCAAATGATCAAAGTCGTTGGGGTCGATTTTGTTTTCGTGGTCTGTATCAAATTCATCAAAAACAGGGTTGTAAAGAGCTCAACTTGCCGCCCCCAGCAAGTGGAAGCTCTCCAAAGCCTCAATTCAACTCCCACAGCTTTCAGTACGCCATTGGTTGCAGTCAAAAACTATTTTCTCACAATGTTTGCTGCTTTTCAAAATAATCGGACATCACATAAAACAAAAGAGCGACTTGCAGATTTTCATACAACAGGATATGTATATATACATACTTGCAAAAATATATATATATATATATAATTTCAATTATTTTGGGTTTTATTAATATTTTTTTAGAGTATATATAGTTGAAATTACAACAGGATATACACAGAAGTATTTTAGATTTTCATGTTACTGGATATATATATGGGGAAAACCCAAAATAATTGAAATTTTATGATATATTTTATAGATTTTCATATATGTATATATATATATGCAGATTTATATATATATTTAAAAAAAAAATTAAAATAATTAAAATTTTATGACCAGAATTTTAATATCCAGATTTAAAATCTGAAATTAATAACCGAAATTGAAAAATATTTTATTTAACTAGAAATTTTAATAATAAGCTTATCCATAACTGTCGTCCAATTTGATGAGCTCCAAAAAAAAGGAGAAAACCCAATATAAATGAAATTTTATGACAAGAACTCTAATATCTAGATCTAAGATCTGAAATGAATAACTGAAATTCAAAAATATTTTCCTTAACTAGAAATTTTAATAATAAACATACCCATAACTGGTGCAATAATAAACATACCCATAACTGGTGCAATTTGAGGGAGTTTTCCTTGAGTTTTTAATGCTGGAATCTCCTTCTCATGCCAACTACATCATTGTCACTGTGGCTCTAATACCACAATAATAGCAAAAGTGTCTGCCCCACACAAATTTTATTAATAAGGAAAAAAAATAGATAATAATATGCCACAACTTCCATACAATTACTCAACACTCTTGCCAATAGAAAGATATATGTTTGCATCTTAAATCAATTTAGGTATGGATCACTTGTTTCAAGTGACAAGTATCCATTTAACAATTTTCTTAACAAATTTCGTAATTTAATTCTTAAATAATGACACATTTTTTTTATTGTCAAATCTATTTGTTATATTCTAAGAAGACTCTATGAGTCTAAATAATTAAATACATATTCTAAGAAAGTTCTAAATAATTAAATATCAATTTATGTCCGTTGGATCATATATCTAACATACTATTGCACCATTTACTTTAAGTATCATTCACAAATGTGAAGAAGCACTTAAAGAGTTTCCTACTCAACTTTTCTATTGAAATATATATATATATATATATATATATATATATATATATATATATTTATCGAGCATCGAGTTGAATCCAATTGACCATATGGTGTTTGCCACAATTGTTTAATCGTATATTACAACAAAATGAAATTTAAATAATCTTCAAAGTTATTTTTCTTGAGTTTTGAGTTAGGAGGACTCCTTCACAAGTTCCTATGATTCTTTCTCATGCCTCAACTTTCAAGGATTCATGAAAAAATAGTCATTTTTTACTCAATCTCTTAAATACATGGATTTTTTTTTTATCTTTTAATGATTCCAAGTGTTTTATGAATAATTTAAAGTTGATGTCTCCTTTATTTGCTATGTAAGTTGATGGTAAAAATATCATGTTAATAATTCTATGATTGAGTATCCATAGTGCATTCAATATAAATATATGTACAAAATCGTTAACCGTCAAGCTAGCTTGTCATCCCTAATCTTAGGGATTAAGCCTTCCACAATAGGACAAAAGATTCAGACTCTAACAAAGAAAATATTCATCCATCAAGACAAAGTTCTTAAAATGGTTGAGCTATTTTATTTGGCTATATCTCATCTTGCTTTCAAGAAGATGACCCTACAAAGTGTTGTTGAGGTACAATCAACTTCGTCAAGTAATTATTATTATCAAGAGCCACTCTTGTGTTGTATGGGCCAATTTTTTCAAAAAATAATGAATTGTGACATAAGTCATAACAATAACTATAATATATAATTATAACTTGTAATAATATTTTATAAAGTGTCACTATGTAAAATTTATCTCTTAAATTGTTTATAGCAATGTTCTTTGCTATATATATGCCAATTTCAGTAGTAATGTCATATATAAAATTAACTTGATGATTATATACTCTTAATCATGTGTGCCATAACATGCCCCATATTTAAACATAAAAAGAAAAAAAAAAGACGAGACAACATGTGAGCTTTGACATGAACCTCTAGATAATCAAAATTTTGCTCAAAATTCTTGCATTTGCAATTTGAGCAACTACTTCGATTTTGCAGGTTAATAACTTACAAAAAACAAGTTTTAGTGTAGTTAATCCTTAGCAACTATATTAATAATTGTGATGAGTCCATGGGGCATTGAATAGACGGTGATGGGGTGTATTGTTAAGGCACTCTATGATGTGAAGGTCACTAGTTCAAACTTTGTGGGAAAAAAATCATTCATGTTAAAGGTTGGTGTGGCCCAAGCAAGGTGCGATCCCTGGGTAATTTTGATGACTTAGATGCCTCTAGGTCACAATTTCTCAAGCCAAAGGTTAAACATCCATTCGTCTCAAGATTCACACAACTTAGCAAAAAAAAAATGTTATGAAGTGTTGTGTGCATTAGCATTGTAATGTGTTAATTTTAGTTAACAATGGTATGTTCTATGCTTAGCACAATTACTTCAATGTTCCTTTAGTATCCCAATGGAAATTTCCAATTTAGTTTTCCAATAACAATCACATTAACCACAAATCACATTGACAGTAACTGCAGATAGAACATAAAATAAAATGCAGGAGACAAACCAGAACAAGAACACACTAGGTTTGGTGGTTACTAGGGAAAAACCCCAATGTGGAGAAAACCCTTTGATCAATTCTTCTTATTATTATATCGAATGTTCAGTAGAGAGAGAGAGAGTACAAAAAGTCAAAATTGACTTGTCAAATCAAAGTCAAAATAGGCCTGATAAAATCTGCAGTCAAACTCAGCCCTAACTAGAAAGTCAAAGATGATCAACACAACAATCAAACTTCTCCTTTGAAGCTTGGTCAAAGGAAGCTAAACTCGGCCTCCAGCAGTGGTCAAATTCAACCCAAAATAGTCATAAAATCCGTGGTCCAACTTGGTCAAACTTATGTTCAAACATGTCTACGATCAACGCAAGTCAAATTACTCCTTTTGCCTCAGTTTTAGTGGCAAAAAATGCGGCGTTCTGGGATAGAAAATCATCCTGAAAATAAAAGTCAAAGGATGCCTAGAAAGTCAAAGTTAATATCAATCAATGCTGGTCAAACTGCAAAAAATTATGAAATTTTCGGCCTTGTAATTCTGTCAAGAAATTCAACCTCCTTTACCACACTTGTGAGAGAGAGAGAATGCCTAATAGTTGTACAAACCAATGAGAGAAGGAGAGAGAAGAATGTGTGAGTGATGATGATGCCAAATGAGGTGATAGGTCACTTGTATTTATACAAGTCGTTGAGGATGAAGTCATATGTCTCTTGGGCTTCATGAGCCTACATGATGATGTAGCCGACCTTGACAATTTACACATGTGTGGGCATAAATTCAAAAACAAACTTCTCCTTGTCCAAATTAGATGATCTTTAGATCAATTTTGGTCCTCTCGAAAAGAGGAATTTAATGCAATCATCATCTCCATCAAGTGAGTTGTCTAAAGTGGAATTTGGCCCTAGTTTCCAATTTTAACACTCCCTCTCAACTAGGGAGAATTCCACCTGCCAATCGATCCATCATCATCGATCATCATGCCATCATGTCGTCATGAACCATCTTTGTATATCATCTCATCTCTACTCTGCTGAACAATGATATGAATAATGAAGTGTAACAACCCTGGTAAAAAATTCATGTAAAATTTAATAAAAGTAAAATAAGACCTTGGTCATGGGACACATATTCCAAGTTGAATGTTGGCTAGAAACATAGTGATGGGTATCACTTGTGATTAATTAATGGCTATGGAAATTGCCAAAGACAATGGCTAAGGCTTTGGAAAGACGAAATAACATTTATTTATGAAAATAATGGAAATTAGGAGAAAATGAAGGTGAAAGGTCACAAGTTGCATGTGAGGAGGAAAATGAAGGAAAACAATGGAAAAATGAAGAAAACGAAGGCCTCATTAATAAAAAGGCTTCTAAAGATCAGTTCATGGCTTTTGATCAGTCCAATTTTGGAGCTCTCATTTTCTTTCTCTCTCTCTCATACTCTTGGACACTTAGAGTTTTCTTGGAGCACCCTTGGAGGAGTGTGGCATACTTGGGATTTGGAGAAAGAATGCAAATGAAAAGAAGGAAAGCGCAAGAGGACATCAGGATCAGCAGCTATAAGGGATTTAGGTACCGAGTTGCATGTATGATTTCCTTGCTAGTTTTGGCATGCGTGGCATATGTATGTAATTATTTGGTTATGATCTGTCATTGGCATGGAGGATTGCTTGGATTGAAAATGGTTTTGTCTAGCCTTGCCATTTCCTAGATAACCATGGTGTTGTGGGTTTTACTTTTGTTTTCTGGTTAGTTTTCTTGTGCCTTTGGATGTGGGTTGAGTTATTAGTTCCTGGAAGCCTTGGTTGGACAAACGCTCTGGAAGCCCTGTAACAACTTGGGTTGAGCTACTAGTCTTGGAATCCTTGGTTGGAAAAACGCTCTGGAATCCCTTGGTGAGTTGAGTTACTAGTCCTGGAACCCCTGGTTGGACAAACGGTTTGGAAGCCCGCTGACAACTATGGGTTGAGTTATTAGTCTTGGAAGCCCTGGTTGGAATAAACGCTTTGGAGCCTTGGATGACTTCGGTAGAGATCAATCTGGTGATGGTTATTAATGTTCAAATGTGAGGTGGAATCACTGGTTGAGGGTTTCAGGTGGTTTGGACTTTGGAAGCCTTGGATTGTTTTGGGTTGATTTGTTTTATGAGATCCCATATTCATGCTTGGAATATGGCACGAGGGTGACTAGCTGAAAGAAAGATTTGGTTCAACCTAGTCTACCGCTGGGTGGTTCATGGAAGTCCGATATCTGGTCAGCCTATGCAATCATCAATAATATATCTCTTTCTATTTGGTATTTTATGGGTAAATATACTTGTTTATATGTGGCTATTATATCCTTGATATTTATGTTGGTTATATGTTGGTTATGAATGAGCTTTATGACAGTGAAAATGTATGTCTCTCATCATGTTTTGGTTAATCACTGAATGTACAATGAATATGTGGCTTAATAGAAGGTAATGTAGTTATTGTGATGAGGAAACAATTCTTCTTAGTGATTATCATATAAGCTTGAGACCCCTATGTTAAAATTTGTTGTTTAAACCTGTTGGATGCATATTTGTGACATGTTTGACGATATATTTGTCATGGCTAGTAGGGGTCCAATCAAGTCGTTGTTCAAGTATTTGCATATGTATCATTGTTTCGATATTATTTTTCATTTCTGGAAGTTTCATGGAGTTCTGGGCATTTACCTTAGTCATGACCCTGAAAAAGTGGCACAAAATCTGGAGTCATTAGCAAAAAACTACCTGGAAAAGTCCTCAATCACATGCATGCCTTAATGTGGGAGCGACTAGAGGGTCCTCATTGCATGAATACCCATGTCAAGGGAGCGACCAAGGATTTAATGCAACAAAATGTCAGTTGCCTCAGGGGCTGGTCACCTGGATGGGTTGGATGGATCCTAGGGGTTCAGTTTCATGTGTAGAAGGTCAAGTTGGTTGTGTTCCGTCTGTTCCACTTCCTTAACTATTGCATAGGGAGTTGAATCATATCATAGTAACTCTTCATCACATGTTTACCTCGGTTGGCTGATTAGTTGGGTAGAGGTGGGAGGAGGGTCTTACAGAGTGGTACCAGAGCATGGTTCACCCCTTTGACTTGATGGGCAGTGTGTTGGTCATGCATTCATGTCGGTTGCATATATGTGTTTCTTATTCTTGTAGTCTATTTGCTTGTTGCATATGCATGGTGTTGGTCATGGTTACAGTGATGTTGCCATTTGGAAGTTGATGGGGTTGTTTTTGTATGTGGTCGTCATGAATGTATGTTAGTTGTGCATTGATTATGCATGTTAGTGCTTATATATCGCTATGCATACATTGATGTGGTTGTAGTCTTCATGCATGAGGTCATAACATGTGGTTGGTATGGTCATGCATTGATGACTGGATAATGATTGAAATGATGAATAAATGTTGATATATATATATATATATATATATATATATATATATATATATATATATATATATGTTGTGCTAATCTAGTTGGTATTGCAGACGAGATATCCTTCCCTAAACTACACTGAGGTACGTTGGTTTATTTATATTTTGCTTTAGCTGACATGATATACCTTGCAGGAAGAGAAATAACAAAGATGACTAGCAAGATGGTAGACTACTATACCTGAGACTCTCCCTATGGATCAGATGGGCAACGTGGTATTGGGCATTCTTCTAACTTAAAAGACACATTGAGAAGTTTGAAGGCAGAGATAAGAAGTTGTAAATCATATAATGATGGAATCATGCAGGCACATGAGAAACAAGAAAAGGTTAATGATGTGTTGTAGTACTCAACAACCCCCCATTTAAATTTTATTTTAGCCATATAATAAAATTATGGGGACCCTTTTTGCATTGCATGTAGGCTTTGAGTGTGATTACTTCATTTCAAGTCTAATTTGCCTTTTATTTACACTTGTTTTATTTTTATATTTTGCCTAAGTTGGATTAAGTTTGTTTGTTAATAAACTTTGTAAATAAGTTTTTCTAAACATCTTAGATTAATGAATAAAACATAGCCCCCGAGACCAAGATCTTCATTATTATTATTAGTGACTATATTTTCCAAATAGTGGCTTTGGCTTATATTATAAAGCAAATGTGTTATTTTTATAAAGTGGTTGCGACATATCGGAATGATATCGGAAGATCCCTCTTTAAATCCCCGATATCATAAGTCCTAAGCTCATTTATAAAGTGGTTGTAGTTTGTTGGAGAAAGGACCCATATACCACATAATCCTCCTCTGCTCCCGTATATCGGAGATTTATTATGTGTCATATGATCTTCGATCTCCAATTTCCACTAATTCCGATCGTTGATATCCCTAAAGGCCTATGATCTTTGATATACGATAATCCAATGTGCTTCCAACCTCCGACTTCCTATAACCATTCACCTCTGATCTCCAATCTCCAACATACTATTCGCTCTGATATCCGGACCTAATATGTGTATTAACGTTGATTAATAAGAATATCGTGTTCGCTTGTATAATCAGAACAATTGTAAAACCTCCAATATTAAACTGTTGATATTCTGGACCCAATATAGTTATTACAATGAGTTTAATTATGATTTCACATCTGCTACATATCAGAGCTACCTAATATCGCAAATATTTTGTGTTGTCTCATTTCAAAAGTTGTGATGAGATTTTCTCCGATACCACTCAGCTCTGCCACGTGTCACTCCTACTCTGGTCACTATTATTATTATTATTATAAAATTCCACTTAATTAAAATTAAAAGGTATTAGCATAATTAAAAGTCATATGTGTATTGAGCTTTTGTTATTTTTAATGGCTAATTTCGATTTCTCTGTTACAAGGAAACACTTGGGCCAAATCGAATAGATCATTTGATCAACAACCACTCAACCACATGTCGAGATCCAAAGAAAAATAAACAAAGGAAGTCAAAGCAAAAGCCTAAATGAAGACTAATACCATGAAGAGCATGATCTTGTCGGGCAATCTACTCAATGGTTATCAACAAAAAATAAATCGAACTCAACAACAAGCTACACTGGGAACTTTATCAAACAAAGGCGATCTAGATTTTTCCTATGATTCAACAAGAAGTATACACCTAATTTAATTGCTTTTATTATTATCTCGGTTGTTGAGAGATACATGGAGTTGTTGTTATTTTCACGATTTCACCTTAAGCTTTGTATAAATACAATCTCCTCGACAAGAACAAAGGGGATTCAAATCCGAAAGAAAAGAGGCAGAGTAATGCTTGGGCTTACAACCTATTTGTAAGGAGGGAGTTTGTGATTCATTTACACTATTGTAGTGAGAGTCGATCCATCTTTGCAGGCAAGGAATCGAGTTTAGAGGCAACAAACGACTTGCACTATTGTAACTCTCTATTGTTTTCTGTAACTTGATTCATCTTTATAATAATATTTATTTCTGTAATTGGTTGCATAGCACTACTGCTTGCTCTGTTATTGGAAGTAAATGCTTTAATTTTCAGATATCATTTCTGGTGTATGAGTATGTATGTGGCTTTTCAGCACTACTGTTGACTGTTTATTGAAATGCTCATTTAGAATATGGTCAAGTTATCTTGCAAGGTTAATCAGAAATGAGATTCGAAATTGAACTTGTATAAGGACAGACCTTTATCTCCTTGAGTTGCTAGCTATCTAATAGTTTAATCTTATAGATGTCCTGCTTCATACATGTCATGTATTTGAACTATTTCAATATTGTGGCATGAATATTTTGGTCCTTATGCATATGTTGTATTAGGAGTTGGAGTTATTTACAGTTAAGTGTCTAGTAACTACTTATTATGCATTTATTTGTTCTAATTGCTTTAACAAGGATTAGATCTTGTGAACTATTTCCTTGGTCTAGTTCCTTCATTTTATTTCAATTCCTATACGCTTCTTTTCTCATCCTTTTAGCTTTCTCTTGATTGAGAGAAGGACTAATGTTTCCTTCAATCAAGATAGGTCTAGGATTAGGTACATCTTAGATTATACTTTGCATTTAGTTCTATTTTCTGCATTATAGAAGTCCCTCATACAAGGGAAAATTTTAGTTTTGGCTTCGTTGAGCCCTAGATCAACTTAATGATCATTTTCTTGCCTGATCAACAAGAAGATTGATCTAATGTCTCTTCTCTATTGGTAGGTGAAAGTCATATTTTAAGCTAGTGTAGATAGAGAGAAGGAAATTGGGCCTGGTTTATCTAGTAGGAACCACCATTTCAACGGAAAAAGGGCTACTCTAAGTTCTCGACTAGGTGGTCTCCCTTATAATGTTGTAGGCAGAGATTTTCGAGCCTTCAACATTTTTGGCGCTAGAAGGAGGGCCAATGAATTGTTTTTCTATTTAATATGGACCCATGTAAAATACTTCCTTGGAGTTGCTTTATTGGACCTCATCCAAAAACCACTCCAGTAAAGGCAGTCAAGATCCTGTCTCAGGTAAAATATAATGGTAAGACATCTTCTTTTAATCATCTCCTTCAATTTATCTTAAGTTGCAATAATTTCAATATTGACGAAGATATTATTGGCATAATCTTTACTCTAACTTTGATGAGAAAAGCCAAAGGCTGGTGCTTGTCACTTCTAGTTGCCTCTATACGTAGTTGAGACGAATTTTCGAAGATTTTCCTTCACGCATTTCAGGAATATGACTACGAAAAGGTGTGTGATCAGTTAAAAGAATTGCATAGGATGGAAGGTGAGACTTTGGATATGTTTTATGTTAGATTTAAATTAACTTTAATGCAGTTTCAGTCCAAAGATTTTCCTCCTCAGTTCCAATTGATTGGATGGTTTAGGCATTTAGTGTCTCTATCTTGTAATAAATATCATGAATAAGAAAGTATAGCATTTGTTGATAGTGATACACTTGCTCAAAATGAAAATTTCTATTCTTCACAAATATAATTACAAATGATAATGCCAAATTTACATAATGTTGATCAAGTAGAATTTCAACAAAATGCACAAGCTATTAGCAACAATCAACAACAACTAAATCAACCAGAGAATGTCGATAATGCACAGTCTACTACTGAAATTAATTCACAATCGGCTAATAATAAATTGCAAATGATGGAGTAGCTCAGCAATTTGCAAATCGATCAAATATATGAAGAATTTGAATTGTCTATTTTGGAAAATTAGAAATCATCTACGCATAGAGAAACCTTCAGGTATATATCTTCAACTTCCTATTTTTCTCTCTACCCATATATCTTTAACAATATTAGTTTAATTCATAATCAATCAACAATTCCTTTGGATACAGATTTAGTATTAGAAAACAAAGGAACTGATTTTAATAATGAATTATTAATTTCTGATATTGGTAGAGAAAATTTAATCAATAGTTCAATTAATAAATCTGAATATTCTCTTAACTCGAATCACTTACCTGGTTCCAAAATATTTAATTCAGAGGAAAATAACACTTATGAAGTTACTTATGATGATAACTTGGAAAATGAAAACACTCAACTTCTTTTCTCTTCGGAAATGATTTTGTCTAATTCCTTAGGTGAATCTATTTTTGAAGATAAAAAGAATTTTAATCAAGGATTTATTCCGATCCATTCTAATTTTCAAACATTCAATCATCCTATTAATTTTGGCATTCAAGAACCTAACCCAATTTTTGACTCCTATGATAATGAAATGTCATTTTTGCATCATAAGCTTGAAATCCTCCCATTCCTGCAAAAGAAAGCAAACAATGAGTTTAATTTTATAATTTCTATTGATTGCTCATGGGAAACGAATCTTCGCAAATGAATCCCAGCCATGTTGTACCATTACTTGTAACATTAATGTAAACTTGAATCCGCTCTGTTTTCAGTTCCCTCGATTTGAATTTATTTTTCTTTTGAATCTCATTTTTGAATTTCTGAGCACATTGTACTGGTATTTTGAATATTCAAACTCTAGATACTCATCAGGTGCATTAATAAGCATATATGAATATCAATTCAAGAGTTTTAGGCAAGGACATGAGTTTCTTTTTATTTTGAAATTTTATTTGTTCATGCTTGACCAATTTATTTCTGATTTTCAAATAAGTTCATCACAAATTTTGACACCTGAGAGTGCACCATTTCATTCTGACCAGCAATGGGACACTTATGGAAACCTTTTAAATGTTCATCTTTTCGTTATTGATCCATTTGAAAAATATCTAGAATTTCCAGTGCGCAATAATATTTATGACTTTGCTAGTGTTCGGCAAGCTTCAATAATTAAAAATGTAACATTCAAGTCTCACATGATGTTTCTTCGAACTTCGAACTTCTTCCAATCATTCGCTAACATTCATTCTATTTTTTATTGTCCTGTAAACATTTGGTTGGAAGAATTTCAAGGTAAGAATTTTGTATTTATTTCGCTAAATTTGTTAATTGTGCATAATAGGCTGAAATTTTCTTTTTATAATTTATTTTTAGCTTTACTCCTATTGTTTGACCTGTACATACATGTAGGAATTAAAATGAGAAAATTGTTACATTGGAAGTATGACTATACCTAGTCATGTTTCCTTTCATTCAGTTAGCAATAGGAATAGATTAGATTAGATTAGATTACTTTTATGTTTGCATTTATTTCATTATTTCAGATTTTCAATAAGTAATGAATCCAAGTTTTTCTTGGCATCTCTTTTCATTTTCTCGCAAAATGTCTTCAAACATGTTGAAGTTCTTATATAGTCAGATCATATACACTTGTGATGTGTTTAATTGCATTTCTTTTGCAAAACTTCATTGCTTTCGTAATGAAAACACATATCAAGAAGTTTCAAGGAATTACTATGACTTGGCAATTTTGGATTCACAGGTATCTCTGAAGGCTTATTTTATCACTTTGATCCTCCAATGAAAATTTGAAGTGGATATGATTAATAATTCATTACTTAGTATTTTAAATTGAATAAATTATGGTTTTGGGCCAATGAAAATTACATTCAAAGCCACTTTTTCATGCTTTTACTTCCAATTAAAATAAGATGTTACTTTGGCTGGAAGAAAACCTTTTTCTCAGGTAAGATCAAACAAATTCTCCAATGGTATGTTTCATATGCCCATTCTCATCCTTTTATTTTCTGCATTTTTTCCTTTTGCTTGAATTCCTTGTTTCTATTTTCCCTTCCAGTCATATTCCCTTATCCTTGTCTCCTATGTTTCATAGGTTTTCATTGGTTTGAGGATTTATTTATTTTTTTAGTAAAATCAGTTAGGAAGAACAGTCGATGAGTTTCATGAAGTTTCCTCTTCCATTTCTTGTTTCTGATTTTTTTTCTGATTGATGGTATTTTTCTTAAAACAAAACAATATTTAAAGAATTTCAATTTAAACTTGTAGAACGGGATTTGTAAAAGGAGAAAGTCCCCATAAATGCACATCAATGAGTTATCATTTAATAAGCTTCAATTAACAAATTTCTTTACAAGATAAAATCTCTAATCTTGACATATTTTTTATATATTGTAAAAAATTTGCGCAAAGTTCATTATCCCGGTTGGCTTCCATACTAATTTGCTAACATTTGGTGCTTGCTTTTTTTATTTCATTTTCACACAACCATATGTATATATCAGAGTGTTTTCTGTTTGTTGAAGTAACATTTCTTTTGTTTTTATACTTGAGCTCTATTTCCATCCTTGTGATCCAACGAAATTCATTCCAAAAAGAAGATTATTAAAAGAAACATCATTATGCTATCTTTCAGATTTTCACTTCACTATAATCTCTAACTACTTAATCATCATTTTGCTAAATGATCTCTAAACTTAACACTTTAAGGGTTAATTCTATCATATGATAAGATATAACATATTTAGCTACTAAAGTAACAAAGTTAATCAATAAAAGTTTAGCATCTTATGACTCTTCCTATCATCCCGATCTCTCAAGGAGTGGATTTGTCTCCCCATCCATTAATAAAATATTTTTAGAGTGTAATTCAAAAATAATAAAAGACTTGAAAGATAAAGGGTCTCACCAAGAGCCAGCCTACCATGATCATAGGCACTGGTTACCAAGCCAGGATAATGACTTGTAGCCAAATGGTTATAAGGCAGGATGTCTCATCACGAGGCGACCTGTTCGCTATTATTAGTACTGGTGTATGGCATTGTCAATATCTAGTCACCAAGCCAAGACAATGACTTTCAAAGTAAAATAAATAAATAAATAAATTATTACTTATTCCTCTAAAGTATAAACTAATGGATGGGATATTGATACTTCCAAGGGTTAAAAGGTGACCTTGTCGAGGCTATGGATACATGCTGACAGCAGTGGCACCACCTGTGACATTCGAGTATATCTTTAAGATGAACTCATAAATAAACTTTGTTTTCTTGAGTTCAAGATAACATCTATACATAGTTTTCTAAAGTATGATTATACTCTTATATCTAATACAAAAGATTTTATGCAGATGTTGAATTCTAAATGGTTTTTACAAAGATATTTTTAAAATGAAAAGTTGAATCCTAGCATATTATCTTTATTCTTTTTTCTTTGAACTTCCTTGGTATTTGCCCAGAGATAATTGTTTCGCCCAATGTGTTGCCAATTGTTGTAGTATTCAACAACACCTCATTTAATTTTTATTTTAGCTATATAATAAAATTATGGGGACCCTTTTCGCATTGCATGTATATTTTGAGTTTGATTACTTCATTTCAAGTCTAATTTGTCTTTTATTTACACTTGTTTTATTTTTAAATTTTGCCTAAGTTGGATTAAGTTTGTTTGTTAATAAACTTTGTAAATAATTTTTTCTAAACATCTTATATTAATGAATAAAACGTAGCCCTCGAGACCATGATCTTCATTATTATTATTAGTGACTATATTTTCTAGATAGCGGCTTTGGCTTTTATTATAAAGCGGATGTGTTCCTTTTATAAAGTGGCTATGACATATCGAAATGATACAGAAGATCCCTTTCTAAATCCCCAATATCATAAGTCCTAATCTCATTTATAAAGTGGTTGTATTTTTTTGGAGAAATGACCCATATACCACGTAATCCTCCTCCGCTCTCGTATATCGGAGAATCCTTATTAGAGCTTTGTTATGTGTCACGACTTAAAGTTCCGATAACCATTCACCTTCGATCTCTTATCTCCGATTTCCACTTCTTCCGATCACCGATATCTCTAAAGGCCTCTGATCTCCGATATACAATAATCCAATGTGCTTCCGACCTCCGACTTCCGATAACCATTCACCTCCAATCTCTGACATGCTATTCACTCCAATATCTAGACTCGATATGTGTATTAACGTTGACTAATAAGAATATCGTGTCCACTTGTCTAATCGGAAAAATTGTAGAACCTTTGATATTCTGAACCCGATAAACTTATTACAATGAGTTTAATTATGATTTCGCATCCACTACATATCAGAGTGACCCAATATCACAAATATTTTGTGTTGTCTCATTTCAAAAGTTGCGATGATATTTTCTCTCATAACACCCAAATCTTGCCACGTGTCACTCTTACTCTGGTCACTTTAATTATTATTATTAAATGCCACTTAATTAAAATTAAAAGGTCTTAGGGCATAATTAAAAGTCATGTGTATTGAGTTTTTGTTATTTTTAATGGCTAATTTTGATTTCTCTATTACAGGGGAATGCTTGGGCCAAATCAAATAGATCATTCGATCAAAAACCACTCAACCACATGTTGAGATCCAAAACAAAATAAATAAAGGAAGTCAAAGAAAAATCCTAAACGAAGACTAATACCGTGAAGAGCATGATCTTGTCGGGAAATCTGCTTAGTGGTTATCAACAGAAAATGAATCGAACTCAATAACAAGCTACACTTGGCACTTTATCAAACAAAGGCGATCTACATTTTACCTGTGATTCAACAAGAAGTAGACACCTAATTTAATCACTTTTATTATTATCTCGGTTGTTGAGAGATACATGGAGTTGTTGTTATTTTCATGATTTCACCTTAAACTTTGTATAAATACAATCTCCTCGAAAGGAACATAGGGGGATTCAAATCCGAATGAAAAGAGGCATAGTAATTCTTGGGCTTACAACTTGTTTGTAAGGAGGGATTTTGTGATTCATTTACACTATTGTAGTGAGAGTCGATCCATCATTGCAGGTAGGGAATCGAGTTAAAGGCAAAAAAAGACTTGCACTACTATAACTCTCTATTGTTTTATGTAACTTGATTCATTTTTATAATAATATTTATTTTTGTAATTGGTTGCATAGCACTACTGCTTGCTCTGTTTTTGAAAGTAAATGCTTCAATTTCTAGATATCATTTCTAGTGTATGAGTATGTATGTGGCTTTTCAGCACTATTGTTGATTGTTTATTGAAATGCTCATTTAGAATCTAGTCAAGTTATCTTGCAGGGTTAATCAGAAATGAGATTCGAAACTGGAACTTGTATAAGGACAAACCTTTATCTCCTTGAGTTGCTAGCTATCTAACAATTTAATCTTATAGATGTCCTGCTTCATACATGTCATGTATCTGAACTATTTCAGTATTGTGGCATGAATCTTTTGGTCCTTATGTGTATGTTGTATTAGGAGTTGGAATTATTTACAGTTAAGTGTCTAGTAACTACTTATTAGGCATTTAGTTGTTCATAATTGTTTTAACAAGGATTAGGTCATGTGAACTATTTCCCTGGTCTAGTTCCTTCATTTTATTTCAATTCCTATACGATTATTTTCTCATCCTTTTATCTTGCTCTTCATTGAGAGAAGGACTAATCCTTCCTTTAATCGAGATAGTTCTAAGATTAGATACATCTTAGATTATACTTTGCATTTAGTTCTACTTTATGCATTCTAGAAGTCCCCTCATACAGGGGAAAACTTTAGTTGTGGCTTGGCTGAGCCCCAGATCAGCTTAAGGATCATTTTCTTTCCTGATCAACAAGAAGACTTATCTGATGTCTCTTCTCTATTGGTAGGAGAAAGTCATATTTTAAGCCAGTGGAGATAGAGAGAAGGTAATTGGGCCTATTTTAACTAATCGGAACCACCATTTCAACGGAAAAGAAGCTGCTCTAAGTTCATGTCCGAGTGGTCTCCCTTATAATGTTGTAGGCAGAGATTTTCAAGCCTTCAACATGTTGTAATCCTTCAGAGTTCGTTACAGCTACAGAGACAGGGACCACTTTGGATCAGCTATGGATAGGAGGACAGAACTAATGGGGCATATGGCAATAGGTCTCATGGTGGGTACATGTCAGATAGAGATGACACGATCAAATATGGAAAGTTCTTTGATACTCCGGATAAGAGACGTGATTGACACAAGTGATATTCTAGTTTTGGTTCTGACAGATATCATGGTCATCATCGTTATCATCCTTACAGGAGAATTCATAGGGTATATTTTCCGGATGAGTTCAAGAAAGCAAAACCACTTACATTCGATGGGGAAGTGAAGAAAACACATGATGCAGAAGCATGGTTTATTGGAATGAATAAGTTCTTCAGATTGCACGATTATTCAGAGACATGAAGGCCAAAATAACTACATTCAGTCTTAAAGATAAAACAAATATTTGGTGGAAATATGTAAAGAACGTCATAGATATTTATGAGGAGGATTTGACATGGAGTGAATTTGAGAAACTATTTAGGGAGAAGTATCTATCGAAAAGGTACTATGACGACAGGGCAAAATAGTTTTATGAGCCAAGGATAGGCTCTATGAATGATGAGGAGTACACTAGCATATTTTTAGAGTTGTTGAGGTATGTGCCTTACCTCAAGGAGGAGAAAGAAAAGATTCAAAGATTCATCAATTGGTTTCCGATAACAATCAAATACATGATTGAGTTTGATGATAATTCAAAGACATTCCTCGCTAAGAGGGAGTGTTGATTTATGGTAGCATCAGATGTTCTCTAAGCCTCAAAATTTGTAGGGAGGTTAGGGAACATGTATTCCAGAATACCCAGAAATCGCTTTGGGAAATTCCACCCAGAGACCATTTTATTAAAATAATTAATTATTTTTAATGGATGCCTAAGTCTAAACATAGGAAATTAAAATAATTAAATGGTATTAATTAAACTAGGGGTGAAACTTTTAGAAGAAGATGAGGATCAAGTCAAAATGATCTGAGCCATTGATTAGAATCTAATCTAGGTTTCTGATTAATCAACAAGAATATTATAACAAGAGGTTTGATGGGCATTTGGAAAACACATCAAATGAGATCAAGAGATCGATTTCTCAAGAGAGCAGCGCAACAGTTGGCTGAGAAGTCATCAATAAGATTTCTTGCAGTGAGGGGTAGGGATAGTTTTCCGGTTGGAGAGTTTCCTGATCCAGGGATACATTGTAGAGAAGGCAGAGAGAGATCCAGAAGAGGTAGCGCAGTGCCATGTAGAGGCAGTAAAGATCTTCAGAGGGAGTCTGAGAATCAATTGGGAAGTCGAGCTCCAGAGCCAGAAGTCGGGGTGTGAGACCGAAGGGCCAAAGGAATGAAATTCCAGACAACAGAAGATATGTGGAAGAGGTGATGCGGACCCTAGAGAGGCTGACGTGGATCTACGTAGGCTAACACAAAGGTTGCGCAGAACCAGCGTGGGTCTAGCCATCCAGGGCTTGGATCAGTGTCAATTCACCAGTGATAGTGTGAGGTATTTCTCACTAATTTCTCTGCCAGTCAAATTCTTTGTATCAGATAGCCAGTAAGGCATCCAAATATTGTATTCATAAACTATTGCATAATAATACAAACCCTCAATTGCTGCACCAATTTTCCCGCATTGGTTTTTTCCAGGGACATTTGTCCAAAAATAACGATGTCACTTGTGTGTGTTGTATCTTCTTACACAATTCTTGTTTCCGCATATTATATATGTTGTGAAGGCTGTAGTTGTATTTATTTCAATGTTTACTATGTAATACTGTAAATAACTTGTAAGAGAATTAGCAAGCAGGAGAAATAACGTCAGATTGTTGCAGTAGGGATTTGGGTCACCAAATTTTCACATGGTATCAGAGGGAAAGTGAAGCAAGAGAGCAAACCAGAAGAGCCCAACGTTGAAGAGAAGGAGGGAGATCGAAGTGCTACATAGGAAGAATATCGAATCCCTAGAGGGATTGCGCAGTCCAAGCCATGAGGGCAAGATTCTCGAGGAAAATATCTCTCTAAGTGAGTTGACAGAGAGGTAATATTTCTAGTTTGTGATTTTTCAGTGGCAGAGGACGTAGCGCAATAGTAGATCCAGTGTTGAATAGTATTCAGGTGGGACGCATTTTTCTACAGCAATTGTTGGGACAGAAAAACATTAGAAGAAGGAAGAAGACATTTTTTGAGGGAATTTCTTCCTCAGTGAATTCTGAGCCAAAGAATTATATTTCTCAATTGTTGAGCAACAGTATCAAGGAGCGGATCTACTAACTCCAACAGGGAGTGTGTAGGCCAGCCTAGCAGCTGCGTAGAGGAGAGAGGGAGTAATTCGAATTTTTATTGGCAGAGATGGAAGCTAATGGGATAAGAGATCAAGATCGATTGGACGGAGCATCCAACTATGTGATCTGGAAGGCTAGTATCACTTGTCTTCCAGATGAGAATGATCTCAAAGCCTATGTCGACAGTTTGGTAGCTGAACCTGCTGATGTAGATCCACTCAAGAAGTACAAGGCTGAGATTACGAAGGCCAGGCGGTTGATCCTCAATGGCGCGAGGGATCACATGTATATCACATTAATGGCAAAGGGATGACCAAAGAGGTGTGATGCATTGGCTAAGTTGTATCAAGGATCTTCCGAGCAATGGAAGATGTACTTGGAGGAGAAAATGAGATCTGCGAGGATGCAAAAGGGGGAACACATTGATTTGTTCCTATCAAAGCTTCAGGAAGTCCGAGATCAGTTGGAAGTTGTAGGTTCATCACCTCAGCCTACATAGATGGTGAGGTTGGCCCTGAATTCAGTCTCAAAAGAATGGCAAGTATTTTTCCAAAGTATCCTTGACAAATATAAATTGTCGGATTGGGAATGGATGTGGGCCACTCTTCAATAGGAAGAGGTGAGGTGAGACTTAGTCAAGTGCAAACTTGATGGAAGTAGTAGCAGTGGGACGAAGCCCAAGGAGGAGGAGGAGAATGCATCCCTTGCATCAAAGGGGCACTAGGAGCAGCGGAGGCGGAAGAAGGACGTCTCAAAGATCAAATGTTTCTGGTGTGGTGAATTTGGTCACTATGTTACATAGTGTCCTCTCAAGAAGAAGGAGAATGACAAGAAACATGATCCACAGGCTGCAACCACAAAGATTGAGGAGGAGGAGTTTTCCATGATTGCCCAGATACCTCCAGGGGAGAAGTGGGGTGATCTAGTACTGTAGTTCGAAAGAACTAAAGATGGGCATGATCCTTGAGCAGTCCACCTCTTGGATCAAGACCTTGCTACAGGAGCCCATAATCAGCAGTAACAAGATGGACCAGTGTTAGGTGGTGCAGTCAGGTGCCAAAGTGACAAATACATTGGCTAGTAGCTGTCAGCTACTAAGCAACGCAGAGCTAGTGTTGGCAACAGTGCAGTTGGCATAGAGAAGAGTCAACAGTAGTGTAGAGACTTCAGTGACAATGCAAAGGTTAGCATCAGTCAGAACTCAGACGAAGGATGCATCATACTGAACACAATTGGTTCAATATTTTGGATGTTTTTTTAGTTACAGTTGTTGCAGAAGGCAACAACAGCAGTTGGAGCAGAGTTGCAGTGCAGATGCAGTTGGCAGCATCATGCAGAGTCAACAACAACATGAATGCAGCATTTTCACAGTAGTTGGTGGGCGGTGATGTTAGACATCAGCAACGCAAAGGGAGATGTTACATATTCATGGTGATGCTTCAATAGGTTGCATTACTAGAGCACATTCCTCACTAAGAGGGAGTGTTTATTTCTGGAGGCATCAGATGTGCTTTAAGCCTCAAAATTTGCAGGGAGGCTAGGACATATGTATTCCAGAATACCCAGGAATTATTTTGGGAAATTTTACCTGGAAACAACTTTATTAAAGTATTCAATTATTTTTAATGGATGCCTAAGTCTAAACTTAGGAAATTAAAATAATTAAAGTGCATTAATTAAACTGGAGGTGAAACTTCTAGAAGAATACGAGGATCAATTCAAAATCATCTGAGCCATTGATTAGAATCTTGTCTGGGTTTTTGATTGATCAACGAGAGGATTATAAGAAGAGGCTTGATGGGCATTTGGAAAACACATCGAGTGAGATCAAGAGAGCAGAGCAATAGTTGTCAAAGAAGTCATCGAGGATATTTCTTGTGGTGAGGGGCAGGGATATTTTTCTGGTTGGAGAGTTTCCTAACCTGGGGATACATTGTAGAGAAGGTAGAGAGAGATCCAGAAGAGGAAATGCAGAGCTTCAAAGGGAGTCTGAGATTCAGCTCGGAAGTTGAGTTCCAGAGACAGAAGCCGGGGTGTGAGACCGGAGGTCCAGAGGAACGAAGTTACAAACAACAAAATATATATGGAAGAGGTGAGGTAGACCCCAGAGTGGCTGACGTAGATCTGTGTAGGCTGACACAAAGGCTGCACAAAGCCAACGTAGGGCCTGGATCAGTGTCGGTTCACCAATGATAGTGTGAGGTATTTCTCACTAATTTCTCTTCCAGTCAGATTCTCTGTATCGGATAGCTAGTAAGGCATCCAAAGATTGTATTCATAAACTACTGCATAATAATACAAACCCTCAGCTGTTGCACCAGTTTTCCCGCATTGGTTTTTTTTGGGGACAATTGTCCAAAAACAATGGTGTCACTTGTGTGTGTTATTTCTTATTACTTAATTCTTGTTTCCGCATATTATTTATGTTGTGAAGGTTGCAGTTGTATTTATTTCTATGTTTACTACGTAATACTATAAATAACTTGTAAGAGAGTTAGCAAGTAGGAGAAATAACATCAGATTGTTGCAGTAGGGATTTGAGTCACCATATTTTCACAAGGTATAGGTATAGGTACAGGTGCAGGTACATGTGCACAGGATGTGGACTATTGTCTCACAGCATATGACTTGATAAAATTTAGGGACAGGATATATGTGTCAGATGATAGTGAGCTCAAGAAGCTTACCTTGAGAGGGTTTCATGTGAAACCATATTCAGGTCACCCGGGATATTAGAACACATTGAAAACAGTGAAGAAGTTCTACTACTGGACGAACTTGAAGAAAGAACTGGTAGATTTTGTGGCTAGATGCTTGGATTTTCAATAGGTAAAGGAAAAATATAAGCATCCAGGTGGGTTACTATAAACGATCTCAATTCTATAGTGGAAATGGGAAGTAATATCCATGGACTTCATCACAAGTTTACTGAGGACATATAGACAACATGACTTAATTATGGGTGTTGTGGACATGTTGATCAAGGTAGCGCACTTCCTTCCAGTGAAGTCTACTTATTCAGGTAATGATGTAGCACAGGTATTCATCAGGGATATAGTGAGTTTGGATGGTGTACCAAAGAAGATCATATCAGGCAATGATGTCAAGTTCTCTTCTAGGTTCTGGAAATATTTATTTGCAGGTTTGGCTACAGAGTTGGCCTTTAGCACAACTTATCATCCAGAAAAAGATTGATAGACAGAGAGGGTCAATAGGATATTGGAGGATATGTTGAGGATGTATGTGATGCATTAGCAGCGAAAGTGGGAAGAGTATCTTCCACTGGCAGAGTTTGCCTACAACAATGGGTATCAGGAGTCTTTGAGGATGAATCTATTTGAGGCATTGTATTGGCGGAATTGTAATACTCCCATCAGTTGGAGTGATCTAGTTAACAAGGTGTTGATTGGACTGGACATGTTGACAGAGATGGAACATGAAATGTAGGTAATAAAGAAGAATATGAAGGCAGCACAAGATAGTCATAAATTTATGCAGATCGGAATAGGTTGTTTAAGGAGTTTCAATTTGGGGAACATGTGTACTTGCGCATCAAGCCCAAGAAGATCTCCTTGAGGATTGGATCATGTGCTAAGTTGGCAACTCGGTTTTGTGGACCTTTCAATATTATTGAGAGGATTGGAATAGTAGCTTATCGACTTCACTGCCTCCGACAGTGAAAGTCCATGATGTTTTCCATGTGTCATTTCTTAAAAAGTATGTTAAATATGTTGATCATATAATTTACTAGTATGTATTGCAAGTGGAGCCAGAAGGAGAATTCCAACCAGAACCTCAGTTTATATTGTAGAGAAAGATGCTCATGCTTTGGAATCGATCAATCGAGCAGGTTAAAGTGCAGTGGAAGCACTTTGGGCCCAATGAAGCTACATGGGAGATGGCAGATCAAATGCAGACTATGTATACGTCTTTATTCACTGGTTAAGCGAATGTTTGAAATATGTTTGGTATATGTTTTTGTGTATGTACATGTGTATATGGATGTAAATACCGCCACGAGTTTTGTTATAAATCTCCAATAAGTGGTATGGGTGTCATGTCAGTATGGCTTTCATGTTGTTATGTTGTCATGTTGGTTTGCTTATTAGCAGGTTGATCATTGTAAATACTGCAACGAGCTAAGTTATAAAGATCCAAGGGAATATGTTTTGTTTACATCAGTTTTGTGGTTGTAGGTGTCGTTGAACATCGAGGACGTTGTTCCCCTAAGAGGGAGGGTTTTGTAACAACCCTGGTAAAAAATTCATGTAAAAATTAATAAAGGTAAAATAAGATCTTGGTTATGGGACACATATTCCAAGATGAATGTTGTGAATAAACATAGTGATTTGGATCACTTGTGATTAATTAATGGCTATGGAAATTGGAAAAGGAAATGGCTAAGGCTTTGGAAAGGAAAAATAGAATTTATTTATGAAAATAATGGAAATTAGGAGAAAAGGAAGGTGAAAGGTCACAATTTGCATGTGAGGAGGAAAATGAAGGAAAATAATGGAGAAATGAAGAAAATAGAGGCATCATTAATAAAAAGGCTTATGAGGATCAATTCATGGCTTTTGATCGGTTGAATTTTGGAACTCTCATTTTCTCTCTCTCTCTCATACTCTTGGACACTTAGAGTTTTCTTGGAGCACTCTTGGAGGAGTGTGGCATACTTGGGATTTGGAGCAAGAAGGTAGAGGAAAAGAAGGAAAACGTAAGAGGACATTGGGATCAACAACTACAACGATTTTTCTTGCAGGTACCGAGTTGCATGTGTGATTTCCTTGCTATTTATGGCATGCATTGAATATGCATGTGGTTATTTGGTTATGATTTTTCATTGGCATGGAGGATTGTCTGGATTGACAATGGTTTTGCCTAGCCTTTCCATTTCTTGGATAGCCATGGTGCTCTGGGTTTTACTTTTGTTTTCATGTTGGTTTTCTTGTGTCTTTTCCCATGGGTTGAGTTATTAGTTCCTAGAAGCCTTAGTTGAAAAACGCTCTATAAGCCCTATAAAATCTTGGGTTGAGTTACTAGTCTTGGAAGCCTTGGTTAGACAAATGATATGGAAGCCCTGGTTGGAAAAACTCTCTGGAAGCCCGACGATAGTTATGGGTTAAGTTACTAGTCCTAGAAACCCTGGTTGGAGCAAACACTGTGGAGCCTTGGACGGCTTTGGTAGAGACCAATCTGGTGATGGTTAGCGATGTCCGAATTTGAGGTGGAATCATTGGTTGAGGGTTGAGGTGGATTGGCCTCCGGAAAACCTGGATGGTTTTGGATTGATTTCATTTATGAAATCCCACATTCATGCTTGGAATATGGCACAATGATTACTTACTAAAAGAAAGGTTTGGTTCAGCCTAGTCTATGGTCGGGTGGTTCGTGGAAGTCCCATACCTAGTCGACCTATGCAATCATCAATAAGAGCTCTATTTCTCCTTGGTATTTTATGGGTAAATATACTTGTTTATATGTGGCTTATATGGTTGTTATATCCTTGATATTTCTATCAGTTATATGCTGGTTATGAATGAGTTTTATGACAATGAAAATATATGGCTCTCATCATGTTTTGGTTATCCACTGAATGTACAATGAATATGTGGCTTAATAGATGGTAATGCAATTATTATAGTGAGGCAACAATTCTTCTTAGTGATTCTTAGATCAGCTTGAAACCCCTATGTTGAGATATGTCGTTAAACCTGTAGGATGCATATTTGTGACATGTTTGATGAAATGTTTGTCATGGCGAGTAGGGGTCTAGTCAAGTCCTTTTTTAAGTATTTGCATATGTATCATTGTTTCGATGTTATTTTTCATTTCTGGAAGTTTCATGAAGTTTTGGGCAGTGGCCCGAGTCCTGGCCCTAAAAAGGTGGCACAGAATCCAGAGTCACTGCAATAGAACTACCTGGAAAATTCCCTAGTCCCACACATGCCCTGTTATGGGAGTGACTGGAGGGTACGAGTCACATGCATGCCCATGTCAAGGGAGTGAATGAGGCTTTAATGTAGCAAAATGTTAGTTCTATCATGTGCTAGTCACCTAGATGGGTTGGATGGCTACTGAGGGTTTTGTTGGATGTGTAGAAGGTTAGGTTGGTTGTGCTCTTTCGGTTCTACTTACTTAAATGTTGCATAGGGAGTTGAATCATACCATAGTAACTCTTCATCACATGTTTACCCCTGTTGACCAGTTACTTGGGTAGATGTTGGAGGAGGGTGTTACATGAAGAAGAATCGATCGAGAGTGAGTCACAAGACCTTACCACTCTCCACTGAGAAAAGTCAGTGCAGATGTAGAACCTCAATCAAAGTTGATCCCAGATCAAGTTGTTGAACACCGTGTATCTTATACATAGGGATTACGACAGCACATGATGAGTCCATTAGTAGTGATATGGAACCTATCCACTTTTTCCAACTCATTGGCCAGATGAGAGGTACTTCCCATGAGTCTTATACTTCATGGGTAGGATGTATGTTAGGGCATCAACAGGGGAAGGTGAACCACTTGTCCTACTCATATGCCATAGGATAAGGTGAACCACTCATCCTATGCATATGTCAATCATAGTGGAAGGTGAACCACTCACCCTACACACATGTGTCATCCATCGTAGGGGAAGGTGAACCACTCACCCTACACACATGTCAACCATCATGGGGTATCAGAGGGGAGGGTGAACCACACACTCCATACACAACGCACCAATAGGGGAAGGTGAACAACTCACCCTATAGTCTCTCATAGCTCCAATAAGTACCCCAAGCCCCCAAGATCTCCCAGAGCTCAATGCCCAAATCAAGCGAGAACCTCATTGGAGGGTCTTTCCATGACTCCAAGTCTCTCTTGGAAGGTTAATAATTTTACCTTCCCTAAGGGCTTTGTGAGAATGTCTGCAACATGCTCATCAATCTTGATGTGTTGGAGCCTTATTTCTCCCCATTGTACCATATCCCAGATAAAGTGGTACTTGATATCAATGTGCTTGGAGCAGTCGTGGAACACAGGATTCTCTGAAAGGCAAATCCCACTCTGGTTGTCACAGAATATCACAGTGGTGTCCAACACATGCTCAAACGACTCACTAAAGAGCTTCCTCCACCAAAAAATCTCACAATGGGCCATACTAGTTGCAATGTATTCGACCTCGGCGATGCTTAGAGAAACCGATTTCTGCTTCCTGCTCATCCAATAAATTGAAGCAAACTCCAATGAGAATAAACATCCAAACTTTCTTTTACGATCCACCACACTTCCAGCCCAATCAACATCAGTATAACCATGTAGCCTCAAATTCCCAATAGTGTATCTTAGTCCATAGTTGATTGTGCCACAGAGATATCTCAAGAGATTCTTAGCAACGATCCAATGTATGTGATGAGGCTCAACCATAAATTGACTCAACATATTCACAACAAAGCATGTGTCAAGAAGAAATTTTACCAAGAACATCACGTCCCCCACAAGTTGTCTATATTCAGAAGGGTTTTCCAATTTGGGCCAACAACACTACCACGTAGCTTCTTGAAGTTGAGTTTCATCGAAGTAGACACAAACTTGCAATCCACCATCCCACGTCTCTTGAGAAATTTCACAATGTATTTTCCTTGAGAAAGGAAAATCTCACGTGGATTTTTCCATACCTCCAAGCCTAAGAAGTAGTGCATCAGTCCTAGGTCCTTCATCTTGAACTCGAAAACCAACTCCCTCTTGCATTAATAAATGAGAGGTTTTGCACCTATCAGAAAGAGATCATCTATATAAAGGACCAAAATGAAAGGAATGTCCTTTTCAACCTTGAATTATAGGTTAGGATCAACATCGCTCCTCGTAAATCCCAACCTCATAAGATAGCTATCAATCCTCTCATACCGAACCCTAAGGGCTTTCTTCAAATTGCATACGTGTGTCCTTCAATCTTGTACTTCGAACCCCTGAGGTCATTCCAAGTAGGCTTCCTCTTTAAGCGAGCTATGCAAGAAAGCAGTCTTAACGTCCATTTGATGTTGGTTCCATCCTTGAGCGGCTGAAAGAGTAATAATATATCATATAGTGGTATATCAGGAAACCGATGCAAATATTTTGTCATAGTCCACTCTTTCCTTTTGAGAGAAGCCTCGAGCAATGAACCTTGTCTTGTATTTCTTAGCACTCCCATCTGCTCCATGTTTGATTTTGTATAGCCATTTTGAGGTGACCACGGACTTGTCCTTCGGTCTAGGCACCACATCCCAAACATCATTTTTCATGATAGATTCATACTCTTCTTTCATCGCATCCTTCCAGACTTGGTGATTTACAACTTCTTTAAATGTGCATGGCTCAATGTGAAAAATAGTACTCATAGTAGCTAAGTTCCCTTTGTACCTGTTCGACATATTACTTTCATGAAATGTCCCTCTTAGAGAAATATGTCTTTTCTAAGCATCTTTTAGAGTATCTTTTAGACACAAAGTCATTTCCTTGAGGTAGAGGGATAACCAGGAGGTGGAGGTTCATATGTCGGAGGTTCATACTGTTTTTCTGCAGCATCATCATTATTCTTCCTTGGAATGGGGAGATCCCTAGCTTTCCCAAGGGCAGTGTCTTCATCGAAGGTAAAATCATGGCTTACTTCCACATCTCTTTAACCAGACACATAGATTCTATATGCCTTTGAATTTTCATTGTAGCCCACAAATGTACCTTTCTTTCCAGATTCTTCCAACTTGTTTCTTTTCTCTTTAGGCACACGAAAATATACAAGACAACCAAATATTCTAAAATGAGAAACATTAGGTTTCTTACTAGAGAATACCTCCTAGGGAGTTTTTGTAGAGGCTATAACCACCCTCCAAAATTTTGGCCTACACTTAATTTCGGAGCCTCCCTTGGGAGCTTCTCTTGATGACTATGCACCCTCAGGTTCACTCCGTGAGCCTGTGGGAGACTTTGCATCTGCCTTGCTCGTTCATTCCACCCAAGTTTCTGCATGTTAGTGTTTAATCCATGCTTGAGACCATGTTCTGGTTATGCTCAAGGTCTTCACTTCGTGTGTACTTGTTTTTTTCGCTATGAAAGCATCTTTCGCACTCACACATAGAGTCACATTCACTGTCGCACAAGCGTCGTAATGGTCGATCAATGATCAATCACAAGTGTCGTGCTTGTCGCTTGCACTATTGATCAGTCATGTTGAACATGTGTGTCTGGATGTTTTGAGTCGTTTCATCGTCGAGTCATCGTTTGAGTCGTTTCATCGTTTGAGTCATTTTGTTTCATCCTCCTATCTGACAGTCATCATCCCACCATCGACTCGATCAACTTTCACTTGGAACATAACAGAAGCACCAAGCAAGTATTTCCAAGCTACACTGATCGCAAGAAATCCAATCAGCTTTCATGCTGACCACCCAGACGGTCGGACTCGACAGCCACCCCGGGACTCACTCCCCTCAAAAATTGTGCAGAGGCTATTGACTTTGCCCATTCTGCTGACTGAGTAAATTGTGCAGACAAACTGGACAGACGCCAAGTTCCTATCCCTGTCTCCCTCAGAAAATTGCGTAGTTTTCCCAGTCAGTCCTCCCGACAGCCGACCGACTGCTCATCCAGGAAATTGCGCAGCTTTCATGAGCAGACCTTCCAATAGATAGCAACCCGCTTAGCTCAGAAACTGCGCAGAGATGATCATCAAGCCAACCTGTCAGTTGTAGTGCAGTTTTCCTCACCAGTAGCTCCTAACAGCAGACTGCCAGCTCCCTCCAAGAATTGCGCAGTTTCTACTGTCAAGCACCTAGCAGCTGACTGCATGTTCCCATTGGGAATTGCGCAGTTTCTGCTACCAGTGACCCAACAACCAACTACCAGTTCCCTCTGGGAATTGCACAGTTTTGACTGCCAGGCTCTCGGCCAATTCCTTCCAAAAACTATGCAATTTATGTCTATCGATCCTCTTTGCAACCTGACTTATTCCTCCAGAAAATTACCAAATTTTCCTTCCAACCCTTACTGCCCGCTTGTTCCGAAAACTGTGCAGATTTTGCCTACCTTGCCTTCCTATAGCCCAAACTATCCCTCCCAAAATTTGCACAATTTTTCCTTCCAGCCGAGTCGAACCTTGCGGACAGTCATTGTTGACTTGGATTTCCCATCGTCATCACTAAGTGACTCTTGCACAATTTTCATCAGCAATGCCTAGAGCCATCATCTCGCTTCGCAACCTTGCTACCTCTCTCGGTCACCTGCATCCGAGATGATCATATGTCATGGTAGACTAGGAGGTTTTTGGATTTGATGTCATCTCGTCATGAGTGATTGTTGGCACAGGTACACTAACAAACATGGCGCGACAATGAAAGGGATGAATGAAGGGAGCACATGCAGAAGGACAAGTTCACCAATGGATGAACGAATGATGCATGCGAAGAGATGTTCGTCTGAATGCATACTCATGCAAAGATGTGTTTGCAGATGGACGGGTGAGAAAACATGCAAGATGTGCTCACGGACGGACAAACGAACGAGCATGCACCTTTCGCAAATAGATGAGCCTGTCAAGCCTTCCAACATGCAAACAAGGAACAACGTGCCAAAGCATCATCAAGCTAAACAAAGACCATCGAAGACTCCATACACTTTGCCATGTGAAGGTGAATATGCACTACACCATGAAGACATCCATCACCTAACAAAATTGTAGCTCGACATGCACTCCAGCAGCAGCGCGAATGTACCATCATTATCATGTCGAGTCATGTCATGAGTCATTTCACCCACATCTCTACTATGGATTATGTTTTCGATCAATGTAATGTAACGTGGAAGTCCAAGAGACCCACTTGTTGTACAAAGAGTCATGCAAATTCAAAAAGTCATGGAAGTCAAACAGTCATAAGGGTATTTGAACAACCACAAGAGTCAGTTTCACCCTTGGCTATAAATACCCCCCTCATTTGTACATGAAAGGACTTTTCACCTCAGCTCCTCCCACATAGCCAAGAGAGTCTGTAATCTTTTCTTTGAGGAGTAAGTAGTGGCTCCAATGCCCCACTCATAGGGTTAGTGATGTATGGTGTAATGATGTGTCTTGGAACTTTCACTTAATTCAAAATCCTGCTAGCAGGCCAGCACGTTTTCACACATGTATTGTAACTGTTGTAAAACTAATCTTGAACACTTGTAATGCATGTTGGTTTACCCTGTGTTGAACACTTGAACTATTTCACTTGTTGTAATACATAATCTGTTAATGGAAATGTGTTGCATATCATGTTAACGTTGTCTCGCCCATGGTGGCTATCTCCCCGGACATCAAACAGACCTTTCCGATAAAGCTTGCTATAACAATTGTTGCACCCGTTGTGACTGCCGCATCCGTGTGGACTACTCCTCTGGAAGCTGTGCATGTCCTGTTGTGTTGTGTGTTCCTAGTCGAGTTGGGAATTCATCCCAACCAACTTGGGACTCACTCTCACCCTCTCCCCTTACAGTGAAAGAACCATTGACACAAGTACACTAGAATTCACTAGGCATGTAAACCTCACTTCTTGAAGGAAAAGCAGACCACTCTCTTGTGCTGACAAGCAAGAGTTGAGGCAAACCCTTAAGATAATGGCAACTGGGCCATCATACCAGATGGGACTCCCACACTAAACGATGTGAGGTCTATTTGGGACTTCATATAGGGATGATCCCATGAATGTTGGCGGGTCCAACACCATCAACATTTCTGGGGCTACAAGGAGGGGAGCCAATTGTATATGGATGAACATCCCCTCACACTCATTCATAAACCATCTGGTCAAGGTAGTAGCTCGCACTCCCTCTCACCTACACGTGACTCTGTAGTTGGTTACTCCTCACCTCCCAGGATTGAACACGAGATTTTGTATCATCAACTTTGCTCTATCCATCCCATCACTTGCCAGTTCGCGAAAGCAGTCAAATTTATCCTAGGCATACAACATCTTTCGTATGCATTAAGGAAGCCAAAATCCACTCCCACAGGAGTTGTTGTATCATCAGTGGAAGAAGTAGTCCTTGCCACACTTAAAGGTCTGGAAGAAGCTATTGAAGATGAAGAGGAACCTCTGGTCTTCCGGCAAGGCGAACAAGACTCTTTTGTGATCTTGGGATTAGACTCTGGTACAGGAGGCGGGGGTGGAGACAAAGCGATAGACTCAGAGACGGAACCATAAGACTCTGAAAGAGAGGAAGAGGGTGAAGAGGAAGAAGAGATGGCTGACCTAAATATTGAATGGATGACTCAGTGACCATTGGCTCTCCAGGCTGTTTTGCACAAGATGTCGAACTGAGCGGAGATAATGAACATCAAGTTCAACCCTGACAGTGCGATGAAGGTGGAAGACCACTTAGAAAACTTCTACCTACAGCTGCAGACCCTTGAGGTACGGTTTGACGACGTAGCATGTAGATTTTTCCCATGTACCTTGGATGGTCGCGCAGTTGCATGGTATCACAACCTTCCACTGAACTCTATACAAAACTGGGGTGCATTCAAACGCATGTTCCTTGAGAAGTTCGTTGACGACAAAACCCCAGCCATGCTACTTAAAGATTTGGGAAGCCTCAAGATGGAGGGAAAATAAAAAGTAAAAGTATTCAATCGGAGGTTTACACTTATCCTAAACAAGTTTGCAGCGGACACTAATCCTCATGACTCCATCATTGTTGATTACTACACGTTCTCACTACCAACCAACATTTTGTAGTTTTCCAAGTGAGTTGCGAAACCAATAGTCTTGGAAAGCTGTGAAGAGGCTACTGTTGTTGAAAAAGACCTGCGCGCAATCAGAGTCATCAAGGATGAAGAATCAACGAAGGAATCCAAGGATGCGAGCAGGAAGCCCCAAGCAATGGTGAGAAAGGGTAGTGAAAAGGAAGCAACCGATAATGAGACCCTCACTCGCCTTGTCAAGAACTTGACTACGGAAGTGTCCGAGCTCAAACAACGGAAAACAAACACATTTGCAAGCAGCCATCTGCCCAGACAAAGACAGGCGAGTAGCTCATCAAGAAACAACTAGTTTGCTTCAAAAACTGCGCAGAAGCCTGTGTTCCAAATTGAACAATGCGCAGATCCTAAGTTTTGTTCCTTCCACAAAGAGCACCACCCAGAGAACTCTTGTTCGGACTGGAAGCGATTCATTAGATCTATCTTCAGTCATACACTCAATGCGGAAAGAAATATGCAGGAGCAGCCATAAGAAATTGATGATGACGAAGAGGTTGCACCTAATGAAGCATCAAGTTCTGGGCATGTGATAAATGCATATTGTGCTTGTAAGTAATGTCGAAGACGAATGCCGAGAAGCAACCCCAAAAGCAAAATGATCGTTACAATCTTAGGAGTAAAGGGGCTCCCCCCACACTTGGGGAAATGCAAGAGAAGGTGAGACTAATGAGGAAGGTCGATCCACCGGCCGCCCCAAAGTAGAAAACAATAAGCAAGTTCAGGAAGACAGCGGCAAACAAGAGTACATCCATGAGAAGCAAGCTTCAAAACACTTCCCCGAATAACACAAACATTCGTTACACCCCGTAAACCTCGGTGAGTCTACCACCTGTAGACTATAACATTGTTGATGACATGAAGAAAACTCGAGCGAACATCAGTTTTTTCAAGTTAGCCAAGGTCTAGAGTCAACGAGATATCCTGCTACGTGCAATAGGACAAACAACAATGGAAAATGCAACCTCTATCGGCAAGGGAGCAAGCACACCTCTCGAATCACTTTCCACTGTGATTAATACACTCCAGATGGAAGAAGAAAACTCAGGTTGCCCCCCATTCCTACTTTTATTTCAAGTTTTTAACTACAATGTTCACAACTGCTTGGTTGATTCTGGTGCGGCAACCAATGTCATGATGCTCTCCATCGCTAGGAAGATCAATGCTCAATGGAGCGAGACATCCAGGTGAATTATCCAACTTGATCGGACATCAATACCAGCCATTGGTGAATTGCAAGACATGATCATCTGATTATCTCATGATAGTCGAGTCCACCAATGCATCAACATAGTCGTTGTGGACATACCATAGGCATATGGTCTATTACTCAGTAGAGACTAGTCCAGCAAGCTAGATGGATATTTTTCTACAGACTAGTCTCACATGTGGCTTCCGTACAAGGGAAAATGCAACCAAATCCGGGTGTTATCTGAGAGGTATATGAAACACAATTTCACTCCCCTTAACGGCGAGAACGAACCATTGGCCTTCGCAGAACTCATGTTTGGCAACTGCCTTCTAGAAACAACACTCGAGTGTTATCCTGCATGGCCAGCTCCAACCTCATCAGACACATAGTTGGGACTCCTTCCTTGCCCAACTAATGGTAATGAAACATGTACAATTCATTGTACTAATAGTTGCAGTAGTAGCAGCAGCAGTAGTAGCATCAGTACAAGCATGTCAAACGGTCCGTGTATAAACAAGTTGTGGGCCATGGATTTTGATGAATCAAAAACATATGATGGCTCAAGGATCGGGTATAGCTCAGTTGCCCAAAACAACAAAAAATGCATGACTTCAAGCTATTTGAGGTTCAAATGCACAAACAACATCGCTGAGCACGAAGCACTCGTGTTGGGATTACCAAGAACCCTCAGCCTCAACATGGTCGCACTCAAAGTAGCACTACACTTCGCGAACAATGTTGATACTTTCAAGAACATAACAATTGATGAAGGTAAGCACGAGAAATCTCTGAAAACTGCAGCTAAGGGAAAGAAAGGCAACCCCATCCCCGAGGGGTTGGGTTCTATCAACAAGCTCTATGATTTGCAAAACTTTGGTCAAGGACCAAGAAATAGTAGAACCCACAAGCACGCCACTACGAACGAACAAAGCAACCTGGGGACCAGTCACAATTTGAAGATGGTGAATCTTGGTACAAACTGCGTGCCACAGTAGTGGTTAGCTTTTGACCACCTGATCAAACAGTACCAGGATGTGTCCACGAGGGTAGATGACGACCTGAGTACATACGACACGCAAATAACCCAACACGGGATTCCAGGTAAAGGAGGAGCCAAACCATTGTAGCAAAATTTAGGTAAAACACATATGTCGTTTGAACTCCTTATACAGAAAGAATTGACTAAATTGTTGGATGTTTGGGTTACTTGCAAATTTCATTATCATACTTGGGTTTCTAATTTAAATTCCGCACATAAGAAATCCGGGAAAATCCGCTTATGCATTGATTTCAGGAACTTGAACCGTTCCCAGAATAAAAACAACTACCCTGTTCCATCATCCGAGCCTATGTTGTATGCAGTACCTGAAGCAGTGGTGTTGTCTTCACTTGAAGGTTTCTTCGAATACCACCAGGTTCCGGTAGCAAAGCCCGATGGACTTACACTGGTCCACGAGAATCTTGGCCCACACACATATCATCTGCAATCACTTGATGGGAGGATTGACAACCTTCCTGTCAACGGCCAAGATCTCAAGCATTACTTTCAGTAGGTCGGGCCGCGCCCGTGCCATGTACATAGTCTGCTTGCTTCTTGTTGTTTTCATCTTGTTTGCTTTGCTTATTATCTTTGTTTTTACTTTGTTTAATTCTACTTATTATTTTTGTTTACGTTTGTTTTGTCTGCTTGGTATATTACTATTTTTGTTTCCGGAAATAAGTGTTACTGACTACTACGTTCTGGATTTTGAATAGAGTATGTGGCTGAAATTTGAGGAGACTTGTGACACTACAACACTTGGCTAGTCTTGTGTCTGCCTTCTCTATGCTTGGTTGAAACCTTTGGCCGATGGAGTCTTAACGGAAAATACAAACCATCTGCAAGGGAAGTTTTGGTCCAACCATGAACCTATGTCCACACTGGGAAGCCCCATGCATGTACTCAGCCTTCTATGCTGTGTGTTCAAGCTCATCCAACTAGTATAAACGAAGAAGGGGAAAATCTATACAATCAAACCTATGTCAGGGTCGTACATGCTTCTCTGAAGGAACAACCTCTTCTTCTCTAAATAAGTTGAGATCCCTCTTCTGCCCCAAAAATAAATAAGTGCCTATGCACAGTCCTCTTGAAAAATACAAAGGCAAAAGAAGAGAAAGGATTCCTGCACAGAGAGGTGAAGCATGCAACTCCACTGGGGTACTGTCCAGGCTCGCTGGAAGTGAAGCAATGTGTGTGTTCCTGCGTGACTCCGTCGGGGTACTGTCCAGGCCTACTGGCAACAGAGCAACACCAGAGATGAAAACTTGTACTCTGAAAATATTCAACTCGAGAGCTAAACTACCCTTCCCAGATTTGAAACACTGAGATCCAAGCTGAACTTTTGATTTTGTTTGATTGAGTTTGCAAAGGGTGAACCATGTATGTCCATGGGGTAAGTGGGGAAGCCAAATTAACCCGTGCAGCGATTCAATACTCCCCGAAAGACCAAGGCCCTGTGCTATCAATGAACCAAAACAGAGAAGCTGGAGTTCTACCAGTGTGTCACCAAGTGTTGTAGCGGCTACAAACACCCTAAAAAAATTTGGCCCACAACTAATTTCGGAGCCTCACTTGGGAGTTTCGCTTGATGACTATGCACCCTCAGGTTCACTTTGTGAGCCCATGGGAGTCTTTGCATTCGCCTTGCTTGTTCATTCCACCTAATTTTCTGCATGTTGGTGTCTAAGTCATGCTTGCGACCATGTTTTGGTTATGCTCAAGGTCTTTGCTTCGTGTGTACTTGTTGTGTTCACTATGAAAGCATCTGTCGCACTCACACACGGAGTCACATTCACTGTCACACAAGCATCGTCACGATCGATCAACAATCAATCATGAGTGTCACGCTTGTCGCTTGCACTATCGGTTAGTCATGTTGAACATGTGTGTCTAGATGTTTTGAGTTGTTTCGTCGTCGAGTCATGTGAGTGTGTGTTTGCATGATCACCTATGCATCTTTCAATCGTTCACACACTTAATCATTTTGCTGAAGTTATGACGACCATGTCAGGCCAGGCAGTAACTCCTCAAAGAAAAATTGATTCGTATATCTTATTCCTTCAGGTTGGTCTTCATTATATACATGAGGGAGAGACTGTTCACTTCATCTCCTGATGACTGTTCATATTACATATTTATTTATTTACATTATATTCACCCAATCCTAATGATTAGGTGTCAAAATTCCCCCCCTTAATATGAAGGGATGTTGGTGAGTCCAAGCATCATTCTGAATCGTTCAAGCTTTTCTCTTCCAAGCGCTTTGGTGAAGATGTCTGCAATTTTCTCATTAGTGGAACAATGACGAAGATGGATTGTTTTGGCCTCAACATGATGTTGAATCAGATGATATTTAGTATTGATATGCCTCGTTCGATCATGGAACTTTGGGTTCTTGGCCAACTTTATTGCAGAGGTATTGTCAATCATGAGTGGAGTTGATTGTACTTGTTTTACCTGCAAATCTTCAAGAATTTTCCTGAGCCACACAATTTATTTTGTTGCTTCAGCTGCTGCCACGTATTCTGCTTCTGTTGTAGAATCTGCCGGAACTGATTGTTTGTGTGATCTCCAGGAGACAACTCCTGATCCAAGACTCATAGCATATCTTGAAGTAGATACCCCAGTTTCTTTGTCTCCATCGAAGTCTGAGTCAGAGTATCCAATCAAGCTGAAGCCGTCCACCTGTGTATACTTGATTCCAAAGTCTTGAGTTCCCTTCAAGTACCTTAGAACTCTTTTTGCAGCAGACCAATTTCCCTCACAAGGCTTTTGCATAAACCTGGAGAGGATTCCAACAACAAGCGAAATGTCTGGTCTGGTAGTAGTTAGGTAGTTGAGACTTCCTACAAGCTGTCTATACTTTGTTGCATCCTCAAATTCTTTTCCTTCAATAGATTTGAGCTTTAAGTTTTGTTCCATTGGAGTAGTAAGAGGATTTCATTCTGTCATGCCAAACCTATTCAACAAATCTCCAATGTATTTCTTTTGAGAAAGAAATATGGACTTCGGATGTTGGGTTACTTCAATACCAAGATAGTAATGAACATAGCCCAAATCAGTCATTTCAAAACTTTCCCCAATTCCTTCTTTATGGATGCAATGTAGCTTTCATTGTTCCCTGTCATTAAAAGATCATCTACATATACCACAAGATATACAATTGCTTTGCCAACTTTCTTGACAAATAAAGTTGCATCATCAAGATCATAATGTTTGAAATTGAGTTTCAGAAGATGCTCTGTTAGTTTTTCATACCAGGCTCGCGGTGCTTGTTTGAGGCCATACAAGGACTTCACAAGTTTGCATACTTTATGTTCATGTCCTTTCACAGCAAATCCTTCAGGCTGGGACATAAAAACATTCTCTTTTAGATCTCCATTCAAGAAAGCAGTTTTTACATCCATTTGATGGACTTTCCAACCGTTCTGAGTTGCTAGGGCAAAGAGTGTCCGGATGGTAGCCCATTTTGCTGTGAGGGAAAAAGTCTCCTCATAATCGACCCCTTCCTTCTGTGCAAAACCTTTTGCCACAAGCCTAGCTTTGTGCTTGTCAAGTGCACCATCAGCTTTATACTTGTTCTTGTAGACCCACTTGCAGCCAATTGGTTTGATTCCTAATGGAGGATCAACCAGCTTCCAAGTGTCGTTCTTTATGAGGGCATCATACTCCTTTTGCATTGCTTCTTTCCATTCATCATGAGAAGCAGCTTCTTTGAAGGAAGTTGGTTCAAAATCTGTAGACAAGTTCAATTCATAATCATAAGAAACATCCATATCAACAGGTGAATTAGAGTCATCTACATCACCTCCATTTTGCCGGTTTGAATTTCTAGTTCATGTCTTTCCAACCTCATCAGGATGAACACTTTCAAGTGTCTTTGTCAACAACTTTGGGGGACCTTTCTCAAATGGTCCAGGCTACTCCGTTGATTGAGTTGGGACTGAATCAAGATTGAGTCTCCCAATTCTATCAATCACATCACTTAAAGCATCATCCGTTGTTGGATTTTCATGCGGGGGAGAGTGTTCTTCAGAAGAAGATTCCACATGTTGATCTAATATAGGAATCCCCCCTTCAAGGTGTGGAATCTGATAATCAAATTCTTAAAATGATTTCGCTTTTGCGAATCTATCCAAGTGATCAAGTTGTCGCTCAACAACATTGTCAATTTTGGATGATTCAAGAAAAATTACATCTCTAGATACAACAAACATTTTATTTACTTCATCATAGAGACGGTATGCTTTGGAGGTATTTGAATACCCCAGGAAGATACACTTACGACTTCTTGCACCAAGTTTGTTTCTATGTACCTTTAGTATCAAGGCATAACAGGTGGAACCAAAGACCCTGAGATGCTTTACCGAAGGAACATGTCCATACCACATTTCATATGGAGTCTTGTTTCTAATAGCATTAGATGGACATCTATTCTTTATATATGCAACACATAGAACAACATCAGCCCAAAACATTATCTTTACATTTTTGAAGAAGAGCATGGATCGTACCATATTTAAGATTTTCCTATTCATTCTTTCAGCTACACCATTCTGTTGGGGATTATAAGGTACAAATTTTTGATGTTTGATCCCATGTTGGCGAAGATAGTTTTCAAATTCATTTGATGTGTATTCTTTTCCATTATCAGTGCGAATAGACCCAATATGAGATTGTGAATCATTTTCAATCCATTTATGAAAGTTCTTGAATGTTTGAAAAGCATCATATTTTTTCTTCAATAAATAAACCCAACACATTCTGGTGTAGTCATCAATAAATGTCATCATATATTTATTTCCATTTGCAGAAGGAACAGGCATTGAACCACATAAATCTGAATGAATGAGTTCAAGTTTTCTATGTGCTCTTGAATGTGAACCATGAAAAGCTTGTTTGCTATGATTTCCTAGAATACTAGCATCACATTGCTTAAATTTCCTAGGAATCGTAGGCAAACCAACAACACCATTTTTCTTCAACAAGCGGAGGTTGTCATAGTTAAAATGTACAAATCTAGCATGATATAATAAACTTGATGGAAGTGTACCTTCTTCATAATGAGAATTGTATGAGAAATGTTGTGCACGAGCAGAGGTACCTTGCAACTTGATAAGCCTTTCTTCTTCTATTCCCCTCATGACAAGTGAGTGGTCAGATGCTTTTCTCACCTCAAGCTTGCCATCAAACATATGAATGGAGTGACCTTGCTAGCGGATGTGAACCAAGGACAACAAGTTTCTCTTCAGTTGTGGGAGATATAGAACATGGTGCAAAAGAAAGTCTGGAAGACCAGGCAATTTAAGCCTAATTGTGCCAAGCCCTGATGGCTTGATTTTTGATTGGTTTGCAAAGTATACTGCTCCATCAACATTGTCAATAAATTCTTCAAAAAAATCTTTTCTAAGAGTCACGTGGCAAGTTGCTCCTGAATCAAGCAACCAATCATTTTTCCAAGAAGCAAGTGAAGCATTAAATAAATCTTCATTTACTCCAATATTACATTGTGCCACAACATAATGAGTAGATTCAGGTGCTTTACCTTTGTCTGTATCATCAATTTTACCTTTATGTTGGTTTCTTTGCTGCTCAATTTTGTCCCATGGTAACTTGCATGTAGAGGCATCATGTGATCCATTTCTTTTGCAACGTATGCAGTGCAAATCTGTCTTTTCTCCTTGAGAGTGTCTGCCCCCCTACCTCTGAAATATCTTCCTCTTCCTCTTCGACTACCTCTTCCTCTGGAAGAATCTTTAGCATGATTTTTTTCTTTATGAGCAAGGCACACAACCTCTTCAGACGATTCAGGGGCTGTTTTCTTTCCAAAAGCTTTCTCTCTTTCAGCAAACTTTTTCACAAGAGAGTCAAAGGTGATATCTTTGAGATTTCCATTTGCTTGCAATGACTCAAGATAATTGGAGTAAGTAGAATAAAGTGCCTTGAGAAAAGCGATAAGAGGAATATCCAATTCAACCTTAGTGGATTTGATAAAATGCATTATAGACTTTACTTCAGATGCAAGAGTAAGAGAATCATTATTTTGCAGTTCAAGAGTGAAGAGTTTAATCATGAGTTGAACAACTTCAAGTGCAAAATGTGAGTCATAGAGTTATTTCAGCTTTTGTAAGGCTTCAGAAGCAGTTGGAGAAATATGGCGACTCACCTCTTCATTTATAGATGTTGCGATTAATGCATAAGCTTTGTTGTTCTTGTTTTCCCAAATGACGAGCTCTTTGTCTGATGTAGGTTGTCTGGCTCCTTGTCTCCGTCTCCAACACACACTCCTTTCCACAACTCATTGAAAATGAGTGTGTGTTTTATCATCCAGGACCACTCAGGATAGTTCTCTTTGCCAATGAGAACTATTCCCACGATGGATATGATTGAATGCATACTGTAACAAAAAAACTTCTGCTACAAAACTCTTACTCTTAATGGGAAAAAAATATAGTTCTGATATGACTGGACAGAAAACTCAACTTGACAGCAAATGTCAATACTCAAGACATATATATCGGCACTATTCAAAATATATATTAGTTTCTTTTTACATTGATCACCCAATGTAGCCCTTTGAAAAAAAGTTTAACACACAACGGAGATTTTAAAATATGCTCAAAATCAAGGCTCAACTCACATCATAGGACAACACTTCAAAGGTAGCGTACCAAAACAGTTCAATATGCCATGTATATTCAACGCATGGCTCAACTCACATACGCATTTAACATATTTTACATGCCATGAACAGCATACCAAAACAACGTTCAACGTATGGCATTAATCACATTTTACAAGCCATGAACAGCATACCAAAACAGCGTTAATACAATGCCAAAAACCTCAGCGTTATAGTACCAGCGTGAAGATGCTAGCCAACCATTCACAATTCCATGCCAGCGTTAATATAATGCCAAAAACTTCAACACATTGGATACCATGTCAGCGTAAATACAATGATAGCAAGTCGGACCAGCTTTACAATGAAATCACCATATCAGCATATCTTGTCATGTAAAATCGATTTAAAATAAAAATCATACCCCTAGATCTTTAGTCATAAATTCTGTGGATATAGAATTAGGTTTCTGGCAAGGGAAGGCGAAGCAGTTACGAAACATAACCTGATCTCTAAATCTTTAGAATTTTTTTCGGCTTTCACCACAGGATTAGATTTCTTGATCTCCAGATGCCCGGCCTCCTTGTAATCAAACGAGCATCCATGCTTGTCCGAATATCGGTGCAAAGAACAGAAAACATAACCGCACTCACACTTGAAACCCGTCAATCCCACACGCTTCCTGCAAGATTGGCATCGGTTCGGAGCCCTCACCGGCTCTTCGGAAGACACAGAATTCCCATCATCTGAGGATGACCCAACAACTTCAGCAAGGTTTCGAAGGGTATAAAGGATATTTTATTCGGAGCTGCATTCTCTAGGCGTTCACCACAAGGGTTCATTCAACGCAGAGAAACAAAGGGCGGAATGGTTATGCGTTAGACAGTGGCAGCGATTATGCGTTAGATAGTGGCAGCGACTACAGAGTGGCGGCGACTGTGGAGGGGACAGAGAGCGCAGTAGACAGTGGACAGAGAGCAGTTGGCAGAAGGGAGTTACAACTATTTTGGGAGCTCGCTCTGATACCATGTCAAGCCAGGCAGTAACTCCTCAAAGCAAAATTGATTTGTATATCTTATTCCTTCAGGTTGGTATTCATTATATACATGAGGGAGAGACTGTTCACTTCATCTCCCGATGACTGTTCATATTACTTATTTATTTATTTACATTATATTCACCCAATCCTGATGATTAGGTGTCAACAGACCAGACTCCCCTCTAATAGCCGGACCATCACCCCGCCATCGACTCGATCGACTGTCACCTAGAACAGCGCAGAAGCACCAAGCAAGTCTTTCCAAGTTGCGTTGATCACAAGCAATCCAATCAGCTTTCAAGTTGACCACACAGACAATCGGAGTCGGCAGCCACCCTGATATTGACTACCCTAAAAAGTTGCGAAGACGCTACTAACCTTGCCCGCTCTGCTGACTGAGGAAATTACGCAGACAGGCCGGACAGACTCCAAGTACCCGTCTCTGTCTCCCTCGGAAAATTGCGTAGTTTTCCCAGTCAGTCCTCCCGAAAGTCAACCAGCTACGCATCAAGGAAATTGCACAGTTTTCATGAGCAGGACTTCTGCTAGATAGAAATCTGCTCAACTCAGAAATTACGCAGAGATGATCAGCAGGCCAGCCTGTCGGACTTAGTGCAGTTTTCCTCACCAACAGCTCCTAGCAGCAGACTGCCAGTTCCCTCCAGGAATTGCACAATTTCTACTGCCAAGCACCCAACAGTTGAATGCTTGTTCCCCTTGGTAATTGTGCAATTTCTAGTGCCAATAACCCAGCAACCAACTGCCAGTTCCCTTTAGGAATTGCGCAGTTTTGACTACCACGCTCCCGGCGAGTTCCTCCCAAAAACTGTGCAATTTCTGCCTGCTGATACTCCTTGTAACCTCGCCTGTTCCTCCACACAATTACGCAAATTTTGCCTTCCATCCCCTATTACCCGCTCGTTCCTGAAACTGTGCAGATTCTGCCTACCTTTCCTTCCTACAACCCGGATTGCCCCTCACAAAATTTGCACAATTTTTCCTTCCATCCGAGCCGGACCTCGCGGATAGTCACTGTCGACTTGGATTTCCCATCTTCATCACTCAGTGACTCTTGCGTAGTTTCATCAGCAGTGCCCGAAGCCATGATCCCTCTTTGCAACCTTGTTGCCTCTCCTGGTCACTTGCATCTAAAATGACCATATGTCATGGTAGACTAGGAGGATTTTGGATTTGATGTCATCTCGTCATGAATGACTACTAGAACGGGTACACTAACAAACATGACGCGACAATGAAAGGGATGAACGAAGGGAGCACATGCAGAAGGATAGGTTCACCAACGGACGAATGAACGATGCATGCGAAGAGATGTGTTCGCGAACGGATAATCATGCAAAGATGTGTTCACAGACGGATGGACAAGCAAACATGCAAGATGTGCTCATGGACGGATGAACGGACGAACATGCACCTATTGTGAACAGATGAGCCTATCAAGCCTTCCAACATGCAAGCAAGAAACACCGTGCCAAAGCATCATCGATCGAAACAAATACCATCGAAAACTCCACACACTTTTCCATGCGGAGGTGAAAATGTGCTACACCATGAAGTCATCCATCACCTAGTAGCATTGTAGCTCGACATGCACTCCAACAGCAGCACGAATGTACCAGCACTATCATGTCGAGTCATGTCATGAGTCATGTTTCCCACATCTCTACTATGGGCTAAGTTGTCAATCAATTTCATGTAACGTGGAAGTCCAAGAGACCCACTTGTTGTACAAAGAGTCATGCAAAGTCAAAAAGTCATGGAAGTCAAATAGTCATGAGTGTAGTCGAAAAACCACAAGGTTCAGTTTCACCCTTGGCTATAAATACCCCCCTCATTTGTACATGAAAGGAATTTTCACCTCAACTCCTCCCACATAGCCAAGAGAGTCTATAATCTTTTCTTTGAGGAGTAAGTAGTGGCTCCAACGCCCCGCTCATGGGGTTAGTGATGTATGGTGTAATGATGTGTCTTGGAACTTTCGCTTAATTCAAAAGCCTGCTAACAAGCCAGCACGTTTTCACACATGTATTGTAACTGTTGTAAGACTAATCTTGAACACTTGTAATGCATGTTTCTTTAACCTGTGTTGAACACTTGAACTATTTCACTTTTTGTAATACATAATCTGTTAATGGAAATGTGTTGTATATGTTGTTAACGTTGTCTCGCCTGTGGTGGCTATCTCCCCGGAAATCAGACAAACCTTTCGCATAAAGATTTCTGTAACAATCATTTTACTCGTTCGGACTCATCCATTGAGTGTTGTACGTGTTATCTTACCTTGTGTGTTGTGACTGCCGCATCCGTGTGGACTGCTCCTCTGGAAGTTGTGCACGTCCTATTGTGTTGTGTGTTCCTAGCCGAGTTGGGACTTCATCCCAACCAACTTGGGACTCACTCTCACCCTCTCCCCTTACAGTGAAAGAACCATTGACACAAGTACACTAGCATTCACCAAGCACACAAACCTCACTTCTCGAAGGCAAGCAAACCACTCTCCTGTGCTGACAAGCAAGAGTTGAGGCAAATCCTTAAGACAATGGCAACCAGACCATCATACCGGATGGGACTCCCACACCAAACGGTGTGAGTTCTAGTTGGGACTTCATACCGGGGTGATCCCCTAAATTTTGGCGGGTCCAACACCGTCAACAGGAGTCTTGAAATCCAACGCTTGATGCGGGCTCCTATTTTGAACATACATGACAATGTTGGAAACTTCTCCCCATAAAAACTTTGGTAGACCTTGATCATGGAGCATGGAACATGTGGCTTCCATGATTGTTCAATTATTCCTTTCAGTAACTCCATTTTTCTCAGGAGTGTATGGAACGGTTGTCTCCCTATCAATGCTAGCCTCCCTGCAAAATTCATTGAATTCATTGGATTCATATTTGATTCCATTTCCGGTCCTCAATATTTTGATATTCTTCCTTGTTTGATTCTCCACCAAGGATTTTAAAGAACGAAACCATTTGACCACTTCATCGTTCTTCTTCAAGAAGTAGATCCATGTTTTGTGAGAAAACTCATCCACAAAAATTGCATAATATAAGTATCCTCCCAATTATGTTCCAGGAAACATACCAGATAGGTCAGAATGGACCAATTGAAGAATATCGGTAGTTTGGATTTGACTTGAAGGAATGGTCTAGACTCCCTATAAGTTTCCCAGGTGCACAACCCTGACAAACTCCTTCATGGTTCATGGTCAAATCCGGCATACCTGTGACCATCTTCCTTACCCTAGGTAGGCTTTGTAATGAAGGTGGGAAAATATCCAGTGCCATAAATGCGATTGAAGTGAAGCATCACAAGTTAAGGCTCCCAAAGGACTTCCTCCAACTTGATAGAGACCATAAACCCCAAATCCACGTGTAAATGCATCTTTAGGGTTTATTTTCCAAATACGTACCTTTTCATCAATGAATGCTACCTTGAAGCCTTTATCTTCCATCGCATAAATAGACACCAAGTTATCCTTTAGTTTGGGTACATACATACTTCTTGTAAATGAATTGTTTGACCTTGATTCAAGTGAAGAGTGACAGTACCTATCCCTTTCACATGGTAGGTGGCATTGTCTCCAAGTATGATCTCCAAATTAGTTTTCTTTTCAATCAAATTTGAGAGGGCCTCTTTGTACCCAGTGAAGTGCCTTGATGATCCACTATCAATCAACCAATTATCTGGAGGAGAGGCAGTAGATAGAGCAGAAATAAGATAAAACTCATTTTATTTTTCTACAACATTACTTTCCTCATATCCGAAAATTTTCATCCTTTTGGTAGGTCGACCATTTCCTAATCGAGCAATGGGAGAATTCCTCTTTCATTTATTGTTGAACTTGTTATTCCTTTGATTTCCATTGCCTTTGAAACTATTGTTGTTTTTATTATCGTCATCCCTTGGATAATTCTTCTTGCGAGGACAATCTCTAGCATAGTGGCCAAACCTATTACAATTGTAGCACCTTCCTTTCCTTCCTTCTTTGAATCCTTGCTTGAATCCTTGAACCTGTCTCCTTATACCAACATTATTTTTCCTCTTAGAATGAACAAAGAAAGAAGTAGGTTCATTTCCATTTGAATGCTTATCTCTCTCCATCATTCTCGTCTCCTCTTGAGTGCATCTAGCCAATAATTCATCGAAACTAGGAATTATTTCATCGTTGAGAATGGTGGTGTTTAACACATCCCATACTCTTGAAATACCTCCAAGTGCAATGAGAGTGAGCTCCCTGTGAGTAATAACTTCTCCAATAGATATTAGGTCATTCTTGATTTGTGTTATTCTCATAAAGTAGGATTGGATAAACTCAGGTTAATCCATCTTGATGTCCTTCATCTTGTTCTTGAGAAAGAAGATTTGATTTGCATTGTTTACTTTGAACATTCCAACCAGCTTATCATACATCTCCTTAGATGTTCCCAAATCAGAAATATAGGCAACCAAATTCTTTTGAATGGAGTCTATGATAATTGTTTTAGCTTTGAACTCAACTTTCTTATACTTTGCCTTTGCAGCAGTCGATGCATTTGAAGGAGACTCCACCACTCTTCCTTGCACATAGTCCATGACATCATGCTCTTCCAAAGTTAGGTCCAAAGTCATCTTCCATGCATGATAGTCATATTTTTCATTGAGCGTGTTCTCAGTCTTGAAGTAGGATGAAGAATCCATTGAAACTTGTCCAATAAATCTCTCTTAGTGATTGCTTTTCTCTCTCTTGCTTGGGCTTTGTATTCACCTGTGCTTTGATACCATGTTAACATTGGTATGTTCTATGCTTATCACAATTACTTCAATGTCCCTTTAGCGGCCCAATGGAAATTTCCAATTTATTTTTCCAATAGTAATCACATTAACCCTAAATCACATTGACAGTAACTGTAGATAGAACATAAAATAAAATGCAGAAGATAAACCAAGACAAGAGGACACCAAATTTGGCGGATGCCGGGGAAAAAGCTAATGTGGGGAAAAACCTTTGATCAATTCTTCTCAATATTATATGAAATGTTCAGTAGACAGAGAGAGTACAAAAATTCAAAATTGACTTGCCAAGTCAAAGTCAAAACAACCCTAACAAATCTGCAGTCAAAATCACCCTAACCAGAAATTCAAAGATGGTCAATGCAACAATCAAACTTCTCCTTTGAAGCTCAGTTAAAGGCAGTCAAACTCGACCTCCAACAATAGTCAAAGTTAGCCCAAAACAGTCATAAAATCTGCGGTCAAATTTTGTCAACCTAAACTCAAACTTGCGGTCAAACAGGCCTGCGATCAACACAGGTCAAAGTCCTTTTGCCTCAATTTCTGTGCCAAAAAATGAGGTCTGCTGAGACAAAAAATCACCCTAAAAATTGAGTCAAGGGATGCCCAAGAAGTCAAAGTCAACACTGGTCAAACTACTGAAAAGTCTGAAATTTTCGGCCATATAATTTTGTCCAGAAATTCGACCTCCTTTGCCACACATGAGAGAGAGAGAGAGAATGCCCAATAGTTGACGAACTAATGAGAGAAGGAGAGAAGAATGTGTGAGTGATGATGCTGCCAAATGAGGTGAGAGGTCACTTGTATTCCTACAAGTTGTTGAGGGTGAAGTGACATGTCTCTTGGGATTCATGAGCCTATATGATGATGTGGCCGACCTTTGGCAATTTACACATGTGTGGGCATAAATTCAAAAACACACTTCTGCTTGTCCAAATTAGATGATCTTTAGATCAATTTTGGTCCTCTCGAAAAGAGGAATCCAATGCAGTCATCATCTCCATCAAATGAGCCATCTAAAGTGAAATTTGGCCTTAGTTTCAAATTTTAACATTATGTATGTTCAGTAGCGAGAGAGTACAAAAATCAAAATTAACTTGCCAAATCAAAGACAAAACGACCCTGACAAATCTGCAAGCAACTGCAGTCAAAATCAACCCTAACCACAAATTCAAAGATGGTCAACGCAACAATCAAACTTCTCCTTTGAAGCTCAATCAAAGGCATTGAAACTCGGCCTCCAACAACAGTCAAAGTCAAACCAAAACAATCATAAAATTTGTGGTCAAACTTGGTCAACCTGAAGTCAAACTTGTAGTCAAACAGGCATGTGATCAACACAGGTCAAAGTCATGCTTCTGCCTCATTTTCTGTGCCAAAATATGTGGCCTGCTGAGACAAAAAATCACCCTAAAATTTGAGTCTAGGGATGCCCAGGAAATCAAAGTCAACACTGGTCAAACTGCAAAAAAGTCTGAAATTTTCGGCCCTGTAATTCTGTCTAGAAATTCGACCTCCTTCGCCACACATGAGAGAGAGAGAGAGAGAGAGAATTCCCAATAGTTGTACGAACCAATGAGATAAGGGGAGAAGAATGTGTGAGTGATGATGCTACCAAATGAGGTGAGAGGTCACTTGTATTTATACAAGTTGTTGAGGGTAAAGTGACATGTCTCTTTGGCTTCATGAGCCTACATGATGATGTCGCCGACCTTGACAATTTACACGTGTGGGCATAAATTCAAAAACACACTTCTACTTGTCCAAATTAGATGATCTTTAGATCAATTTTAGTGCTCTTGAAAAGAGGAATTCAATGCAATCAACACCTCCATCAAATGAGACATCTAAAGTGAAATTTGGCCCTAGTTCCCAATTTTAACATTATGTATGTTTAGTAGAGAGAGAGAGTACAACAATTAAAAATTGACTTGCCAAATCTAAGTCAAAACAACCCTGACAAATCTGCAGTCAACTGCAGTGAAACTCAACCCTAACCAGAAATTCAAAGGTGGTCAATGCAACAATCAAACTTCTCCTTTGAAGCTCAGTCAAAGGCAGTCAAACTCGACCTCCAATAGTAGTCAAAGTCAACCCAAAACAGTCATAAAATCTGTGGTCAAACTTGGTTAACTTGAAGTCAAACTTGCGGTCAAACAGGCCTGCGATCAACACAGGTCAAAGTCCTCTTTTTTCCTTAGTTTCTATGCCAAAAAATGCGGCCTGATAAAACAAAAAATCACCCTGAAAATTGAGTCAAGGGATGCCCAGGAAGTCAAAGTCAACACTGGTCAAACTGTTGAAAAGTCTGAAATTTTTGGCCCTATGATTTTGTCCAGAAATTCGACCTCCTTTGCCACACATGAGAGAGAGAGAGAATGCCCAATAGTTGTACGAACCAATGAGAGAAGGAGAGAAGAATGTGTGAGTGATGACGTTGCCAAATGAGGTGAGAGGTCACTTATATTTATACAAGTTGTCGAGGGTGAAGTGACATGTCTCTTGGGCTTCATGAGCCTACATGATGATGTGGCTAACCTTGACAATTTATACATGTGTGGGAATAAATTCAAAAACACACTTCTGCTTGTCCAAATTAGATGATCTTTAGATCAATTTTAGTGCTCTCGAAAAGAAGAATTCAAATGCAATCATCAGCGCCATCAAATGAGCTATCTAAAGTGAAATTTAGCTCTAGTTTCCAGTTTTAACATTATGTATGTTCAGTAGAGAGAGAGAGTACAACAATTAAAAATTGACTTGCCAAATCAAAGTCAAAACAACCCTGACAAATCTGTTGTCAACTGCAGTCAAACTCAACCCTAACTAGAAATTCAAAGATGGTCAACGCAACAATCAAACTTCTCCTTTGAAGCTCAGTCAAAGATATTCAAACTCGGCCTCCAACAACAGTCAAAGACAACCCAAAACAGTCATAAAATATGGGGTCAAACTTGCTCAACCTGAAGTCAAACTTGCGGTCAAACAGGCCTGCGATCAATAGAGGTCAAACTCCTGCTTTTGCCTCAGTTTCTGTGCCAAAAAATGCAGCCTACTACGACAAAAAATCACCTTGAAAATTGAGTCAAGGGATGCCCAAGAATTCAAACTCAACACTAGTCAAACTGCAGAAAAGTCTGAAATTTTCGGCCCTGTAATTTTGTCCAGAAATTCTACATCCTTTGCCACACGTGAGAGAGAGAGAATGCCCAATAGTTGTATGAACCAATGAGAGAAGGAGAGAAGAATGTGTGAGTGATGATGCTACCAAATGAGGTGAGAGGTCACTTGTATTTATACAAGTTGTTGAGGGTGAAGTGACATGTCTCTTGGGCTTTATGAGCCTACATGATGATGTGGATGACCTTGACAATTTGCACGTGTGGGCATAAATTCAAAAACACACTTCTGCGTGTCCAATTTAGATGATCTTTAGATCAATTTTGGTCCTCTCGAAAAGAGGAATTCAATGCAATAATCATCTCCATAAAATGAGTTATCTAAAGTAAAATTTGGCCCTAGTTTCCAATTTTGACATTATGTATGTTCAGTAGAGAGAGTGAGTACAAAAATTCAAAATTGACTTACCAAATCAAAGTCTAAACAACCCTGACAAATTTGTAGTCAACTGCAGTCAAACTTAAACCCTAACCAAAAATTCAAAGATGGTCAATGCAAAAATCAAAATCCTTTGAAGCTCAGTCAAAGGCAGTCAAACTCGGACTCCAATAGCAGTGAAAGTCAGCCCAAAACAGTCATAAAATCTGCGGTCAAACAGGGGTGTGATCAACACAGGTCAAAGTCATGCTTTTGCCTCAGTTTCTGTGACAAAAGATGCGGCCTGCTAAGACAAAAAATCACCCTATAAATTGAGTCAAGGGATTCCCACGAAGTCAAAGTTAACACTGGTCAAACTGTTGAAAAGTCTGAAATTTTCGGCCCTGTAATTATGTCTAGAAATTCGACCTCTTTTGCCACACGTGAGAGAGAGAGAGAGAGAATGCCCAATAGTTGTACGAACCAATGAGAGAGGGAGAGAAGAATATGTGAGTGATGATGCTGCCAAATGAGGTGAGAGGTCACTTGTATTTATACAAGTTGTTGAGGGTGAAGTGACATGTCTCTTAGGCTTCATGAGCCTACATGATGATGTGGCCGACCTTGACAATTTACACATGTGTGGGCATAAATTCAAAAACACACTTCTGCTTGTCCAAATTAGATGATCTTTAGATCAATTTTGGTCCTCTCGAAAAGACGAATTCAATGCAATCATCATCTCCACCAAATGAGCTATCTAAAGTGAAATTTGGCCCTAGTTTCCAATTTTAACATTATGTATGTTCAGTAGAGAGAGAGAGTACAAAAATTCAAAACTGACTTTCCAAATCAAAGTCAAAACAACCCTGACAAATATGCAGTCAACTGCAATCAAACTCAACCCTAACCAGAAATTCAAAGATGGTCAACGCAATAATAAAACTTCTCCTTTGAAGCTCAGTGAAAGGCAGCCAAACTCGGCCTCCAATAGTAGTCAAAGTCATCCCAAAAATTTCTTAAACTCTGCAGTCAAACTTGGTCAACCTAAAGTCAAACTTGCTATCAAAAGGGCATGCGATCAACACAGGTCAAAGTCCTGCTTTTGCCTCAGTTTATGTGCCAAAAAATGCAGCCTGCTGAGACAAAAAATCACCCTGAAAATTGAGTCAAGGAATGCCCAAGAATTCAAAGTCAACACTGGTCAAACTGCATAAAAGTCTGAAATTTTATGCCCTGTAATTCGACCTCCTTTGCCACACGTGAGAGAGAGAGAATGCCCAATAGTTGTACGAACCAATGAGAGAAGGAGAAAAGAATGTGTGAGTGATGATGTTGCCAAATGAGGTGAGAGGTCACTTGTATTTATACAAGTTGTTGAGGGTGAAGTGACATGTCTCTTGGGATTCATGAGGCTACATGATGATGTGACCGACCTTGACAATTTACACATGTGTGGGCATAAATTCAAAAACACACTTCTGCTTGTCCAAATTAAATGATCTTTAGATCAATTTTGGTCCTCTCGAAAAGAGGAATTCAATGCAATAATCATATCCATCAAATGAGATATCTAAAGTGAAATTTGGCCCCAGTTTCCAATTTTAACATTATGTATGTGATGACCTACCATGATAATCTTTAGTTTGAGAACCAATTTTTGTATCTTTTACATTTTGTATATATTCAATTACCTATTTTGACCATATGGGCCTATGAGTCTACATATGAATGCCCAAATGGCATCCCATGATCATCTCAAGCTACAACAAAATCGGCTCTAACACCACTTAGAAAATATCATAATTGAAAATCACTTGTTAACAAGTAAAATAGAAATATATTGATAAATAGTAAAACAAACTATGATACAATAATACATAAAATTTTGTACATCTATATATAGTACATTAAATGACATGTCGCATCATGTTATTATTTATATTACAACTATCAACAGATGACTACTAAGGAACGTCTCTTCCAAGTTTCCTCATTGCAATGTATCTCTATCATAGGAAAGAGAGACCTAGAAGTGAAATAAGCGATTTGAAGTTCTACACATGTAGCCTAAATTTCTAAAAGTTCCTTCGCACCATTCCATAGGATTAACACCACAAAAAGCATTGGGGATTCTACTACAATCCAATCCTCACAAGCCCACAACACCCTTCGACACCCACCCACCCTTTACACCAAGCCCCTTTCCTTTCAAATGGTAATAACAATCCATTCCTTACTAAACACAAATCCATTAGTGAATATGAAATAGTGCAACCTAGTTTTCATTGCCAAGCTATGGTCAAGTGTCATCAATTCTAAAACTTCATAGTATTTCAAATGCAATGTCCTATTTTAACATATCCATTTATCCTTTCAATATCTTGCACCCCTACATTTAATCAAACGTGTATGTTTTAATTTTTATTTTTATAAACCAAGTTAGACCTCATAGGGAAACTCAATTGATGTTTTTCCCACTCGTGGCTATCAACTCTAGTAAATCCATAGGTGTATACTAGTGCACCTAACATAGCGTTGCGGGGTAACGATCCCCCCCCCCCTTGAACCCACTCCCAAAGCATGCTCCCTTCAGGGGCGAATATCGGGAGCACGCTCTCTAAAAAATATCGCAAGTAAAAGTGACATTCTCATTTATCTTTCATTTTCATCGTTTTACTTAAATTTTTAACATTGTCGTGAAATGATTCAGGATGTTTGAGAGTGGTTCTGACCTCATTGGATTTCATATGGAGAAAGTAGAATTTTAGATCTCACTCAAAATCCAGTAGACTTGTCACTTTTTCAGGATTTCAGGATTTGGGGGATTGCAATGTTTCCATTGGATTTTGTCATGTATTAGGGTATGGAGCTCGTATTTAATCAAGAGCATCAATCCCTCTATGTACCTTGATGTTAGTGACATTGGTTGTCGAACTCCTCTATCATGACCCTATTAAAACGTACCTATCACTCAAACAAAATCTTGACTTTACATGTTATGTTTTTTCTATCTTATGTTAATGCTTAGAGGATTATATAAATGACAAAGACCCCAAGATATGCAATGATTTTGATGATATGTAGGTATTTGTTGTAGCATGATTTGTTTGGATGCCACAGACCATCTAGAGCATGTTTGTTGACATATTTTCAGTTCATAGATGGATTTCACTCTATGTTATTTTGGTTATGTGCACCCTTAAATGCTATATAAATCAAAACTTGTAACTTGTAGACATGTGGTTGATGAATATTGTAACTACTAAATGATTGATGTTATATGGTTTAATCCATGTTTTTATGCTTTGTATAACTAATTCATCATTTTACTTGTTTTTGTTTGTTGAAATTTCTAAGTCTAACCTGTTAGAAATTCTTCCTGCACTATCTGGTTTATTTCACCTACTTGTTTAATTACTTAACAAGTTATTTAACCATATAAATACTGAAAATAAACAAAAGTACAGTCTCAACCATCTACAGATCATCAACTGAAAGAATAGACAAACACACAAGGGACACCGTTATTTTTGGACAATTGTCCTCGAAAAAACCCAACTTGGGAAAACCGGTGTAGCAGTTCTGAGGGTTTTATTATTAAGTAGCTTTCTTGAGTACAACTAGGGTGCCAAACTGACTCACCCAATAGATAAATCAATCTAGTAGTAATACCTCTCCTTGGAAGCAGATATTCAGCAAGTCTGTTCCACGAAAACTCTCCAACACCTCTCTGAGGCTCTGCGTCAGCCCTCCTGGCCTCTGCATTAGCCTAGAACACTCTGCGTCAGCCTTCTGATGCTCTGCGCATACTCTCTGGCCCTATGCATCACTCACGCAGGCCCTGGTAGTCTTTGCGCAATCCCTTTGGCCCTTTGCGTGGCTCTTGTTAGCTCTGTGTAGCCTTCTCTGCCTCAGTGTTGATCCATAGGCACTATCTCTACCTCTCCGTTGTGCACTCACTACCCCTTGCTGCGACTCTAATCATTGGTTTGATTTCTCTCAGGAAACCTCGCTCTAGAAAATTGAATTGACTGATCAATCTTGGTGCATCTCCAATTGACCCTCAAGCCTCCTCTTATACTTTTTTTGTTGAATCTTCAACGACCGAGATTAAATCTCTAATCAACGGCTAAGATTACATTTGGCTTGATACATGTCATTTAGACCCTTCTCACCCAATTTTATGTTGATACCCATTAATATTTTTATTTTCCTAAGTTTAGACTTAGGAACCCATTAAAAATATTAATTATTTTAATATCTCTCTAACCGGGCGAAATTTCCCAAAACCATTTCTGGGTCTTGGATATCTCATGTACTTTAGCCTCTCCACCAAATTTCATGTATAGATCACATCCGATGCTACCCCAAATCAACACTCACTCTTAGCGAAAAATGTGCTCTAGTAATGCTCCACCACTGAACATCACCCTAATCATCCGGCACCGATACCTGTGCTGATGCTTGGCCTGCTGCCCAACATCCTCTACACTACTTCCTCTTGTATTGTTGCCCATGGATCTGCCACTACCACTGCTACATCTGTATTGCATCTCCCTCTGCATCCGTGTTGCTGCTAGTCTTTCCTCCCATCACTGCATCTACACTGCAACTCTCTCTCATCATGCAACATCGTGCTGCCCATAGCACTACCACTGCTAATTGTTCACTGCAACTCAGTTATTGAGAAGTAGGTAACTAATCTACCCAACTACGGACATCCTTGTCACGCTAGAAGCCCTCCTGATGTTGAAGCTCCCTCTGCTGCTATCATGTGCTCCCTTTGCTGCCTCTGTGCTTCTGCAACAACTCTATGCCTCTCGCACTACTGCAAACACCTCTGTGCCTGTCTGCACTGCTACAACCCTCACTGTGCTACCACAGATCCCTACACTCTAGCATTGTTCTGCCACTCCATCCGCATCTTTCTTCTACCAACATCAGTCATCCTGCTACTGTCACTTGAGGCTCCTATAGCTGGATACGATCCAAGAGTTTGGGTACCTCACGGATCCTGCCCCATCTCTTCTGCAGTCCTCCTGACTACAACTCGATGTCATCCCACCTCTTCTGTAGAGGTGCATGAGTACTCATGGCACAGTCGTCATTCGTCTCTACTTCCTTCTCTGCCTTAACCGGCATTACCTTGGAGTTAGAAGCCTCTCCCTTATTCTTCTTCCTAGGACACTGGGTTGCATAATGACCCAGCTCCCCACAATGGAAGCACTTTATCTTGGACATGTTCATCTTCTTCCTCTTCCCTTGTTGTCCCACAGATACCAAAGTTGTATCCTCTTCCTCCTCTTTCTTAACTCGGCCTCCTTTGCTGCTACTTTCCACCTTGGTCAGTCCTCTGATTTATTCTTGGCGAAGAGTTGCCCACATCTCTTCCCAACCTGGAAGATTTGCTCTGTCCAAAATGCTTTGGACGAATATCTCCCACTTCTCGGAGACTGCGTTCATGGCGGTCCTCACCATGAACTCCTGATTTGGCATGGCCCATATGGAAGTAAGTTGGTCCTGAATCTCTTGCAACCTGCTGAGGAATAGATCCATTTGCTCCCCCTTCTGCATCTGATACGACCACAGTTGATTCTCCAATAGCATCCTCCTCTACACGGAAGTTCCTTAATACAATGTTGTCAAGGTATCCCACATCTCCTTTGTCGTATTCTTCTAAGCAATATGCTGAACTACATGATCCTTGACCCCATCAAGGATTATGCACTTTGCCTTGGCCATTGCATCTTCATACCTTTCGTTATTATCTAGGTCAATTGGGATAGCCACGGTTCTCAAGGCGATGGCCTTCATGTGATGTCTATCCAAAACAGACATGATCTTGGCCTTCCAGATGACAAAGTTGGATGCTCCGTCCAACCTGTCATGATCCCTCAGTGTGTTCATTGCCATCTCTGCTCTTCTCTTCAACTCCCTCTCAGTCTCGACTTCCCTCCTGGAAGTTCTCCCTTAGACTCCCTCTGAGTCTCGATTTCCCTCCTGGAAATCCTCTCCTCGACTCCCTCTAAGTCTCTATTTCCATCTAGAAATCCTCTCCTCGACTCCCTCTGAGTCTCGATTTCCCTCTGAAAATCCTCTTGCCAACTATCGAACCGCTCCTCTAATCCCCTACAACACTAATCTGGATTTCTTAGCTAGAAATATGCCTAAGTAGCGACTCCCTCTACCTTGGTCCTGTCCTGTTAGGTATTGTTCTGCTTCGACAGCAACAACACACCACCAGCCTCACAATCCACAATCTGCCCACATCTCCTAGGCCCTAGCAGCGGAAGAAACTGAGCCACTTAGCTCTGCGCAATCCCGGCAAGGCTGAATCGCTCTATTGGCCAACTATGTCACTCCTACCTGGCTGAGCAGGATGACATGGCTCTTCATGAGCCTCTTCTGCCTCTCACTGCTTTTGTGTTGGCCCTCTCTCTGCCTCGAACTGATGACACAGGCCCTCTGCATCACTCCTTCTTTGTTGCTTTCTGCTTAGAAAGAACTTCTGTCTCTCAGGACAGTTGTTTCTGCTGCAAATTTTTTGATTTAGTTGGTGCCTTTAGCTCTCCTGTGATCTACAATGCTCCAATACCATGTTGAAATTTCTAAGTCTAACCTATTAGAAATTCTTCCTAGACTATATGGTTTATTTCACCTACTTGTTTAATTACTTAACAAGTTATTTAACCATATAAATACTGAAAATAAACACAAGTATAGTCTTAACCATCTACAGATCATCAACTAAAAGAATAGACAAACACACAAGCGACACCGTTATTTTTGGACAATTGTCCCTGGAAAAACCCAACTTGGGAAAATTGGTGCAGCAGTTCAGAGGGCTTTATTATTAAGTAGCTTTCTTGAGTAAAACTAGGGTGCAAAACTGGCTCACCCAACAAATAAATCAATTTGGCAGTAATACCTTTCTTCGGAAGCAGATATTCAGCAATTCTGCTCCATGAAAAGTCTCCAACGCCTCTTTGAGGCTTTGTGTCAGCCCTCCTAGCCTATGCATCTGCCTGGAACCCTCTGCATCAACCTTCTGAGGCTCTGCGCAGACTCTCTGGCCCTCTGCATCACTCACGTAGGCCCTGGTAGCCTCTGCGCAATCCCTCTGAACCTCTACGTGGCTCCTGCTGGCTTTGCATAGCCTTCTCTCCCTCAACGTTGATCCTTAGGCACTATCTCTACCTCTCTGTTATGCACTCACTACCCCTCGCTACAACTATGATCACTGATTCAATTTCTCTCAACAAACCCCGCTCCAGAAAATCAAATTGACTGATCAATCTTGGTGTATCTCCAACTGACCCTCAAGCATCTTCTTATATTTTTTCTGTTGAGTCTTCAACGACCGAGATTAAATCTCTAATCAATGGCTAAGATTAGATTTGGCTTGATCCATGTCATTTAGAACCTTCTCACCCAGTTTTATATTAATACCCATTAATATTTTTATTTTCCTAAGTTTAGACTTAGGAACCCATTAAAAATATTAATTATTTTAATATCTCTCTAACCGGGTGGAATTTCCCCAAACCATTTCTAGGTCTTGGAAATCTCATGTGTTTTAGCCTCTCCACCAAATTTCATGGCTAGAGCACATCCGCTGCTAACCCAAATCAACATTGTTGACATATATGAATCAAAATATATAAAAATATATCTTACATAAAAATTCACTCCCAAACCGGAGGTTTTGAAAGTGTCACTCCCTGCTCCCGCTCCCAAGTAACCTCGGCCTAACCTAGGGGGATTCAAACAAGACACCTTCCAACACAATGTTTGCAGCAATTGAATGAGACAACTCCTAGGGTTGTTGAGCATATATGTTATTTAGATGTTCCAGTTAATCTCATATAATTTCTTAGTGTTATAACAGTAGAAGGGATCCCCATAATTCCAATAAGTTATTTCCAAACAAGATCTAAAATGTCAATTTGTGTTCTAATAAATTATATGCTCAAATTGCTCTACACCACTCAAGAAAGGCATTCTTGTTAGAAGTTGGGAGGTGGTGGGATGAATTAATCCTCTGTAATCTAGCAATGGTTGGAACTTTTTATCATACAGATTACCCCAAATTTGGAACCCTCTTCTGAACATCCTTTTATGCATTAAATTAAGAAGACCAACCAATCATTGTTGAAATTCATTACTATCTAAATATGTTTTTTGGTGACATGTAGTTCCATTTTTAGGAATGTGAAAATTTCCCTATAGCTATTTGGATGGTCTCTTTAATGTGTTTGACAAAGGCACAAAAATTATATAAGAGGGGAGCAAGTGCATTTTGTAAAATGGGGTGAGACAATGATTCTTAGGATGGGTTGCTTTATTAATGCTTCCACTTCAAGGAGAATTATATCTATTGTAATGAAATGTCTTGGTTATTCTTCTCATTTCTTTGTGATATATGATTATATACATGATCTATTTTGTTATAACGAGTTCTTGCTTCAAGTTACTAAATACATGTGGGTTCAATTTTTCACATGGTATTAGGGCCATGTATTTTGGTCCTAGGAAATCCAAGTGCTTTTTGTTGTAATTTCTAAGTCTGACACGTCAAAAATTCCTACTACATTATCTGGTTTATTTCACCTACTTGTTTATTCCTTAACAAGTTATTTAACCATATAAATATTGAAAATAAACACAAATGTAGTCTCAACTCATATACAGATCATCAACTAAAATAATAGACAAACACACAAGGGACACGATTATTTTTGGACAATCATCCCCAGAAAAACCCAATGCGGGAAAACCGGTGCAACAGTTCTGAAGGTTTTATTATTAAGCATCTTTCTTGAGTACAACTAGGGTGCCAAACTGACTCACCCAACAGAGATTTCTACACAGCAGTAATACCTCTTGTCGGAGGCAGATATTCAACAAGTATGCCCCACGAAAATCCTTTTTGGCGCTTCCTCTTAGCTCTGCTAGCCACATCGTCACTCCTGAACCCTCTGCGCCAACCTTCTACCTCTCTGCGTCGGCTTTCTGGCATTTTGCGTTACCCACGCAGGCCCCTCAGCCTCTGCGCAGTCTCTAGCTGCCTCTGCGTGGCTCTTGTTGCCTCTGCGTAGCTCTGACTGCTTCTGCATAGCCTTTCCAAGCTTTGTGCTAACCCTCAGGCACTATCTATGCCTCTCTGCTATGTACTCACTACCCCTCGCTACAACTCAGATCACTTGTTCGAATTTTCTCAGCGAACCCCGCTCCAAAAAATCAAACTGACTGATCAACTTGGTATATTTCGAACTGACCCTCAAGTCTCCTCTTATACTTTTCCTGTTGAGTCTTCAACAGTCGAGATTAAGTCTCTAATCAACAGCGAAGATTAGATTTGTCTTGATCCATGTCATTTAGAACCTTCTCACCCAGTTTTATATTAATACCCATTAATATTTTAATTTTCCTAAGTTTAGACTTACGAACCCCATTAAAAATATTAATTATTTTAATATCTCTCTAACCAGGCGGATTTTCCTCAAACAATTTCTAGGTCTTGGAGGTCTCATGTGCTTTAGCCTCTCCACCAATTTTCATGGCTAGAGCACATCCGATGCTACCCCAAATCAACACTCCATCTTAGCAAGGAATGTGCTCTAGTAATGCTCCACCACTGAACATCACCCTTATCCTCTCGCACCAGTACATGTGTTGATGCTTGGCCTACTGCCCAACATCCACTGGACTGCTACCTCCTATACTGTTGCCCAACATCCACTGCACTGTTGCGTCCTATACTATTGCCCATGGCTCTACCACTGCCACTGCTACATATGTACTGCAACTCCCTCTGCATCCATGCTTTTGTTGGTCCTTTCTCCCAACACTGCAACTCTCTCTCAAATGCTGCATCATGTTGTCCATAGCACTACCATTGCTAACTGTTGCATTGCAACTCAGTTACCGAGAAGTAAGTAACTGATCTACCCAACTATTGACATCGTTGTCAGCCCGGAAGCCAACTGATGTTGAAGCTACCTCTACTGCTATCTAGTGCTCCCTCTACACTGCTGCAAACACCTTTGTGCCTCTTGTACTGCTGCAACCACTATGTGCCTCTTGCACTGCTACAACTCCCACTGCACTACCACAAACCTCTACATTCTAGCACTGCCATGTCGCTCCATCTGTATCTTGCTTCTACTGACATCCGTCATCCTGCTACTGTCATTCGGGGCTCCCGTAGCTGGATATGATCCAAGAGTTTGGGTACCTCAAGGATCTTGCCCCTCATCTTTTGTAGTCCTCCTGACTACAGCTCGATGTCACCCCACCTCTTCTCTAGAGGTGCATGAACACTCATGGCACAGTGGTCATCAATCTCGACTTCTTTCTCCACCTTAACCGGAGCTGCCTTAGAGTCAGAGGCCTCTCCCTTATTCTTTTTCCTGGGACACTGGGTTGCATATTGACCCAGCTCCCCACAATGGAAGCACTTGACCTTGGAGATGTCCTTCTTCCTCTTCCCTTGTTGTCCCGCAGATGCCAAAGCCGCATCCTCCTATTTCTTGATTCGACCTCCTTGTTGCTACGTCCCGCCTTGGTCAACTGCATGATCTCTTCTTGGCAAAGAGATGCCCACATCTATTCCCATCCTGGAAGATCAGCTCTGCCCAAAATGCTTTGGACAAATGTCTCCCAATCCTCAAAGACTGCATTCAGGGTGGTCCTCACCATGAACTCCTGATCCGGTGTGGCCCCTATGGAAGTAAGTTGGTCCTGAATCTCTTGCAATCTGCTGAGGTATAGATCTATCTACTCTCCCTTCTGCATCTGATACGACCACAACTAATTCTCCAACAGCATCTTCCTCTGCATAGAAGTGCCCTGATACAATGTCGTCAAGGTATCCCACATCTCCTTTGTCGTGTTCTTCTCGGCAATATGCAGTATTACATGATCCTTGACCCCATCAAAGATTATGCACTTTGCCTTCGCCATTGCATCCTCATACCTTTCATTATCAGCTGGGTCGACTGGGATAACCACGGTTCTCAAGGCAAAGCCCTTGATGCGATGTTTATCCAAAACAGATAAGATCCTGGCCTTCCAGATGAAAAAGTTGGAGGCCCTGTCCAACCTATCATGATCCCTCGGTCTGTTCATTGCCATCTCCGCTCCTTTTCTAGACTCCCTCTAAGTCTCGACTTCCCTCCTGGAAGTTCTCTCCTAGACTCCCTCTGAGTCTCAATTTCCCTGCTGGAAATCTTCCCGCCAACTATCGATCCGATCCTCTTTGCAACTACAACTCAAATCGAAATCCGTCAAGGTAGCGACTCCCTCTACCTTGGTTCTGTCTCGTTAGGTATTGTTTTGCTTCGACAGCAACAACACCCCACCAGCTTCCTAATCCATAATCTGGCCACAGCTCCCTATGCCCCAGCAACTGAAGAAACCGAGCCTTCCAGCTCTGCGCAATCCCGACAAGGCTGAATCGCTCCTTTGGCCAACTCCGTCACTCCTACCTGGCTGAGCAGGATGACGTGGCTCTTCATGAGCCTCTTCTGCCTCTCACTGCTTTTGCGTTGGCCCTCTCTCTGGCTCGAAATGATGATGCAGACCCTCTGCATCACTCCTTCTCTACTGCTTTCTGCTTAGGAGTAGCTCTGTCTCTCGAGACAGTTGCTACTGTTGCAAATACTTCTAATTATCTTGGTGCCTTCATTCCTCCTGTGATCTACAATGCTCTGATACCATGTTGTAATTTTTAAGTCTGACACATCAGAAATCCCTATTGCATTATTTGGTTTATTTCACCTACATGTTTATTCCTTAACAAGTTATTTAACCATATAAATACTGAAAATAAACACAAATGCAATCTCAACTCATACACAGATCATCAACTGAAATAATAAACAAACACACAAGGGACACGGTGATTTTTGGACAATTGTCCCCGTTAAAACCTAATGCAGGAAAACCGGTGCAACTGTTCTTAGGGTTTTATTATTAAGCAGCTTTCTTGAGTACAACTAGGGTGCCAAACTGGCTCACCCAACAGAGATTTCTACATGACAGTGATACCTCTTCTCAGAGGCAGATATTCAGCAAGTCTACCCCACGAAATTTCTTCTGGTGCTTGCTCTCGGCTCTGCGTCAGCTCTGGTAGCCACAACATCACTCTTGAACCCTCTGCGTCGGCCTCCTGCCTCTCTACGTCGACTTTATGGCCTTATGTGTCACCCACGCAGGCCCCTCAGCCTCTGCGCAGTCTATAGTTGCCTTTGTGTGGCTCCTACTGCCTCTACATAGCTCTGACTGCCTCTGCGCTGACCCTCAGGCACTATCTCTACCTCTCTGCTATGTACTCACTGCCCTTCACTGTAACTCAGATCACTTATTCAAATTTTCTCAATAAACCCCGCTCCAGAAAATCGAACTGACTAATCAATCTTGGTGTATTTCCAACTGACCCTCAAGCCTCCTCCTATACTTTTCCTACTGAGTCTTCGACGTTCGAGATTAAGTCCCTAATCAATAGCTAAGATTATATTTGGTTTGATCCATGTCATTTAGAACATTCTCACCCAGCGTTATATTAATACCCATTAATATTTTAATTTTCCTAAGTTTAGACTTAGGAACCCTATTAAAACTATTAATTATTTTAATATCTCTCTAACTGGGTGGAATTTCCTCAAACCATTTCTGGGTCTTGGAGATCTCATGTGCTTTAGCCTCTCCACCAAATTTCATGGCTAGAGCACATCCGCTAATACCCCAAATCAACACTTTTGTCTTGGAAACATTGAGAATTTCTAAAGGGTTCCACAACTTTGTGAGAAGCATGAAGTGGAGACGAGAAGATAAACCCACCATGGTAGTTGAGAGAATGATAGGGGATTGATAAAGATGTGAATGATTCAAATGATGGTCGAGCCCAATATTGCAAGTGTTTCCGCAAAGGGGTTGGAATGCTAACTTTTGGGGAACTGGGGAAAAGATGTTGAAAGGAGCTGCTGAGTATGCAACAAGTGATTCCAAAGATGCAAATGGAGATTGCCCAATGTGATATTGCAAGTAAATGACTTGTAAAAATGGTTGAGAGGACAAGTTTCGTAGGAGACTTAGTAACCATGTTTCAAATTTAATATATTAAAGAGAAGTATTGAAAACATCAGTATTATTAAATCTAGTTTATAGTAACATGATGTTATAATTTTAAGAATGTGAAATATCTAAGTATCTGAAAAGTTCCTTTAAAGTCTGTTTAAGGAAGCATAGAAATTGTATGAACGAAAGTTGGGTGCATTATATTGGAAAAGAAAGAATCGATAAGAGGGCATGCTCTTTGTGGGTTGCACTATTCCGTATATCTTTGGGTCTAATGTAATAACATGTATTATCATTAATAAATAATTTGGGGATATTAATAAATATAGGTTTTCTAATAAATATGAAGATATAATGACCATTATATTAAAACAATTGATTTATTATATTATTCAATTAACTAATAATAATGAATTATATGCTTCTATTAATAATAAAATCAGTGGTTTGACTTTGATCCTCAGGTCAAAATTAGCCGTTGCAATATAGCCGTTGGAGTCTCTGCACACTCTATTTAATCAAGCTAAGCCAGATCAGTTCTTCAACTTGTCCTGACGATGAACCACACTGGTTGGTTCGAAACGCGTCGACAAAAGATTGATTATGTGATTTTGCCGAAGGTTATCTAGACATGTATTATCATTTTCTCATATCTATGTATTTGCCTCTGGTTTTATACCATGTCCATAATATATTTAAATTTTGAACAGATTCCATCATGATAGAAAATAAAAACTTGATATAAATGCAAAATCCCATCCATTATTATGCCCTTTATATTCCCTATGACATTCCTTGCCTAACTCATAAGAGACTACCTCCAATGTCTACGATCACAAAGCTTGAGATTTTGAACGAAGTAGCCCCTCCAATCACACCACAAAAATCAAAGTTCTGATATGCCACCAAAATGAAAAATCAGCAGCTTCACATTATGAGGACATTTCAAGTGGTTTCACCCCTATTATTCATGTCTATCACCCGTCCTAACCCTTGGTCTAAATCTTAACATTACTTGTCACTGCAATTATAAGCTCTAAAATACCATCTACATTAACAATCAACCACCTTGTAACCTAAGAAGTCTAACAAAGAAGGCATATTAGACCAAGAGGAAGAATCATCATTTGTTTAACCACGAATTAAAATAAATGCATATGCAAGACTGCGAGATCTCAATTCATTTTAAGAAAGAAAACAAAATGACGAATGCATAGTGCGACCCAAATAACAAATGCTAAATCACATTGTCATAACAGCATGCATGTATTATCATTGAGTCTAATGTAATGATATGTATTATCATTTTCTCATATCTATGTATTTACCTCTGGTTTTAGTCCATGTTCATAATATGTTTAAATTTTGAACAACTTTCATCATGATAGAAAAGAAAAACTTGATATAAATGCAAAATCACATCCATTACTATGCGCTTTATATTCCCTAGGACATTCCTTGCCTAACTCATAAGGGACTACCTCCAATGTCTACCATCACAAAGCTTGAGATTTGAATGAAGTAGCTCCTCCAATCACACCACAAAAATCAAAGCTTTGATATGCCACCAAAATGAAAAATCGGCATCTTCACATTATGAGGACATTTCAAGTGGTTTCACCCCTATTATTCATGTCTATCACCCGTCCTAACCCTTGGTCTAAATCTTAACATTACTTTTCACTGCAACTATAAGCTCTAAAATACCATCTACATAAAAAATCGGCCACCTAAGAAGTCTAACAAAGAGGGCATATTAGACCAAGAGGAAGAATCATCATGTATTTAACTAAGAATTAAAATAAATGCATATGCAAGACTGCAAGATCTCAATTCATTTTAAGAAACAAAACAAAATGATGAATGCATAGTGCGACCCAAATAACAAATGTTAAATCACATTGTCATAACAACATGCATGTCTCTAAAATCATGGTAAGACAGAGGGGCTTATGTTGAGCTCCCATGGAGGTACATATGTAATAAAGAAGGCATATTAACAATATAGAGAGCATACAAGAAATTGGTAAACACAACCAATAAAGACATAAGAACTATGAAAAAAACTTATTGAGCAAATGGAAGAGGGTAGATGGCCTAAGGTTGTTTTTAGTAACAGATTGTGCAACAGACCAATTACCAAAAAAAAAAAAAAAACACTAAAACTTTGATGCAACAAAATAACAAATGGTTTAGTAAATGGAGTATTTGTTTGAACGCGTGTCCCATAAACAACAAAGAGATAAAATCTTTTGTTATGGATAAGTTCCACAAGCGTACTTGGGATAAAGAACTAGGAAGAAAGAAAAAAATACTATATTGAAGTGTTTAATTGTGTTTAATCCCACTCATAGTCATCAACCAAAAGCATACATAGAGGCCAATATCTCTTGGAGAGCCAAAATTCTTATTGCTCAGTTAAGGACTAATTCTCATCAACTCCGTTGTGAAACAAGGCGCTGGAAAAGGCCAAAAAAAAGTGTTGGAAGAAAGAGTATGCATTTTTTGTTCTTCTGGAAAAGTGGAAACAAAAAAACATTTCATTTTAGAATGTGAGGCCTTCAAAGACAACAAGGAAGGTTATACAGATATGTTTGGCAGCTAGCTCTTGGGATAATCTATTTAGCGAGGGGTTTGTCGAGAAATTGAGAGCATTTATTGTGAAGCTTCACGAAAAAAGGGCTGAATACATCAAGCAGATGAACAAGCAATCTATCCCATAGGCTATCTTTAGCCTCGTGGACGTTAAAATAATTTCTTTCTTTCTCCTTCTCTTCCTCAATGTGGAGGGTGCCTAACATAAGTAGGAAACATCATCAGCAAAATTGAATTTAGTAAGATCGATTCAATTATTCTGTCCATAAATATTCAGAGCCAACCTCTTTTAAGACAAATTTCGGCTGTATGCATGAGTAATAATGCTATATAATGACGTACGCCATAAATCGGGTTTCTTTCTGATATTAAAGTGGAGCTTTTCAATTCATGAAGTGGTATGAAAATTAAACAAATATTGCCATAGTTCTGTAAATATAGATGAAAAACTAATCAACCATGTGAAGCAATGTTTATTACCAAGACAAAAACCCAGTTAAGTGAAAATCAAGTTCTCTTGCAATCTATAACGTACGGTATTTATTACTATGCTTGCTTCCAAGACATTTCATACATCATGTTTTGGAAGACATAATAATGGAGAAACGAAATAAATATCAAGACAGAACCACAAGAAGTCGACTGAAATACCTTATAAGGGATGCTAATGGAAAATAAGTACACCATTTTATGAGTAACATGTATATATTCCATCGAGTTATTTTGTAATAATAAATCAAAAGTGATCCCATCCAGACATGAACATAAATATGTTCTAATATATAGATGTATCTTATCAATTTAGATATTTATTGAACCATTCTAGCATTTTCACATGAGCCTCTTCCGCATTCTTTACAGCAACTTCATCATTCTCATCGTATCTTACAGTCCAACCATGAGCAACCCCGGGATAAATTTTGACAAAGCTATCTACCTGCAACAAGCAACAGGCTAAAGAGTTACCCAAGTATGTTCATCTAACAACCCAGGGGAAGAAAGAAGCATTTTCTGCACAAAAGGAGAAAGACAATGTTGAATGTAACAAATAAAAGCAATGCCTTTGATGACAATAGTTCATTTAAGGGAAAATGTCCAACATAACAAGGATAACATGAAAGAATCCATATAGGTAAAAAAATATACAAGTGATATTGAATAAGCGAGTTGATACAATAGTATGTCACATTGTATATAAACATACATTGAATAGACATGCCTTCTAGAGATGTTCCCTTTGAATACATTATTACTGTTAGTGTTCTATGAACTTATGTTTGTTACATTGTCTTCCCTTTCAAGGATATTTTTTCCTCAAAGTATTCAAAACCTGTCTTTGTTCTTGCATGTAATGCTTTCCCTAATGCTATGCTCCCAATGTCTCATACTAAAAGAAACAAGGCAGTACGCTTTTTGAAATGCTAGACATAATTGTCATATTGTTGAAAGCTTACTCCACCCTAGTTCAATCTTCTGTGGAACTCTGTTTACAGGGTTCATGAATAGAACTTAATATATTGTGATTCCAAGAATCATTGATTGAATTACATTAAAATTGATCTTCTTTGGAATATAGGTTAAATATTTTCCCTGTTTAGAGCAAAAGTGACAGTTCCTGTGATTAGGGGATGTGGAAAAGGTTTCCTTGTAACTTGAATTTTCTTTATCATAATTTTAGTTTTTATTAATTCACTTTTGGTATTATATCTTCTACATACAGTTTTATCATTTTGTTGATCATTGAAATTATATTGGTAGAAACACTTTGATTTGTTAAGGTTTACTATATCCCATGTTTGTACTTAAACATTTGAAAATATCCCAAAATCAACTGGAAACGACACTGTTTCCTTGTTGATCAAAGAACATTTGTTGGTAAGTTGTTCCACTTTTTCTTGTTGCATCCTCTCTTTTTTTATTAGCTTCTTGATTTGCACAAGCAAGCTTTGACTATGATTTCTGAGAGAAGAAATTCCTTCAATTTTCTTTGGTAGATCATTGATGAATTTCTTTTTGAGATCTTGATTTTTCTGTTGAAATTGCTTTTAAGATTGATATCTTGTTACTTCACATTTTAATTTATCAATTTATGTAATGAAAATTTGATTTGAATAAGCAGGCAAAGACTATTATCCTTAAGATGAGAATTTTCTTTACCTTTATTCACCAAAACCTGGTCAAAATTTTCTTGGAGTGCCTGCATCTTCTAAAGTGACCTTTGATTATATTGAAGGATCACCTCTGGTTTATCTTTCAAATCTAAAACCAAAATTGTGTTTGTCATAACTTGAGCATACAGATTCAGATGGCACTGACAGTTCAGGGGTCCCTTTACAGTGACAGTTTCCATAAAAATACCCTTGAGCTTAGGTTTTAAGTTTTGGTCTTGAATGAGGAAATTGGCAAAAAAACAGCTTTTAGAGTATGAGACCATTGTCTCTACCTACAACCTGGTTAGATGAAACTTGGACAATAAGGAATTTGGGCAAGCACGATAAAACTATTTCATGGATGAATTCTGGGTGAAATTGTAAAAATTGGGCTAAATTCTCTATTCTGGGACACTCTTTGACATTTTAGAAGCGTATTTTCAGGAAAAGTGACCCAAGACCGCACTGTGGAAAAATTATTTCAAGCCAACAACTGGTTATTTCAATAATCTAGGAAACCTTGTCCATGTAGAAATTTTGTTTTACACTTATTTCATCCAAGGATAAGTATTGCAAAAAGTGATCAGTTGTCATTTCTCAAAAGAGGCAAAACCTATTCCAAACGAGAATAGTGAGCAAGATTCAGTTTCAAGAAAGTTACTCCTGATTTTTCCAGAAAATGAGAAGAACAGAGCCTGCAGGACTGATTTGACAAAAAATTGTCAATATACATCAGTTCTAGATTACATTTAAAACCTCTAAAAAGTTGTATATGATGAAAGGTTGTCTAATGATGTGTCACATGAACACTTCCATGGATACAACATTGTATTAGAGAGAGTAAAGACACATTCAAAGATTAAGATCCTTAAAGAAGAAAGATTGAAAATACACATCATCCATAAGAGCACAAGGACAATGTTGTGAGAGTGGATGTCAATATTGTTGATTTCTGGTAGCATCAGATGTGCTCTAAGCCTCAAAATTTGCAGGGAGGCTAGGACGCATGTATTCCAAAATACCCAAAAATCATTTTGAGAAATTCCACCAGGAAACAGTTTTATTAAAATAATTAATTATTTTTTATGGATGCCTAAGTTTAAACTTAGGAAATTAAAATAATTAAAGGGTACTAATTAAACTGGGAGTGAAACTGCTAGAAGAAGACGAGGATCAAGTCAAAATGATCTAAGCCATTGATCAGAATCTAATCTAGGCCGTTGATTGATCAACAAGAGGATTATAAGAAGAGGCTTGATGGGCATTTGGAAAACACATCAAGTGAAATCAAGAAATCGATTTCTCAAGAGAGCACCGCAGCAATTGTCGGAGAAGTCATTCAAGAGATTTCTTGCAGTGAGGAGCAGGGATAGATTTTTGGTTGGAGAGTTTCCTGATCCATGGATACATTGCAGAGAAGGCAGAGAGAGCTCCAGAAGAGGCAGCGCAGTGCCACACAGAGCTTCAAAGGGACTCTGAGATTCAGCTGGGAAGTCGAGTTCTAGAGCCAGAAGCCGAGGTGTGAGACCGGAGGGCCAGAGGAATGAAGTTCCAGACAACAGGAGATCCGTGGAAGAGGTGACACAGACCCTAGAGAGGCTGACGCAGAGTCAGCGTGGGGCCAACTATCCAGGGCCTGGATCAGTGTTGTTTAGCCAATGATAGTGTGAGGTATTTCTCACTAATTACACTACCAATCAGATTCTCTATATTCGATAGCCAGTGAGACATATCCAAAGATTGTATTCAGAAACTACTGCATAATAATACAAACCCTCAGCTGCTGCAACGGTTTTCCCGCATTGGGTTTTTCTAGGGACATTTGTCCAAAAATAACAATGTCACTTGCGTGTGCTAATTCTTTCTTGCTCAGTTCTTGTTTCCGCATATTATTTAAGTTGTGAAGGCTGCAATGGTATTTATGTCGATGTTTACCGTATAACACTGTAAATAACTTGATTCAGTAGGAGAAATACAATCAGTTGTTGCAGTAGTGATTCGGGGTTTCCGAATTTTCACATGGTATCAAAGCGCAGGTGTGTTGAATTTTCTAAGTCTACTAGTTAGAAACCTTCCACGCACTTTACTGATTTATTCCTACCTATTTGTTCCGTTACTTAACAAGTTATTTACAAAGTAAATACTGAAAATAAACACTAGTGCGTTCTCAAAATATTACAGATCATCAACTGAAGGAAACAGAAACAATCACACCAAATGACACTGTTATTTTTGGAACAATGTCCCTGGAAAAACCCAATGCGAGAAAACCGGTGCAGTGATTTGAGGGTTTTCCTACTAAGTAATTTAAGAGTACAATCTGGGTTCCAAACCCGACTTACCCAACAGAGAATTTCCTTGGCAGTAGTACCTCTCAGTCTAAGACAAGTGTCTCGGTTGAAACCCTGGATAAACCTTCCGGCAACTCCTTAGCTCCAATATGCCCCAGAAACCCTATCGTTTGCCTTTCTGGACTACGCCAGCCTCTCTCTGCCCAGCGCTGGCCCTACGTCACCCTGAATGAGTCTGCGTCAGCCTCAGGAGGCCCTGCGTCAACCTTCTGGTCCTTTGCGTCAACAACGCTGGCCTCTCTGAAGCACTACGCAACTCTTGGCTGCCTCTGTGTGAGCCCTAGCTGCTACTGCGTCACTTTCTCTGGCTCATGCGCTGCTCTCCCAGCACTATCTCTGCCTCTCTATCTCTCTGTACTCAATGCCCCTCAGCTACAACTCCAAACACTAATTCTATCTCTCTTAGCAAACCCTGCTCTAAAGAATAGAATGACTGATCATCTGGTGTGTTCTCCAAGTGACCCTCAAGCCTCCTCTTATACTTTTCTCGTTGACATATCAACAGCCGAGATTAAGTCCCTAATCAACGGCTAAGATTAGATCTGACTTGATCCATGTCTTTTGGACCATTCTAATACAATTTTATATTAATTCACATTAGTATTTTAATTTCCCTAAGTTTAGACTTAGGGACTCCACTAAAAATATTAATTATTTTAATATCTCCTGAACTGTTTAGAATTTGCCCAAACCCTTTATGGGTATTGGAGATCTCATGTGCCCCAACCTCTCTACCAAATTTCGTGGCTAGAGCACATCCGATGCTACCCCAAATCAACATTCCCTCTTAGCGAGGACTGTGCTCTAGTAATACTCTTCACTGAGCATTACTCTGATCATCCAACATCGGTCCCTGTGCTGATGCTAGGCCTGCTGCCCACCATCCTCTACACTGTTATATCCTGCACTGTTGCCCATGGTTCTGCCACTACCATTGTTGCATCTATACGACAACTCCCTCTGCATCCGTGCTGCCAATGGTCCTTTCTCCCAACACTGCATCCGCACTGCAACTCCTCTCATCATGTTGCATTGTGCTACCCAGCTTCACTGCAACTCAGTTACTGAGAAGTAAGTAACTGATCTCCCAACTCTAACCTTTTTGTTGGGCTAGAGACCCTCCTGATGCTGAAGCTCCCTCTACCGCTGACAAGTGCTCCCTCTCTGACCTCTGCGCTGCTGCAACAACTCCCTGCATCTCGCACCGTTGCACCCCTCTCTGTGCCATCCTGCACTGGTGCAACACTCCTGTGCCTCTCGCACTGCTGCAGCCTACTAGCCTCACGCTGTCTCGGGACTCTTGCACTGTATCTCTCTCTGTTGCTCCATCCGCATCCATCTCTACCCACATCATCTAGTCCTGCTACTCCTCTTCGGGGCTCCCGTAGCAAGGTCTCATCCAAGAAGCTAGGTGCCTCAAGGATCTTGCCCCTCATCGCCTGTAGTATGCCTGACTACAGCTCGATGTCTCCCTACTTCCGCTCAAGTGGTGCGTGTGCACTCATGGCACAGTCATCGTCTGTCAATACTTCCTTCTCTGCCCTTGTTGGCGTTGCCTTAGTCTCGGAAGGCTCTCCCTTACTCTTCTTCCTTGGGCACTGGGTCGCATAATGACCCAGCCCCCCATGGTGGAAGCACTTGATCTTGGACAGATCCTTCTTCTTCCGCTTTTCTTGCTTTCCCTCAGATGCTAGGGCAACATCCTCCTCCTCTTGCTTGACTCTGATCCCCTTGCCACTGCTTCCCACCTTTGACTGTCATATGATCTCTTCTTGGCGAAGCGCCGCCCACATCTCATTCCAAGGTGGAAGTGTCCCTTTGCCCAGTATACTCTAGACAAATACCTCCCAGTCTTCTGAGACATCATTCAGGGTTGTCCTTACCATCAATCTCTGATCCGGCGCGGCTTCTATCGCAGTCAACTGATCTCGGATCTCATTCAATCCTCCGAGGAAGGTGTCAATCGGTTCTCCCTTCTTCATCTGATATGACCTCAACTGATTCTCTAGTAACATTCTTCTCTACACAGAATTATGCTGGTACAATTTCTTTAGGGTCTCCCACATCTCATTTGTCGTTTCCTTCTCGGCAATGTGTTGTACTACATGGTCCTTGACCCCATCTAGGATGATGCTCTTGGCCCTCGCCATTGCCTCCTCGTACTTGTCGTTCTCAGCTGGGTTGACCGGGATAGCTATCGTCTTCAAGGCGAAGTGCTTGACACGATTTCTGTCAAGTACGGATAAGATTCTAGCCTTCTAGACTGCGAAGTTTGACGCTCCGTCCAGCCTATCCTAGTCTCTTACTCCATGTAGTGCCATGATGCTCTTCTACTTCCCTCCTAGAAGTTCTCGATGAGACTCCCTCTGAGTCTCGATTTCTCTCCTGGAAATCCTTCTGTCGATGTCGAGATGCCCCCTACTCTGATCGTCTGTGCAACCGCACCATTGATCCGGATTTCTTGACTAGAAACCCTCGGTAGCAACTCCCTCCCCTTGGCCTTGCCTTATCAGGTGTTGTTCTGACTACAGTACCTCACCAGCTCCACTCTGCAACTTTCCCACAACCTCCTAAACCCCAGCAACCTGAAGGTGAGAGCTCCTAGGCTCTGCTCAATCCCGACACCAGCAACCCAGCCTCCTCAGCCAACTATGTTAGCCCTCCTAGCCTCTACATGGCTCTGCGTGAGTCTCCCTTTTCCACCCTTAGCCTCTGCATTGCCTCTTCTTGGCTCACCCTTGATGACACAGGCACTGCGTCACCCTTCCCTTGTTGCTGCTCCGCTAGAAATAGCTTTTGTCACCTCGGGACAGCTGTTTTTTGCTGCTATTGCTCCGCTCGGCTGATGTCCTCAGTTCTCCTCTGATCTGCAACCACGCTCTGATACCATGTTGAAGTTTCTAAGTCTACCAGTTAGAAACCCTCCATGCACTTTACTGATTTATTCCTACCTACTTGTCCCGTTACTTAACAAGTTATTTACAAAGTAAATACTGAAAATAAATACTAATGCATACTCAACATATTATAGATCATCGACTGAAGGAAACAGAAACAATCACACCAAATGACACCGTTATTTTTAGACCAATGTCCCCGGAAAAACCCAATGGAAAACCGATGCAGCGATCTGAGGGTTTTCTTATTAAGCAATTTCAGAGTACAATCTGGGTGCCAAATCCGGCTTACCCAACAGAGAATTTCCTTGGCAATAGTACCTCTCAATGTGAGACAAATGTCCCGGCTGAAACCCCGGATAAACCTTCCGGCAGCTCCTCAGCCCCAATCTGCCCTAGAAACCCCAGTGTCTGCCTTTTTGGACTGCGTCAGCCTCTCTCTGCCCAGTGCTAGCCCTGCGTCACCCTGAATGGGTCTGCGTCAACCTTCTGGCCCTCTGCGTCAGCAACGCTGGCCTCTCTAAAGCACTGCGCAACTCCTGGCTGCCTCTGCGTGGCCCTGCGTGAGCCCTAGCTGCTACTGTGTCACTCTCTCTAGCTCCTGCACTGCTCTCCCAGCACTATCTCTGCCTCTCTGTCTCTCTATACTCAATGCCCCTCAGCTGCAACTCCGATCACTAATTCTATCTCTCTTAGCAAACCCCGCTCTAGAGAATAGAATGACTGATCATCTGGTGTGTTCTCCAAGTGACCCTCAAGCCTCCTCTTATACTTTTCTCGTTGACATATCAACAGCCGAAATTAAGTCCCTAATCAACGGCTAAGATTAGATCTGACTTGATTCGTGTCTTTTGGACCATTCTAACACAGTTTTATCTTAATTCACATTAATATTTTAATTTCCCTAAGTTTAGACTTAGGGACTCCATTAAAAATATTAATTATTTTAATATCTCCTGAACTATTTAGACTCTGCCCAAACCCTTTTTGGGTATTGGAGATCTCATGTTCCCCAACCTCTCCACCAAATTTTGTGGCTAGAGCATATCCGATGCTATCCCAAATCAACAAGGTGAAGCAAGAGAGTAGACCGAAAGAACCTAGCGTTGATGATTAGGAGGGATATCGAAGTGTTGCGTAGGCAGCAGATCGAATCCCCGGAAGGATTGTGGAGTCCAAGCCAGGAGGTAAAGATTCTTGAGGAAAATCTCTCTCTGAGTGAGTTGACAGAGAGGTAAGATTTCTAGTTCGTGATTTGTCAGTGGCAGAGGGAGCAGCGCAGTAGCAGATCCAAAGCTGAGAAGTCTTCAGGTGAGACACAGTTTTCTGTAGCAATTGCTGGGGCAGAAAAACGTCAGAAGAAGGAAGGAGACACCTTTTGAGGGAATTTCTTCCTCAGAGAATTCCTAACCAGGGAATTCGATTTCTCAATTGTTGAGCAGCAGTAGAAAGGAGCAGAGCTACGAACTCCAGCAGGGAGTGTGTAGGCCAACCTAGCAGCAGCGCAAAGGAGAGAGGAGGCAGTTTGACATTTTGTTTGCAAAGATGGCAGCTAATGGGCTGAGAGATCAAGATCGGTTGGATGGAGCATCCAACTATGTGATTTGGAAGGCTAGGATCTCCTGCCTTCTGGATGAGCATAATCTCAAAGCCTATGTCGATAGTGTGGTAGCTAAACCTACAGATGCGGATCCACTCAAGAAGTACAACGCTGAAATGGCGAAGGCCAAGCAATTGATCCTCGATGGAGTGAGGGATCATGTTGCATGTCACATTACTGGCAAAGGGACTACCAAGGGGATGTGAGATGCCTTGGCTATGTTGTATCAGGAATCTTCCAAGCAATGGAAGATGTACTTGGAGGAGAAAATGAGATCCACGAGGATGCAGAAGGGGGAACGCATTGATCCGTTCCTATCGAAGCTTCAAGAGGTTCAAGACTCATTTGCAATTATAGGATCAGCGCCTCAACCCACCGAGATGTTGAGGTTGGCCTTGAATTCAGTCTCAGAAGAATGGCAAGTGTTTGTCCAGAGTATGCTGGGCAAAGAGATTGTCGAATTGGGAAGGGATGTGGGCCACTCTTTCACAAGTAGAGTTGAGGCGAGACTTAGTCAATTGCAAACTTGATAGCAGCAACAGCAGTGGGACGAAGCCCAATGAGGAGGAATAGAATGCAGCCCTTGCATCAAAGGGGCAGCAGGATAAGCAGAGGCGGAAGGACATCTCAAAGATCAAATGTTTCCGATGTGGTGAATTTGGTCACTACGCTACACAGTGTCCTCTCAAGAAGAAGGACAAGGACGAGAAACATGATCTGCAGGCTGCAACTACTAAGATCGAGGAGGAGGAGTTTGCCATGATTACCCAGATACCTCCAGGGGAGAGGTGGGGTGATCTAGTACTGTAGTTCGAAAGAATTATAGATGGGCAGGATCCTTGAGGAGTCCACCTCTTGGATCAATACCTTGCTACAGGAGCCCATATTAGAAGTATCAGGATGGACCAGTGTCAGTTTGTGCAGAGGAGTGTCAGAGTGACAGTTGCAGTAGCTAGGAGCGCCAGAGACTAAGCAGCGCAGAGCAGAGTTGGCAACAATGCAATTGGCACAGTGCAGAGTCAGCAGCAACACAGAGACTTCAAAGGGTCAGTGCAGAGACTAGCAGCAGTCAGAACTCCAGCAACAGATGCATCATGTTGAACACTTGTTCAGTATTTTGGATGTTTTTCCGTTGCAATTGTTGCAGAAGGCAGTAGCAGCAGTTGGAGCAGAGTTGCAGTGCAGATGAAGTTGGCAGCAGCATGCAGAGTCAGCAACAGTGCAGATGAAGTTGGCAGCAGCATGCAGAGTCAGCAGTAGCACAGATGCAACATTTGCGCAGTAGTTGGTGGGCAGTGATGTCAGACATCAGCGACGCAGAGGGAGATGTTACAAAGTCAGGGTGATGCTTCAGCAGGTTGCATTACTAGAGCACATTCCTCGCTAAGAGGGAGTGTTGATTTCTGGTAGCATCGGATGTGCTCTAAGCCTCAAAATTAGCAGGAAGGCTAGGACACATGTATTCCAGAATACCCAGAAATTGTTTTGGAATATTCCACCTGGAGACAATTTTATTAAAATAATTAAATATTTTTAATGGATGCCTAAGTCTAAACTTAGGAAATTAAAATAATTAAAGGGTATTAATTAAACTGAGGTTGAGACTTCTAGAAGAAGACGAGGATCAAGTCAAAATGATCTCAGCCATCGATTATAATCTAATCTGGGTCGTTGATTGATCAACGAGAGGAATATAAGAATAGGCTCGATGGGCATTTGGAAAACACATTGAGTGAGATCAAGAAATCGATTTCTCAAGAGAGCAGTGCAGCAGTTGCCGGAGAAGTCATCGAGGAGATTTCTTGCAGTGAGGGGCAGGGATAGTTTTCTGGTTGGAGAGTTTCCTGATCCGGGGATACATTGCAGAGAAAGCAAAGAGAGATCTAGAAGAGGCAACGCAGTGCCACGCAGAGGGAGTTTGAGATTTAGCTGGGAAGTCGAGTTCCAGAGCCAGAAGCCGGGGTGTGAGGCCGGAGAGCCAGAGGAATGAAGTTCCAGACAGCAGAAGATCCGTGGAAGAGGTTGCACAGACCCCAGAGAGGTTGATGCAGAGGTTGCGCAAAGCCAGCGTTGGGCTTGCCATCCAGGGCCTAGATTAGTGTCGGTTAGCCAGTGATATTGTGAGGTATTTCTCACTAATTTCTCTACCAGTGAGATTCTCTGTATCTGATAGCCAGTAAGGCATCCAAAGATTGTATTCAAAAACTATTGCATAATAATACAAACCCTCAGTCGTTGCACCTGTTTTCCCACATTAGGTTTTTCCGGTGACATTTGTCCAAAAATAACGGTGTCACTTGTGTGTGCTATTTCTTTCTTGCTCAGTTCTTGTTTCCACATATTATTTAAGTTGTGAAGGCTACAGTTGTATTTGTTTCGATGTTTATTGTATAATACTGTAAATAACTTGATTCAGTAGGAGAAATATAATCAGTTGTTGCAGTAGTGATTCGGGGTTTCCGAATTTTCACAAATATAGGAAATGTTAGATAGAATCCAATGAGCACAGAAACTTGATGGAACCTCAAGATCTTGTGGAAACAATGAGGAGTTTAAGGGTTGAAATCCAATGTTTCCAAGCAGACAATGCAAGAATGATCAAATCTCGAGAGGCAAAACCATATGAATGCTATACTAGTTCCAAGTTTGACTCAAATACAAAGACCATTGCGGCATGGACATGGATCTAACAATGCTAGAGGAAGTAGAGATATCTCAAGAAGGGCATCTCATAGAAGATCCCGTGTATCAAGAAAAGGACACAAAGAATCAGGGAGAACCCCTGGAGATAAGCATATCATCCCTCTTCAACTAAATAATACTTGTAAAGATCCATTGAGCAACTTGGATGTATCTCCAATTAGACACTAAGGAGGCATGACAGACAGATTGCAAGGAGAACTTTGTATGGTTAAACCATCTATTTTCAATGGCAAAAATAAGTTTGGACAAGATGTTGAAGCTTGGTTATTGAGGATGAGAAAGTATTTCTAGTTACTACCAAGGAAACATGAAAGATAAAATTTCCACTTATAATTTACAAGGAAGGCTTCTATATAGTGGGGATCATGACTGGCAAGTAAAGAGGATCAATGAAAAAAATTGAATGTAGATAGTTAAAGAAATACTTTCAACAAAAGTATCTTTGTAAATAAGTTACAATACCATGAAAGGAAGATACATGAGTTCCATGACCTTAAGCCAAGAAACATGACAATGGATGGATACGTAAAAAATTAATGGAACCACCAAACATGTCAAGTAGATCAAAGATGAGGATGAATGCCAACCAAGCTGGGAGTGTTGGAGCGCAATGGAGCATAAGAGTTTCTTCAGCTGCATTTCTCTCCCTCTTGTTGTCGTGAACCAAAGTACCAGTAGTCGTATTGAGAAAGTGCCATGGTGCGAGGCAGCGCCTCCTTGCATTTACTTGCGATTCAATCAAAGGCTCCAAAAGTCCTCGTCTGCAACAAATTGACCCTCCTTTTGTTGTGGTATATCTATAACATCAGTGTTCATAGGAAGGCTGGTGCAATGGGTGAGCCATCAAGCGAGGTTTTTATCCTCTGCAATAGTACCTTCAAACGGATCTGTTTCTTGGATGTCGGAGTCAAGGGTTTTCTTTTCTCAAGATTTTGTGCCCCGTTATCCCCAAATCAGAGTTGATCAAGTTGTGATATGGGATATGTTTTTCATATGGCGGTTTCCTTTTGTATATGATGGGGGTCTTCAGATCTGTGTAAAAAACTAGATCATCTTACACCCAGATCTGGCCAAAAGACACGGCGGGAGTGGGGACATTTTGCAGTGGTCGAGTCTAGCTTGTCGTAAGGGGTTGTTTTCTTACATAACGCTCATTCCCCAGAATCTGGGGCGGCCAAAGGACCAGTATATAGCAGATCTGAAACAATATATGGATATGGCCTATGATACTAATAAACCTCAGAACTTGTCTCTACATCTGCCCTTCTATGGGTCTCCTCTAAGTTTGTTAGATCCATATTTGGACAAAATCTAGGAAAAAAGAGAAAAATACCATATCTTTGTTAAAAATCTAAATGGGAAGGCCATGATGGACCAGGGCACAGATCTCGTGAAACAACTGAAGCAAAGCATATAAAATGATTTAGGAATACCAACAACACATCAAGTATTGATATATGAAGAAAAAGTGCTACAGGACTCCGTGAAAATTTCAAGTCTAAAATCCTATTGCAACAACTAGAATTAATTCTTCTAATTGTTAATTAATTTAACAATTTATTTGCTATGGCAAATATCAAATAAATCACTCTGCAACCTTCACAAATAAAACTGTAGAAAATAATAGCGTTGGAAACTAATAAATACTTTAGCGCACACACATAAAATTGACACAATTATTTTTGGACAAATGTCCTCGGAAAAAACAGAATGTGGGAAAACCGGTGGAGCGGCAGAGGGTTTTTATTATTATGTAGTAGTGAAATTATCCGAGTACAATATGGACGTCGAAAACTGGTAAACTTGCAGAGAAAATATTAGCAAAAATAATTTGAGGGAAATTAACCTCACTCCGAGCAATTCCGGCACTCGACTATCCCTGAAAAGCAAGTCATCCACCTAGCCCTGCGCAGGCCCCGCGTCACCTCTGCGTAATTCCTCAAACACTACAACTTGGAATTTCTGCAAATCAAGTTGTTCTGCCTGCTACTGACTGGGAAACTATTTCTCCGACACTCTAGAAATGTCTTTTGGCCTCTGGAACTGATAACCAGCTTCACCCTAGCAAAATCGAACTACCCTCTGAAGCTTCTGCGCTGCCTCTGTGCAGCCTCCTAGAGAAATTTCGGCCTCTCTGCAATGTACTCATCAGATTTGGAGAAATCTTCCTCCGGCTTCATTGTTCCTACCCCTCTCTGTCTCTCCTTCACTTCTAAATCTCTAACTCTTCCGGCACCAACTGCTCTCTAGAAAAATCGATCTCTATGTGTGTGTGTTCTCCATTCACCCATCAACTTCTTCTTATAATTTTCTGTTGGACCTCCAACAGCCAAGATTAAAACTTAATCAAGGGCCAAGATCATATCGGAGTCAATCCGTGTGAGTTTCTAGATAATTCACACCTTATCTCAATTAAGTCTAATTAATTAATCCCTTTTCCTAAGTTTAGACTTAGGAAATAATTAAAAATAGGCCACTAATCTAATTGAGACACTTCAAGGTGGAATTTCCATATACGATTTTTGGGTTATGGAGAACTCCTATGTTTTAGCCTCTCCACAAAGTTTCGAGCCTAGAACACCTCCGATGCTACAAAGACTAATAGATTCCCTCCAACTGAAAGATTATGACACGGCAAAGGATTAAACCATAATATTAAATCTGACGTTGTGGGGGGGTTATACAACTTTCATAACCCTAATGCAAATACTAGAAACCCTAATGGATCTATCTCGTTCAAGGATGCACTCAAAGGGAAGATTCTTGCTCCAACCAATCAACTCCAAGATTTGTCAGGACCTTACATTGTCGAGAAAATGAACAAGGTACTAGCTATGGATGTAAAACCGCAGGGGTAAAATCATACTTCCCTGATCTACAAACTAAGGCATTAATATTTTAGTTTAATGGTTTCTGGTCGAGACTAGAAGACTTATATTAGTGGGTGTTCTCTTCTTGGACAACAAACTGTGATCTCTACTTATGTTGTAAAGGCTTCTTCAAAGTACAATTTGACACAAGACAAGATATGGAAAAAGTTTTAAATGAAGGGCCATGGTTTTGGGGTAGAGTCGGGCTTTTTTTTACCCCAAGGTTCCTAGAGTTTAATGCTACAAGCATGGTCGTAACAATGATGTCGATTTGGGTGATGTTGCCAAACCTCCCCTTCCTTTTTGGCACCATCAGGTCTTGGAGGCTATTGGAAATACTTTGGGCAAAAACAAAAAAAAAATGGATCTGGACAAAACATCAAAAGGTATCTTTACATTTGCAAGGATATGTGTAGAGATTGACCTTAGCAAAGGTTTTCCTGATCGTTTTCTTATCAAACATGAAAACTTCCAGTGGACACAGGTGTTAGATTATGAGAATATGACATTCAAATGTCGAACTTGTTTTCAAACAAGGCACTTGCAGAATACCTTCCCTCAAGCAAAAAAGGCCCCAAGAAAGAAAAAGAGGCAAGCCCCTGAGCCTGTTACCCACTACCTATGGGTAGCATGCAGAGGAGAAAATTTTCTCCTAGATGGTCTTTAGCCAGCAACCAATAGCCCCTTGCAACCACCGAATAACTCGATGTGCCACTATCTCCGCCAGTTGAGCCAACCATGTGGTCCCTCACCCATTTGTTATGATTATATGTTTGAAGGTGAGCCTCCCGACCCCAAAGGTATGACTTTTCATTGGTTTAGATGAGTAATTTTGTTTACTTATCATGGACACTTGGGCATGGAGTGGTGGGGGGATTTGGCGGAAAGAGTCGGCTAGGTTTGTACTCTTATCTCCTATGCCAGATTTGATGGTTAGCCTTGTATCCTAGTCCTGTGAGATCTTCTTTACTGGCCATTAGCTTTAGGGTTGGCACCACATGGGAAACCCTGATTTTGGTTGTGTGGTATCACTTCCCGACACCATATACATCACTCCCTTCAACTCATTTTAACCTCATTCATCACTTTTCCCATCTGAGTCAACATGTGTCCACTGGGTCCACATAGGGTTAGTCTCCCCCTCCCCTTGTCCACACCTTGGGTCAGGCTTGGAACGATGCCCGGAGGTTGGTGTAGCTAAAAAGAAAAGAAAAAGCATAATTTGGCCACTTACAACAGGAAATGTACCAAAAAATGCAAAAGATGGTTGGGACATACAAATTTAGCATGTGGGCAAAAGCCAAACATGAGCTCTACCCCTCATTCATCGCCATCCAGTGTTATCAGAACCGGTGGAACCAGTCGGTCCGACCATTTTTGGCCCAAAACCAATCTGAACTGGAATAGGTCGGTTCGGTACCAAACCGACCGGTTCCGTGTAGAAAAGTTTTGCCTTTTATTTTTTATTTTTTATTTTTTAGTTGGTTGGCCCACTTCTTACTCTCCCCTAGGCTAGCCTAATATTCAAGCCTATGGCCCTAGTATTGTTATGCAATTCATGGTAATGTTAAATTCTTAAAGTAAAAGTGACATTCTCCTTAAATTTTTATTTTCATCCTTTTACTTAAATTTTTAACATTACCATGAAATGACTCAGGATGTTTGAGAGTGGTTCCAACCTCATTGGATTTCATATGGAGAAAGTAGAATTTTAGATTTCACTCAAAATCCAGCAGACTTAACAATTTTTCAGGATTTCAAGATTGGGGGGATTGCAACGTTTCCATTGGATTTTGTCATGTACGAGGGTATGGAACTAGTATTTAATAAAGAGCACCAAGCCCTCTATGTACTTTGATGTTAGTGGCATTGGTTTTCGAACTCCTGTATCATGACTCTACTAAAAATGTACCCATCACTCAAACAAAATCTTGACATGAAATGCTACGTTTTTTCTATCTTATTTTAATGCCTACATGGTTATATTGATGGCGAAGACCCCAATATAGGCAATGATTTTGATGATATGTAGGCATTTTTTGTAGCATGATTTTTTTGGATGCTAGAGGCCATCTAGAGCATATTTGTTGATGTATTTTCAGTTCATAGATGGATTGCACTCGATGCTATTTTGGTTATGTGCACCCATACATGCTATGTAAATGAGAACTTTTGCAGATTTGTGTATAAATGGTTTGGATTCATATGGATGCACTTGAATATATATGTTTTTCTTTAAAATATGAATATTTTATATGTTTTTGGTAAACCGGTTTTTTTCTAGCTTTTTACCAGTTCCTAGTCCACAAAGATTTCGGTTTGATTCTGATAACATTGTCGCCATCACCGTAGTTCCTATGGGACCTAGACGAGCCTCCTCCATCATTAAGGAACCCATGATTGTCCCAACCCCTGGCAGGAAATGAAATGCCCCACCTCAAAAAGGGATTTCTACTACTACATCATGCTCTCATCCCCTGGAGCCCCGAGCAATTATGAAGAAAAATCAATCAAAGGCAAAAGGCATATGAAGAAAGGTGGAAAAACAAAGGTCGAGGTAACTCATGAACCACGACTTGCTCCCTCCTACACTCATATACCTAGGTGTGGGCTTCCCTTATTATAGTTACCCTTGTACCATGGCATGTGGCTTGGAGCATTCCCCTGACCCCCACTCTGTTCCATCGCTATATCATTTGCCACCTACCACCTGATGGATGTACCATGGACATGTCACCCCCTTTAAAGGTCGAAACAACCTAATAGGGTCCTTGAATAACCCCTTTATTGAGCTTGGAGACAATTGTACATGCCAAAGCCCACTATGGAAGGGCATGCCACCATGAAGTGCCCCATTGATTTCATGAATTGTAAGCTCTTTTACATGATTATTTTAATGATTTGTTGTATTGGAGGGCAAGGGGAGGCATTGGATCTAAAGCAGGATTACAGGTGGGTCTCTATTTGGGCTTGGTCTCCCTATACAGGGTCCTAGCCTTCTATAGAGCCACATTGGCACTTGTAGGGTGAGCGTTGAGAGCCATGGGCCTCCACCATAACAGAGAGTACTTCATGGATCCCCAACAACACTCATTTATTGTTTGTGTTCCACCTTTTGAATGACGGTGATGAACCTCGTTCATTATGCCCAGCGGTCTCCACACTTGCACCATACACTTGACAGATGTTCTAGGGTCCAGATGAAGATGTGTCCCACTGCAGGAGACAACGGGAGGGCTTTTGTCATCATCCTAGCCCTTACAGATGGTTTACAGGCATTTTCAATTCACTTCGAGACCCATGAGGATGTTCTTGTGCCCCCACACCCACTTGGGAGCACCACAGTGACTTGCTTGGAAAACAAAGGGCCAACCCCTTGTCCACTATGTTTGAAGTCCATTCTCTCACCATGGCACACTTTGGCCTTCATTAGGCCTTTTCAATAGCCCAACGACTCATTATTTTGATTATTCTACTTTCTTGAGAGGCTTATTTTTAGGTTATTGAGCTATCTTGGTCGACTTGTCACCAAGGGATGTTATTATTGCACATTATTTTATTATTTGAGCTTAATTAGGCCAAATAGGCAAATTGAATCCATTAGAGATGGTATAAATTAATGAGAGGTGATCCATTTCTCTTAATCACTTGGATTTGGGTCTAGTAGCTACTTGGAGAATTTCGCATTCCCTTTTGGAGAACGAGTTTGGTTTCATGAATGAATTTTGATGTTTCGATTCTATCTTCATGGCCTTGGAGCTTCATTATTGGCATAATTTGATGATTGGATATAGTCACTGTACATGTAAGTGATCTTTTTCATGTTTATTCTTGTTATTTACTGTCACATGAATGTTGCGAGGATTTTCGCTATATAGGTCTGAAATTCACTGCTACTCTATGTGAAATGGTGGAAATTTTGGTCTTTTGAAGTGTTGCATACATTGCATGTGTCATGTATCAATTATTGCATATCGAAGTATAAAATCTTCCGGCAGCTGCTCTCATGCCCTAATTGTCATGCGAAGTTGTCTAGAAGTTTCCTTGATTGGGTATAGTCTCTCCAAATCACAAGTTCACCTTGACTCCATCTCTCCCAAAGGCAAGACATTGATCCAACCATTGGAGGTCACTTAAAAGAATGTTTTTCTCGCCTCCTTCTCTTTCTAGACCTAGCCTTATAGGTCTCCTAGGGCATCAATCAACTTCCATTCTAGCCATCCAATCACCTCGATTTTTGGTCCACTACTGTGTTAGGGTTTTGTCTAGAGGTCCTCCAAGTTTGAAGCAAATCCGATGGTGGAATCCCGAGATATAACAAGCCCTAGCTGCGAGACCAATTCTTGCCCTAGATTGACTTGGGTTAGTATCCACATTAGGATCATTGCATACAAATCTCAAAAGAAAATTAGCCCTTTGATCCTGTTCCCTACTCTAATTAGGTCGAGTACCACATTGGATGATCAACTCCACACCCTTAACCTAGTTTTGGGTCCACTTGGCTCTTTGTGGTCCTGCAACTTTATAAGTTCAACTCCACAAGGATTACATAGAAGCCTCCTATCCTCAAGGATCCCTTGGTATAGTAAGCCCCTTGTTAAGGCATATCTCCCAAACCTAGGCCCAAGAATCCTCTTAGCCCTTCCTAGAGAGCCCATCACCTTGCTTTCAAAGCAAGAAAGCTATCTAATTGAGCCTCTCTTGTGAATAGGCATTAGGAATCACTCCTTATCCTCTTATTGATCCATTCATCTAGTGATTCCCCTTATACTGGGTCTCCTCCCATCGGTGAAAGTCTGTAAAGAGCATGGAGCCTTCGCTGAGGTGACAATGGGCTATCACTCCGTTGTTGCCCCTTGACCTAGTAGTTGCTTTATAGGATCCCCTCCTAGGACCCCTGCTAGTTTAAGTGGTAAGATTTTGGGGTCGTTGCCAGGGAAACGATACATGTGACATATTTCCCTTATGAAATCATTGACATATCATTATTGGGAACTCCATTGGAACAACAAAGCCCTAGTTCTCCATTGAAATTCAAAGTTAATGCTTGTAGGGTGAAGCGAGCATCTATCAAGGCATTTTAATTCACCCTAGCGACTCCATTTTAATCCTAATATGCAAAATCATGAAAAATGACCTGTTGTCAAGAAGAGAGTGCCCGTGGCTCTCCATTTGCAAAACTCAATGATAAAAAACTACAAGAAATTGTGGACCAATATGTTGAGTTTTGTGAAGATTTATTGGAGAACATGGATAAAGAATTCATGCTCTAGTTTCATGGAGCAACGAAAAACGATTCTACACAACAATGTGTGCTTATGAGAAGGATCCTAGCCATCCCTTTGAATTTGCCAACTAAACTTGTGCTTTAAATATTTTCACTGATCTTATCAATGAAAAATATTACAATCAATCACAAAGTCCCATAGAATGTAATCAATTCAGTGATCAGGGTGACCTTGAAGAAAATCCAAGCATGGAGGATCATCATGGAAGTAGGGAATATATGGACGAATGGAATCAATCTAAAGAAGATCGCGATAAGGACCTTCAAGTTAAGGATTGAGAAGGTACATGGCATGAGTGAAAGCCCTATTAAAGCCCATGAGGATGAACACGATGAAGTGGGGACTTTCATTCAAGAACGGGTGCTTGAGGATATGAATATTGTAGCTCCCTGTGAAGATGACATTTTTGATTTCTTATGCATTAATGAGGCAAAATGGGATATGGGCAACCATCATTTTGACAATGACCCTATTTATGATACTGACATAGAAAATGAGGCTGAAATTGATTCTCTTTTCCTCCGGGACATCACTCATAATGATATGACTACTCACACCATTGAAAAGGACGATCATTGTTTATTCGAAATAGTGGGCCCCATTTATGACATCAATGATGACACTATTAGTTTCTGTAGCATCGGAGGTGTTCTAGTCTCGAAACTTTGTGGAGAGGCTAAAACGCAAGGGCTCTCCATAACCCAAAACTTGTTTCTAAAAATTCCACCTAGAAGTGTCTCAATTAGATTATTAACCTATTTTTAATTATTCCCTAAGTCTAAATTTAGGAAAAGGAGTTAATTAATCATAATTAATTGAGATAATCTGTGAATCATCTAGAAACTCACACGGATCGACAAGGAACTAGTTTGGGACCTTCATTAAGTATTAATCTTTGTCGTTGGAGGTCCAACAAAAGATTATAAGAAGTCGATGGGTAGATGGAGAACTTACTTGTGGAGTTCGATTTCCTTGGAGAGTTTTATTTTTCTAAAAGGCCAGCAGTTGTTGGAAGAGTTCGATCTTCAGAACGAAGCAGAGACAATGAGGGGCAGGGACAGTGAGCTAGAGGAAGTTTTTCAGATCCGATGAAGTGCATTGCAGAGAGGCAGAAAGAACCACAGTGAGGCTGACGTCGGGGCTACACAAAAGCCTCTAGAGGCAATTCGATTTTGTTGGAGAGAAGTTGTGTTTTAGTTCCAGAGGCCGGGAAAGTGTTCTAGAAGGTCGGCGAGACAATTTCTCAACCCGTGGCAAACAGGACGGCTAGAGAAGCAGTTGATTTAGGCATAGCATTGAAAGGACTGCACAAGGGTGATGCAGGCCTGCGCAAAGGTTGTTTGGACGGCTCACTTGGAGTTGCAGTCAAAGTCCGGATCGCTAGTGGGAGTGAGGAAAATTCCTTACAATATTCTTGTCAGTATTTTCATTGTGGGATAGCCAATTTTCGGCATCCAGATTGTACTCGGAATTTCTCACTACATAATAATAATAATAATAAAAACCTGTTGATTTAGGGTAGCATCGAATGTTCTCTAGCCATGAAAGTTGGTGGAGAGGCTAAAGCACATGAGATCTACAAGACCCAGAAATGGTTTTGGGAAATTCCACCTTGTTAGAGAGATATTAAAATAATTAATATTTTTAATGGAGTTCCCAAGTCTAAACTTAGGAAAATTAAAATATTAATGGGTATTAATATAAAACTGGGTGAGAATGTTCTAAATGACATGGATCAAGCCAAATCTAATCTTAGCCATTGATTATAGATTTAATCTCGACCGTTGAAGACTCAACAGAAAAAGTATAAGAGGAGGCTTGAGGGTCAGTTGGAGATACACCAAAATTGATTAGTCAGTTCGATTTTCTAGAGCGGAGTTTGCTGAGAGAAATCGAACAAGTGATCAGAGTTGCAGTGAGGGGGAGTGAGTGCATAGCAGAGAGGCAGAGATAGTGCCGAAGGACCAACGCAGAGGCAAAAGAGGCTACGCAGAGCCAACAGGAGCCACGCAGAGGGCCAGAGTGACTGCACAGAGGCTACCAGGGCCTGCATGGGTGATGCAGAAGGCCAAAGAGCCAGCGCAAAGCAGCAGAAAGCTGATGCAGGGGGCTTCTGAGTGACGCAGAGGCCAGGAGGGCTGATGTAGAGCTTCAGAGAAGCGTCGAAGAGATTTTTGTGGAGCAGACTTGCTAAATATCTGCTTCCGAAGAGAGGTATTACTGCCAGATTGATTTCTCTATTGGGTGAGCCAGTTTGGCACCCTAGTTGTACTCAAGAAAGTTGCTTAATAATAAAACCCTCAGAACTGTTGCACCAGTTTTCCCAAGTTGGGTTTTTCCAAGGACGATTGTCCAAAAATAACGGTGTCCCTTGTGTGTTTGTCTGTTATTTTCAGTTGATGATCTGTAGATGGTTGAGACTGCATTTGTGTTTATTTTCAGTATTTATATGGTTAAATAACTTGTTAAGAAATAAACAAGTAGGTGAAATAAACCAGATAGTGCCAGAAGAATTTCTAATGGGTTAGACTTAGAAATTTCAACAAAACCCTCAGTTATTGCACCGGTTTTCCCAAGTTGAGTTTTCCGGGGACATTTGTCCAAAAATAATTGTGTCAATTTTATGTGTGCACTAGAATATTTCTCAATTTCCAACGCTATTTTTCCACAATTTTATTTGTGAAGGTTGCAATGTGATTTATTCAATATTTGTCGTAGCAAATAAATTGTTAAATTAATTAACAATTAGAAGAATAATTTCCACCTGCCACAATAGGATTTCAGACTTGAAATTTTCACATGGTATCAGAGCATGATTGATCAAACAGAGAAGCTCAGAAGCGGAGGCAAAAATTCGTTGTTCAGGACGAATTTCTAGAGGTTGCGCAGAGCCTAAGCCAAGTAGTTTGAATTGTTGGGCAGATCAATTTTTCAGTGCAAATTGGCAGAAAATTTCGGCTTGCTAGGTTCAGTGATTCCAACAAGTAGAGGGAGCAACAGCAGCTCAAATTTTCGCTGAGCAGATTCCTTGTTTGGGCGCAAAGGGTTTTGCAGCAGTTTGTAGAAGCAGAATCAGCGCTGGGTGGAAGAGAAATAGCACGCACAAAGGGAAAATTTATCTCAGGGGATCTCGAGATTTAGAGATCTAAATTTTTGCAGTTGCAAATTGGCAGTAGTTGTGAGCAGAGTTTCTCACTCCAGAAGGGAGTGCGTGTAGCAGACCCAGAAACCGAGCAAACAGAACGAGGGATATTTTCGAGCAAATTCAGAGATGGCCACAGCTAGGCTTAGAGATCAGGATAGGTTGGAGGGAGCCTCCAACTATGTCATCTTGAAGGCTAGGATGTCCTTCCTTCTGAATGAATATGGCCTGAAAGCCTATGTGGAGAATGTGGTAGCAGTACCCCAGGATGTCGATCAGCTCAAGGAGTACAGAAAGGAAATGGTGAAGGCGAAGCAAATGATTTTGGATGGAGTCCGAGATCATCTAGTCTCACATGTGGTAGACAATGGTACGACCAAGGAGATGTGGGATGCTCTCTCCGAGCTATTTTAGAGTTCTTCCAAGCAGCGAAAGATGTTTCTCCAGGAGAAGTTGAGGAGCATAAGGATGCAAAAGGGCGAGAGCATAGATGGCTTCCTCACCTGGATTCAGGAAGTTCGAGATCAACTATCAGTCATTGGGGAGGCACCCGAACCCACAGAGCTTGTACGGTTTGCACTAAATAGTGTCTCAGATGACTGGCAAGTGTTTGTCCAAAGTATCTTGGGCAAAGACACATTGCATAAATGGGATAGGATGTGGTCTAATCTACAGCAAGAGGAGTTGAGGCGGGCTCTAGTGAAGAGTACCATCAGCGGTAGTAGCAGCAAGGGCGTGAAGGGTGAGAAGGAAGAAGAAAATGTGGCCCTAGCATCTAAGGGTCCCAGTTAAAGGCAGGGGGGAAAGAAGAAGAAGAAGGACATGTCAAAGGTCAAGTGCTTCAGTTGTGGTGAGTCCGAGCACTACAGTACGCAATGTCCTCTCCAGAAGAAGGCCAAGCAGGAGAAGTAGGACCAAGCAGCAGCGTCAGCTGAGATTTATAAGTTGTTCGCTAGGCTGGAGGAAGATTCCGCAATGTTTGTAGCTATACCTCTAGGAGAGAGGAGGGGTGATCTAGAGCTTTAGTCCTAGAGCAGCACAGACATGGGTAGGTTCCATTGAGGTGTCCTCCTCATGGATCATTACCTTGCTACCAGAGCCCACAGTATTTAGTAGCAGGATGCAACATTGTCAGTTGATGAAGTCAAATTTCGGAGTGACAGTTAGAGACTAGTTGCAGTCAGAAGTTGAGGAGCGCAATGCAGTGTTGATAGCAATGCAGAGTAAGCAGCAACGCAAATTCTTTAGTGGACAATGTAGTAGCTAGTAACAGTTAGAACTCGGAGACAGATGCATCATACTGAACACAGTTGATTCAGTATTTAGGATGCTTCTCAGTTGCAGTAGTTGCAGTTGCAGCAACAATAGTTGAGAGGGAGTTGCGATGCAGTGTGGAGAGCCTAAAACACAGGGGTTCTCCATAACCGAGAAATCATTTCTGGAAATTCCACCTAGAAGTGTCTCAATTAGATTATTAACCTATTTTTAATTATTTCCCAAGTCTAAACTTAGGAAAAGGCATTAATTAATCAAAATTAATTGAGATAAGGTGTGAATCATCTAAAAACTAAAACGGACCGACAGGGAATTAATTTGGGCCCTTGATTAAGTTTTAATCTTGGTCGTTGGAGATCTGACAGAAGATTAGAAGAAGTCGGTGGGTAGATGGAGAACTTACTTATGGAGTTCGATTTCCTTGGAGAGTTCGATTTTTCCAAAGATCCAACAGTTGTCAAAAGAGTTCGAGCTTCAAAAGGACGCAGAGACAGTGAGGGGCAGGGACAGTGAGCCAAAGGAAGTTTTCCATATCCGGTGAAGTGCATTACAGAGAGGCAAAAAGAGCCACAGTGATGTTGAACGCAAGGGTTGCGGAGAAGCCTCTAGAGGCAATTCGATTTTGCTGGAGAGAAGTTGGATTTTAGTTCCAAAGGCTGGGAAAGCGTTCCAGAAGGCCGAAGAGAGATTCTCAGCCACTGGCAAATAGGATGGCTACATGAGTAGCTGATTCATGCAGAGCGTGGAAAGAACTGCAAGGGTGACGCAGGCTTGCGCTGAGGCTGTTTGGACAACTCACTTGGAGCTACAATCAAAGCCCAGATTGCTAATGGGGGTGAGGAAAATTCCTCACAATATTTTTGCCAGTAGTTTCCATAGTTTTAAAAAACAGCCGTTTCGAAACGGAAACGGCCGAGTTGGTCCGTTCCATTGCCCTCCGGAGTGACTCGGTACAAAAAACAGCTCGGTTGGCCGAGTCAGCCATGACTCGGCCGAGTCATTGAATGACTCGGCGGAGTCATTGAATGACTCGGCGGAGTGACTCGGTACAAAAAACGGCTCGGTTGGCCGAGTCAGCCATGACTCGGCCGAGTCATGGCTGACTCGGCCAACTCGGCCGTTTCCCATACTGACTCGGCCAACTGGGCCGTTTCCCGTACTGACTCGGCCGAATCACAAACAGCGGCCCGTAACCCACTAAAACAGCGATTTAACATTATTTTAATGAAATTTTAAGGGGTTTGCTGATTGGTTTGGACTTCAAGGTGTTTTATGAATTAGCTAAATGTTATTTGGGGTCCATTTCCCCCTCCCAAACCCTATTTAACACACTCAAATGCTCTCTACTATTGATATGCTATTCAAATTTCATGGTAATGTTAAATTCTTAAAGTAAAAGTGACATTCTCCTTAATCTTCATTTTCATCCTTTTACTTAAATTTTTAACATTACCATGAAATGACTCAGGATGTTTGAGAGTGGTTTCAGCTTCATTGGATTTCATAAGGAGAAAGTAGAATTTTAGATTTCATTCAAAATCGAGCAGACTTATCAGTTTTTCAGGATTTCAGGATTGGAGGATTGCAATGTTTCCATTGAATTTTGTCATGTATTAGGGTATGGAACTCGTATTTAATCAAGAGCACCAATCCCTCTATGTACCTTGATGTTAGTGACATTGGTTGTCGAACTCCTCTGGGATTCGCTCCCAAACTAGGAGCTTCTAAAAATGTCGCTCCCGCTCCCGTTTTCGCTCCTGCTCCAAAGTAACACAAAGAAGAGAAACTGTTTGGATCAAAAACGGTTACATGATCTAGTTTATGTCCAATACAACCTCCGGCTCAGACGAAACCATTTGCTGAACAAAAGACCTGATTCAGATCCCATTGTGTTGGAAGACATTGATCCAGCAGAGTTTGATCCTGATGAGGATCTTGATTTAGATTTAGATATCGAGACATCAGTTGAACTTGAACCTGTTGTTCAGTTGAATGCAGATCCCAATCCACAAGCCTCAATCTCATAGCCAGCAAGGACTCCAGTTGTAGGTGCTTCCTCTGCTCAGCCACGACAGAAGCGCAGCCGCATATCTACTCTATCTCAGCTTGCATCTGCTGCAGTTGCACAGCCTGCTAGTGGTACCACTTCTACAGTTGCAGTTGGAGATGATGATGATGATGAGGAGCCATGGGGCCTCTTGTCTGACTCTGATGATGATCCACAGATTGATCGACATGATCTTGGCTCCTCTAGCAGTAGCTACTAGCCAGTAGTTGTAGTACTAGTACTGGAGTCTGGTCACAGTTTACTTTTGTTGTAGAGGCCATTTCTAGCCTCCTTGGTTATGTGTTTTTTGTTTTGAGTCTTTGATCATGTATGACAGTTGACTATGTATTGCCATTGGGTACCATTTTGATATAATGGATTGGTTCATGAGCCTACTTTGATCATATGTTGTCTTCCATCTATATTATAATGGAGTGTGTTTGGAAACATGAATGAAAATCTTTAAAATTATGTTTAAAATATTTAAAATTATGTTTTTTTATAAAAAAAAAAAATATTTATTGTATTTTTTACGACCGAGTCATTGAAATCGAGCCGGCCGAGTCATTACCGTTTCGGAGTCGGAGTCGGAGTCGATCCTCGGCCGAGTCGGAGTCGGAGTCGGAGTTTTAAAACTATGGTAGTTTCTTTGCAGGATAGCCATTTTCGGCATCCAGATTGTACTCATAATTTCTCATTGCTGCGTAATAATAAAATCCCTGAGTTGCTGCACCAGTTTTCCCAAGTTGGGTTTTTCCGGAGACATTTGTCAAAAAATAATTGTGTCAATTTTATGCATGTGTGCTAAAATATTTCTCAATTTCTAGAACTATTTTTCTACAATTTTATTTGTGAAGGTTGCAGTGTGATTTATTCAGTATTGTCGTAGCAAATAAATTGTTAAATTAATTAACAATTAGAAGACTAGTTTTCAGTTGCTGCAATAGGATTTCAGACTTGAAATTTTCACATACACTAACAAAGGCCTTGCTTTCCCATGCCTTCTCCAGGATCCCAATAGCATAGCTACATTATCCATGAACCCTCACCTTAGCCATTATCACAATTATTGATGATCACTTTTCCTCTCCTAAGTATGATGCTAAGGAAGAACTATCCATTAGATGTATTCCTCCTTCCCCCTCATACCCTCAAGATTGTGAATATGATTATCATGAGTAACCAACTTGTTGTGTCTCCCCTTGTCGTCGGTCTCCCTTTCCTTCCAATCATGACCCTATGGTGGTCATAAAGCATGATATTAATGATGGGGACCATAATGGGGATGATATGCCTGAGGCTGCTATCCATAAGAGGTCTATGAGCTTACTTGTTGATATCTCCATCTTTTGATTGGAAGAAAGGATCTTGTGGAATAGATTGCATCCTTTGGCTCCCTCTCCCCTCGTGGTACTCCACGCATGGTCATTTCATTTTCCCGGATCCTGCCCTTGTGACCTTCCATGTTGTCATTCCTACCCCTCCCTTTGGATTTGTTGCATGCATAAGCAGAAGGGTAATTGTTTTCATATTGACTAGATGACATGTTGGTTGCATTGGGTCTATGATTACACTTAGTATTTGGGTAATGTAACATGCATGTTACGGTAGGATGCATTGCATGTTGATTTTCTCATTACAACTAACATCATATGATATTATCATCATAGATTAGCTACATTTTTTTTATTTTATTCTTGATTTTATGGCCTAATATTAAGTATGGGTGATCATAAGACACCACAAAAACATGTTTCCCCGTGTGCTCAGTCTTTGATAAGTGCAGGTAACAGGTCTATGCTCCCAAGAGATTGTTGGTGTTCTCAAGAGCTCCTGTTCGAGTACATTCATGCACCCTTCTGAGAGCTCATGTCCCAGTTGGAGCCAGATGTTACCCACTACCTGTGGGTTGTATGCATAGGAGAAAATTTTCTCCTAGATGGTCTTCAGTCTGAAACCAACAGCCCCTTATAGCCACAGATAGCTCAATGTGCCACTATTTCCGCCACCTGAGCCAACCATGTGGTCCCTCACCCATCTGTTATGATCATATGTTTGAAGGTGGGCCTCAAGACCCCAAAGGCATGACTTTTCATTGATTTAGTTGAGTAATTTTGTTTACTTATCATGGACACTTTTGGGCACAGATTCATGGGGGGATTCGGTGGAAAGAGTGGGTTAGGTTTGTACTCTGGTCTCCTATGCTCGATTTGGTGGTTAGCCTTGTATCCTAGTCTTGTGGGATCTCCTTTACTGGCCATCAGCTTAGGGCTGGCACCACGTTGGAAATCCTAATTTTGGTTGCATGGTCCAACTTCCCGACACCATATACATCACTCCCTTCTACTCATTTTAACCCCATTCATCACGTTTCCATCCAGGTCCACATGTGTCCACTGGGTTCACATAGGGTTAGCCTCCCCCTCCCCTTGTCCACACTTTGGGTCAGGCTTGGAATGATGCCCGGAGGTTGATGCAGTTAAAAAGAAAAAAAAAACATAATTTGGCCACTTACAACAGGAAATGTACCACAAAATACAAAAGATGGCCAGGGCATACAAATTTAGCATGTGGGCAAAAGTCAAACATGAACTATACCCCTCATTCGTGGCCATCACCCAAGTTCCTATGGGCCCTAGATGAGCCCCCTCCATCTTTAAGGAACCCATGATTGTCCCAACCACTAGCGGGCAATGAAATGCTCCACCTAAAAAAGGGGTGTCTACTACTACATCCTAAACATCATGGTCTCATCCCTTGGAGCCCCGAGAAGTTATGAAGAAAAATCAATCAAAGGCAAAAGGCATATGAAGAAGGGTCGAAAAACAAAGGTCAGGGTAACTCGTGAACCACGATTTGTTCCCTCCTACACTCATATACCCAAGTGTGGGCTTCCCTTATTATAGCTACCCTTATACCATGGCATGTGACTTGGAGCATTGTCTTGACCACCACTCTATTCCATCACTATATCATTTGCCACCTGATGGATGTACCATGGACGTGTCACCCCCTTTAAAGGTTGAAACCACCTAATAGGTTCCTTGATTCACCCCCTTATTGAGCTTGAAGACACTTGTACATGCCAAAGCACGCTATGGAACAACATGCCACCATGAAGTGCCCCATTGATTCCATGAATAGTAAGTTGTTTTACTTTATTATTCTAATGATTTATTGTATTGGAGGGCAAGGGGATGCATTGGATCTTATGCAGGATTACAGGTGGGTCTCCATTTGGGGCTTGGCCTCCTTATATGGGGGTCCTAGCCCTCCAAAGCAGTGTTGTTAAAATCGCGATAAAATCGCGATTTTTTCACCTTGCCGATCAAATCGCGATTTTTATACGAAAAAATCGCCTACTTTTTTTTTGCCGATTTTTACTGAAAAAATCGCGCTTTTTTCAAAAAATCGCGATTTTTTCGAAAAAAGCGCGATTTTTAACGAAAAAATCGTGGGGGCTCAGGACAGCATAGTTTTATAACTTTTTTTGGGTTTTTTCATGCAATGTTTTTTGAAAGAAACAAATAATTTTTGAGGGGGTAGCTTAATGATCAAGTCTAGGCCCTAGTATGGATATGCTATTCATGGTAATGTTAAATTCTTAAAGTAAAAGTGACATTTTCCTTAATCTTCATTTTCACCCTTTTACTTAAATTTTTAACATTACCATGAAATGACTCAGGATGTTTGAGAGTGGTTCCAGCCTCATTGGATTTCATATGGAGAAAGTAGAATTTTAGATTTCATTTAAAATTCAGCAGACTTATCAGTTTTTCAGGATTTCAGGATTGGGAGATTGTAATGTTTCCAGGTGACACCAACTGCCCGGGTTACCCCTGCCACCAGTAGAGGACGTGGTCTACCTCCTATAGCTCCTACTTCTAGTTCTTCAACGTCTAGAGCACATCAGACTCCACTGCCATTTCCACCTGCACGGGCACCAGCATCTACATCTAGAGGGAAAGGGAAAGCTGTGGCATTTTCTCGCAAGAGGGGCAGAGGAAATCAATAGGATTAGACTTTCATTTTATTGTATATGACATTATGACATGATGAGATACATTATCATATTTTTTGTTGATATTTTGAGGCTGAGTTGGGACTCAGGAGTCAGGACTTACTATTCAGGACATGATTCAATGTTATGTGTGATTTTAACGCTAGAAATGATATTAAACATCTTATATATTAGTTTTTTTATCATATTTATGTGTCAATGTATTTATTTTATGTTGTAGATGGTTTAGATATTAAAAAAATTGAAAAAAAAATGAATATTTTTGTACCAAACGATTTTTTCCCGCTTTTTTCCGATTTTTTCCCGATTTTTCCGATTCGTTCCCCGCGCCGATTTAATCCCGATCGCGCTTTTAACAACACTGCTCCAAAGGGCCACATTGGCACTTGTAGGGCGAGCGTTGAGAGCCATGGGCCTCCACCATAGCAGAGAGTATTTCATGGATCCCTAGCACCACTCATTGATTGCTCGTGTTCCACCTTTTGAATGAGGATGATGCACCTGGTTCACCATATCCAGCCGGCTCCACACTTGCACCATACACTTGGAAAATGTTCCAGGGTCTAGATGAAGATGTGTCTCATTGTAGGAGAAAAAGGGAGGGCTTATGTCATCATCCTAGCCCTAAAATATGCTTTACAGGCATTTTCGATCCAATTGGAGACCCATGAGGATGTCCTTATGCCCTCACACCCACTTGGGAGCACCACAGTGACTTGCTTAAAAATCAAGGGGCCAACCCCTTGTCCACTATGTTTGGAGTCCGTTCTCTCACCATGGCACACTTTGGACTTCATTAGACCTTCTCAATGGCGCAACGTGTAATATTCTTAATGGAATTAAGGAGTGAATAACTGAAGCATGAACTAGAAAACGACCAAAAATTTTAACACACAAGGCACCAAAACACCCAATACAAATTTTAGAACAACAACTAAGCCATTTTATTAAAAAAATGGAATAAATGGGAGTACAATAACAAGGAACAAGTGCACCTGGGCTTGCATAAGCAAGCTTAAGCAAACCCAGATGAGAAAGATGCCCCAATGAGTAGAAACTTCGACCCCAAAACTGCCTTTGCATTGCCTAGAAATTGTGCCATTGCTGCTATCTAAAAATGGTTTGAATCCCCTGCTGGAATGCTCGAATTGGCCTGAAATCGTTGTTGTAGCCTCCTCTTACTTTTCCCCGCAAGACCCAAAAAGGAATTGGTCCCAATCGTTCACACCGGAAAACCCACAAAATGGTGCAAACTACCAGAGGAGTAATAAAACACAATGCTGAACAAAATGGGATTTTGGACCTGAATACTACCCGGAAAACTATGTAAATTTAACTAGGACATCTCCTCCAAATACCCATAAAACCCAGAAACGTTTGGGCCCAATTCCAACATTCCAAAATTACCCCCAAATAGAATGAGCTCCTCCCTTTGCCGAGAAATTCGTACCATCTAGAATTTTGCTGCAAATGCCCACCAAAAAAAGTTGATAAACCCCTCCAATAATTCTCCTGATGTCCCCTAGCATAATTCACCCCCAATTCCGGTCTATCCTCCACAACGAATGTTGCTCCACTAGTGACTGTGCAGGCCCCTAGTGAGGACTTTTGCACATGCCTAGGAAGATAATTTCGGCCTGAAGTGCTGCCACCAAATCACCCTGTAAGTCCCCTGAAAAATGTTGCCAAATACTCAAGAGGTGGGCCTCTAATTTTACTGGAACAATCTTTGATCTGTAGCTCCCCCCCTCGCACATGTGCATGGTCTTTTCGTATGCCCCACTCTGCATCCAAAATAACACAATTTCACCTGTACAATCCCTCTGGTACAGCCTCAGATGTATAGCAATGCTCCCCTAGGGTGGCACTCGAAGTCCACCGAAGGAGTTGAGATTTCCCTACGGAAATCTCGTTTGTTGAACAACACTCTGTTGACCCAGCTAAACAGCTTGAGCAAACAATAGTTTAGATGTCAAATGAGCAAAAGTCCCCAAAATGAGTGCTCCACCTTCCATTTATAATTTTTGCCCCCTTCTCTTTCCTTGTGGGCTCCACCCAACGAATTTCCTTTTTCCTCCTTCTCTCTCCAAGTCGAGCTCTCCAAGGGGTGTGTATTCCCTCATGGAGTGGCCCCCACCTTCCACTAGCTCCACGATTATCCTTTTTCTCTAAGGGGGTCACTTTCTTTACCCAAAAATTAAAACTTCTTTTGATTTATCCAGCTTTCTAAGTTTTAATGCCAAAATATCTCCCAAATGCTAAAATTGCAAAAATGGAAATTCTTCTTAAAAAAATTAATTAATTAGGGATATTACAGGCCTTCCTACCAAAAATTGTTTGTCCTCAAGCTATGCCTGAACAAGCACCCTCACAGTCAATTAACCCAAACAATCACTGCAAACAATACTGGAGTCCCAATTGTGCCATCGAGTCATCCCAGATCTTTGAACTGTCTTGCCATGGGGAAATCCCTTGACACCGGGATCCCAAGCCATCCTAATCAACACGACACATCCCTCGCTCCCCTCACTGCCCAACCCGGCATGGTCACCAGACACCCTATGCATATCGTCGCTAAGTATAGCGTCATGGTAGAATAAAATCCCTATCATCTCCTCATGAAACTGCTCTACTGAATAGTCCCTCTTGTGCAGTTCAAGAGTTGACTCTTGAAGATGCAATCCAATCCCTGTGGGACTGAGTCCTCGTCCCCCTGAGCTTCCCCTAATCTCCTCCTGCTGACCACCCTGCCATACTGGTGTAGTCCCACACACCATCAACAAATCACTAAAACCCAATGGTCAATCTAGATGACCTTCCCCTGAAGAAACCAGCTCACCTCTACGAGAAGTTGAACTGCTAAGCCTTGCTATACCAAAATCCCCTGCCCGTCGCAGAATGAACCTATCCTGCTGACATTGTGACACCCCGGTCATGCCCAACTGCTCAATATGCTCGTACCGGATCCTCCTCTCCAGTAAAGTTCGACCACTATACCTATCACGATCAACGTTATGCCCAACCTGCCCGTCGCAGAATGAAGCTATCCTGCTGACATCATGACACCTTGGTCATGCCCGACTGCTCAATATGCTCGTACCGGATCCTCCTCTCCAATAACGTTTGACCATTATACCTATCACGATCAACGTTATGCCCAACCTACAAGGGCAACTCAGCAATGCTCAAGTCCACCACTCCACGGCTAGCCTCGATCCATAGCGGCAACTTGTCTCGCCATATGATGCATGTCTCAACAACTCCCCATGTGTTAGCCTAGGAAGGCATTGGATCACCCTCCATTGTAACCCTGCCCATCAAGTAGTGGAGTGATCCACTCACCAATCGGGTCCCTAGATCCCCCAACCATACTAGGATCTCACAACTCCCACTCCTCACAGGTTGCCGCTACGAAGCACTGCGACCCGCTAGAGCCCAACCAACCCTCCTCTCTGACCCCAGTATGTCTACCATAGGTGGACCCCAAGTATCAAGAATTTCTCCCAAAGATGCCAACCAATCCTTCCCATAGTTTTAAAAATCAACCGGCTTGAACCAGAAAATGGTCAAACCGGCCAGTTCATTGGACGACCATGTCAAATCAGCCAAAAAACCCGATTGAGGAGTCCATTTCGCCCAAATTTCACAAAAACCAAACGGAACTAGTCGGTTCCATCATAAACCGGCCGGTTTATTCCCAGGGTAGCTATAAACCCCACAGAATGCAGTTTTGTCAGTCTTGAAGTTGTTTTGAAGGAAATTTGGGGTTGTTTTCCTCCAAAAATAGTCCCTCCAAGAAAAGCCTGCCTACCCTCTCACTTTACTGACACATTTCAACCCTAGAAATGTTGGCAATTAATGGTAATGTTAAATTCTTAAAGTAAAAGGAAAGGATGAAAATGAAAAATAAAGGAAATGTCACTTTTACTTAAATTTTTAACATTACCATGAAATGACTCAGGATGTTTGAGAGTGGTTTCAACCTTGTTGGATTTCATATGGAGAAACAAGAATTTTAGATTTCACTCGAAATTCAGCAAACTTAATAGTTTTCAGGATTTCTTGGTTTGGGGGTTTGCAATGTTTCCATTTTATTCTATCATGCGTGAGGGTATGAGATTGGCATTTGATCAAGAGCATGAAGCCCTTTAAGAACCTTGATGTCGATGGCATTGATTGTTGAACTTTGTTGATGTTGTTGGTATTGATTGTTGAACTCATCTACCATGGCCTTAACAAGAATGTACCCTTCACTCAAAGGAAAACAACTGGTTAGGCATGCTAATCTTTTTCTACCACATTATAAGGTTGGGAGATGAACCCTTCACTCAAACCAAAATCATTGGTTAGGCATGTTAAACCTTTTCAATTTCTATCACATTATCAGGTTGAGCAATCCAAGTCTGAAGACTTTGAGCTAGATGATGTTTATGTATCTCGTTGATGATCCCATTTCTAGTAGCGTTGAATTAATGATGAGTTTCATGTGTGACCATGTTGATCAGTGATTTGTAGTTTTCATGTCTATTTTTGCTACTACTGCTACTACTATTAAAGTTGTAGAGGAGTTTTAGGAGTCCTCAAACTCTAAGCCATATTATTTATGCAGCTCATGTTGATGATCTCTTGTTTAGTAGTGGTGATGAGTTTGATCATGATGAGGAGTGATCATGTTGTTGATCACTGATATGTAGACTTGTAGTAGGTCAGTGGCCCCATAGCTTAGAGCATTGTTTTCGGACCCTAGAGGCCATTTAGAGCCTCATTTATTATGTATTTTCTTGCTGATATGTATTGCACTCGATGCCATTTTGATATATTTACCTTTACATGGTATATAGATGAGAAAACCTTGCATATTTTGTCTCTATTGGTTTTAAATCTTAAAAATAGTTTTTTTATTAAAAACTAATTATTTCATGTATTTTTTAAAAGACCAGCATTGAGATCTGACCAGACAAGGTTTGAAACTCGGTTTATTAGGTGGACAAGTTTGGTCACTGGTTCCATTTTTTAAAACTATGATCTTGCCCCTGTCAGCCCATACAGTGAAATCCGTTATCCCAACTATTGATGATACGCCTGGACACTGCTCAGGGTCTGGACACCCTCCTATAGACGAAATCTACCATCCACTATCCCTCGAGCTCCTATAATGCCTCAGACTGTCTCTCCCAAAGTGCATCATGCAACTCCCTCACAATCACCTCCCCAAGTGTAAGCCCAGAGGTGGAACATATGTTGCCTCGGCAATAAGCCACGCGATCCCTAACCCTATATTCGTAAGCTCGTTGTGATATTCCCACTTAGCAATATTGCTAAGGGAAATATCAATATTTCCCAATTTTGTCTTATTTCACGATTGCACTAAGGAGATGTGGGTTCAGAGGTCCCACATGAATTTTGGGATTAAGTGGGGGCCCAAACATTAGGAAGGAAGGGAAATATTATGGCTCTAATGAAGTTGTGGGGGCCACCCCATGGAGAATTACAGTCCACATGTGGAAGACACTCTCATTGGAGCGAAGTTGGTGGGGGAAATTCAAGTTGGGCCCACATGGGCATCTTGGAGGCTCCTTGATAGATAGAGCAAGAGGCACTCATTTTGGTCATTCATTCATCTACTCAAAAACTTGTTTGACATAGCACGCTTGAGCGGAAGTCAAGTTTGTAAGTGTTGTTTACCACACGAGTGTCTCCGAGCGGAGATCTCAACCCTTGCTTCGATCGACTTCGAGTGCCAGCGTAAGGAGGGAGTTCCATCCTTTTCCAATTGTTCCAGTAGTGGGAGTATGAGTTTGTGTGGGGGAGACACTAGTAGCAGCGCAGGGACTGCGCAGTGCTTGGAGGAGACACACTTGGGAGTTGAGGAGTGAAGGGAGTTTGGGCCTAAAACTTGAGGTGGAGTCTGGGGAAGCATTTTGGGGCCTTTTCCAGCATTTTGGCAAAGCAACAAACGCATCGTTTGCTACAGGTTACATCTTCTGCTTGTGGAGGAAGACCAAGCATTTGGGGTCAATTTTGGAGCTTCAAAACTAGGACAAACCCTTTCTAGGTTTTTGACAAGGACCTCAGAAATAATTTGGCAGAATTTTCTGGGCAGATTTGAGGGGTCAAACAGGGGTCCCAATTCAGCCAGTAACTAGAGGAGCTAGGGGAAATTTGGGCCAAAATTCCGAGGTCAACATTTGGCCAATTCATTCGTGGGTTTTTGTGGGTTATTGGTGGATAGGCCGAGGTTAATTTCCCGAAACTTTCTAAGCACCAAAGGAGGCCCTAGCGGCTATTATTTCCAACCAACCGTGTAGTTTTCACTGGGACAACACAAAATTTGTTGGGGACAGCCATATTGCATGTTAGAGTAGCTGACTTCATCACCTGGATATTGTTAGCCTTGAGCAAGCCTAGGTGCATGCTTTTTGATTTTACCTTTGTACCCAGCAATTATATTAATAAAATGGCCCAGCACAACGCAGTCTATGGAGATTTCTAGTTGTTTGATGTGTTGTAAATTTTTGTATATGTTTTTACTATGTTTGCTTTGTTTATCATTGTAAGTTTCCATTAGAAATATTACAGTGGTATCAAAGCATGATTTTGGCCATCTATGGGTCTAAATCACACAAATGCTCTAGTGTTATTGTGGACTAGAATTTTAGAGGCTAAAACACTAGTCCCACATTATTCTCCGGATTGAACTTATGCCCAAAAATGTCTCAGCTAGAGTAATTTGAAAATGTTACTAGGAGCATCGAGAGACTGGCGAGGCTTCTCGAAGAGTGGCTGTCAGTGAGAAGAAACAGTGGTTAACGACCCGCATATGAAGAAAATAAGAGGTGCATGATTGTTGAACGAAATGCTAGCAGCAATACTGCAGAGACGAAGATGGGAGGCGGAGGTAGTAATGAGATGAGAGAGAACATACCCCTGGAGGAGAGAGTTCATCTAGATACGTTCCAATCGGTTGAGCATGAGGCTAATGGCATGCAAGAGGAGCATGAGGATACACTTAGTGTGACACAGTAGCTACCCCTGTTGGAGTTTCCTTTGGTAGCCCCAGTAGATAGATTGGAGGAGTGAGTTGAGTACACATCGATTGATGAGGCATCCCGGTCTATGACAAAGCTTCAGAACAGCAGCCACCTACAGCTGACTGATGAGCATGTCTTGCAAGTTGGGTTGTCTATGGAGGAGCAGTTGGAGGCTCATGTCGATCCCACGAGGAGGAAAATGTGCAACCATCCTTTAGGCTAGCCATTGATGAGGGGCAACATAGAGACCACACGTTGGGATTCCAACACAATTCGCTTCAGAGGCGCACTGACAGGATCTAAAGCGTTATCAGCCCACCCCTACGCATTGGATTGAGAGAGCCTGAGTTGTCTAGACATACTAGAGGGGATGACCAGATAGCAGCACTATTGGGTCATCCTTGCCCATTGGAGAGAGGGAGAAGGAGCTACCTAGCTAGATCTCATGTGTTGACCTGGATAGCGAGGTGAGACGATCGGAGCTGCACAAGGTGCAACATCTGCATGTCAGGGTTGTTCTATGTGGGGGAGTACGTGCATTCGATCCCTCTCTTGGGGTTGGATGGCGAGAGATTCTGAGTTGTTACCCGGTGGAGTGGATTGGACTCATGGAGATGGTTATAGTTTGGAGTAAAACTCAGTGGGAACTCTTAGACACAGAGGGCACTGGAGGCCCAAGCTGGCATTGAGATCCAGGTGGAGCTCCCTATCCGATATCAGACATGCAGGATGGCTATGGAATTGATGAGGTAGTCGACCCAGTGACTGAGCACATACATTCCCTATGGGAATTCTAGTCGGCATTAGTAGACAGGCGATTTGTGAGCAGGCTCCATGGATTGTATTGGCATCATGGTTGCGCATGCGGTCGCAAGATGATTAACATTCTCTAGCAGGAATTGGTGGGAGGACGTGGCATGGGTAGGCCACCGGACCACGCATTGTATGGAGGCCATGTTCTCCCATTGGGGTATTGGGAATAGGAGTCACTAAGGATCGGCACAACAGAGATATCCCCTCTAGCAGGTGTGGAGTTACGCCGCTCAGGATTACCAGGGCAGATGAGGAGGTGTAGATCACTTCGTGGCAGGTGTACTAGCAACGTGGCGGTTGCAAGGCCACATATGGGATTCCTTATGGTACATGGGGGCATGGCATTGAGCGTTGGTATCCAGTGGGGCATGGAGTTGTGCCACAAAGTTTATCGTTATGCAAAGGAGTGTAGGGGTATGTACTTGTGTGCAGCTGGGCATGATGGTGCACAACAGGCCGTCAGAGTGTTGCTGCCAGAGAGATCTCCTGACGAGGGCACCAGGCACACCATTGGGTTTGGCACACTCATATTTGGAGAACGGGTTGATCACAGGGCCGACCGTGAGCCTCCATTTATCACTTTCCAACATTGCATACTGACACAGGGGACTTGGATATCATCTCTTGATGCTCTCATCACGAGCAACAGGACCCATGAGGTTCATCGGAGACAATTGGACGGGACTTAGTATATTGGGAGAGAGGCTTTCCAATTGTGGAATATGGTTAGGACGCGAGTTGGTGGATGTAGGCTTGGGGGTAGTCCGATCTCCTGCAAAGGTAGCACTTGCACCACCCTTGAGTCCACACTCAGGGTGATACATGATCGCCTTTTGGTGAGACATTCCGAGGTGTCTCTAGAGCATCTACAGAAGTTGGTGGACCTTGCTTACAAGGGGATGTTTGGACTCTATGCAGTATTGGAGAGCACTTTTAGGAGGCAAGACGATAGATCTCACTGTGTGGTATAGTCGGCACAGGGTTGTGTCGCACACACCAGATTAGTTCATGATGTATGGAATTCATATATTGATTGCACGCAAGGGCCTGAGACATGGTACAGGTTGGTACCATTAGCTGTCAGGACTATGCCGCAATCGTTCTGGTTGTGGAATTCAGGGGTTTGGTTGGTCAATTGGACACTCTGTTTTGTGGTGAGTGGGATCAGGACGAGGGATGACCAAGCTCACCCTTGGTTTGACATGTGGGGAAGCATTGAGGCCTTGATTGTATGGCAAGGTTGGTTTTCCTTGTTATCGCTACGAATCAGGGTGAGTGTTGGATGGGTAGGAGGTGACATCATGGATGTGCTTGGCCTAGATGCATTGGGACTCCATAGATGTTTTGTCGTCAGGTCCCAGGAGAGGTGGATACAAGGCAGACTGTCATGATCAGAGTTGCGCAGTGACAGCATAGTGGCACCTTTTTTAGACTAACATGGGATTCAGGAATCATAGGACTTGGCAGTACAGCTACCCTTGGGGATGAGTTGATTTCTACTGGGGAAGATCATTCAGATCTTCCATTGGGCTTTGGTGACTCGTTGATGGCATGGGGGACTTGGCATGGCAGGTGGGCGAGCAGGATGATATTAGGAGAAGCTCATGTGAGCAAGACACTATCTCTGCAAGGATTGGGTAGCATCTTTGAGAGTATACTCATGGAGTGCATGGGATGACCTATGTGGTAGGACAAGTTCACAAGGAGTTGAGCATAATGCCACATTATCATGATCCCCTACTCATTGATAGTATACAGAGGACTTCTGATACTTATACCGGGCGAGGTAGTGAGTGGAGAGAGGGGAGCTTCAGGTGGGAGTCGGGACAGGATGGCTTGAAATCATGGTATTGAGGGATTCTTTCATGTCAGGGCAGTGCAGAGGTCAAGGACGAAGCAGTGGTGCATCCGGGACCCTAGCACATTTTTGCAGTGACAATGGGGAGCAACAACTAGGGAGAGCATTGTTCGGAAGCTACTTAATGACAAGCAATGTTTTGGCAGGGAGGACTATGATATTCCCACTTAGCAATGTTGCTAGTGGAAATATCAATCTTGCCCAATTTTGTCTTATTTCATGATTGCACTTAGAAGATGTGGGTTCAGAGGTCCCACATGAATTTTGGGATTAAGTGGGGGCCCAAACATTAGGAAGCAAGGGAAATATTGCGGCTCTAGTGGAGCGTGGGGGCCACCCCATGGAGAATTACGGCCCACATGTGGAAGACACTCTCATTGGAGCGAAGTTGGTGGGGGGGAGCCGAGCTGGGCCCACATGGGCATCTTGGAGGCTCTTTGATAAATAGAGCAAGAGGCACTCATTTTGGTCATTCATTCATCTATTCAGAAACTTGTCTTTGACATAGCACACTTGAGCGAAAGCCAAGTCTATAAGTGTTGTTTAGCACACGAGTGTCTCCGAGCGGAGATCTCAACCCTTGCTTCGGTGGACTTTGAGTGCTAGCCCAAGGAGGGAGTTCCATCCTTTTCTAATTGTTCCAGCAGTGGGAGTGCGAGTTTGTGTGGAGGAGACATTAGCAGCAGCGCAGGGACTGCGCAGTGCTTGGAGGAGACACTTGGGAGTTGAGGAGTGAAGGGAGTTTGGGCCTAAAACTTGAGGTGGAGTCTGAGGAAGTGTTTTGGGGCCTTTTCCAGCATTTTGGCGGAGCAGCAAACGCAACATTTGCTACAGGTTACATCTTCTGCTTGTGGAGGAGGGCCAAGCATTTGGGGTCAATTTTGGAGCGTCAAAACTAGGACAAACCCTTTCTGGGTTTATCTGGATTTTTGACAAGGACCTCAGAAATAATTTGGCAGAATTTTTTGTGCATATTTGAGGGGTCAAACAGGGATCCCAATTCAGCCAGCAACTAGAGGAGCTAGGGGAAATTTGAGCCAAAATTCCGTGGTCAACATTTGGCTAATTCCTTCGTGGGTTCTTGTGGGTTAGTGGTGGATAGGCTGGGGTTAATTTCCCGGAATTTTCTGAGCACCAGAGGACCTAACGACTATTATTTGCATCCAGCGATGCAGTTTTCACTGGGACAACGGAGAGATTGTTGGGGACAACCATATCGCATATTAGAGCAGCTGATTTCATCACTTGGATATTGTTAGCTTGCCTTGAGCAAGCCCAGGTCCATGCTTTCTAATTTTACCTTTGTACCTGGTATATTAATAAAATGGCCCAGCACAGCGCAGTTTATGGAGATTTTTGGTTGTTTGATGTGCTGTAAATTTTTGTATATGTTTTTACTATGTTTGTTTTGTTTATCATTGTAAATTTCCATTAAGAATATTACACTCATGCATCCACCAAATGTCTCAACTGGAGAGTCTCCTCCCCGCCCATGACACGCGGTGTCTCATCCAACCACCTAGGGTGGGCCTCCCATGTCCTACTGCCTAAACGGAGAGCATCGAGGGGTAGCAACCAAACGCTCTGCGAATGTGAGCAACACTGGAGGATGATGGTTGGGTAGGTCCCCAAGGGTATGATCGAGAGTCTGCAGGGATACTGAAGAGTAATCGTATGGATGACCCTCTCTCCACCTCGGATCTGGTGATAACCCCCTCAAAGACCTATCTTCGCTAAACATGGTGTCCCTAGATTCTCAACAATGTCCTCATCAATCCTAGGTAAGCTGCATCCAATGGTACACCTAATGTCCCTGTCCATAAGTCTCCCTGAAGGCAATGCTCCAAGAGCTTGTTGTGCCGCATCATGTGTCACAACATACCACCAAGTATCACCACACTCCTCGGCATGCCACTATATCCCACAACTTGTCCCCGTACACCACTAGATACCCATGGCTACTACTATACCATCCTGTAGTGTCTCGTGTCCTGTCGGTGTCACTGCACCTGTCACTCCCCCCGTGTACTCAATGTGATGTAAGACACTCCCACTCCACAACACAATCCAACACACTATGACACACCATCATGCATCTCCATGGCCACCTGCAGACCACTGCTCAACACTAGATGCTCCTACGCATCCCTGGATGTGATGGCCCAAAGTTGTGTCAATATGCATTGGCCCGCACCTGACTGACATCATCACCTCCACCATCGCATCACCAAACCCTCTGATGAATGGATCTCCCCTCCAAATCCTCCCTAAGGGACCCAAGAAGTGAATCTCTCTAGGTATCAATAGTGATGCCACCACTACTCTGCTCCTCTGTGTCCTCTGTGCCCCACACAAATGTGGAGAATCCCCAACTCTGTACAAGGCACTGTTTGGTGGCCTACCAATGCCACCTCCTCCAACAAACTCGGGCCAGAGTATGTTGATCATCTTGTGATCCCATGTACAACCATCATACCAAGACAACCCAAGGAGTCTGCCCATAAACTAGTTGGCCATTGGTGCTGACCCAAACTCCCCTAGCGAATGCATGTGCTCAGTCACTGGGTCGACTACCTCATCAATGCCATAACCATCATGTATGTCTAATATCGGATAGGAAGCCCCACCTGGATCCCAATGCCAACCTGGGCCTCCAGTACCCTCGGTGTCTGAGAGCTCCCACTGAGCTTTACTCCAGACTACGACCATCTCCATGAGTCCAGCCCACTCCACCGAGTACCAACTCAGAATCTCTCGCCATCCAACCCCAAGAAAGGGATCGAATGCATGAACCCCCGCACATAGAAAAAGACCTCCATCCTACGAGTGTTGCACCCTGCGCAGCTCATGTCGCCTCATCTCACCATCTTGGTCAACACCCAAAATCTATCGAGGTGACTCTGCCTCTCCCTCTCCAATGCGCATAGGCAACCCACTAGTGCTACAAGCCCCATCTATGTATGTTTGAAGAGGGTTGCTCCGATGCTCTAATGTGCACTCTAGCTGGACCATTAGGGAATCCAATTGTTCCCCAACCTGAGTTAGTTTGGCCGCTGACTTGGCACAAACCTCTTGCATGACCTTCAACTCCTAGTTCTGTTGCAAAATATCCTCTCACACTATCGTGGCCTTCTTCTTCAATGCTAGAAGGTCAACCCGAACTAATGAAACTGTTATGGGCGACCATCATCTAATACCACTGTATCCCCTGGCACCTCATTAATGGTGGACATGACTCCTAGTACCTTGTCAATCTGTTGTGCACTGCTATCACCTGAAAACTCAGACACGGCTCTGGACACCTCACCAATCGATATCTCAACAACGAATGGCACCTCCTCAATAGTGAACACCTATGTGTCTCTGGGCACCTCGTCAATGGATGGCCATATGGGTGTATGCTCTACTTTCTCCTCTAAGATGTCAACCAGAGCGGTCAAGGGAGTCTCCAACAAGGGTGACTCCTGCATCACACTAGGTGTATCTACGTGCTCCCCACAATCTTGTGTGCCCTCAACCTCCTCCTAAACCTCTTGATATCTAAAGCCAGGTCTCCACCAACAATAACACCCCCTAGTCTCACCATCAAACGAGCCTTGTCTTGTCTGCTCCTTTTGAGGAGATCTGGTGCCTTGATTCTGTCGACTCTCCCCACATGGTGTAGATGGTTGCACCCCCATGACCTGTGTACCTCTAGTGTCTCTATTATAAGGATGGGGATGGATTTGGTCTATCACCTTCCTCAATTGGCCCAACCTCTCATCAGTCCAACGGATTCCACCCTAGAATTCCTGCATACTGAATCTCCCTTGAGCCATGGGTTGTGTATGGTTTAACCCCTCACTATGCATACATGCCCAAATCTCCCATGATCTAGATGGCTACCCCACAGCTGGTCAAGATCATCGCTCTAATACCACTGTAATATTCCGAATGGAATTAAACAGTGAATAACTTAAGCATGAACTAGAAAACGACCAAAAATTTTAATACACAAGGCACCAAAACACCCAACACATTTTAGAACAACAGTTGGGCCATTTTATTAAAAATCTAGAATAAATGGGAGTATAGTAGCAAGGAACGAGTGCACCTCGGCTTGCATAAGCAAGTTGAAGCAAACCCAGGTGAGAAAGATGCCCCAATGAGTAGAAACTTTGACCCCCAAATTGCCTCTGCGCTGCCCAGAAATTTTGCCACTGCTACTATCTGAAAATGGTTCAAATCCCCTGCTGGAATGCCCGGATTGCCCTGAAATTGTTGTTTTAGCCTCCTCTAAATTTTCCCCACAAGACCCAGAAAGGAATTGGTCCCAATCCTTCCCACCAGAAAACCCACAAAATGGTGCAAACTACAAGAGAAGTAATAAAACGCACTGCTGAACAAAATGGGATTTCGGGCCTGAATACTACCCGAAAAATTCTGCAAATATAACCAGGACCTCTCCTCCAAATACCCATAAAAACCCAAAAAGCTTTAGGCCTAATTCCAACCTTCCAAAATTACCCCCAAAGAGAGTGAGCTCCTCCCTTTGTTGGGAAATTCGTACCACCCAAAATTCTGCTGCAAATGACCACCAAAAATAGCTAATAAACCCCTCCAATAATTCTCCTGATGTCCCCTAGCACAATTCACCCCCAACTCCGGAATATCCTCCACAACAAATGATGCTCCACTAGCGACTGTGCAGGCCCCCCAGTCAGCCACTTTTGTGCATGCCCAAGAAGATAATTTCGGCCTGAAGTGATGCCACCAAATCAGCCTGTAAGTCCCTGCAAAAATGCTGCCAAATACTTAGAAGATGCGCCTCTAATTTTCCTAGAACAATCTCTGATTTGTAGCTCTCTCCCCCAAATGTGCGTGGTCTTTTCCTACACCCCAGTCTACATCTAGAATAGCATGAATTCACCTGTAGAATCCCTCTGGTACAACTTCATATGTATAGAAATGCTCCCCTAGGCTGGCACTCAAAGTCCAACGAAGAAGAAGGAGATGAGATTTCCCTGCGGAAATCTCGTGTGCTAAACAACACTCTGTTGACCCAGCTAAATAGCTTGAGCAAACAATAGTTTAGATGTCAAATGAGCAAAAGTCCCCAAAATAAGTGCTCCACCTTCTATTTACAATTTATGCCCCCTTCTCTTTCCTTGTGGGCTCCACCCAACGAATTTCATTTTTCCTCCTCTCTCCAAGTCAAGCTCTACAAGCGGTGCGTATTCCCTCATGGAGTGGCCGCCACCTTCCACTAGCTCCACGATTTTCCTTTTTCTCTAAGTGGGTCCCTTTCTTTACCCAAAGATTAAATCTTCTTTTGATTTATCCCCCTTTCTAAGTTTTAATGCCAAAATATCTCCCAATTGCTAAAATTGCAAAAATGGAAATTCTTCTTAACAAAATTAATTAATTGGGGATATTACACAACTCATTATTTTGATTATTCTGCCCTCTTGAAAAGCTTATTTTTATGTTATTGTGGTATCTTGGTGGGCTTGTCACCAAGGGATGTTATTATTGCACATTATTTTATTATTTGGGCTTAATTAGGCCAAATAGGCAAATCGAACTCATTAGAAATGGTATAAATTAATGAGAGGTGATTCATTTCTCTCATCATCACTTGGATTTGGGTTTAGTAGCTACTTGGAGAATTTTGCATTCCCTTTTAGAGGACGAGTTTGGTTTCATGGATGAATTTTAATGTTTGGATTCTATTTTCTTAGTCTTGGAGCTTCATTATTGGCATGATTTATGATTGGATATACTCATTGCATATGTAAGTGATATTTTTCATGTTTATTCTTGTTATTTACTTTGTCACATGAATGTTGCTGGGATTTTCGTTATATAGGTCTGAAATTTACTACTACTCTATGCGAAATGGTAGAAATTTTGGTTTTTTGAAGCGTTGCATACATTGCATGTGTCATGTATGAATGGGTGAATGTTCCTAGAGGCTATCTTTGTTGAAAACACCTTGACAAGTTATCAATTATTGCATATTGAAGTATAAAATCTTCTGGCCGCTACTCTCATGCCCTAATTTCCATGTGAAGTTGTCTAGAAGTCTCCTTGATTGGGTATAGTCTCTCCAAATCACAAATTCACCTTGACTCCATCTCTCCCAAAGGCAAGGCACTGATCCAACCATTGGTGGTCACTTAAAAGAATATTTTCTTGCCTCCTCCTCTTTCTAGGCCTAGCCCTATAGATCTCGTAGGGCATCAATCGAATTCCATTGTATCCATAAAATCACCTTGATTTTAAGTCCACTAATACGCTAGAGTTTTGTCTAGAGGTCCTCCAAGTTTGAAGCAAATTCGATGGTGGAATTTCGAGACATAACAAGCCCTAGCTGCGAGACCAATTCTTGCCCTAGATTGACTTGGGTTAGCGTCCTCATTAGGATCATTGCATACAAATCTCAAAAGAAAATTAGTCCTTTGACCATATTCCCTACCCTAATTATGTCAAGCACCTCATTGGATGATCAACTCCACACCCTTTACCTAGTTTTGGGTCCACTTGGCCCTCTGTGGTCTTTAACTCCACAAGTATTACATATAAGCCTCCTATCCCCGGGGATCCCTTGGCCTAGGAAGCCCCTTGTTAAGGCATATCTCCCAAACCTAAGCCCAAGAATCCTCTTAGCCCTTCCTAGAGAGCCCATCACCTTGCTTTCAAAGCAAGCAAGCTATCTAATTGAGCCTTTCTTGTGAATAGGCATTAGGAATCACTCCTTATCCTCTTATTGATCCATTCATCTAGTGATTCCCCTTACATCGGGTCTCCTCCCATCGATGAAAGTCCGTAAAGAGCAAGGAGCCTTAGCTGAGGTGACAGTGGGCTATCGCTCTGTTGTTGCCCCTTGACCTCGTAGTTGCTCTATAGGATCCCCTCCTAGGACCCCTGCTAATTTGAGCGGTAACATTGCCAAGGGGATGGTAGTTTCTTGACTCTTCAGTAGACGAGCCCGAGCAAAATACTCCAAAAACAGAAGCACAAACTCAATCTGGCAGCTAATTGAATGGCAAAATAGGGGATCAATCAAGAACAGTGGATCTTAGCCAGAAGGATACTAAATCAACAAAGATCATAGTACTAGAGCAGCAGAAAGTGGAAACACTCACTGAAAAGGAATCAGGAGGCATAAAGAGATCCCATGCATCTAAGAGCTCAGACTCAGACAAAGACGTTCCCCCGAAGGTAGATGGTAATCAACTAGCAATAGTAACAGTCGCTCCCAATCAAGGAGTCTAACAAAAGTTGGAAATAAAGAAAGGCAAAATGGGGAAGCTAAGTGATTTTTATCCCAGTTAGCCTCGAAAATTATGTAATTTTTTATAGTTTCTTCTTCTTATTGTGCATCAGCCGACAGGATGACATGATCAAATGCTTATGAGCATCTGCTGAATGTATTTTTGTTACTTGTTTTCAGGTTGAATAAAAATATAATTTTTTCTTCGGGAAAAAAATAGATCAAAGATGAGATGTAATTAACATAATTATATATAAATAACTAGGAACGAAATAAAACTATAATAATAGTAAAGCTAAGAGACATAACATAACTAAGGACATGATGTAACTAAAGGGACATGATCATTGAAGCATTGTGACTGGTCAATGCCTATAAGTATACCATCATATGGCATTGTGTCATTGTTCGACCTATCATATCTTATTTAATTATTTACTTGTTGTCCTTTATGGATTTCAATTCATTTTCCTTCTCATGGTGGATATTCAGTTAATGAACTATCATTCATTACATTGGTATTAGAGCCAAGTCTAATTCCAACCTTTAGCTACAGTTCTTATTAGACCCTGTCTAATCCAACATTTGGCCACACTCAAGTTTTAAGGGTTTCTTAGATCCGAGTCTTTGACTAAAATCAAGGTCTTGGCCACTAAGAGTTCAAAATTTTCGTTGAATAATAAATAATCCGCTAAAAAAGAAAAATTTAAGGAAAAGCAAAACTGGAAAATCAAAAACTTAAAATAAAAGAAAGAAGATAAGGAAGAATTATCAAGAAGCATAACCTTAAAAAAAAAAAGATTGAAATAGACGAAGGACCATTCCATTGCCAATTATCAATTCCAAGAAAAATAATTACTAACAATATTTTATCAAGTGTTCTTACTAAGCCACCATCGCCATTGATAACAATGGTCTGAGTTCGCGATCGAATACAAATTACTGAAACTTAGAATTATATCTATCACCAAAACCTAAGGATAGCGAGTTAGCTATTGTATGAATCTTACCTAAAAAATAGTAATTCATATGCATTCATTGGTTTGAATTGGAATGGGATGTCGTTCACTAGAATATAACTTTGGCTACTAACTTTACACAATATTTCCGACCATTAAAATTTGAATTGATCCACATGATGATAATAATGGGCAAGTCATCTTGTGGCCCACCCTCCATATCATACATGCATGTGATGAATGGAATCAACACTTTCAATGACTTGCATTCCCCATAACTTGCACTACACCCAAGAGCCCCCATCATCTGATTTTGGACCCATATATATTTGATGAGTGGGGCGACTCTTACCTATTTACAGCTCTTCGAGACCTCCAATCACACCTATACCCCCACATTTTTATGAATACCTATGAATCATCAGATCAAAACATTGGAAGAAAATCTTGACCATGTGTTGCCTTTTGCACATCCTCCTTTCAGTCAAGTTTGAGAGGATGGAGCAAGGTTTTTGTTAAAAATTTTAAGTATTACTCGTTAGAAATTTTATCTGTATTCTTCTAGTTTATTTCTCCTACTTGTTAATTACCAACAAGTTATTTAAACATATAAACATTGAAATAAACACAATACAGTCTCAACCATCTATAGATCAACAGCTGAAAGAAATAGCAAACACACAAGTGACACCATTATTTTTGGACAACTCGTTCCCAGAAAAACACAACTTGGGAAAACCAGTGCAGCAATTCTGAGGGTTTATTTATTATGCAGTCTATCCTTGAGTACAACTGGGTGCCAAACTGGCTCACCCGACAGAGAAAAATAACCGGCAGTAATACCTCTCTATTCGGAAGCAGATATTCAGAAAATTTGCCCCACGAAACCCTCTCCAGCACCACTGAAGCATTGCGTCAACCCTCCTGGCCTCTGCGTCAGCCCTCTGAGGCACTGTGCAGCCTCTACGGCCTTCTATATCACTCCTGCTGCCCTCTGCGTGGATGACGCAGACCCTTTTGGCCTCTACGTTGTCTCTGTTGGGCTCTGCGTGGCCTGCTCTGGCTTCTGCATCTACCTTTCTGCCTCTGCACTGGTCTCTCGACACTATCTCTGCCTCTCTATCCAGTACTCACTACCCCTCGCTGCAAACTGATCACTGATTCGACTTTACTTAGCAACCCTGCTCTAGTAAATCGAATCATTGATCACTCTGGTGTGTTCTCCAACTGACCCTCAAGCCTCCTCTTATACTTTCCCTGTTGGTCCTTCAACGGCCGAGATTACATCTCTAATCAACGGCTAAGATTAGACTTGGCTTGATCCATGTCATTTGGAACCTTCTAACCTAGTTTTATATTAATACCCATTAATATTTTATTTTTCCTAAGTTTAGACTTAGGAACTCCATTAAAAATATTAATTATTTTAATATCTGCTAAACCGGGTAGAATCTGCCCAAACCATTTCTGGGTCTTGGAGATCTCATGTGCTTTAGCCTCCACCAATTTTCATGGCTAGAGCACATCCGATGCTACCCCAAATCAACACTCCCTCTTAGCGAGGATTATGCTCTAGTAATACTCCACACTGAGCATCACTTTGATTATACAGCATTGGTACTTATGTTGATGCTAGGCCTCCCCACCCAACATCCTCTGCACTACTGCATCCTGTACTGTTGCCCATGGCTCTACCACTGCCAGTCTGCCACTACTGCATCCATACGGCAGCTCCCTCTGCATCTGTGTTGCTGCTGGTCCTTTCTCCCAACACTACATCTGCACTGCAACCCCCTCTCATCATGTTGCATCGTGCTACTGCTAACCGCTACTGCACTACAACTCAGTTACTGAGAAGTAAGTAACTGATCCACCCAACTACTGACATCCCTGTCAAGCTAGAAACACTCCCGATGTTGAAGCTCTCTCTGCCGCTATCAAGTGCTCCCTCTACTACCTCTGCGCTATTGCAACAACTCCCTGCCTCTCGCACCGCTGCAAACCTCTTTGTGCCATCCTGCACTGTTGCAACCTCCTCTGTGCCTCTCGCACTGCTGTAGCCTGCTAGCTCTGCACTGCTCGGGACTTGTACACTGTAGGACTCTCCATCGTTTCATCTGCATTCGTTTCTACCGACATCCGTCAATCCTGCTACTCTCTCTTCGGGGCTCCCGTAGCAAGGTATAATCCAAGAGGTTGGGTACCTCAAGGATCCTACCCCTCATCGCCTGTAGTCTTCCTGACTACAGCTCGATGTCTCCCCACCTCTTCTCTAGAGGTACATGAGCACTCATGGCACAATCGTCATCCTCCTCTACCTCCTTTTCCGCCTTCGTTGGCGCTACCTTGGAGTCAGACGCCTCTCCCTTGTTCTTCTTCCTCGGACATTGGTTCGCATAATGACCCAGTTCCCCACAGTTGAAGCACTTAATCTTGGAGAGGTCCTTTTTCTTCCTCTTCTCCTACTTCCCTGTAGATGCCAAAGTTGCATCCTCTTCCTCTTCCTTCTTGATCCGGACTCCTTTGCTGCTACTTCCCGTCTTGGACAGTCGTATGATCTCTTCTTGGCGAAGAGCCGCCCACAATTCTTCCCAATCTGGAAGATTTGCCCTGCCTAGAATGCTCTGGACAAATGTCTCCCACTCCTCAGAGACTGTGTTTAGGGCGGTCCTCACCAACAATTCCTGATCCAACGTGGCCCCTATGGAAGTCAGTTGGTCTCGGATCTCCTTCAATCTCCCAAGCAAGTGATCTATCTGCTCCCCCTTCTGCATCTAGTATGACCGCAGCTGATTCTCAAGTAACATCTTCCTCTGCACGGGAGTATGCTGGTACAATGTCTTCAAGGTGTCCCACGTTTCCTTTGTCATCTCCTTCTCAACAATATGTTGGACCACATGATCCTTGACCCCATCAAGGATGATGCATTTCGCCTTGGCCATTGCCTCCTCGTACTTCTCATTATCAGTCGGGTCAACTGGGATAGCCATTGTTCTCAAGGCATAGGCCTTGATGCGATTTCTATCTAGAATGGACAGGATCTTGGCCTTCCAAGACCATAAAGTTGGATAACCCATCCAACCTGTCCTGATCCCTTAGTCCATTCATGGCCATTTCTCTGCTCTTCCTTTCGACCCCTCCGAGTCTCTACTTCCCTCTGGAAGTTTTCTCTTCGACTCCCTCTGAGTCACTACTTCCAGTCTGGAAGTTTTCTGCTCAGTTTCCCTTCGGGAAATCCACCTGCCAACCGTCGAGTCGCACCTCTCTGATCTCCTGTGCACCTGCAACACTAATCTGGATTCCTTGGCTAGAAATCTACCTTGGTAGCAACTCCCTGTACCTTGGTTTTTCCCTGTTAGGTATTGTTCTATCTCGGCGGCAACAACGCCCCACCAGCTTCACTCCTCACAATCTGCCCACAGCTTCCTATGCCCCAGCAACTGAAGGACTGAGCCTCTAGGCTCTGCGCAATCCCAACACTAGCTGAAATGCTCCCCTAGCCAACTACGTCAACCCTCCTATTCTCTACGTGGCTCTGCGTGAGCCTTTTCTGCCCTCCTCAGCCTCTGCGCTGGCCTCTCTCTGGCCCGGATTGATGACGTAGTCCCTCTGCGTCAACCCTTCTTTTGTCGCTTTCTGCAAGGAACAGCTTCTGTCACTCGGGACAACTCTTTCTGCCGCAAATGCTCTAACTTCAGTTGATGCCTTCATCTCTCCTGTGATCTACAACCACGCTCTTATACCATGTTGAAATTTCTAAGTCTAACCGTTAGAAATTTTATCTATATTCTTCTGGTTTATTTCTCCTACTTGTTAATTACAAACAAGTTATTTAAACATATAAACATCGAAATAAACACAATATAGTCTCAACCATCTACAGATCAACAGCTAAAAGAAATAGCAAACACACAAGTGACACTGTTATTTTTGGACAACTCGTCCCCGGAAAAACCCAACTTGGAAAAATCGGTGCAGCAATTCTAAGGATTATTTATTATGCAGTATATCCTCGAGTACAACTAGGTGCCAAACTGGCTCACCCGACAGAGAAAATAATCGACAGTAATACCTCTCTATTCGGAAGCAGATATTCAAAAAATCTGCCCCACGAAACCCTCTCCAGCACAACTGAAGCACTACATCAGCCCTCCTAGCCTCTGCGTCAGCCTCAAAACCCTCTGCGTCAGCGCTCTGAGGTACTGTGCAGCCTCTACGGCCTTCTGCGTCACTCCTACTACCCTCTACATGGATGACGCAGGCCCTTCTGGCCTCTGCGTTGTCTCAGCTAGCCTCTGCGTGGCCTGCTCTGGTTTATGCGTCTGCCTATCTGCCTCTGCGCTGGTCTCTCGGCACTATCTCTGCCTCTCAGTCCAATACTCACTGCCCCTCGCTGCAAACTGATCACTAATTCGACTTTTCTTAGCAAACACTGCTCTAGAAAATCGAATGACTGATCACTCTGGTGTATTCTCTCACTGACCCTCAAGCCTCCTCTTATACTTTTCCTGTTGGTCCTTCAACGGTTGAGATTACATCTCTAATCAACAGCTAAGATTAGATTTGTTTTGATCCATGCCATTTAGGACCTTCTAACCCAGTTTTATATTAATACCCATTAATATTTTATTTTTCCTAAGTTTAGACTTAGGAAGTCCATTAAAAATATTAATTATTTTAATATCTCCTAAAGTAGGTAGAATTTGCATGATGGAGGCTTTTTCAAAGGCACATTTCAGCATGAGATTCCATTAGGGTACACCTAACACATTTAAGGCATGGTTGAAGTCAAGGTCCAAGACCACATGGTTGGAGAATGTGAGCAAGAAGCGGGCCCTAAAAGATGAATTCCCTACCTTAGGAAGTGTCCAAGGTATGACATAGGTAAAGTTAAGGGTCAAACACAATGCAATGAGTGTTGATTTTTAAAGAGTTCTCCAAACTAATAATTGATTCTTATGATTATTTCTTACCTTACATTCTTTGATCATCTTAAATCAATTACACAAAGAACTTCAACAAGAGAACAATAAGCCAGTAGGATCACAAAGAGAGCCACACAAGGACACATTATTTTTCCCTAGGAAAACCAACATGGGAAAAACCCAGCGACCTTTTCAATAGAAAAATCTTCAATTCAATATAGATACATCTTATTCAACAACTAGGTCAAACCTGGTCTCCTAGTCAAGTCAACTGACCAAAGAAACATGCTTTGTTCTGCCCAAAAACATAATTTCGCCCTTCCTGATTCATCAACTCATTCCTGCACCTCAGAAATTTCGGCCTATCCGTCTCATAATATGCTTGAGGAGTTTGCTTCTTTCTTGCCTTCTTCACATACCCAAACATAAGAATATGCCTCAAAATTTCACTACCTCAGACCTTTGTTCTTGCCTCAGACTTAACACCTCGGAAGATGTGAGTTGCTTGGCTTTGAGAGGGACGAAGGAATGCCTTTATATAGGTTTTCTTAGAGGTCGAACGGGTGTGACTTAGCTAGAGTCAACCTGAACTTTTTAAGAGGGCGACTTGACTAGAAGGAGGTCGAATTCATCCTTTAGGAGTCTAAAATTCATTTCTTATTTTTTTTCTAGCATGAAGAACATGCTTGCAAATACAATAAGGACTCAATTATACATTATGAAGATTGATCATAGTTACAAAAATCAACACTCCCTCTTAACTAGGGAGGTATTCATAATGATTATCTAGATGTTCTCATGTTGACAACTTCTCTATGAAAAGGTTATAACAAAATCATCATCAACCTTGTTAGCATCTCTGACATCATCAACATCATCTCGTTAGCATCTCTAACATCATCATCATCATCAATATCAGCATCAACTAGTTGGAATCTTTAACATTATCATCATCAACTAGTAGCCACAACTAGTCGGTACTCCTGACATATGGCATAAATTTAGCATCATCTAATTTACCATAATTTGGTCAACTGTGACACATGGTCAACCAACAACATCAACAAGTTACCATAATCTGGTCAACAACTGTGACACATGGTACATCTTTAGCATCAACTAGTCACCATGATTTTGGTCGATGCCTCTGACCCATGGTATATTGACTAGTCTTGATTCACCATCATCCTAAACAATCTCTATGACTAGTGGTGAAAACTTAGGGACACACTCAATTTATTTGAGTAATCTAGTCCCAAATCCAAAGGCCTCATTCTAGACCATGATGTTAAATGAGCTCACTCTACCTATTTGGAGAGTAATCTGAGCTTGATGTTGAAAGGGCAACCCACTCAACTGAGTGATCCTGGGCCTCTATGACCATTCTTCCTAATCTAGTCAACAGACATGACACAGAAAGACCCTGCTTGCAAATACAGTAAGGACTCAATTATACATTATGAAGACTGATCATAGTTACAAAAATCAACACTCCCTCTTAACTAGGGAGGTATTCATAATGATTATCTAGATGTTCTCATGTTGACAGATTTTCTCTATGAAAAGGTTATAACAAAATCATCATCAATACCAGCATCAACTAGTTGGAATCTCTAACATTGTCAGCATCAACTAGTAGCCACAACTAGTCGGTACTCCTGACATATGGCATAACATTTAGCATCATCTAATTTACCATAATCTGGTCAACAATTGTGACACATGATCAACCAACAACATCAACAAGTTACCATAATCTGGTCAACAATTGTGACACATGGTCAACCAACAACATCAACAAGTTACCATAATCTGGTCAATAACTGTGACACGTGGTACATCTTTAGCATCAACTAGCCACCATGATTTTGGTCGACGCCTCTGACCCATGGTATACTAACTAGTCTTGGTTCACCATCATCCTGAACAATCTCTTTGACTAGTGGTGAAACCTTAGGGACACACTCAATTCATTTGAGTAATCTGGTCCCAAATCCAAAGGCCTCATTCTAGGCCATGATGTTAAATGAACTCACTCTACCTATTTGGAGAGTAATCTGAGCTTGATGTTGAAAGGGCACCCACTCAATTGAGTGATCCTGAGCCTCTAGGACCATTCTTCCTAATCTAGTCAACATACATGACACAGGAAGAATGATTGCCCTTTGTCAGACCATTCTCCCTAATCTTATCATACTTGACACAGGGAGAATGTTTGTCCATGAAGTTATCATGTCAACAATCTCTCTCACTGAGAGGTATAGGATCATGACTGTCCTCTGATGTTGCTACATCATCACTCCCTCTTGCTGAGAGAGACATAATCACTTCAAGCTTGCCTTAGGACAATCTGCTTGATAATACTGGAGCCATACTGCTCTCTTCCTGTACCATGTCTTGGTACTAGATCTCAAGGTGCCTTGACCTATCATCATGTTGTCACCTGCACCTAATCAACCAATCCTGCAAGCTGGAGCTATGCTGCTATGCCATTCAAGTTGCAACATACTCGGCCTCTAAGTGCAACAAATGTCTGTTTCCTGCTCATCCACGAGATCAAAGCCCAAATTGAAGCGATATACAAACTCATTATGTTTTCAACACTCCTTTCCCAATTTGAATTTGTGAATCCTTGAAACTTCCAAAGTCATACTGCTTCAACTCAAACTTTTACGGATTGTGATATACTCTACTTCTGCAGTGTTGAGTGCGACGAAATTTTGCTTCCTGCTTGTTCAAGAAAATCATAGCGGAGCTCAAACTAAAGCATCCTCTTGAAGCACTCTTCCTATCATCTGCACTCCTTGCCTAGTCAGACTTTGTATATCCCTGCAGTTGTACATTACTGTTTGAGTCATATCTCAAACCATAACCGACTGTTCCATGACCAATTGTACCATGTTGGTACTTCAACATGTTGAGCTATTTACCTTGGCTCAACTGATCTGCTTCCTTATCTTGATCCATCATCTTGGCTACTTTAAGGTTACCCTAATTGGGTATTCTTTCTGGAATAGATCCTGCCATGGCAATCTAGTTGCTCCCTCTGCCAATGATGCTATGAATCAACTATCTAATCAGGATCCTTCACTTTGAATCTAGAGATCAACTCCCTTTGAATATAAGGCAAGGGTTCCTAAGAAGGCCTTCACTGCTTCCCCCTTTTGGTCAATGTTGCTCCTTCTAACACAAGAGCTCTTCTGCTTTCATCAGAAAAACAAATCATTAAGGATCAACCTTGATCCATCAATCCAAGTGTGTCAAATTTGAGGAACCTATACAAAGCCTTCTTTCTGCTTACAAGTATAAGACTTCATCATGTACCTCACATGCTTGAGGTAGTTTTGATGTACACTTCTTCCTTCATCAACAAAGTCAATCTCTACATCTGTCTGATGTAGTTTTCAATTGAAATCATAGAAATAAAAACTTTTAATAGAAGTGTACCTGACAAAATGTCCTCTCATATTCTTCTTCTCTCTTACTGAGGTAATCCTTCGCTTTGTACTTCTTGTCAACCGATCCTAATTTGTTTTGGAAGTCACCACTAACTTCTTTTTGACATTGATCAAGGCATTCTTCCATCTTGTTGATATGTTTGCTCCCTCTAAGTCCAAATCTTGTCTAGTACAATATCTCTCATCACAGATCCCTATTTCTGGGAGAGTCTTCTTGTCACAACTTTGCTTTGTTCTTCCATTTATTGCCAAAGCCTTGGTAGCCTTCATTATGTACATACAATCCTCATTAGGAGATTATGGAAGAACAATTTCAACCAAGTAAAAAATTCAAAGACAAGAGACTAACTACTATTATCTCGGCACTAGAAAAAAAAAATCAACTTTGTCAACCAAATAATTTCCTTATATTCCTTTCACTTAGAAAGGAACTTTAAGAACTACATACTTGTACCAAAGAGACATATTTTACACAAGCCCACACAAGAGTTTAATTCAACTCATCTTCAGAATGCAAAGCATTCTTGGCAGTGGCACAAATGCAAATTTGTTCATTCTTTCTTTAACACAAAGTCTTCAATGAATATTGTTAGAAATCTTCACAAGGACCTGAGATTTTAACTATAATGGTTCTGTCTTGAGATGCATTCCCAAACTATAGCACGGTCTTATCCCAAATTGTTTGTACTTGGGATTGAGGGAGATACACTTTCAATTCTCAGAAAAAACAAAATTTCTGAAATAATACATACCTTGCAATGCAATCAAACTTCGGTGGCTTTCATTTTGACTAAACCCATTACCTTTTGATATTCCATGGTCTTAGTTCTTGTCCTTTAGAGACTTTTTCAGCCTTGTAACAGACCAAATAATTTCATTTTATGAGAAGTAATGAACATTAGTGCCTTCTATGTATTTGAAAACGATAGGTCGTTCTCACTAGATATAACAAGGCATATCAATCAATATTAAAAATATGAACGCCTCTAGTTGACTTTAATTACTAAGCCTTAGTCACCTTCTTGACATAGTCAAAATCATTCGTCCTTAGTCACCTTCTTGACATAGTCAAAATCATTGGTCCTTAGTCAAAATACTTTTTATGCTCAGGACTTCTCAATATATGCTCAACAAACAAATCGAATTGGATGTGGATTTTCAGAGAGGTCACTTGGATTTCTTTTATATGTGACAGAGCTATCTTGGTCCCTTAGACAGAGGTCGATCTGAAATATAACATTTCTGAGATTTTCGGTCCTAGTCATAGAGGCTTGGACTTCTAGTATAGCGCATCTTTCATTACAAACTTATGTCCTCAAAATCGTCTTCAAAAACGGCGACCAAAATAAGAATTGTAGGCACACTTTTAGATATGGTCCTAAGTTCTTCTCCAAAGGCTTATTGAAGAGGTTATGAGACTTGGTTTGAGATTAAGTTTGGGTCTTTATGAAGTTGTGACAATAATAATCCTTCGACCTACTGAGGCATTTTCTGAGAGACCTAAAGTAACATCGGCCCACTGAAATTCTATCAGAGAAACTGGGCTTCATTTGAACTAGGCTAGTTTGAAATAGGGTTGCTCTTCCATCATGGTGTTGATTTTTTCTAGTTGCAAGGGGGCTAGAACAATTTTCTTCCAGATAACTACTTCCAATGATACAAGTTAACTTCTTTAGAGCATTCAAAACATCAAGCAGTGATACTTAAGAAAATTTCAACCATTTAAATCAATAGAGAAGCAGAGATCACAATGAAACAATAATACAAGAGACACCAAAAAAAATTTGGGACAAAACCCCACAAGGGGGAAAACCCAGTATCCAACTAGTTTGTACATCAGAGAATTCCAGTCAAAGGTCAACCATTGACCATATTAACTGCCCAGTCAAATCAAGTCAAAGGACAGAGATAGAATCAATATTTTGCTCACTGGTCAATACTGGTAAAGGGGTCGAATTTCGGCCTACAGTCGCTGGTCAAAGGGCCAAAATTCGGTCCCGCAATTCCATGGAAAAGCTCGGTCAATTCTTTGACTTGCAGTTAAAGCACAGTCAATGCCTAGAAACATCTTCATAGATTTGATCAAAAGTTGGTCAATGATGCAAGGAATATTCAACCTTCAACCACACATGGAGATTTGGTCAAACCACAATAGACGAATGCAAGTCAACATTGGTCAATGCAAAGAACAAAAAGTCAACTTTGCTTGGTCAAAACAATCTTCTTCCTCCTTCGCACGTGTGAACAAAATCCTCGTAGAATAGGTCCAAATTATGTGTGATGTGTTTATCAAATGGAGTGAACCTTTTGTCAATATATAGGCGTTCAACTGGAGGGGTTTTGACCAAGGGTCAAACCCCTTCATGAGGTGGGGTCGACCAAACAAACTGGGGCTAACTTGGACATTAGAAACCAATTAATTTCTCCTTTAACTTTCATGATGAAAATACCTACCATAGCTACAATTTTTCCAACACATGGCACTGATACCATGTTCATTTTTAAAGAGTTCTTCAAACTGAAAATTGGTTCTTATTATTGTTTCTTATCTTACATTCTTTGATCATCATAAATCAATTACATAGAGAACCTCAACAATAGAACAATATGCCAGTAAGATGACAAAGAGACAACCACACAAGGACACATTATTTTACCCTAGGAAAACCCATACAGGAAAAGCCCAACAACCTTTTCAATAGAGAAATCTTCAATTCAACAAAGATACATCTTAGTTAACAACTAGGTCAAACCTGGTCCATCCTCCTAGACAAGTCAACTAGCCCAAGAAACATGCTTTGTTTTGCCCAAGGACAGAATTTTGTCCTTCTTCCTCATTCATCAACGCATTCTTGCACCTTAGAAATTCTAGCTTATTTGCTCATAATGTGTTTCAAGAGTTTGCTTCTTTCTTGCCTTCTTCACATACCCAAACATAAGAATATTCCTCATAATTTCACTACCTCAAGCCTTTGTTCTTGCCTCGGACTTCGCTCCTCAAACGATGTCAGTTGCTTCGCTTTGTGAGGGATGAAGTGGTACCTTTATATAGGTTTTCTTGGAGGTTGAATGGGTGCGACTTAACTGGAGCCAACCTAAACTTTTTAATGGTCTGACTTCATCTGTTAGGAGTCAAAAATTCATTTTTTTTCTAGCACAAAGAACATGCTTGCAAATACAAAACTATGAGAATATGAAGTTTTCATACCCATAGCATGTGTCCCCGAGTTGGAGCCAAATGTTTCCATTCAAGAAAGCCCCCTAGAGACACTCTTAGTTGGGTGTGATATGTTGTTGTTTTGATAAAATTTCTACTCATTAGCATGGACCTATTATTCTTCAGTCATTAGTTGCATTCATGTGTTCATTAGCGATTCACATACAATGGTATATCAATACCTATGCTCTCAATCTCATATTTGCTAGATGATATCACATGTTGCTTCAGTTATTAGTTGGGATGTTTTCCCATTGAACGACTTCCATTACCTAGAAATGGTGTTATGGATTTAACTATTTGATTAGATGTTAGCATTAGATGGATGTTTTGTCACTTTTAACTTAGAAAAGATGTTACCTTATTACTATTTCTAACCATCCTGAGACATAATTGCTTTTAGATAAGTGTGCCTTTGTCTAGACCACTAGGTACTACTCGGAAGTCAAGGTGGGTAGTGTAGTCATCTCCCTTCCACACTTAACATTTTACATTAAATATTCTTACACTTCCATCCCATCAATAAAAATAAATATTCTCATAACCTATGGTTAAGTTACCAAAGATCATCAAAAAAAGGATCATGAAGAAACATAAATAAAAAATGCAAGCATCAAAAATTCAAATCAAGCCAAATAAAAGGCTAAAGAGGTGAGGAGCAAAATAAGTTAAACAAAGAAAATACTTCATCATGCACCCCCCATCCACCCCTATCCCCAACTTTTCAAGTCCTAAGAGCATAATTTTATCTAAAGGAAAAAGGACTTGGAAAAAAATTAAATCAAATGAAAAATAAAGAAAGGGGAAGTGCATGTAGGTCGAAGTATTAAATGTGAAAATTCCTAATCTGGAATCCCTACTGCAGCAAACTGATGTTACTTCTCCTACTTGATTAAATCATACAAGTTATTTATTGTCTTCTACGGTAAATTTCGAAGTAAATACATCTGCAGCCTTCACTTAATTTACATATATGCGGAAACAAAATATTGAGCAAGAAAGAAAAATACAACACATAGGACACAATTATTTTTGGACAAATAGTCCCTGGAAAAACCCAATGCAGGAAAACCGGTGCAACAGCTTTGAGGGTTTATTATTATTAAGCAGTAGCAAAATCTGAATACATCACTGAATACCTCACAGGGTCATTCAGTTATAGAGAGAAATATTGGCAGAAGCTTTGTGAGTTTACCTCACACAATCACTAAGACAAGTCCCGGCTATTCCGATTGCTGGATGAGGTGCCCCTAGCAAGCACTGTGCTAGCTCTGCGCTGCCTCTATGGTGTCCCAGCGTCAACCCTTCCAGGTACTGCGTCACCCAGTTGGTAATTCGATCAGTGGCCCAGAGTCACTACTCTCAGCCTCCCGGTCTCACACCCTGGCTTCTGACTGCTGAAACTAGCCCTCTGCTCTGATTTTTGACTTTCTCTCTTTGCCTCCGCGTCATTTCTGCGTGGCCCTCCTGGCCCTGCATTAAGGCTTCTAGATCACTCACTGCCTCTCTCTGTTGATGTATCTCCGACTAAGAATCTCTCTCTCCGGAAGCTGCTATCCCTGCCCCTCAACTGCAAGAGATTTCCTTAATCGATTTTTCCTCCTGAGAACTTCTCACTTCAGAAAATCGATTTTCTCTATCTCTCTGTGTGTTTTCCAAATGACCCTCAAGCCCCTTCTTATATCTTCTTGTTGGACAACCAACGGCCTAGATTAAAACATAATCAAAGGCTCAGATCGTTTTGACTTGATCCATAGCTTTTTCTAGAAGTTTCACCCCTGATTAGATTAATACCCATTAAAATTTTTATTGTCCTAGGTTTAGACTTAGGAACCCCATTAAAAATATTAATTATTTTAATAAAATCACTTCTGGGTGGAATTTCCCAAAACGTTTTCTAGGTTCTTTGGAATACCTGTGCCTAAGCCTCCCTGCAAAATTTGAGGCTTAAACCACATCCGATGCTACCCCAAATCAACATTAAAGGCTCTTTCTCATAAGACTGCAAATGAATGAAGACTCCTAACCATATTTTAGTTAGCTAGTTGGACCATAATTACACCCTCAACATCATGTATGACTTTCGAAGCTAATCCGTATGTTACTTTTACATCCCCTTTCATAAAAAATAACATCATCCACCTACCTTAACTTAGAGAACTTGGGAAAAACCTTGTGTTCTAGCCCAAAGAAATGTGTAACGAGGGTAAAAGTTGTTCCCTTGGTTAATTTTAAAGTAATTTGGTAACATTGTTTAAGTTATTTGTCTTTATTTTATCTTTGTTAACATCTAACCATTAGTTAAAACTCAATGTATTATTAAAATTTGAAACTATGCATTGGCAATCATATTAATCAACACGGATAAATACACATTGCTTCATCATCTCCAAATGTCTACATCAACATTATTTGAAGACTTATTTCTAAATGTACAAGGTTTTGCTAGCACTTGCATGAGGAATATTTCCCTTATCCATGTTTGAAGGCTTATTTCTAGATGTACAAGGTTTTGTTAGCACTTGCATAAGGAATATTTCCCTTATCCATGTTCATATTTAGAAAAAATATTTGATGTTAAATTTAACTAATTGGTCAAATGAAGAGAACTACTTTCAATTATTAGATTTCTACAGGTTTCAAAAAAGGGATTCAACCACTTTATTATTTTGTAGATCTTTAAGAAAAATGGTACAACTATTTTGTCCATTTTTATTTCTTTTATTTTGTATCTTATCAATGTGGACAAAGGTTAGTTAGGAAACCACTTATATTTTCCCATTATTTTCGAGAGCACATGGAATTATAATTGTTGGATTAGAGGCCTTCTTCTCTTATAAAAGGAAGGCACTCCACCTCATTAGGGGGAGATTTCGAGATAATTAAAAAATATATATCTTTGTCAAATTGTCTGTTTTCATTTCATTTCATCTTATTTTGCATTAAATTTTTTCTCTTGTCCATTTACTTGGATCCAGAGTTGCGGGGGAGCGCCCCCCCCCTCGAACCCGCTCCCAATCTGCGCACCGGGAGGGAGCGGCTCGAGAGCGCACTTCCAAAATCGCTCCCAAACAGGAGTGATTTCGGGAGCGCGCTCCCAACTAAAAAAAATTCGCTCCCTGCCAATTTTGGGAGCGCTGTTGGGAGCGTCGCTCCCGAAGCGAAATTAACAACCCGGGAGCGATCGCTGCCGACCTTTAAAAAATCGCTTCGGGAGCGAATCGAGCGGCGCCGGCAGAACAACAACAACAACAACAACAACAACAAAATATATATATATATATATGTGTATATATATATAAATATATATATTATCAATTTATTTATTTTTTATTGTTTTAAAAGCCCAATGGGCCAAAAAACATTTCATTATCACTTGAATGAGTTGAGAAGAGTTGGAGAGCAAGAGCAAAGGAGCGAAGAGCAAGGAGCAAGCCTGCAACGAGGTAAGTAACTTAGTAATTTAGTTAGTTTAGTTAGTTTAATTTAGTTAGGTAGTAATTTAGTTAGTTTAATTTAATTTATTTAGTTTATTAACCTTATTTAGTTTAAAAATCATGAATCTAAATTAAATTAATAAATTAAATTTATTAATCTAAATAAATTAAATTAATTTGCAGATTCAAAAGCCTACAAATACCAAACACCATGGACCTAGCTATATTTCTTGGCATTTTCCTCTTCTTGGTCCCTTTTATGGTTATTATGGTGCTGGAGAGTAGGAAACGGAGAGGCCAAACTGAAAAGGGGGATGAAGAAGCTGGAGAAAGTCGAATTGATGAAAACCCCAGTGAGGACGAGCTGGAGGAGGGTGAACATGACCCTCAAAAAACTAAACAAGACCAAACCCCATTGTGGAAATATGTTAACAAGGCTAAAACAGGGAGAGGGGGTGGAACCACTAAATTTCATTGCCCCCATTGCAACAATGATTACACAGGTTCATACACCCGTGCTAGAAGACACCTCTACGGGAAAAGGCCATGGGATGGAGACAAACAAATAGGAATCAAAACTTGTCCAGCGGTGTCAGCAACGGATAGAGCCAAATACATAAGGGAAGAGGAGGAAGCCCAATACAAATCAAAAAAATCAAGGGGTTTCTTTGAACGAAGCTCACATTCACAAAGAACTCCTTCAGCATCCTCCCAAGGCAGTGGATATGGAGGCACAAGGTCATCAGCTTTAAGGCGTAGAACCATATCAGATTTCCTTGATGAGGGGTGTAGGAATGATGTGGATTCAAAGGTTTACAGGTTTCTTGATGAGGGGTGTAGGAATGATGTGGGATACCATTCAATGTTCTTCGCTCACCTTATTGGCATGAAATGGTTTCTGTCGTAAATGATGCCCCTAAAGGATACAAGAGCCCTGGGTATGACAAGGCAAGAACCGTTGGCCTTGATTATGAAAAAGCAAAAAGATTATGAAAAAACAAAAATATCACATTCTTTGAATAGAATGACAAGTTCTTGGACTGACCATGGGGTGTCCATTGTATCTGATGGATGGAAAAATATAAAAGGCAAGCCATTGATAAGTGTTCTTGCTGTGTCTGTTAATGGTCCCATCTTTCTAACTGCACATGATTACTCAGACAAGTTCAGGACCGCCATCAACATTGCAGAAGCATTACTTGAAACAATTGACCGTATTGGGCCATACAATGTCATCCAAGTCATCACTGATAATGCTCCTAATTGTAAGGCAGCGGGAGCAATTATTGAGGATAAATACTCCAACATATTTTGGTCTGGATGTTTGGTTCACACATTGAACCTTTTGATGCATGATGTTGTCAAGAACAAAAATGCACAATACCAATGGATTGGTGATTTGTACAAGAAAGGCAAACAAATGATAAAATTTATTACAAATCATAGCAATACCCATGGCCTTTTCCGCAGTCACTCGAGATTGGAGTTGTTGAAGATTGCGAAGGCCAGATTTGATAGCTATTACCTCACCTTCAGGCGCCTTTTGAAGGTAAGAGAGTCATTGGCTAGCATGGTATCAAGTCCACATTGGCAGGTATTAAAGGAAAGGGCTACAAATGCGGCTGACAGGCGAGGTTTTGAACTGGTGGAGGAGGCCGCTCTTGATGGTCAGTTTTGGACAAGTGTGAGGCAAGTATTGGATTTCACCAAGCCCATTTATCACATGATTCGGTTTGCAAATACAGACAAACCAGTGATTGGTGAGGTGTATGAGCAGATGGATACCATGTTGGGGCAAATAAAATATATTGTTCATAACAGAGATCCCGACTTGTACAAACTGATTTACGATCGCCCATCATTGGGCGATCCAATTGCCCAATGATGGCGAATCTAGACCAGTCCTCAAGCAATAAGAAAATACACTGATCTGAACTTTGGTGGCTCTGATACCACATATTGAAAATGAAATTAACTCAGACAAATAGATAAAGCACACATAAAAACCAGACATAAAATATTGGCGGAAAAAGGCTGAAGCCTCATGCTTCTCTCTCACATTTTCATTCATTTTTCTCTAATAATTGAATATAGTGTTACAAATAAATAGATGAGAGATAGTGTTCTCAAGATAGTGCGTTCTATCTTAGACACTTTTGGTTGAGATAATTTCTCCTTTGGTTGAGATAATTTCTCACCAGACACACACCAATATAGGAGTTACCTAAACTAACTCCTATCTTAGAGGAACAACCCAAGAGTTAGGCACAAATTCCTAACTTGGAATATTTAATTAATTTATTTATTTTTGGATTTATTATTGTTTTATGAGAGAGGCTAACAGTGTGAACGGTGGAATAGACTTAATCTTCCACTACATTGCTTGGCGTATATCCTTACGCCAAAATACTACTCTGCATCTTGGTTGGGCCAACCTACACCAGGGGGTGGGATTAGGACCAAACCCCATTTAGATGCAGAGATAACTAGAGGATATTTGGAAGCATTAGAGAAGTTGATACCTTACAGGGAGGAATGTGCAGCTGTGTGCCTTGAAATAGGCAAATACTTCAGTGGCATTGGTTTGTATGGTAACTTCCATGCAATGGACGACAGAGATAGATTTGATACTCTCACATGGTGGGAAACATATGGCGGCGAGGGACTTTTTCCAAAATTGGCAAAAAAAGTTCTTTCACAGGTTGTAAATACTTCTTCTGCAGAGAGGTGTTGGAGCACCTATAGCTACATACATAATGTGAAAAGAAACAGACTCAATGAAAACCGAGCAGAAAGCTTGGTTTACGTGCACTACAACTTGAGGTTGTTGAGTCATTACTGTGATCGGGCTTATGAGGATCCCACATATAATATTTGGGACAATCACCCAAAGGATGACAATTTGGAGGATGGCATTGTACATCTTGAAGAACTGGAAGAGGAACTTGTAAGGGATGAAGATGAAGCAGTTGCAGCAGCCATGCCACCTCCACCTCCACCATCCAGTAGCAGTGCTCGAGGTCCGAGTCTTGTTCCTTTGCTGTCGCCACCTCCATCTACACCCTCACGTGGAGGTTCTAGTTCTAGTTGTCGGTCTGTGCAGGAGACTCCTAGAAGACCACCACGACCTGCTTATACTCCTGGAGACTCTCGTGGCAAGGGCCACATGTAGATTTACAGCTTACTTGTCTTTTTTAGTTCTATTAGACTTTAGTTTTCATAACTGTTGAGTTTTGAGTCATTGACTCTTGACTATTGACTCTTTCATATCATAATGATATTTTTTGTAAACAATATATCATTGTGACAATGAAAATTTGAAGTTTGAAGTTGGGCCTTGGCAATTATAACTCATTGGTAATGATTGTGAATTATGAATATGATGCTTCGTGAAAGACTAAAGTTGTTTCATTTCATTTCATTATTCATGTTTCATTTTATAAATTTATAACATTTCATATCATGTTAACAGTTAGAAGTTAGGACTTAGAAATATCTAAGATATTACTTCTTGTAACGGTTAAACTTAGCTTACAAGTACAACTTTGGTGATCAATGATGATAAATGTTATTGAATTTTCAATTTTGAAAGCTTGAAGTTGAAACTTTAAGATTGAATTTGATGAATCATGATTCACGAGACTCAATATGTTGCAGTTGTAATATGTATTTTACTAACTTGTGGACATGGTTGATGACGATTATAATTTCTAGATGATTGATGTGATATGGTTCAATGATCAATCTATGTTTTTTTATGTTTTTTATGTCTAATTCATCATTCTACATGTTTTTGTTGACATATATGTATCAAAAATTAAAAAACATAAAATATATATATATTTTTAAAAAATCGCTCCCGAATTCGCTCCCAAACTGGGAGCTTCTGAAAATGGTCGCTCCCGCTCCCATTTTCGCTCCCGCTCCCGCTCCCAAGCAACATTGCTTGGATCCATTTTATTTAAAATACTTAAAAAGGTTACCTTTAGGAATCTTTCTAATATTTAATTTTTGGCTCTAAGCAAATTTGTTTTCATTAGACAGTTATTTTCCCTGTTACTAGATTTAACGTTTTTTTCTAGAAAAAACATGTTTATAAGTGATTTCAAGATTGCTACTCCCACTCCATCCATAAGTGGACATGGATTGTGGAATATTCATCTCAACAGATCATATGAGGATAAGGAATCAATCCAACACATGATTGTAGAAGCATCAAATTTAACATCTTCAAATCAGTTACGCAAATATTTCCCATTATTTAAATTTTTACCTTAGGTCCTTAAATCTTCTTTAGATTTTAATTAAATTTATTTTGCAATTAGAAATTGGGAATTTTTTTTAAATCATATATTTTAAATAAATATTGTTTTATTTTACTAAATTATTTTAATTTTGCAATGAATGATTTTTTCTTGTTTTTTTGTTAGATATTTAGTAATTTGGAATTCCATTTTTCTTAGTTAGAACTTAGTATTTAATAAAATTTTATTTTATTTTATAGTTTACACACTAATTCACATGACACGACACGAGACACAGAGGACATATAAATACGAGTATTCAACACAAGATACATCAACCTCGGAAACAGGACACAGGGGACAGGTTTTATATATATACATATAAAATATTGAAATATAGGGTCTGATCCATATTTTAAAAAAATTGGAACATCTACAGATATGAATTGTGATGATATCTATTTAGTAATTTACTAATTCAGTATTTACAATTTTACAATTTTAGAACTAGTTAGTTTATTAATTTACTACATCAATGATGTTCACAGTTCAATGTTCATTGTTCATGTTATTAACAATTGTTCAAGCACATAAGAAACTAGAAATTTAGAAATATCATGATTGATAAAATAAAACTAGAAATTTAGAAGTAGAACTTAGATATTAAAACCATAAATTGCAGATTTTTCATTAAGTCATCAAAATCAAAATGTATTACATAGATACCGAGGGAATGCCACTGGAAAATACAAAATAGAGTAGATACAAAATAGGTAGGAATATCATAGCTCGTCAGTGGTATTGGTCATGACTCACTAGTCACGACTCTATCAATAGTCCAAGTCCTCCTCCATGTCATAATCACCATCACTACCACTGCCATCTGACTCTGCTCCATCCTCCTCCTCTATGCCCAATCCAAGATCTCTTGTTGCATTTGTTGGTGTGGAGGATGACCCCTCAAGAGATTCATCATCAAAAGTGATTGGCTCTAGCATTGGGTCATTAGGGTCCATGTTGGCTAACGCCTCACGAACAAACACGAAATTGATAGGAAAAATGAAAAAAAATCAAGACGTGGCGCGTTTTACTTTGGGATTTTAGTGGGACACATGTCCTAAAATCAGGACATGTTAGGGCATGTATCTGACATGGCCCAAACATGTGTCCCGATGGGTCATGTCATGTCCGACACACAAAAGACAAGATTCAGGACCCCTAATGACGTGTCCTATGACTTAGTTTACACACACACACACACATATATATATATATAGATATATATATATATATATATATATATATATAGATATTAGAGAGAAAGAGAGAGACCCAAAAAAATAGGCCTTCATCTGCAATCATTTAGATCTCATCTAGGATTATTTTTTTTAATTAATTTAAATATATACTTTATTTAGTTTAATTAAACGTTAAAATTAGTTCCTTTGTACAATCATAAGTTGAAATTATTTTTCTTTAGTTTATTTAACTTAATTAATTAAATTAGCAGTGAACAATTTTTTTAGGTTTCATTTACTTAAATGTTTAATAACTTTTTCTAGTTAGTATTTAATTTAGATTACACTTATTTTATAGATTAAATTGAATAATGTGAAAAAAAATCATAAAAATAAAATAAAAAGGATGTCAATGCTGTTAAATTGTATTCTCTTCTAGATAAGAGTAGGTAAAAAAAAAATTAGCTGATATACAAAATGGGAATAGTTCTATTAACGAGTTCTCATTTGCTACACCATTGAACTTGAAACATAAACTTGGAAATAATAGGAACAAATAAATCTGCATGCACTAAACAAACTGCCAATTGAGCCAATTCATATACCTCTGGTTTTGCAGACAGAATTGCTTCAAACTGCTGTACAAGTGCAGGTGGACTGGTTTTGTCATTTTCAGCCCCCAGTATTGCAAGTGGTGTTTTAACCGCTGTTGCAAATCATACACCCATTTGTTAATTTTTAAAGCCTTATTTTAAGTTAAAGAACAAAAACAAACTAAGGATATCTAACTCCACCTGTGAAAGATGAGGAAACAAAGATAAAAGATGGGCAAGTTAATGCCCATGTAGTGGTTTACCCAAAAGACTTGGCCCAGCTTACAGAGAGACATTGCAATGAGATTTATATCCATACCTTCGATATCATCAACTGTTACAAATGAAGGATGTAATAATACTCCTGCTTTCAGAACCTCTCCCTTAGATAACTCCACCACCGGCTTGGCTGCCATTATGTTTAACAGAAGTGTTAGTTTTCTTCAGTAGAGTCACTACATCTATGCCCATACCTATATCTGCTAGAATGCATTTCTGAGGAGATGCATCTAATTTCATAGCATCAAGGATCTTACAAGTGAACATCTATACAGGCTCTCTGTGCATACAAAGTCCACCATGATGTAAAGCATCTTTCAAATCCAGTCTAATTTTCATAATCACTATACACAGAGGGATGCAATGGAAGCAGTTCTCACCTCCCCAGCAAAAGCCAGCTGCACCAATAGTAGATATGCCTCTGCCTTTCAAAACCTCTATAACTTTGGTAGAGTCCTCAAATCCCTTGGCCTAAAGAAGCATAAAAGCAGCTAATCAACATGGCATTCCCATTTTTGGTGAACAGTGAGGTAAATCTAAGATATTGAAAGATTAAAAATGAGCAACAAGGGTATTTTGTAATTCAAGAAACTAATTTGAGCCATTCAACGTATTTCCAAATAATGTATCTTGAAAGTTTGAAATACCACAGGTACTCGTTTCATGTGCCAAAATTTAAGATTACAAATAAAATAAAGTCAGTCAAAAAGCATTACTGGCCCATGATTTTTAATCCAATCTTGAAACCCAGCAAAAAGATTTTCACCACTCCCTGGTATGAATGGATCTCCATAAAAGAAATCAGGAACAACCACAAAGTATCCAGCTGCTGCTACTTTGTCAGCAAGCTTCCTATAGCCATCCCACAAGACAGACTAAAAATCAGTTTTTCAATATGAAATTTTCATAAAATACTCACTAGTTTCTAGAAAGATATCAGTTTGTTGCATTAATGAATACACATACAAGCAGGGTAGAATCACCGCACTAAGTAGAATTGCTAAAGAAGTATAAAAAAATCTGAAGTCTGCAAAAATTACATTGAAATTGGAATTTGCTTGTAGATATTGGTCAGGAAATATTGGAGAAAGAAAAATACAAGAGGCGAGATGTTTTCTCGTTATAGAAGGCGGCATTTAATACATAAATGGACATGATTCATGTATCTCCCAGAACATACAGAAGTACATCTTACCATCTACCTGAGTTAATTAACCTTTTCACCTTATTTAACTAAACTAACCTAAGTTATATTCCAATATAACTTTATCTAGAATTATAACATTTATCTATTTACATAAGTTACCAGTAGTCATTCTATTCTATTACCCCACATTAATGACCAATTCATAACTTTTACACCAAGTTTGTTATGAGACTTTATAAATTTATCCTTTGACAAAATCTCAATGAAAAGATCAGCTTGCTGATCGTGAGAAGGACAATACAAAAGAGTTCTATCTCGCTGTTCTGCATCTTGTCTCATACAAAGTGACGATGAATCCCTACATGCTTTGTCTTCAACTGGTAAATTGGATTTTTCACCAGCTTCAGTACTCCCTAATTTTTACAGTAGAGAGGGGTTATTCCATTCTGCTGGACTCCTCTATCTGCAAGCATCGTCCTAAGCCATTCTACCTCACAAATTTGATACTGCAACTACATTCTGCTTCTTGCTAGTCAACAAAATCATACATAAACTTGAATTGAGCACATAACCTAAAGCAGACATCCAGTTATCTGATGATCCTACAAAACATAAATCATTTTCTTTCGTTTTATTTAAATTTACTAGCTTGCTAAAATTTGCATGTCCTTCTAGCTAGTAAAACCCTTGGAGAAAAGAATTTAATTTAGACTTTAACCAAGAGATAGGTTATCTGTTTTTGGTGCTTTATTTACCACATTTTACACGAGCATATTTAGTTTCTGTGTGCAGAAATGCAGGAACATGCTGTTGTCATAAAATTTCAGATTGCAGATTTCAACAAAAAGGTACTCAACAAGACTTCATACTCCTAGTAAGTACTATATTTTAGCCTTTTTTAGCTCATATCTCATTATATAACTTTTTTCTTTCATTTGTAGTTCAAATTTAATTGTTTAAGTCTTTAAAAGTTAAATTAGTAGCTGGAACATTTTTGTAGGTGAATATCCAAGGGGTTTGACCAAAGGATCACCAAAAATGAATTTCTAGCTTGTTGGAAATTCAATTTTGCAACAAGTTGAAGGCTTAAAGTCGTTCTAAATTGACCAATATTTAGTATTTTACCTTTCTCACCCCTAGATCCAAGATCTAGAAGTGTTTACGCATTTTTTTGGGAGGCTTCTTGTTGATTTTTCCACAAATCCTAAGAATCAGGTTTGAGCCTAAGATAACGATTACAAACACACTCAAATGCCACAACACTTCTACTTTTCACAGCGGAACAACTAATAGCAGTGAATCAACTAGTACACAAGACAATTTATAACCCACAACTTGTTATATTACAAACTTTAATACAACAATCTTAGGGCTCCCATACCAGGGATCATGGCCCTTACAATCAGCCCTAATACAAGACACAACTAGGGCTTGGTGTCAACAACTATGACCACCAATCTTTCCCTGAACAAAGTACACTTGACTTACTTTCTGAAGGTGCGCATACAGTCCTTTCAGTTCACATACCTTGAACATATCTAGCGTGTACTTTGTCTCCCTTCTGCTGATCACTGCAACTTCTGCCCCTTCAGAAAGCTTGCATCTCCAGCTCAACAAACTACCACTATCAACCCTCCTGCTGCTCCAAGAGTGACTGAACTTTGGCCAACACAAGTCTGCCCACTAGCTGCTCCTTTGCTTCTCAAAAACACCAGCACATAGGGACTTAACAACTGCCCTTTTCTTGCCTCTCTGCTGCTCCAAAGAAGACCAGAATTAGGGCTTGGAGGCTGCCCCAATGTTGCATGAAGCGGGGACACGGAAGCATCATTTTCCAAAAATCTAGGAAGCGAAGCGTCTCAGAAGCATCTACTATATATATATATATATATATATATATTATTTTGCATTTATATTAAAAAAAAACATCCAAAATACCAAATTAGTTGTAGAAGATATGGAAGCATGCATATTTGTACATAAATCAAGATAGATATGGCATCCATTGTACATTAATGATTAATTATTCAAGCATCAACCATTTAGATGCATCAACCATCTAGAATCTAGATTCTTCTCCTCTTGTCTAGCCTTTGCCTCTACCTCGATTGTCTAGGGATATTAGTCAACATTGCCCAATTTTGATCAAACTACCTAATCCAAGCCTTAAAATATGGTAGAAAAAGCTTAACATGCTTGATCAATGATTTTGACTTGATTGAAAGGTAATTTTTTGCTAAGGGCATGACAAAGGAGTTCAACAATTAACACCACCAACACTAGGGTACATATAGGGCTTGGTGCTCTTGATTAAATGCTAATCACATACCCTCATACATGATATAATCTAATGAAATGCCACAATCCCATTGATCCTGAATTCCTGAAAATTGTTAAGTTTGCTGAATTTTGAATAGGATATGAAATTCTATTTTCTCCATATGAAGTCCAATGACGCTGCAACCACTCTCAAACATCCTGAGTCATTTCATGGTAATGTTACAAATTTAAGTAAAATGATGAAAATGAAAAATAAAGGAGAATGTGGAGAAAATAGCATCTAGGAAGCATCTAAGGAGCATCAAGGGAGCACCTTGGGAGTGCCCGAGAAGCCCCAACCCAACTTGAGTCAAAGAAAAAATAAAATAAAAATATTTAGAACCCTGTGGAACTGCTAGTCTCCTTTCGGATCCGCTTGGGATCCGTACCCGATTCACCACAAATCCGAGGAGGATCCATCATCGGATCCGCAGTTCGGTAATCCGGAACCACGGATCAGGCCGGCACGGTTCCAAATTTCTAGGAACCGTCTTCGTCAGCCTGATCCGGGGTTCTGAAATTCCAAACCGCGGATCCGTATGGGACGTGATTCTTGGTTTGGATCCTTGGGGGGGGGGGGGGCGTTTCATGCAACACTAGGCTACCCTCTTATCACTGAAGTTGTCCTCTTGCAACCGACTGAACTAGAGCACAATAACAAGCCCTCTTATCATCTATTCTCCACCCTTGAGATCTCTGAACTAGCAAATAAGATGCCCTCTTAACAGTAACAAGCTTGCCCTTGTTCACCGTACTAGGGCACTCCAAACTGCCACTTATAGACCTCCAAACCTCTGCACTTAGGCTGCTTCAGAACTGTCCAAAACCAGACCCTACATCACCTAGCATTCATCAACTTAAGAGACAAATACATACCTTTTAGGACGTCTAACACAGTCCTGAACTTGCTTGTTGTTCTGTGCACAAACTGAGGCACTCGGCCCTCTTTTAGGGGTCCTGAAGCAGCTACGGGAGTGCCCTAAACTCGGACTCAAACAGACCTCTCAAACCTGTGTTGTTCCCATCATTCAGACCCTCATCTCCTGCGCTAGTCCACTAGGGTATGCAGCCCTCCTTCCTACAAGAAACTAGGCCTTATGATCCTCTAATACACAACTCACAGAGATCTCGACCCTCTCCTTAAAACCAGAACTATGTGGCCTGCTACAATGAGAACATGTGCCCAAAACCTCATACAAACTCGGCCAACCTCCTCTTCCTATCTCGGCCTAACCAGATCTCAAGAGAAAACACAAAACTCGTCCTCCCCTTCACGTTGGATTAGCTCCTTAGATCTGCAGCCAGATCAGGTTTATCTATTCACTTGATGAATGCCCTTGGATGTGTGTTCAAATGAGGCCTCCTTCACTCTTATTTATATATTTCCATGGTGCAATGACTAACCCTCCAAAGGGCAGCTTTCAAGCCTAGCCAACTTGAACATAATGTCATTAACCCAACTCATATAAATAAAAATTGTTTTCCTCATTTGACCAAAGCCTCCATGGTTTCTTTAGGTCCCCCTTGCTCCATTAAGGGTGCTCCGCATCCAACAATGAATAAACCATCAAAATCTCCTCTTGGTTTTGCGCCCACAACTTTGGGTGCAAAACCCACTGCTTGGGTACACTTGCCCACAAAGCCCATGTGGGTCAAACTTCTCCCAAACCCTGTACCCTAGAGTGTGGGAGTACCTCCCAAGCTACACAAATCAACACTTCTCAAGGGGTTGGCTTGTTAATTTTTGCATTTTCTACAAAAATTACAGGCCTGCTAAAAATAGGACAGCAAGTAATTTTACAAAGGAACCCCCCTAAATGATTGTTTAATCATTGTAACACTTACATATTCAGTTAAGATATTTTTAGTACAACAAGATTGACTATTTACACGCCATATTTAATGCAATCTTAAGTGTCTTGACTTGCCATTAGTACTTTTACTTGCAAATTTGCAGACCTGTCAAACAAGACAGCAAGCAAAAGTGTTTAAAAACTCATCTAACTACATCAAATCATAGAATATATCAATTTTTTTGTTAGTATATTTTTAGTACACTAATTTCGACTATTTACTGTTAGATTTCATCAAGTTTTAAACTTTTAGCGTACTTATGGACTGATTTAGTTAAATCTATCTTGCAGATTTTTATATTAAGCCAGCAAGACAACACATAAAATTCCTCCTTTCAGGCATGAGAACCCATTATAACGCACCAGTCTTGTAGCAGTTGGTTGAAGCTAGTTCATAGGAAGCCTTCCATAGTCTTGTTGTAGGATTTGGGGTTTAAGGACTGGGGACTTAAGACAAGGTGACAATGGATCTCTTTCATGTCTATGCCGACCATAGCGCATTGTACAATCTTCATCAATCCACTAAATGGAGCAGTTAACAGGTCTAAACCACATATCCATCTAAGAGGTCGATGAAGATTCCAAGCAACATTGGTCTGAATGTGAAAAAATCTGGAATGCCTCTGATATCACAAATGAAGACAAACAAATGGCCCAGTTTGGCACAACCTTCTGAAAAAGAGCCCTAACTTGGTTTATGAACTATACTGTGAATCACAGGAAGTTAAAAGAAGTTATCAAAAGTAGGTTCCTTACTTTCTTTAAAGTTCAAGACTTTAAACATCTGGCAGCTCAAAAGTGAAGCGATAAAATAGCAATCAGGGGAAATACCTCACAAGTACAATAAAAGATTAAGGATCTATTTAGACAGATTCCTTATTTCATCGACAAACAACTATTGGTGAAATGGTATGTATCAAGTTTATAGCAAAGGACCATTGTGCATGCAGGACATGTACAGGCCTTGAAGAAGATACAACATATAGAGATAGATTGCAACCAGCCATGAACTTCCATGTTAACGGAGAAAAGATTGGAAGAAAAAATGGAGATCCTTCAGTAATCATTAAAGAATTTACCTGTCAGATGAACTGTGCTCTAGTGCACTATTTGTTCAAATGAAGGCCATACAAAATATTATAGTAAATATAATGACCCATTGGATAGAGAAATGGATGTTCGTTGAGTACAAGCTAAAATTTACTATGAAATTTGTCAATTTCTAATAGGTCACAGTACAAGGGATTGTCCTCACAACTTAAAAAATGTCAAGTCCACGTGATGTGCTATATGTGAGGAGAACGGCCACTCGACACAAGTGTCAAATAAATGGTCAAAATAAGCCTACTTACCATCCAGTATGCCATAAACAGGCAACTGACTAGAACATTGATCAAGGAAATCCAAAATGAATATCAAGGCCACTAAAGAGGTGTTTATCAAGGCAAAGGAGGTTACAGAAGAGGCAAATTTGGCAAAAGAGGTCAAGGACATGGTTAGGGAATATCTTAGTGCTTTGTTTGTTGGAAAGATAAACATATCAGCCCATACTATCCCATCAAGGATAGGATCAACTTGAAGTTTTGTAACATATGTTGAGCGGGCGACCACTCATTAGAAAACTATCCCATTGTACTTGAAAAAGTGATGAATAAAAGAATTTTGAACATACTACACATTGTGCAAAAACATGAAGGGATTTAATCAAAGAATTTACATGTTACAACGTTCAGAGTGGGTCGAGAAAACTACATGCATAAAGAAACACCAATTCAATAGGCGTAAAACAAAAACATTTATCCAAATCCAAACGAAGGCAAGTAATGCAAGAAGCACTCAACTTCTTAAAGAACAATGAGAATGATAAATATGTGAGAAATGAGGGAAGACATTAGAACACAACAATCATTAAATGCATTGCCTTGGACAAACTTTTAGTCCAGGCAGAGAAGGGAACTTGTCTGTGGAGTGATTTTCCTCACAGACTAAGAAGATTTCTGTAAGGTTCAATGGACATTCATTCCTAGGGTGCCTCCTTGTGCATCTAGGGCATAAGATGGCTAATGAAAGAAAAACAGTGAGTTGGTTGACTACATGAACTTCTAAATATATTAAAGGAGTATCAGGAAGATTAATGGTCCTATAAGAACCTTAAGAAGTTGTCCCAATATAAATATCGTACTGACTACAACTCCCAAGTTGACGTCAAAATTGATGACTAGATGGTATGCCAAGTCATCATCAACCTTGGATCACAAGTCAACATCCTTCCATGAGATACATGGCTAAAACATGGAAGACCTCCACTTTCGCCTACAATGAATTATTTAAATTTGGTGGACTACAGTTTTATAGAACCAATTAGAACCTTAGAGAACACGGACACGCTTATAATGGGAATTCTTATTATGGTCAACTCTGAGGTTGTCAACCTAGTCGAGGGTATCCCTGCATATCCTACATTAGTTGGACAACCTTAGGGGCATAACATGAAAGCCACTCTCTCTAAAATTAAACTCAATGGAAATGGAGAAATGATTATCATGTCTGTTACCCACCAGCCTGTGGGAAAACCCCACAAGATACTTTTTCCTCAAATTTGATCCAGTTTGCCAACCAATAGCCCCAGACTGATCCACAGATAGGCACTCACAGTTGCCTCACATCCACTCTCTAGTCAACGTTTCTTTCATCTAGCCAATTCACTTGATGAAGGTGGGTTTTCAGATATCATGTACGCAAATCATTTAATGGTTTCAGGCATTCTAGTGTGGAGCAAAATTGGATAATTGACCATTTTTTTTTGCACCCTTGTTCCCCTGCTTCACATTGGTGGTTATCTCCCACCCCTAGTCCAATATAACACTATCTAGGATGAACAAGAATAGGAGGCCTCCACTAATGTAGTGTCCCCAATTTTGATTTTTCATCCGAGGGAGTTAATGGAGTTTATTGGGGAGGTGCTAAGCATAGCACAATTTTGTAAATTTGGCATTGGAGACATTTCTGGCATATGGGACTTAGGAGGGATAGAAAATTAATTTGCTAGTGGAATGTGGGGGCCACACCTACAAGAAATACGCACCACTTGGAGAGAAAATCGAATTGCTAATGGAAGGAGGTTGAAATATTGGATGGAGGGACCCACATGAGGAGGGAAGGAAAAATTATAAATAGAAGGAGCATAGAAGCTATTGGGGTCTTTTTTTTCACTCATCTACTTCCTTTGTTGCTCAAGTTGTTTAGCTGGGTCACAAGTGTTGCTTAGCACAGAGTTCTCCAAGGGGAGAATTCACCCTTCTTTAGGTGGACTTCGAGTACCACCCTAGGGAGGTAAATTTGTTGCTACATTTGAAGGAAGGCTTGTGCAATTTTGGGAGCGTCTTTCAGCCATTCCCCTTAGCTAATTCGTGCTCCAGGGAGGACGCAGTAGAGAAACTCATACCACATACTTCAGCTATTTTCCAGGGGGTGTTAGTAGGGAGAAATTTAGAGAATTTACTCCAGGTGAAGACTAAGCTTTGTGGAGAATTTTGGGGCTAGAGATTGCTACTTTTGAGAGGAACGAACTTATCTTCCTAGGACCTGCATAAGGGGGTCACTGGACAACATTTTTGTGGAGCTAATTTCAGCTATCTTGTGTAGGGATTTGATGTGAAACTTCCTCCCAACATCCAGGAAAACTTCCTTTATCATTCCTATTGAAGATTGAGGAGAAATAAGAAGGATTTCGACATATTTCATCATTGGGGGACGCAGTCTTTGTTCAAGAGGGCGTAGTGCCAAAATAGGACAATTTTGGAAGGTCGGAATTAGCCAAAACCCTTTCTAGGTTTTTGTGGGTTTGTTGAGAGGAGTCCGGGGTTAAATTTGCAGAATTTTCCGGGCAGTATTCAGGCCAGAAATCCCCTTTTTGTCCAGCAGTATGGTTTATGATTTAGCCAATAATTACACCATTTTGTGGGTTTTTCGGGTGGTTGGTTTGGGGAGGATTCCTTTCTGGGTTTGGATGAATATTTTTGGGAGAAGCTACAGTTGCATTTTCATGTGATTCTAGGCATCATAGAGGGCCATTCTCAGCATTTCTAGTGCAGCAGCAGTTGCCAATTTCTGGGTTTGCGCAAAAGGATATTGGGCCGATGTTTCTTAGCTCTTGGGGTCATATCCTCCACTTGGGTTTGCTCCAGCTTGCTTATGCAAGCTTCGGTGCACTTGTTCCTTGCTATATGTACTCCTTACAACTCATAATTTAATAAAATGGCTTAACTTATTTGCCCAGCTTCTTGGTGTTTTTGATGGTGCATGTGTGTATATGATTTTATTTGCTATAGCCTAGTTCATGTGTCTGTTATTAGCTGTAAATTTCAATTTAGAACATTACAATGGTATCAGAGCATGATCTTGGCCCAGGTGTGGGTAACTAGTGAGATCATGGGAGATTTGGGCATGTATGCATAGTGACAGGTTACACCATACACCACCCATGGCTCAAGGGAGATTCAGTATGCAAGAATTCTGGGGTGGAATCCACTAGAACGATGAGAGGTTGGCTTAGTTAAGGAAGGTGTCAGAACAGATCCATCCTTGTCCTTACAACAAAGACACTAGAGGTGCACAAGCTGTGGGAGTACAGCCATCTACACCATGTGGGGTAAGTCGACAGTCCTATTAGACCATGTAAAGAAATGACCCCCGAACTTTAAGTCATCAAGCTCTGCTTCATTGATGCACTCATCAAGGGAGTCCATCCAACTCAGCCATACTTGGGACACCAAGTCTCCTCGAAAGGAGAAGGCAAGACAGGGACAGCTAGAGGGTGAGACCAAGGGGCGCTTTTGTTGGTGGAGACCTAGCTATAGATATCAGGAGCCTGAGGAGGAGGTTGAGCATGAGGTTGAGGGCACACCAGATTGTAGGGAGCACATAGATACACCCAGTGTGACGCAAGAGTCATCCTCGTTGGAGACTCCCTTGACCACTTTGGTTGATATCTTAGTGGAGAGAGTAGAGCATACATCAATAGCGCCATCCATTGATGAGGTGACTGGGGGTGTGTCCATGTTTTTGGGTGAGATCAGCACACAGTAGATGGGGGAGGTGCCAGGAGACGTATCCCCCCTTGATGGGGCACTAGGAGATACAGAGGTATTAGATGATGGTCGACCACAACAGTTCCATCAGTTTCAGGTCGACCTTCTAGCATTAAAAGGAAGGTCGCGTCAGTGCAAGAGGCTATTCTGCAGCAGAACAAGGAGTTGGAGGGCATGAGAGCAGTTTGTGCCGACTCCATGGCGAAATTGACTCACGTTGGGGAGAAATTGGATTCCCTACTAGTGCAACTAGAGTGCACGTTGGAGCGTGAGAGCAACCCTCTTCAGGCATACATAGACGGGGTTTGCAGCACTGCTAATTTACCTTTGCCCATTAGAGAGGGAAAAATAGAGCTACCAAGTCAAATTTCATGTGTTGACCAGGATAGCGAGAGGATGGCGAGGTTGCATGCCAACCTCTGTCCACAATAAATCTACCCTTCAAACTTCAAAGAGTCTTCAATGAGGCTGCTTAAAGATTTTCAATGATTGCTCCAAAGATCTCCTTCACAAGCTCAGGTCTAAAGCATCATTAACAAATCTCTACAAGCCAAGCTTCTCATGTTGAAATTTCTGAGTATTACCCGTTAGAAATTTTATCTGTATTCTCTGGTTTATTTTGCCTACTTGTTTAATTACTAACAAGTTATTTAACCATATAAACACTGAAATAAACACAATACAGTCTCAACCATCTACAGATCAACAGCTGGAAGAAATACACAAACACACAAGGGACACCGTTATTTTTGGACAACCATCCACAGAAAAACCCAACTTGGGAAAACCGTTGTAGCAATTCTGAGGGTTTTATTATTAAGCCTCTTTTCTTGAGTACATTGGGTGCCGAACTGGCTCACTCGACAGAGAAAATAATCTGGTAGTAATACCTCTCTTCGAAGCAAATATTTTGAAAGTTTGCTCCACGAAACCCTCTCCAGCACCTCTCTGAAGCACTGCATCAGCCCTCTTGGCCTCTACGTCAGCCCTCTAAGGCTTTATGCAGCCTCTCTGGCCCTCTGCGTCACTTCTGAAGCCTCTGCGTCAGTCACACAGGCCCTTCTGGCCTCTGCGCAATCACTGCTGGCCTCTGTGTGGCTCCCTCTGGCTCTGCGTCTGCCTCTCTGCCTCTGCGTTGGTCTTCCGGCACTATCTCTGCCTCTCTGCCTTGCACTCACTGCCCCTCGCTACAATACTGATCACTAATTCGATTTCTCTTAGCAAACCCCACTCTAGAAAATCGAATTGACTGATCACTCTGGTGTATCTCCAACTGACCCTCAAGCCTCCTCTTATACTTTTTATGTTGAGTCTTCAACGGCCGAGATTACATCTCTAATCAACGGCTAAGATTAGATTTGGCTTGATCCATGTCATTTAGAACCTTCTAACCCAGTTTTATATTAATACCCATTAATAGTTTTATTTTCCTAAGTTTAGACTTAGGAACCCATTAAAAATAATAATTATTTTAATATCTCCTTCACCGGGCAGAATTTCCCCAAACCATTTTTGGGTCTTGGAACCCTCCTGATGTTGAAGCTCTCTTTGTCGCTATCTTGTGTTGCCTCTGCATTGTTGCAACACCTTTGTGCCTCTCGCACTGCTGCAAACACCTTTGTGCCTTCCTGTACTGCTGCAACCTCCTCTCCGCTGCCTGGGACTACTGCACGCTAGCACTCTCTGTCGCTCCATCCGCATCCGCTTCTACTGACATCCGCCATCCTGCTACTGTCTCTTCGGGGCTCCCGTAGCTGGATATGATCCAAGAGTTTGGGTACCTCAAGGATCCTGGCCCTCATCACCTATAGTCCTCCTGAATACAGCTCGATGTCTCCCCACCTCTTCTCTAGAGGTACATGAGCACTCATGGCACAATCATCATCATCATCTACCTCCTTTTCCGCCTTCGCTAGCGCTGCCTTGGAGTCAGACGCCTCTCCCTTATTCTTCCTCCTCGGACATTGGGTTGCATAATGGCCCAGCTCCCCACAGTTGAAGCACTTAACCTTAGAGAGGTCCTTTTTCTTCCTCTTCCCTTGTTGCCCCGTAGATGCCAGAGCTACATCCTCTTCCTCTTCTTTCTTGACCCAAGTTCCTTTATTGTTGCTTCCCGCCTTGGCCAGCCGTTTGATCTCTTCTTAACGAAGAGTTGCCCACAATTCTACCCATCCTGGAAGATTCGCTCTGCCCAAAATACTTTGGACAAATGTCTCCCACTCCTCGAAGACTGCGTTCAGGGCGGTCCTCACCATTAACTCTTGATCTGGCGTGGCCCCTATGGATGTCAATTGGTCCCAGATCTCTTGCAACCTACTGAGGAAGTGATCTATCTACTCCCTCTTCTGCATCTAGTACGACCGCAGTTGATTCTCCAGTAGCATCTTCCTTTGCACGGAAGTGCCTTGATACAATGTCGTCAAGGTGTCCCACATTTCCTTTGTCGTATTCTTCTCGACAATATGTTGAACCACATGATCCTTGACCCCATTAAGGATTATCCATTTCGCCTTGGCCATCGCATCCTCGTACCTTTCGTTATCAACTCGGTCGACTGGGATAGCCACGGTTCTCAAGGCGAAGGCCTTGATGCGATGTTTATCCAGAACAGACAACATCCTAACCTCCCAGATAACAAAGTTGGACGCCCCGTCCAGCCTATCCTGATCCCTCACTCCATTCATGGCCATCTCTCTGCTCTTCTTTTCGACTCCTCTGAGTCTCTACTTCCCTCCTGGAATTTCTCTACTAGACTCCCTCTGAGTCTCGATTTCCCTCCTGGAAATCCTCCTACCAACAGTCGAATCGCACCTCTCTGATCTCCTATGCTCCCGCAACACTGATCTAGACATCTTGGCTAGAAATCCGCCTACGTAGCAACTCCCTTTACCTTGGTTCTATCCCGTTAGGTAATGTTTTGCCTTGACAGCAACAGCACCTCCTCCTCCACGTCAACTCTTTTCTGCTGCTTTTTGCCTAGGAACAGTTTCTCTCACTCAGGACAGTTGTTTCTACTACAAATTCTCTAATTTATTTGGCGCCTTCAACTCTCCTGTGATCTGCAACGCTCTGATACCATGTTGAAATTTCTAAGTATTACTCGTTAGAAATTTTATCTGTATTCTCTAGTTTATTTCGCCTACTTGTTTAATTACTAACAAGTTATTTAACCATATAAACACTGAAATAAACACAATACAGCCTCAACCATCGACAGATCAACAGCTGAAAGAAATAGACAAACACACAAGGGACACCATTAGTTTTGGGCAATCGTCCCCGGAAAAACCCAACTTGGGAAAATCGATGCAGTAGTTCTGAGGGTTTTATTATTAAGAAGCTTTTCTTGAGTACACTGGGTGTCGAACTGGCTCACTCGACAGAGAAAATAATCTGGCAGTAATACCTCTCTTCGGAAGCAGATATTCTGAAAGTCTGCTCCACAAAACCCTCTCCAGCACCTCTCTGAAGCACTGCATCAGCCCTCTAAGGCTTTGTTCAACCTCTCTGGCCCTCTACGTCACTTATGAAGCCTTTGTGTCAATCACGCAGGCCCTTCTGGCCTCTACACAGTCACTACTGGCCTCTATGTGGCTCCCTCTAGCTCTGCGTTTGCCTCTCTGCCTCTGCATTGGTCTTCTGACACTATCTTTGCCTCTCTGCCTTTGCACTCACTGCCCCTCGCTGCAATACTAATCACTAGTTTGATTTCTCTTAGCAAACCCCGCTCTAGAAAATCAAACTGACTGATCACTTTGGTGTATCTCCAACTGACCCTCAAGCCTCCTCTTATACTTTTTCTGTTGAGTCTTCAACGGCCGAAATTACATCTCTAATCAATGGCTAAGATTAGATTTGGCTTGATCCATGTCATTTGATACTTTTTAACCCAATTTTATATTAATACCCACTACTTTTATTTTGCTAAGTTTAAAGTTAGGAACCCATTAAAAATATTAATTATTTGAATATCTCTTTCACCGGGCAGAATTTCCCCAAACCATTTCTAGGTCTTGAAGATGTCATGTGCTTTAGCCTCTCCACCAATTTTCATGGCTAGAGCACATCCGATGCTACCCCAAATCAACATCTCACAGGTTTGAGGCACTACTAGGCTTACATCACTGTTGTTGTGTAGGAGGAGATTCTAACAATGCCACATTCACTATCCAAAAAATATAATCATACTTGAAGTTGCTTCAACATATTATGAGCCACTATGTCACCCTCTATCCAAGCCACTGTCTGCACCTTAACTCGAGGTCCTATTGATACCTTTGTCCAACTGTCCAAGCCTTTGTGTATACCTCTGCCCGAGACCTTAGTTTGATCCTGCAATAGGTGACTGCTGGTCCAAAGAAAAAATCAGTCACACACGGGTCTTAGAGGCTTCAATTTCAAGTCTGAAAATCACAGAGTTGCAGGTCAAATATACAGATCCGAAAATCACAATAGTTGCAGGTCAAATACAGGTCTGTAAATCACAGAATTTCAGTTCTGAAAATCACAGAATTGCAGGTCCGAAAATCACAGAAGATAGCCACCGAAGTTTGTTTCTTGAGATTTAAATGATAACCCAATCACAGAAAATTAGCACAAACATTATTCTCCTTCTTACATGTTGTGAATTGTTCTTGTTCGTCTGTGATGCTCACCGAGATCCTGTGATGTTGACCAAAAATTCTGTGTTAGAAATGAGGGTCTGCAGTCTCTATTTATACACATTTTGTTGCTTGAATGAAGGGACACGTCTCTGTATGGAGGCTGACTTGTGTCCTTGAACATAGGTCGGCTCAATGTCAAAAATATATTTTTTTAACTTGAAAATTCAATATCTCACAAACTATTGGGAGTTTCGGGGCAAGGGCTCATTGGAAAGAGGAAAAAATCCTCTTTAAGATGGTTTAGGTCCCATGATGAAAGGTTGCTTTCAAGGTGTCAAAAAATATCTTTCTTTGCGACTGTTTTTGAATCTTTTTGTAGTGCAGACCATGGCATGACCGTTTTGGAATTTTTAGTGAAGAATATAGGGACTAGAATTTAAGGGCTTTTTCATTGTCATGGCTCCAACTATATCACTATATTATTTCCATGTCATCATATCGTCCTCCATGTCATCATATGTCACCAAGTGCTTTAAGTGAGGTCTCCACTTGTTATGTCTTCAATTATGTCATCATATGTCATCAAGTGATCTCCAAGTCCTTCATGTCATATCTCCAACCATTTTCCATGTCACCAAATGTAATGTCATCAAATGTGATGTGTTGTCATTGTTCTTCAATAGAGTTAGTTAGGGCAAGGGCTTGTATATAAGGATTAGGGCTCCATACATTGTCATTAGGATTGGGCATCCTTATCAATCAAGAAGAGCTTGTCATCGTGAGCAAGGACATCATCATGGTTTTAGGGCTTTATCATCAAGAGCAAGGATATGATAATATACATGAGGTTATGGCATCTTCATGATTAGCTCAAGGACATCTACGGCACTATGATCAAAGGGAATCTAGGGCAACATCATAGCTCACAAGAATTTGCCATCACGAACAATGCCATATTGACATCAATGACAACCTTGATTAACAATCTCCCCCTTTGTCATTGATGGCAATATTCTTGCCCTTCCAACATTCTCTCCCCCTTTGACATCAATGGAAAACGGGGTGCCCAAGTACTCCCCCTATCAAGCTACTTCTTGACATGTTGCTTCATCGTATTTTCTTCATCAATGATAGTTCTTCATGATGGATATATTGCTCTCCCTATCTCTTCTTTAATGAACTTGCTCCCCCTAAGCCTTTGCATGCCTTCATGGAAATGGATGAGGTAGATGATCAACCAACTCCCCCTACCTGCATAAACTCCTCTAGCTCTTCTTTTTGCCCAAGTCAAGAAAGATTGTTGCCTTGTGATCAAGTGGAAGACATCTTCACAATTTCATGATTTTCTTCAATGGAGTTACTCCCAAGAGATGATCAATCAGGATTGTCCATGTGTGTCTCATCAAGGATTTCATAGGGCTTTTCACGGATAGCTTCTGCAAGAATAGTCAAGAATCACAAGCTCCCCCTAACTGTATGGTCTCCTTTTGGCAGAGTCTCACCATCAAATGTTTGAAATATCAAGGATGACTTCATCAAATCAACAACATGTGTTGTTGGCTGGAGTGTTCAAGAGACTTCTGGATTCAATTTGCTTCCTTCTCCATACTTGTGTAACTTTCTTCTCTGGCATGGTTCTAGATTGTGTAGGGGCCCAAATCAAGTTACAATCACGTGCCATATGACCAATGTTATGACAACTGAAGCACTCCATCTTATCATGAATGAGAAATCATGACTTCTTCTTGCAAAATTGTTTCAAGGAGATTGATAGGGACCATTATACATGTCTTTGTGATATGCCCTACAATCTTTTGCGACGTGCCCAAAGTTTGTACAAGAAGAGCAATAACCAACTAATATACTCTGGTACCTAGAGATGAAGATTTCCTGTATGTACTTTTGAAGTCTGCAAGTCTTCTTGGAATAGGATTTCTTCCATTGTTGTCTTGACCCTTCTCCTTGCCTTTGTTGGAACTGGAAGCATCAACATTTCTACCTGGCTTCCTCACATCCTTTTCGATTGAAGCATTATCATTCTTGCCTGAGGATTCACCTGCATAACCAAGACCTGATTTATCGAGGGGAGACCTTTGATGACTTAGGATGTCATCTAGAGTTTGAGAGCTTTTCAAGTTCTTATTCAGCAAGTCAACTTCCTTTTTAAGAAAGAAAATTTCTTCCTTCATTTTCTTGCATTCTTCATCCTTCTTTGATAGAATGATCTCCATTTATTCCTTCATCTTGGTTGCTTCACATGATTGGGGCTTAAGAGAAGTGATTTCTGATCTTAACTTTGTGATGTCATCATCCTTTTCTTCTAGTTGGAATATCATGGTGTTTCTCTCCTTTTCTGCTTCATCAACTTGTCCTTCTATGAATGTCAAAGCTTCCATCACCTTCTTAGCTCCTTGTGCTTGTTTCCTTGCTTCTTCTAGTTGAGATCTAAGGGAGGAGACCTCTTCCTTATATTGACCAATCTCTGCTTCAAGTTTGTTGAAGTTCTTGAATCTTTGTTCAAGGTGGCTTGACAAAGTTTCTTCCCTTTTCTTTGCCTTATCCAATTGATTTGTCATGGATATGACTTCTTCATGATGCTTTCTTTTGTTTTGATGAAATTCCTCCTTAAGTTTGGTGAGATCCTCATCTCTTTCTTGTACTTGAAGCTTGAAAAGGTCAACTTCCTTCCTTGCCTTGTCATGGTCACCATCTTGCGCTTTCTTCTTAAGTTCCTCATTTTCCTTTTTCAAATTGTTAATCTCTTTTGTGGCAGCTATAAGTTTAGTCAGGGGATCTTCTTCAAAGTCTTCTTTGTTTTCTTCTTCTTCTAGATCTTCTTTGGCCTTGATGTCATCATTCTTATTTTCAACTTCCTTGATGGGTTCTGGATTTCCTTCTTGCTTTTCATCATATTTTTTACTAGAGGTCATGTTCAATGCTCCTTTTAAGTGAAGGTCATCCATATATCTTTTGCTTACGAACATTTTTCGAAATTGGCCTTTATAGAATTTGGTAGCCCATTCAAAATTGTCTCCATTGCTCTTGTATTGTACTCCTTGGATTCACCATCCATCGTGTTATCAGTAATCATTGATTCCCATACTCCAACGGCTTGAGCCATTAAGAAATTTTTCATTCTTACCTTCCATACATCAAAGTTTCCATTGAACACTAGAACTTTCTCAATTTGATTGTCTTCAGTTTTCATGGTTGAGGAAGAGACATCTTTAGGAGGATTGGAGGCATTCTTCCTTGGCTTTGCCATTTTTGTTCTAAGGATCAACCTTCAAGTTGTTAGGCTTTGAGTGAAGGTACTGCCTTTGATTCCAATTGTTGGAAATACTGAGAGGGGGGTGAATCAGTGTTTCTTTTCAATTGTTATTTTTACCAGTTAGATCGCTTATATTTAGAACACAAAATGAACAATAAGAATAAATGCTTTTATTAATTTCTTCTTTATAATAAATCAAGTACAAGATATGTAGGGCTCCAACCCTAGATGAAGACAATGATCTTCAATATCCCAGGTTCCAACTTGTATATTGCCAAGCACCGACTTGGATTTCCAAGGCTCCAACCTTGTCAATTTTGAGGCACCAACCTCAAGGGCTCCAACCCTATATCTGGTTCAGGCTCCAACCCTATCCTCCAAGGCACCAACCTTGTCTTTTCGAGGCTCCAACCTCTCAGGCTCCAACCCTCAGCGTCACTTTGTCAAGATATGTTTGGTTATACTTCATGGCTCCCAATGTCTTCTACAACGAGCCCTGTCAATCTTCGCTTAGTCTTCACTTTGGTCTCCATGTTACATCATCAATGACAACCTTGATCTCTTAGAAGGTGTCACCACTGTGCTTCATCGTACCCAAGCAATTTCTTCAAGTCACCTCATGATGAATTTGATCATGCATCAATGTCTTCCAAAAATGCCTTCAAGTTCAACAAGTGTCTTCTAGAGTTCTTGAACAATGCTCCCAACAAGATAACTTCACAAGCTCTTCAATAGGTGCTCCAAGATGACTTCAAAGTCTCTTCACTACACTGCTTCACAAGGTTATTCAATGCTCTAGTTGTCTTGCATGCAAACCTCTGTCCACAATAAATCTACCCTTCAAACTTTAAAGAGTCCTCAATGAGGCTGCTTAAAGATCTTCAATGACTGCTCCAAAGATCTCCTTCACAATCTCAGTTCTGAAGCATCATTAATAATTCTCTACAAGCCAAACTTCTCACAGGTTTGAGGCACTACTAGGCTTCCATCACTGCTGCTGTCCAGGAGAAGATTCCAACAATGCCACATTCACTATCCAAAGAATATAATCATACCTGAAGCTACTTCAACATATTCCAAGCCACTGTGTCACCCTCTATCCAAGCCACTGTCTGCACCTTAACTGAGGTCCTATTGATACCTCTGTCCAACTGTCCGAGCCTTTGTGTATACCTCTGCCCGAGCCCTTAGTCTGATCCTGCAATAGGTGACTTCTGGTCCAAAGAAAAAATCAGTCACACACAGGTCTTAGACGCTTCAATTTCAGGTCCAAAAATCACAGAGTTGCAGGTCAAATATACAGGCCCGAAAATCACAGTAGTTGCAGGTCAAAGACAGGTCCGAAAATCACAGAATTTCAGTTCTGAAAATCACAGAAGATAGCCACCAAATTTTGTTTCTTGAGATTTAAATGATAACCCAATCACAGAAAATTAGCACAAACATTATTCTCCTTCTTACACGTTGTGAACTGTTCTTGTTCTTCTGTGATGCTCACCAAGATCCTGTGATGTTGACCGAAAATTCTGTGTTAGAAATGAGGGTCTGAAGTCTCTATTTATACACATTTTGTTGCTTGAATGAAGGGACGCGTCTCTGTATGCAGGCCGACTTGTGTCCTTGAACATAGGTCGGCTCAATGTCAAAAATATAATTTTTTAACTTGAAAATTCAATATCTCACAAACTATTGGGAGTTTCGGGGCAAGTAAGGGCTCATTGGAAAGAGGAAAAATTCCTCTTTAAGATGGTTTAGGTCCCATGATGAAAGGTTGCATCTAACGTGTCAAAAAATATCTTTCTTTGTGACTGTTTTTGAATTTTTTGTAGTGCAGACCATGGGATGACTGTTTTGGAATTTTTAGTGAAGAATATAGGGACTAGAATTTAAGGGCTTTTTCATTGTCATGACTCCAACTATGTCATTATATTATTTCCATGTCATCATGTGGTCCTCCATGTCATCATATGTCACCAAGTGCTTTAAGTGAGGTCTCCACTTGTCATGTCTTCAATTATGTCATCATATGTCATCAAGTGATCTCCAAGTCCTTCATGTCATATCTTCAACCATTTTCCATGTCACCAAATGTAACGTCATCAAATGTAATGTGTTGTCATTGTTCTTCAATAGAGTTAGTTAGGGCAAGGGCTTGTATATAAGGATTAGGGCTCCATAAATTGTCATTAGGATTACGCATCTTTATCAATCAAGAAGAGCTTGTCATCATGAGAAAGGACATCATCATGGTTTTAGGGCTTTAACATCAAGAGCAAGGATATGATAATATGCATGAGGTTATGGCATCTTCATGGTTAGTTCAAGGACATCTAGGGCACTATGATCAAAGGGAATCTAGGGCAACATCATAGCTCACAAGAATTTGCCATCACGAACAATGCCATATTGACATCAATGACAACCTTGATTAACAAGATCTCTGTTAACTTATGGTATTCTTTACGGTCCATTTGGCATCAATAAAGAACACATGAACAACTATTATTACAGGTGAAACAAAATATATAGGTACTCATGAACAGCAAAAGAATATCTAATTTCATTCATCGATCAAGGATTACCAATAGCTCCTTCACTCCACTTGAAATGTTCAAACAGAAAAAGATGGGCTCAACAAATAAGGAACTTTCAGACTGGAATGCAAGTAAAACTAGGAGATATGTATTATGGAAAACAAGGATGAAAATAGTCAAACATCACTTTGCTTATACCAAAATAGAGTCGAGCCAATTTTAGAAAAATCCTCGTAGAAATACAGCTTTGATTTATCTGAAATCATATATATGAAAGAATACAACAAGGACATGACAAAAAGTCCATATCCACATTGGAGCACTTTAATTTTTAAGGCAAGCAAAAGCTATTTTGTGATCATTATTCATAATCTCTAATGTCCCAGAGTACAAATAAGACCAGGTCAAAGACAGCTTCATAGGTTAAGCCAGCATGAAAGTTATAGAGTGCCAAAGTTTTCCAGACAACAAGACCTGTCGTTTACAAAAATACAGTCAATTGATAAATTAGGAAGTGACGTACATTTCATTAAAATCTGGAGGAAACCTAATTCTATTCATCAGGTGCAATTCTCTATCAACTTTAGAGACAAGCTGCGAAACACTGTAATGTGGTCAAGAGGAATCTCTTGATTGTATTTACCTCGTCCATTTATTCTGTGTGGATGGCATTTTTTATTTTTCAACCATCATAATCCAAGCTCTAAAATATCGCATGTGTCTAGCCAGTTCAAGATTGTCCAATCTCTCCGAACACTTTATCTTATAATTTTTTGGCAAAGAGTTTCAGATCAGCATACCTGTGTAGTTAATGCATTCTCTACTTCTAAAATAATTATGCTTAAAGAAGGCATTTAGTTTTCATTTTCCTTGGAAAACAAGAGATTTAAACAGAAAGCAATTAATTCACCTTAGAAAGGCACCTTAACCGTGAAAGATTGATGTAGATATTCACTGCAGAGTTTAACCTAGTTATAGGAGGTTGTAAAGTACACTAGAATGCACAGCGTAAAACTTTAGTCAATCGGAATCAAATTATACCTAAGATTTGGAGCCTCGAATCCTGCAACAATACAAAAGACAGACACAGAGCATTAATGTCAGCCAAAAGACATAATGAAAATTACATTTTACTATTACTAATAAGTTCCATTGTATTTCTTAACCATGCATTTCATAGTACTGACTCCTAAAGGGTCGTGAGGTATGCTTCCTTAGACTATTCAGCATATAGTGTAATAGTCCTAAAGAATGGAACAGTAGAAATCTGATTTACAAGAAACATGGCTGTCAGCTTGGAGACATTGAAAATTAAAATTTAACATCATTAATTACTTCCATTGAATCTCTAAACTATCGAGCACACAGTTCGAAGGAAGCATAAAGGATGTTCTTCTAAGCTATTTTTCATGAAGTTCCTAGGATGAAAAACATTACAGACAGATCACTCCATTTACACAAAAGTATCACACTATCTTTTGGACTTCAAGACAGTACTTTTGGTATAGTTTAAGCATATATCAATATCGAGAAAGAGAACTGCAATTGCCCTAACTATACACATTAGTAATTGATTTTTGATTCATGGAAATAGAATTATGCTGTAGCTACAAAACTAATATCAGGTCCAACAGATCCAATCATGCAAGAATGACACAAGTCGATAACACTGGATAATCATTTTCAAAATTCATACTACATAGTGTGATTCTCTCGCTGCATTCATGTCATTGTGAATACATGCCCTTCTATCATTGAATCACTTCTCTGAATATAATGCTAGGCACTGTTATACATCTATGATCTGACATATACGTCAATTATTTCAGTACATGTTAATAAGTAATTATTATGTGTTGGGTTAAAACCCAATTGTCATGTCCTCTTAAGGCGTATAATAACTGTTAGACACATGTTCCCTACTATTTGGAACTTCAACTATCTCGTCTATTCAATATGGTTTTTATTTGGCTGATAAATTTGTATAGCTTCTTAATTAATTTTATCTATATCGTAATGTAGGTATTATGGAACCTTGTAACTACTGATGTGCATATTACAAGGGGTATCAACGATTCCCGAATCCCCCTATTAACTGCTTATAGGCTTGCCAGCTGTCTCCCTCAATCCTCTCCACGAGATTTCAAATTGAAAAAGAAAGAGTCTTTTGGGCTTATGCTAGATCCTAGGTATTACTCACGAGGGCTACTTTATTTGGTCAATGTTACCCCTTATACTAGCAGGGATACCCATACATTCATGCAGCATTTTTCACACCATTATAAGCCCAAGGCCATGTAACGACCATATTAGGCCAGATATCAAGTATCCTAGACCTTGTTGGGCCAGACCATCGCCAATCCCTTTGAGTTCATCCTTGTTGCTTTCATCCTGAATAGGATTGGAGGACCTTTGATGAACTTATATTAGGACTCATGATTTTAGAGGAGCCTTGCTTTTGTAGGGGTGATCACAAGTGTAGGAACTGGTCTAGCCCATGTCAGGTGCACCTTTGTCTCTCCACAAGGTTACAGGTCCTAAAAGTCAATAAGTCCGTTATGAACAAAGTTCATAAGTGCATCAGAATACTCAAAAGATCTGAAATATATAAATATCCATGATAGTACAATATATTTATATAGAAAATATGAGATGGTGATTGTTACAAAAGAGGGCCCGCTTAAATACTTAGGCAGGTGCCCCTTTATGAATGGTCATGTCCTTAGAGACATGCATCTTCTATACTAATCACTAGTTAATTAATCATTATTATATATATTTATATTATTTTATTCATAACATTGTCTTCCTCTTCAGAAAGATTTGTCCTCAAAGCTTATTGTTGACAAGGAGTGTCATTTGTTTCTTGTCTTGTAATATGTTCGCATCCTTACAAATTCTTGGAGTTGTCATCTTCATTGATACGAGATGATAAGATTCTCTAAGTCATAAACAAAATTGTTGAACTACGAAGGGATCTAACCATCCTAAATTAATCTTATGTGGAATCTTGCGGTTACTGGATACTTTGTGTGAATTTTTATCACAAGACTGAATTGCACTGACATTAGTAGTCTTCAGAACATAAGTTCATTGTTTCGGTTCTGAGTGATACAGATTTGTAGATTGGTTGAGATGTTTTCTTTTATGATTTGGGTGTCGATAAGGAGTTCTTGTGATTTGATTTCCCCTTATTCTGTTTGTGGTGATTCCTTGATTTACTTGAAGTATTTGATTTCCTTTATGTAGTGAAGTAGCTTGGTTAAACACTGGATCTTCACTTGAATTTTTCGTCGTTTGAACTGCAAACTCTAATTACGATTTCACTTTAGCTAGTTTGTCATCTTCTTGAGTTGTGATATTCACTAGATCCATATTCGTTTCTTTTTCTTCAACTTGGATTGTTACGTCTGAAGACTTCGATACTTCTTTCGTGATAAATTCTTCTGGTTTGTTTTCAATGATTTCTTATCATTTTTAGGTTTCTTAATTTGAGTGAGTAGACTTTGATTATGATTTCTGAGACGTAAGAGTTCTTCAATTTCTGATTCATCAACCTTATTTTCAATGTTTTTGTTGATTTTTGGGTAGCATTGGATGTGCTCTAACTCTGAAATCTTGTGGAGGGGCTAGAACACATGAGATTTCCAGACCCAAAAATCGTTTGGAGAAATTCCGCCCGAAGTATATGTTATTCAAATAATTAATTTTTTTTAATGGTGCCTAAGTTAATACTTAGGAAATTAAAATAATTAAAGTGAATTAATGTAAATATGGGTGAGAAGCTTCTAAGTGACGAGGATCAAGTCTAATTTATTCTTGGTCGTCGATTAGAGATTAGATCACAGTCGTTGATTTCTCAACAGGAAAAGTATAAAGGAAGGCTTGGGGTCAGTTGGAGAACACACACAGTGAGAGCAGCACTTGAGCTAGATCGAAATTATGGGGCGTGGTTTGCTGAGAATTTCGGAGTAAGTTTCTAGTGCAGAGAGGGGCAGTTCGGCAGTGGGACTTTCGTCCAAGGCCGAGAATACATAGCAAAGAGGCAACACAGCGCCAGGGAGCAATGTTGCACAAAGCGGAAGCGTTTTTTGGAAGCGGGGACGCCGAAGCGTCATTTTCCAAAAATCTAGGAAGCGAAGCGTCCGCGGAAGCGTCTGCTATATATATATATATATATATATATTTATATTTTTTTGCATTTATACTCAAAACAAACATCCCAAATACCAAATTAATTGTAGAAGACATGAAAACATGCATATTTTTGCATAAATCAAGCTAGATATAACATCCATTGTACATTAATGATCTAGAATCTAGATTCTTCTCCTCTTGTCTAGCCTTTGCCTCTACCTCAATTGTCTAGGGATATTAGTCAACATTGCCCAATTTTGATCAAACTACCTAATTCAAGACTTAAAATATGGTAGAAAAAGCTTAACATGTTTGATCGATGATTTTGACTTGATTGAAAGGTGATTTCTTGCTAAGGGCGTGCCGCGTGACAAAGGAGTTCAACAATTAACACCACCAACACTAGGGTACATATGGGGCATGGTGCTCTTGATTAAATGCTAATCGCATACCTTCATACTTGATATAATCTAATGAAATGCCACAATCCCATTGATCCTGAATTCCTGAAAACTGTTAAGTCTACTGAATTTTGAATAGGATATGAAATTCTATTTTCTCCATATGAAGTCCAATGAGGTTGGAACCATTCTCAAACATCCTGAGTCATTTCATGGTAATGTTAAAAATTTAAGTAAAAGGATGAAAATGAAAAATAAAGGAGAATGTCACTTTTACTTTAAGAATTTAACATTACCATGAGGGAGCATCTGCTATATTTATATTTTTTTTGCCTTCATTCGTCACCCTAACCCAAGGTGGACCCACCCCCAACAAGCAAACTCACCTAAAATTAAAAAAAAAAAATTTGAAAAAAAAAACGATTTTCTAAACGCTTTTCCGGAAGCTTTTCTGGAAGCGTACACTTCCTCCTCCGAAGCGCCACGCTTCCGACGCCCAAAGCATCGTACGAATCGCGCTTCGGCGCTTCCGTACAGCACTTCCAAATTTCCAGGAAGTGGCTAAAAAAGCCGAAGCGCCGCTTCCGGCAAAGCTTCCTAGGCGCTTCTGTACGGGACGCGCTTCGGGGCTTGGAACCGGGGGGGGCTGCCAAAGAGAGACAGCGCAGCTCTAGGAGGGTGACGTAGAGGCTAGAGGACTGACGCGGTCACTTAGAAGCAGCGCTAGGTTTCCGTGAGGCAAATTGGGCATCAATTCAACAAATCGATTTCTGATCCGGGAAGGCTCACTAGGAGGGTGACGCAATTCCAGCGTAGAGTTGGGAGCAACCATCACTGCACAACACTAGGGACAGCGCAGTCACCTGTGGGGTTTGTTCATCCAGTTGTTGGATCCGCCAAAATATCTGTCTCCGGATAGAGGTACTTTTGTCAGGTTTATTCTCTGTTGGGTGAGCCGGATTTGGCACCCTAGTTGTATTCAGAAATCTGCATAATAATAAAACCCTCATATCTGCTGCACCGGTTTTCCCACATTGGGTTTTTCCGGGGACGTTTAGTCCAAAAATAAGTGTGTCCTTTGTGTGGTTGTCTCATTTATTTTGCAGCACTTGATCTGTATTTTGGTGTAGGTTGTAGTGTATTTGCATTAATATTTCCTTAATATTTCTCAAAATAACTTGTTAAAATGAAGAATACAAGTAGGTAATGCAAATCAGTTTACTGCAGTAGGATTTCGGGTTTGTTAGATTCAGAAATTTTCACATGGTATCAGAGCAATTGCAAATCAAGGAGGACTGAAGCCATCAGCGAAAGGACAGAGGAAAATATGTGTGTGAAGATAGTTGTCCTGAGAGATAGCACAGTTTCAAGCCAAAAGAGCAGAGGAGGGTGACGTCATCACCAAGGCAGGCTCACGCAGAGCCTGCGCCAGCCTATTTGGGTGATATTGTTGCTGCAGAGGGCAGCACAATGGTTACTGGGCCAACGCAGATTCTATTGAGTCTCATTTTTTTTGTTGTCGTGGCTAGAGGTGTAACGCAGATTTCATCTGGAGTTGCTGGTGGGGTGCTAATTCTATTGGTGCAGAACAGTACCTAGTGGGGCATAAGCAAAGTAAAGGGAATCAATTCCTCAAAAGATTTATTGCCAAGAAATTTAGATCTAGTGCTGAGCAACAGCAAAGAGAGATTAGAGAGGGGCGGTTCAACAGTGGTTGGCAGAAGGATTTCCGTGAAGGAAATGTTGAAATTTCTAAGTATTACCCGTTAGAAATTGTATCTGTATTCTCTAGTTTATTTCACCTACTTGTTTAATCACTAACAAGTTATTTAACCATATAAACACTAAAATAAACACAATACAGTCTCAACCATCTACAGATCAGCAACTAAAAGAAATGAACAAACACTCAAGCGACATCGTTATTTTTGGACAATCGTCCCCGGAAAAACCCAACTTGGGAAAACCGGTGCAGCAGTTTTGAGGTTTTTTATTATTAAGCAGCTTTTCTGAGTACACTGGGTGCTAAACTAGCTCACCCGACAGAGATAAAAAATCTGGCAGTAACACCTCTCTTCGAAAGCAGATATTCTAAACGACTGCCCCACGAAACCCTCTCCGGCGCAATCTGAAGCATTGTGTCAGCCCTCCTAGCCTCTGCGTCAGCCTAAAACCCTTTGCGTTAGCCCTCTGAGGCTCTGCGCAACCTCTTTGGCCTTCTGCGTCACTCCTGCAACCTCTACGTGGATGACGCAAGCCCTTCTGGCCTCTATGCAGTCCCTGCTAGCTTCTAGTGGCTCCCTCTGGCTCTGCGTTTGCCTCTCTGCTTCTGTGTTGGTCTTCCGGCATTAACTCTGCCTCTCTGCCTCGTACTCACTGCCCCTCGCTGCAACTCTGATCACTGATTCGATTTCTCTTAGCAAACCCTGCTCTAGAAAATCAAATGACTAATCACTCTGGTGTATCTCCAATTGACCCTCAAGCCTCCTCTTATACTTTTTTTGTTGAGTCTTCAACGGCCGAGATTACATCTCTAATCAACGGCTAAGATTAGGTTTGGCTTGATCCATGTCATTTAGAACCTTCTAACCCAGTTTTATATTAATACCCATTAGTATTTTTATTTTCCTAAGTTTATACTTAGGAACCCATTAAAAATATTAATTATTTTAATATCTCCTTCACCGGGTAGAATTTCCCCAAACCATTTCTGGGTCTTGGAGATCTCATGTGCTTTAGCCTCTCCACCAATTTTCATGGCTAGAGCACATCCGATGCTACCCCAAATCAACAGGAAATCAAAATTCAGAGGGAGCTTATTCCTTAGAGGATTTCTAGCACCAAAGAAATCCAGATCCGAGTTTTGATGGGGCAGCAACAAAAGAGGGAGAAGAGAACCAATGCGATATTCATTTGAGCAGAGATGGTCGTTAACGAACAGAGAGATCAGGACAGGTTGGATGGAGCATCCAACTTCTTCATCTGGAAGGCCAGGATCCTGGCAGTTTTGGATAAAAATCGCATCAAGGATTATGCCTTGGGGACAGTTGTTGTTCCGGTTGTTGATCCTCTCAAGAAGTATGAGGATGTTAGAGAATCTAGGGCAGAGTAGTTTTATGATGATTCTCCAAGACTTGATAACAATTTGTGAAGTCTTTTTACTTTTCTTGTTAACTTATTCTGCTTCTTCTTATTATTAGTGCATATGTGTGTGATTCATCAAACTGCTATCAAAACAAAATAACAAGAACACAGAATTTGGCTCTCTGCCAGGGACAAACCATCTCCACTCTTGAGAGGAAAACCCTTTGTAAGATTTCTCTTATTGAAGCTTCTTATTTGAACAACTGCCAAACCCTAGACCCTTGACTAGGATATCCTCCAAGCATAAGTCAAATCCTTCCTCTTTCTGCACTATAACTTCCGGCACATGGACCTCTGTCTTCCAGCACTTCTGCTCCTTCTTTCGGCACTTCATTCTTCCTTCTATAGTAAGTAGATCTTCTAGGAGAGATACTTCTACTTAGTGATATCCTTCACCTAAGGATACTCACTTCTTCTTTAGATCATCTGAGTTCCCTTTTGATGCATGGTAGTAGGCTGAGTGTGACAGCACTGCAGCCCTAGTCTTCGCACGTGGGAGGGTCCTAGCTGTAGGTATATGGCTCCTTCTATCTTCGCTTGAGGTCCTTCTCTTTTCGCTTCGATGGGAGGCCTTGTAAGCCTATTTAGAAGCCCAAACAATGATAAACTTGAGACTGTTATATTGTTGCTGCTGTGACTACAAAGACGGCTTTGTTCCTCGCACGTGTGACCGGTTTTTACCTTAGAAACAGTCCCTTTGACTGTGGCCTTTACTTCTCCTTTGTTGCACTAGAGGATTCTTAAACTGTCTTTTCTTTCACCTTTACTCAACTATCCTTCTTCGCTAATTTCAAAGCTTCATTATGCGTTGTATGAGGAGTGGACACCTCTATAAATAGAGGTATGTCCCTCTTTAGGCCGACTTGACTGTCTTTTAGGCCGACTTGACTGTCTTTTAGGCCAACTTGACTGTCACACTTAAATTCATCTTTTATTCATCGTTTTGCTGCTTGGAGACTTTGTTGATGCTAGGAGAGGATTTGACTTATCTTGGAGGTGTTCCCATGACCTTGTACATTGACTTACTTGATGTAACATGCCCTCAATGGGTCTTATCATAATTACATTTTGACTTTGACTTTCTAGAAGCACAAAAATGTGCTTGACCTATTTTCAATGAGCAAGAAACTCATTGACAATAATTTCTCTTTTCTTGAATAAATACAAATATCAAAATTACATTTATGAAGACCTAGCCTAGTTACATTTCCTTCAACACTCCCTCTTAACTAGGGAGGTATTCATACAATATTACAAGGTGTTTGGAAATTTTCAATCTTGAAGAATTCACATAAGAGAAACCGGATTTGCAATCCATCTGTTATAGCATCATATTCATCAGCATTGTCATAGTGCAAGGCCTTGACTAACAGCTCCATCTCTTTACGAGACCATGAGCTACAATGCTGGCGAGACCAATGATTTATAGACACCTTCATCATTGTCTCTCAAGGTACATACCCACTCGGGTGTTCACCGAGTATGACCTTCATGACTATTCTTATCTTGGGTTCCCAGCCCTCAAAGAATATTGGTCCTCTTGCCTACTCTTGTCTTAGATGCCCTACACATCCTCAAAGAGTATCAGATGCCAAATGATTACCTAATCCTCCCATTCTTTCTTCCCAAGTGAAGACAAGAATGTTGTGTCTATCTTGTGTCTACATTTCCATTCATGGCCTTCATCTAGACTTACAGTTGTTAGTCCTAGTCTAGTGCATGACCCATGAAATGGAAAACACAATTGTCACTCCTTTGTAATCAGGGGTGATTCAAAAACTCCCTCTTGATCAGGGACTTGTCAGAGCTCCCTCTTAACTGGGGACTCTTTCCTTCATCAACAGCTTCTTCTTCGTGGGTCCTTCAGCTGCTTGATCTCCTTCCTTTCTTGATGTCATGAAGTCTTCGATCGAACTTCTTCTAGGTAGGGCACCATCCATCGATCACTTTCCTTCTTGGTTTGTCATGTCATTGCTTCGTGGAAAGTGACTATCAGATTTTTCTTGTCATCTTGGCTACTCCTTTGTCATCTTGTCCATGCTTCGGAATACCCTCCTCATGGATGCTTCATAGTACTTGCTAGGTTACATGCTTTGACCTAGTATCCCATCATGACTTCATCCTGATATTGCTTCAACATTGCCTCTTTTGTTGGATGGCTTCTTCATCACGACATCTCTGTAGAGTAGAATCAGTTATCTGCACCTTTTGTATCTCCAAGGCCTTCATAGGTGTCAAGGGTCCTTTCTTCCTTTATCAGAGTTGTCCTGCCTTCTTTCGGGAGATATCTTCAAGGCATTTTGTCAGATAGTGATTCCCAGTGATCATGGTGTTCTTCACATGCTTGATCTCTTTCTTCATTTGCTTCTTCTCAGATAGATAGGTCAACCATCTAATGCTTCTAGTGAGAGCATTTCTTCATTGCTTGCTTTCTTGGACTTGTCAGCATTTCTTCTTGCTTCTTAGTCAGCAATCTTATGTTCCTTATGTGAGCATATTCTTTTGTTGACCTTCATTGCATCGTGGTACATGCCTTTGAGTATGTTTTGGTGAAAGAGATTCTTTCATGCTTGATCATGTTATAGAACTATACCCATGACACAATAATATACAAATGATAACATAACTTAAACTTTGACTCATGTATACCTCATCTTGATTCTCCTTTGATCATCCTTTGGTGTGGCCCTTCTTGCTTCATCTTAGCTTGCCTGCATATCATCCTTTTCTTGAATCCCATGAATGGGATTCCCAATGAGACATCTTCCTTGGTTCATGAACCTTCTTTCGAAGATTCCATCATAGGATCTTAAGGATCCTAGCCTTGCAATGTTTCCTTCCTTTGATGACGTAGGTCTTCTAAGATTCTTATCATGATCAAGTTTTCTTTCATCATGTATGAGGTCCTATACTAGGTATGCTTCTTCTACATGAATACCTTGAGCTATTTTTGCCATGCTCCTATATTCTAGAAGATATTTCTACTTATGCATTTTTGTTCTTATCGTAAATGCTACATCTACATGAGTATCTAGAACTCTATGTACATCATGTTGCTAGATTCTAGAGGATGCTTCTAGCCATGCAATTTTATTCCTACATGCTCCTATCCTACTCAAAACTTTGAAAGAAGTCTAGAAGTAAAGAGTTTGACCTAGTCATAGTAGAGATCCAGAGGATCTTCCTTCTTTTGCTTCTTTCCTTCTTCTTTCACCTCTTGAGTTATGTGAGCTTCTTCCCTCTTCCTTTTATGATTGTTGTCCTTCTTAAGTTTAGGAAAATCCCTTTTGTAGTGTCCATATTCTTGGCATCCAAAACATTGGATCTTGGACATGTCTTTGTTGTTTGTTCTTCGTGGACCAAACTTGCCAAATTTACCCTTTCTTTTGGCCATGGTAGCAAATGCTTGCTCCTTTGATCCCAAATCTTCTTTTGCCTTAAGTTTGGTTTCCTCTGTCCTGCATAGAGACCACATTTCACTGAGAGTGGTTGCTTCCTTCTTGGCATATATGCTTGATGTGAAGTTTCCCCACTCCTCAGGTAAAGCATTGAGTACTACAATTTTCATCTCTCTGTCAGACATGACTTCCCCAAGCTCTTGAAGTTGATCTCTCATTTCAGAGATTTTCATGAAGTAGGGAGCTATTCCTTCCTTTGTTATCTTCATCTTGTATAATTCATTCCTCAAAGATATTACTTCTTCAGTGGTGGATATCGAGAATAGCTCTACTAGCTTATCATAAATTTCTTTCGATGTCTCAAACTTGGAGACATAGGGAATGAGAGAGTCTTTGATTGATTCTATCAGAATCCTTTGAGCTCTTGTCTCATCCTTATTGTGCTTGGCTAAGGCTTGAGTCTGCTCCTTAGCAGGGATAGTGATATTCCCTTTGACAAGTTCTAGGAGTTCATTCTCCTTGAAAAGTAGATCAGTGATCTTCTTCCATGCAAGAAAGTTATTGGTCCCTACCAATTTATTGCTTTCCTTGCAAAAAGATATTGATGTATATTCATAAGGGGACATGTACTTACTTGATAGATTTTGAGATGTAATGGAATTGATTCCTCCTTGAAGGCTTGGTGGCTTGATGTAGGTCCTACTCCAATCTGCTCTTCTTTGTAGGTGCCTTTATGTAAGGCTCTTCTTGTCCTTAAAGTGATTGAGACTTCTAGGCTTGATGCTTCAACTTTGTAGATGCTTTCCCTTGATGAGTGTTCTTGAGTTGCCCTATCCTTGATGTGTCACCTTAGCTCTAATACCATGTTAGAGAATCTAGGGCAAAGTAGTGTTGTGATGATTCTTCGAGACTTGATAACAATTTGTGAAGTCTTTTTACTTTTCTTGTTAACTTATTTTTCTTCTTATTATTATTAGTGCATATGTGTGTGCTTCATCAAACTGCGATCAAAACAAAATAACAAGAACACAGAATTTGGCTCTCTGCCAGGGACAAACCCTCTCCACTCTTGAGAGGAAAACCCTTTGTAAGATTTCTCTTATTGAAGCTTCTTATTTGAACAATTGCCAAACCCTAGACCCTTGACTAGGATATCCTCCAAGCATAAGTCAAATCCTTCCTCTTTCTGCACTATAACTTTCGGCACATGGACCTCTGTCTTTCGGCACTTCTACTCCTTCCAGCACTTCATTCTTCCTTCTATAGTAAGTAGATCTTCTAGGAGAGATACTTCTGCTTAGTGATATCCTTCACCTGAGGATACTCACTTCTTCTTTAGAATATCCGAGTTCCCTTTTGATGCATGATAGTAGGCTGAGTGTGACAGCACTGCAGCCCTAGTCTTCGCACGTGGGAGGATCCTAGCTGTAGGTATGTTGACCACTACCGGTCAACTGCCCATAGCAGTACACCCCCTTTTCTTTGCAAAAAGGGTAGCGCTTGATCGACATGTCCGTGCCATTCTACAGTCATCGACAGCTTGATCAATTTATGTTGTAAACCCAGTCTGCATGTATAAATTGTAAATAATCTTAGCAGATATGAGTCATGTCTGTAAATTGCCTAGGTGGACCTAATTTTCTAAGTGATAATCTACGTTCCGGAAGGTTTTTTGTCTCACCGATCCATGATCGGCAAAGTTTTCCTTCAGCCTAACCCCAAAGCCGGGATGGATTTTGTCATTAGAATCTTAGGAGAATCCTAGTGTGTTAATCTACTAGATTATAGTTGTGTCGCAGAACTGGGTGGTTTATGAGGGTCTATGTCAAATGGGTTCTCCACCCTTGGGATGTAAAGTTGTAAAAGTCATGATGTAAAGTGTCTTGAGGGTTAAGAAATGTTTTAATCCCCTCATAAGTCCTAAGTCCTAGGTCCTAGGTGATTTTTCCAAAAAGCTAAGTTCGAGGATCCATTTAAAAATAGTTTAAAAAATTAAAAAAATAAATAAAAAATAAAAAAAATAAAGTAAAAACCCTAAAAATAATAAAATAATAATATTTTGAGTAAATAAATGCAGAATTTCAATTTTTTAATACATTAAAAATTCGACGGATGAGATTAAGAGATATCCTGATCCTCATCGATGGTCGAGATAATTTTTGACGTGGATCACTCGAACTAGCTGTTGGGAGTTTTTCCTTTAAATAGGGTGCTAGGGGTCATTTGAGATCAGTCGATCTTGGAGTCTTGTGCTGAAGAAGCTCTCTTGTAAACTTTTCTGGTGCTAATAAAGAAAGACTTTGGGGTTAAAATCTTGCTGGTGTTACTCTCTGGAAGTGCTATGAGCTATTTTATTTTCTGCATATTTTGATTTTCAGCCATTAGTAACAGCTTATTATAGAGTATTGTTGAGCACAGGTATCTTGTTCACTTGCTAGGGTTTGAATGGTATTAGGTTTTCTGAAGTAATGGCAGGTATCTCCATTGCTTTTTGAGATCTAGTACTATTTTTCTCTCTTTATTGATGGTTGAAGTGAGCTGTGCAGGAAACCCTTATTGAAGAAGACCAGTGGGTGTTTGGGGAAGTTCTCGGCTGAACCAGCCAACTCCCGCAAGCATTTTCTTGCAGAGCCCAGCTAGTTTTGATCCTGGGTTTATCATTTAGTTTATTTTTCTGAATTGCATGAGAGATTTTCTGAAGTTCTTCATAGTAAATCTGAAATTTTCGATAATATTACTGCTGGTTACTGATCAATCTGGCTGTTTAAGAGTCAAGAGTTGTAAATACTGTTTAGATCATCTAGGGTTTTAATTTTGTTTTATGCACATATTATTTTTAGCGATTTTTCGTTTCAGGTTTGCAGGGTTTCTGAAGCACCCGAGGGTTTATCAACGCTGCACAGCTGCCGGGCCTGCGTTCTATGCTCTCTCTCTCACCCTCATCCTTCCCCTTGTCCATCATCGAAATCCGTATCCAATCATCATTGCTGCCTTCTTAAGTTACCCAAGCGCTACTATAAACTGCTGTGCGCAGTCTCCATCTGAATTCTTCCCCACGCAGTTTCTATTTGAGTGCTAAATCCCTGCGTGTAGCTGCCGTTTTGCACCCCTCTGCCTGCTCGTTGTCATCCTTGCAGTCTTACGCTGCCTCAACCCTCCCTATCAGCGTAATAAACCTCACTTTTCTGTTTGTCAGTAAGCCTTTCACGCAGACATCATCATTGCTTCCCTTGCGTAGCTGCTTCCTGCGGCTCTATCTCCTCAACGCCTGTCTACCTGCGCGAAGAAAAAAAAAAGCGTCGAGGTTCTCTGCCCGTCCAGCACGTCGGCCTCCAACCTGCATTGCAAACAAGCAAACTCCGCCGTCAGATTCAGGCATTCTACACGGGCCAGTGGCTCTCACGTCGTTTCCCCTCCGCGTGGACCCTGCAAAACTCTTCGTGCTGCGTGAACTGAGTTTCATCGTCCCTCTCCGCCATTCTCCGCTGCCCACTGTTCGATTTTCCACCCCTGCAATCCGCTGTTGCATTCTCCGCCGTCAAGCAGGATCAACCTCAAACTCGTCCGTCAATTTCATCTGCACGAGGTGGTAAGTTCTTCTCGGGTTTATATTTCGACGAGCTAAGGTCAGTGCACATGTAATTTTTAGGATTTCGTTTGATGTTCTTTTCTTTATTTTTGTATGCGTTTCATATGGTAAGAATTAGCTCAGTTATCGTTTAGCTTAGTTTTAATTTTCTTTTAAATAAAAAAAATATATATATAAAAAAGGAAGGGGTTATCATTTTTATTTTTAATAGATTTCTTTTTAGGTTTAGTTTTAGTTTAAGTTTAGTTTAAGTTCTTAGCTTTATTCTTATATTTTTTAATTCTGAATCTTTAAAAAATATCAAAATCAATTTCTGTTTTAAATTAGATTTTATTTTTTATAAAATCATAAAAAATAAAATATATATATATATATATATATAATTTTAAAATCAATAAACAATATATAAAAATATAAAAAGATATAAAAGTTTCTTTTTTTTCCTAGAGTTTGGATTTCTTGATTTAGTCTTTAATTTTCTTTGGAAAATCATAAAAATACTTTAGAAATATTTTGCCAGATTCGATCTTGGGTCTATTTTCTTTGCTAAGGCTAAAATTTTTGATGTGGAATGAATGATTATCATTTTATGTGAGTTGGCATGCTACATGAATATGATATCTGGTTAATGTTCATAATTGTGTGGTTGTTTAAAGCATTTATCTTTTCGAAATTTTTAATCGCTGGATATCGTTATTGAGCTTTAATCATTATAAGAACATTGTGGTTTTACTGGATATCTTGCATCGTTCAAGTTATTTGATGATAAATGATTGTTGTACATGGTTTACATCTCTGCAACATCTAGTAAATAATCGTTTAAACATCAAACCCACAAGGCACTGGTCTTTTAACTTAACAAAATCAATTTAGTGCTTGTTTCTTCGTGTCTCCCAACCCAACTGGTCGACAGTTGGTCTTCATCACCTCATAGGGTCTACCCCCCTTAGCCGCGGGAGACAGGCTTAAACGGAGAGATCGGGGATCAGAGTGACAGCCCCCGGTCTGAGCGTTGTCGTGTCAATCTGTGCGACAACAAGGTATATGGCTCCTTCTATCTTCGCTTGAGGTCCTTCTCTTTTCGCTTCGATGGGAGGCCTTGTAAGCCTATTTAGAATCCCAAACAATGATAAACTTGAGATTGTTATATTGCTGTTGCTGTGACCGCAGAGATGGCTCTGTTCCTCGCACATGTGACTGGTTTTTACCTTAGAAACAGTCCCTTTGACTGCGGCTTTTACTTCTTCTCCTTCGCTACACTAGAGGCTTCTTAAACTGTCTTTTCTTTCACCTTTACTCGACTATCCTTCTTCGCTAATTTCAAAGCTTCATTATGCGTTGTATGAGGAGTAGACAGCCTCTATAAATAGAGGTTTGTCCCTCCTCTTTAGGCCGACTTGACTATCACACTTAAATTCATATTTTATTCATCGTTTTGCTGCTTGGAGACTTCGTTGATGCTAGGAGAGGATTTGACTTATCTTGGAGGTGTTCCCGTGACCTTGTACATTGACTTACTTGATATAACATGCCCTCAAAGGGTATTATCATAATTACATTTTGACTTTGACTTTCTAGAAGCACAAAAATGTGCTTGACCTATTTTCAATGAGCAAGAAACTCATTAACAATAATTTCTCTTTTCTTGAATAAATACAAATATCAAAATTACATTTATGAAGACCTAGCCTAGTTACATTTCCTTCAACAGAGGAGGCTCAAGCAAAAGCAAAGTGCATGATCTTGGATGAGGTCAAGGATCATGTGATCCCACATATTGCTGAGAAAGACACAACAAGGGAAATGTGGGAGGCCTTGACCACATTGTACGAGGGAACTTCCGTTCAGCGGAAGATGTTGCTTGAGAGTCAGCTGAGACAGTTTCAGATGCATAAGGGAGAAGAAATCGATCCCTTCCTTCTCAGGTTGCAAAGGATCCATGACCAGCTAACTTTCGTAGGGGCTACACCAGATGTTGAATTTATGGTCAAGACTGCCCTGAATGCAGTCACTAAAGACTGGGAAACCTTTTTCCAAAGCATCTTGGGCAGGGCTTCTCTTCCCAGTTGGGAGGAGATGTGGGCAGCTCTTCAACAGGAAGAAATCAGACGATTGACCAAGGCAGGAAGCAACAGCAAAGGGGTCAGAATCAAGAAGGAGGAAGAGGAGGATGCGGCTCTCGCATCAGCAAGACAGCAAGGGCAGCAGAAATGAAAGGACATATCCAAAGTCAGATGCTTCAGATGTGGAGAAATGGGTCATTTCACCACGCAGTGCCCTCAGAAGAAGAAGGGCAAAGAAGAGAAGTCTGACTCAAAGGCTACTCCAGCGCAAGCTGACAAAGAGGACGATGATGATTGCGCCATGAGTGCTCATGCACCTCTAGAGAAGAGGTGGGGCGATATTGAGCTGTAGTCGGGAGGACTACATAGAGGGCAGGATCCTTGAGGTGCCCAAACTCTTGGATCACATATGGCTACGGGAGCCCTTAATGACAGTAGCAGAATGATGGGAGTCAGTTGGTGCGAGGGATGATGGAGCAACAGTGGCAGAGCTAGAGTGCCAAAGTCTGAAGCAGCACAGTGGAGTGTTGCAGCAGTGTGGAAGGCACAGAGCAGATACAACAGCAGTGCAGTAGCATCAGAGGGTCAGCACAGATTAGCAGCAGAGGTAGCTTCAGCATCAAGGGGCATCCAGACTGACCAACATGTCAGCTTTTGGGTGGATTTTCAGTTGCTTACTTCTCAGCAACTGAGTTGCAGTGCAACAATTAGCAGTGGCAGTGCTATGGGCAGCATGATGCAGCATATTGAGAGGGAGCTGCAGTATAGATGCAGCAGTGACAGTGGCAATGTCATGGGCAGCAGTACAAATTGCAGCAGCACAGTGGATGAAGGGCAATAGGTCGAGCATCAGTAGCGCAGAGGACCGATGCCATTGATCAGTGTGATACTTTTGCTGGGAAGTATTGCTAGAGCACATTCCTCACTAAAAGGTTGTGTTGATTTTTGGGTAGCATCGGATGTGCTCTAGCTTCGAAATCTTGTGGAGGGGCTAGAACACATGAGATCTCCAAGACCCAGAAATCGTTTGGAGAAATTCCACCCAGAGTACATGTTATTCAAATAATTAATTATTTTTAATGGTGCCTAAGTTAAAACTTAGGAAATTAAAATAATTACAATGAATTAATGTAAATATGGGTGACAAGCTTCTAAGTGACGAGGATCAAGTCTAATTTATTCTTAGTCGTTGATTAGAGATTAGATAACGGTCATTGATTTCTCAACAGGAAAAGTATAAAGGAAGGCTTGGGGTCAATTGGAGAACACACACAGTGAGAGCAACACTTGAGCTAAATCGAAATTCTGGGGCGTGGTTTGCTGAGAATTTCGAAGTAAGTTTCTAGTGTAGAGAGGGGCAAGTTCGGCAGTGGGACTTTCGTCCAAGGCCGAGAATACATAGTAGAGAGGCAGCACAGCACCAGGGAGAGACAGCAGCTCTAGGAGGGTGACGCAGAGGCTAGAGGGCTGACGCAGTCACTTAGAGGCAGCGCTGGGGTTTCTGTGAGGCAGATCGAGCATCAGTTCAGCAGATCGATTTTTGAGCCGGGAAGGCTCACTGGGAGGGTGACGCAATTCCAGCGCAGAGATGGGAGCAGCCATCGTTGCACAACACTGGGGACAATGCAATCACCTGTGGGGTTTGTTCATCCAATTGTTGGATCTGCCAAAATATCTGTCTCCGGATAGAGGTACTTCTACCGAGTTTATTCTCTGTTGGGTGAGCCAAATTTGGCACCCTAGTTGTATTCAGAAATCTGCATAATAATAAAACCCTCATATCTGTTGCATCGGTTTTCCCACATTGGGTTTTTCCGGGGACGTTTAGTCCAAAAATAAGTGTCCTTTGTGTGGTTGTCTCATTTATTTTTCAATACTTGATCTGTATATTGGTGTAGGTTGCAGTGTATTTGCATTAATATTTTCTGAATATTTCTGAAAATAACTTGTTAAAATGAAGAATACAAGTAGGTAATGCAAATCAGTTTACTGCAGTAGGATTTCTGGTTTGTTAGATTCAGAAATTTTCACAGTTTTGACGTTCAATATTTTCATCTTTTAAACCCTTGATTTGTTATAATAACCTTTGATTAAGGGTTTTTAAGCACAAATTTTCTTCTTCATTCTCTAATATATTCTCGTTGAATTTCTTCTCGACACATTCATTTTCTTCTAATTTTTCTTTGCATCTTTGGACTTCTTCACCTTTGTAAGTAATTTTTTACTATGGTCCCTTGGACGCAAAATTTCCTCGTCCTTTTCCTTTGACACGTTGAATAACATATCTTCGAGGTCTTTATGTTTCATTTTTGATATCTCAATTTTTTGTTTAAGTTTTTTGAGTCCTTCCTCTAGTGTTTTCATTCACATCATCTCATTACTTTGACGTCCTTCCGTACTAAAAAATTTGCCAGATGTTGAACAACATATTTAGCAATTTGTATGAATCCACAAATACATAATTTATGTTTCAAAAAACAGACATATAGTCCAAAATGTTGTCGCACATGTGGAACTCATCTTTCGCTTCTCCTTTTCTTTTTCCTTTTAATAATATAATACCCTCTTTTACTGATATTCGAAGGTTTATTATTGCCCTTTCCAATCCAAGTATTTTAAAACTTCTAAATACTTTAAATGAATTGTCTTCATAGTATAACCCCTTATATATATAATTCAAATAATATAAATATATATGTTTCCTTTTCCCAATTCTATTGAGTATTTTGTTGACTTCCCCTTGAATAATGATAATACCTTTAATTTATTTTATTTTTTTTAACTTCAATTTAAAACTTTTTAATTTAGTAACTTCCTTTTCAAGTTGTATATGATATTTATATAGTTTTGTTTCATACAACGATGGCTCAAATTCATTCAATAAATTGACAGAAAACTTCATGTTGGAATCAAGATTGTCATTACACCAAAACCCACAGGTGTTGGTAAACCGACGCATCGCCAAATTTAATGGATCCACGAGAGGTGGTTAAGCCATGTTGCGAAACACACGGGGAGCGCTGGATTATCCAATGCCCAACAAACTCCCCCCCAACACGAACCGGGTGTGATTCAAACTCGAGACCTTTGGCTCTGATACCAGTTGGTGGAATCACGATTGTCGTTACACCAAAACCCGCAGGTGTTAGTAAATGGACGCATCGCCAGAGTTAACAAATCCACGAGAGGCGATTAAGCCATGTCGCAAAACACACAGGGAGCGTTGGATTATCCAATGCACAACACTTCAACCTTAGATGACTTTAGTTTAATTACTAAATAACGGACGGCTTAATTATCAAGGGTCGCACTGTTTTGAAATTGGTTGCCTCCTCCTCGAGTTAGATAAGGACAAGATTGAAACCAAAGATTCTCCACGACATAGTAATCTATAGGTTTTACTATGCATTCATTTGCTAGGGTAATGGTCATACGATTTGTGGCACTGGCTGGTATATTGGCGACTGTGGCAATGGTCGGTAGTTGCAGCAATAATGTGACTGAGCTACAACGAAAATTGAACTTCAATTCATTAATAACAAAATATTAAAAATTGTTTACATGCAGAATGGAAATAAATTATCTTGGGCGATGGTAGTTTATCTGTAATATAATGACCCATCTCGAATTATGTGCAAAATGAAATATTAGCATGCATACGAGGCATGCATATGATAGCTACATATGCATGTATTGCATTAGTATGCATACTAATTGAATACCTACCTCAAAAGAAAATTTAAGTTATATTTATGAGTAAATTAATAAAATAACATAAATAAATTATATTTATAAACAAATGTTATAAAATCATAATTATAACTAAATTAATAAAGAAATGTAGTTAAAGTCATACTCACTTAAGAATTCACTCCATTGTTTTTTCCTAGCATTCAAGTCCCTTTGAGTAAATAAGTATTGCAAACTTTGGTGGTCGCTTTTGAGCACAAAGCTTCTCCCTACAAGGTAGTGTCTCCATATCTTTAAAAGTAGTACTATAGCGGCCAATTCTAAATCATGTGTAGCATAAGTTCTTCATGAGACTTTAACTTCCTTGAGGCATACACTATTACTCCTCTATCTTGCATTAATACTGCGCCTAATCCTTGCTTGCATGCATTCGTACATACAGTAAAATCTTTGTCCATTTCAGGCACTCACAAGGTTGGTGCACTGGTCAACAATCATTTAGGTTCAGAGAATGCTCTGTGACATTCCTCGGTCCACTCATACCTAACTCCTTTATGCTAGAGGGTTGTGATAAGCTTTGCAATTTTGGAGAATCCTTCTACAAACCTTCAAATGTAATTGGATCAACCCATAAAGCTTTGCACTTCAGGCACATTTTTTGGTATCGGCCACTCCATGATTGCTTTTACCTTCTCAAGATCTACTGAGATTCCTTCACCAGATATAATATGACCTAGGTAATGAATCTTCTTTTGAAAGGAGGAACACTTGGATTGCTTTCCATATAACTGGTGTTCCCTGAGGCAAGATAATACTATCCACAAATATTCTTCACGCTCTTTCTATTTTTTGGAGTAGATAAGAATATCATCTAAGCAGACTTGTACAAAATGGTCAAGATATTTACGGAAAACACTATTCATAAGGTTCATGAATATTGTTGGTGCATTGGTCAACCCAAATGGTACCACAGTGAACTTATAATGTCTGAAGCGTGTTCGGAATGCAGTCTTAGAAACATTAGTGTCTTTAATTCTTAGTTGATGATAACATGACCGTAGATCGATTTTTGAAAAGACAGAAGCTCCTTTCATTTGGTCGAAGAGGTCATCAATTTGAGGCATTGGATACAGATTCTTCATTGTAGCTCAATTTAAGCCTATATAGTCTATGCATAGTCGTAAGGAACCATCCTTCTTCTTAACAAAAATTATAGGTGCACCCGAAGGCGAGGTACTAGGTCCGATGTGTCCTATATCCAGTAGTTCCTTCAGCTGGATTTCTAACTCTTGAAGTTCCGGAGCTATCATTCTATAGGGTGTTTTAGAGATTGGTTTTGTACCAGGTTTTAATCCTATTGTGAGATCAAGCTCCCTTACAAGAGGTAATCCTGGTAGTTCCTTTGGAAAAACATCAGAAAATTTAGATAACGCCGAATATTGCTCTCAAGACAATCTTTTCTCCTTGCTTACTTCCTGAACTACATATACCCGACATCCTTTTCTTAAGCAATGCTTCATTTGCATTGCGGAGATGAAGCATAAAGATACCTTCCTCTTAATACCTTGGATTTGGATCATCTCTCCTTCGTCATTTATCCAAAGAATTATTTTCTCATAACAGTATACCCAAGCTTGATGAGCTTCTAACCAATCCATCCCTATGATATGAAAACATTTGTAATGTTCCTAAACAAGGAAATTAAGTGATAAACACAACAAGAAAATAGTCCAACAATCAAAAAAACGAAGTACACATCAAGCACCCATGAAAACGCTAGAAATAGAGAATAGTTGGGCCATTTTATTAATTCTTCAAGGGAAAATACAATTATAAAATAGAATGGTGCACCTGGGCTTGTCTCTAAGGACAAGCGTGACAAAACCCAGGTGAGCAAATGTTGATCTGAAGGCTGCCCAACTGTTGCACCAAAAATTGATCTGCGCTGCCCAGAAACTGCACTATTTGCTAGAATCGAAGGGCTGGAATCACTGCTTCTCGTGCTCAGAAAATTATAAGATTTCAACTCCCGAATCCTCAGCCAAAACCCAAGAAGGGTTTGGCCTAGTTTAGACTTCTGAAATTCGACCCCCAAGGTGCCCAACCTTTGCTGCAACTGCAAAACTTGGCCTACTGGAATGAAGTTGTAAAACAATTCGGAAACTGCCCCAAATCACTGAGATGAGCCCTCCTATGAATCTCCTTCCTTCCCAGTTGTGATTTTGGGTTGTAGCTCTTCCCCTCAAGACCCACGTGTTGCCTGGACTGGCCCTCTGCGTTGTCCTCCAACACTGGAATTCGAACTGCTTGTTTGTTGCACTCTCTTGTTCCAAAACTCCTCCTGAGTGTTGACCCAATGATGTCCTTCAAATTCCCTAGTTTCTTCGGCTAATGGCGGGCCCAATGAAGCTTAGCGTCAAAAATTGGCACAATATGATTACTCAAAATGTCTAAGATTTATCTATCATATTAGATGAAGAATTCACATGCCTATCAAATTCAACGTCAAAGGATGTTTGGTACATTGATAACGAGGCTTCAGCTCATATAACTAGAGTACGAGAACATTTCTCGAGCTATCGAGAAGAACAAATGGACTTCCAAATAACTATGGGAAATAGAATGAAATGTACTCCAGTAGGGAGAGGCACCATAGCTTTTCAAACAGAAGCAAGGACCAACATCCGAGCCACCAATGTTCTGCATGTGCCAGGATCAAGAATGAACTTAATTTCAGTGTCCCAGTTACAAGACAAGGGATATGATGTATATGTCAAGCATCCAAGCGGGAAGAAGAAAAAGCAAATTGGGATTCGAACCAATAAGTTGTATAGGCTGCAGCTCGAATCACCAATGGCACTAATAGATAGCAACTGTAATGGTGAGGAGTGAAATGAATTATGGCACAGGCGAATGGGGCACCTACACCATGGAGCACTGAGGATGCTCAGAGAGACTGTTACAGGGGTACCAGTCCTTAGTAGTGAACATGATGACTTGTGCAAAGGATGTGTGCTAGGAAAGTACGCTAAAGCAGCTTTTTCCAGAAGTAGCAATAGAGCAGAGTGTGTATTAGGATTAAATCACTTAGATATTTGTGGTCCTATGTCCACAAGGGTAGTTAGTGGTGACGAATACTTCGTCACATTTATCGATGATCACTCCAGAAAAACCTGGATCTATTTCTTAAAGACCAAGGATGAGGTCTTTGATCGTTTCCGAGAGTTTAAGGCTCTTGTTGAAAATATGACAGGAAAGAAGATAAAGGTATTACGATCAGAAAAAGGTGGAGAATATACAGACAAAGACTTCACAGACTTTTGCGCAAAGGAGGGCATCAAAGAGAGTAGACCGAGGGTTAACTCCGACTCCGACTCGATATCGACTCGACCGGTTTGATTTCAATGACTCGATCTTTGTAAAAAATACATTAAATATTTATTTTTTTATAAAAAGCATAATTTTAAAGATTTTCATTCATGTTTCCAAACACAAAGCTTTAGAATATAGAGAGAAGACAACATATGATCAAAGTAGGCTCATGAATATATCCATTGTATCAAAATGGCACCTAGTGCACTGTTCAATACAAAGTTCATACTTAGCCACCAATGCCAGGATTCTTTTCTGCCTTAGTCTAAGGACAATCACTAGACTACAACAACAATAATACCAATTCTCTGCCCCTAATGAAGTCTCAAAACCCTTGATTTAATTCTGGTCAAGCTCCAGAACAATCAGAGGTAAATATGTATTTATTAGTCCATTGCCAGAACGTTTTCCTTTTTAAAAACATTGTATGGCTCAATGCATTCTTTCAGTTTTCTAATTCATGCCACTAGGATAACCATACTTCGGCCTAGTAATTTTCAAAACTTTCTCACAGTGATAGATTACTTTAGGGCTATAAATATGCAATAAACAACAACCCAACCATTGATATGTAGGAGGTGAAACAACCTTTGACAAATGTGCTTCAGGATTTTTGTCAAAGAGCCCAGCCGACCGAGTTGTTAACCAATCCGGCCGAGTCATTACCGAGTCGGCCGAGTCGATCGAGTCAATGACTGGCTCGGTAACAACCCAGCCAGTCGTTCTGTTTCGGCCACCGAGCCGACCCAAACAGGCATTGGCTCAGTCTAACTCGGCCGAGTTGGAGTCGACTCGATCGTTTTTTGAAACAATGGAGTGGACAGCTCCATATGATCCGGAGCAGAATGGAGTATCAAAATGGAAGAACAGAACTATTGTTGGGGCAGCCAAAGCTATGTTGTATGATCAGGATCTACCTAGGTATCTATGGGCAGAAGCTTGCAACACAAAAGTATATATCCAGAATAGAACTCCTCATAAAGCATTAGGGAAGAGAATGCCTGAAAGAGTTTTCATAGGGAAGAAGCTGGAAGTCAATCATCTCAGGATATTCGAAAGCGTGGCTTATTGTCACATTCCAGACGAGAAGCGCAGTAAACTGGATCAGACTACAGAAAAGGGGTATCTCGTAGGATACAGCGAGACCTCAAAGGCATATAGAATCTACATTCCTGGCAACAGGAAGATTGTAATAAGACGGGATGCAAAGTTCATGGAAGACAGAGCTTTTAGGAAATCTCGTGAGATGCCTGCAGAAGATCAAAGAGGAGATGTTCCGTTAGTCCAAGAGCAGCAGGGGCAGCAAGAAGGATAGGCAAGAGGACATACACTTGGATCGAGTACAGTGACCAGCACCAGTATCTCCTCAAAAGGGGGAAATGCAGATGCTTCAGAACAGACGGAACAACAGGATCGGGAGGAAGAATTGGTTGAGCCTCCTACCACCAGTGGTAGAACTAGCAAAGAAGTACGGCAGACACTGAGGGACGCAAAGGAGTTTGTTGGAACTCCTAGAGCTAAGAAGAGGCAGCGTAGACAACCAGATAGATACCAAGCATTGGTAGCTCAGGTTGAAGAACCCTCTAGCTTTCAGGAAATTGTTCAACACCAAGTATGGGTGAATGCCATGGTGGAAGAATACAACTCCATCTTGACAAATGATGTCTGAGAAGTAGTACCTAGACCAGAAGATAGATCAGTGGTAGGATAACGATGGATCTACAAGATCAAGTATGTTGCAGATGGCAACATGGAGAAGTACAAGGCAAGGTTTGTGGCAAATGGGTATGCTCAAAAAGAAGGAATAGACTATTAAGAGACCTTCGCCCCAGTTGCTCGATACACCTCTATCAAATCTGTTATATCCCTAGCAGCCCAAATGGGATGGGGGATTCACTAGATAGATGTCAAGACAACATTCTTGAACGGAGTGATAGAAGAGGAAGTGTATATAGAACAGCGCAAAGGCTTCGAAACTCATGAGAAGAAATCTCATGTTTGCATGTTAAAGAAAGCCTTGTACGGGCTCAAGCAAGCACCCAGAGCATGGTATGGTCGGATTGATAGTTACTTGCAGCAATTGGGATTTGTCAAGAGTGATGCTAATCCCAATCTCTACTATTTGTTGGTAGAGAATGAGCCACTTATTCTGGTATTATATGTAGATGACTTGTTCCTAATTGGGTCATCCAAGCTCATCCAGGATTGCAAGAAGAATCTTGAAGCCGAATTCGACATGAAGGACTTGGGATTGATGCATTATTTTCTGGGGTTGGAAGTTTGGCAAAAGAATGGGGAGATCTTCCTTGGACAAGGAAGGTACGCTACAGAAATTCTGAAGAGATTCAGAATGCAGGATTACCAACCCATGGCTACTCCCATGATCACCAACTAGAAGAAAATAGATGCATCAGAAGACAAAGAAGTAGATCCCACCTTGTACAGGCAGCTCATTGGGTCACTTATGTATTTGGTCAACACTAGAGCAGACATTTATTTTGTTGTCAACACTCTTAGTCAGTTCATGGTGGAACCAAAATGGGTGCATTGGGCAACAACAAGACACATTCTTAGGTATGTACTTGGAACAGTCAGATACGAGTTGAAGTACTCCAGAGGGGAGGACGTCAGTTTGAATGGGTTCACTGATGCAGATTGGGCAGGTAATTCAGTAGACTGAAAAAGTACCTCGGGTACTACTTCAGTTTTGGAACAGGGATGATATCTTGGTGCAGCATGAAATAGAAATTGATAGCACTGAGTTCAGCTGAAGCAGAATATATGCTAGCCAACACAACTACATGCGAAGCCATATGGCTCAGGAAATTGCTTGTGATCTTATTCAGAAAAAGGATGGAAGCGACCAAGGTTTACTGTGATAATCAGAGTTGTATCAAACTCTCCGAGAATCCAGTATTTCATGATCGGTCGAAACATATAGATATTTGTTGTCACTTTATCAGAGATTGTGTTCAGCGTGGGGCAGTACAGCTACAGTGTGTCCCCACAGGAGAGCAAGTGGCCGATATACTCACAAAGGCTCTCGGAAGAGCTAAGTTCACTCAGTTCAAAGAACAAATGGGTATGGTTGAAAATTTGTTTTAGTAGCAGTAGCAGTTTGCAGTGCAGGGAAGTTGGCAGTGCCAGTGCCAGTGCCAGCACCAGCACAGATGCAGACATTCAAAGGGAGTTGTAATACAGATGTAGCATTGGCAGTGGCAGTGTCAAAAGCAGCAGTACAGTTGCAGCAGCAGCGCAGTAGTTGGTGGACAACATGTCAGACATCAGCAGCGCAGAGGACGATGCTTCAGAGTTAGAGCAGTATGCAGTAGCAGTATATTGCTAGAGCACATTCCTCACTAAGAGGGAGTGTTGATTTGGGGTAGCATTGGATGTGCTCCAAGCCTCAGATTTTGCAAGGAGGAGGCTTGGGCACATGCATTCCAAAGAACCTAGAAACCGTTTTGGGAAATTCCACCCAGAGACAATTATATTAAAATAATTAATATTTTTAATGGGGTTCATAAGTCTAAACTTAAGAAAATTAAAATATTAATGGGTATTAATCTAATTGTGGGTGAATCTTCTAGAAAAAGACAAAGATCAAGTCAAAACGATCTAAGGCTTTGATTAGGAGTTAATCTAGGCCGTTGGTTGTCCAACAGGAAGATATAAGAAGGGGCTTGAGGGTCATTCGGAATATACACCAAAGGCAGATACTCAATTGCCCGAGTAAGATCGATTTTCTCACTAGTCGAAGTTCGGCAAGAGAAAATCAAATCAGAGGGAGAGTTGCAGGTGGAAGAGAGAGAGAGGGTGATGTCAGGAGTGCAAGGGAAGAAGACACAGAGCAGAGGGAGGACAACGCAGAAGGTGTGACGCAGGCAAAGACAACGCAGGGGCAGCTTGACGTTGGAACTGCGTGAGCCAGTCTGACGTTGGGATAGCATGGGAAAGTTTGACGCTGGGACACAATGAGACATAGAGGGAAGAAGAGAACTTCTCCTGGATCAGAAACGTGCCAGGAAACGTCTCTAAAATTTCTCACAAAGAATCTTATTCTATTCTTCTAATTGTAAATTGTACATGAGATTTTCGCTGAAGAAGAATAATAAAACCCTCATCTGCTGCACCGGTTTTCCCACATTAGGTTTTTTCGGGGACGATTGTCCAAAAATAATTGTGTCATTGTGGTTGTATTTGTGCCAGTTTATTTCCTTACATTTACTTTCAGCAATGTTTTAATTGTGAAGGCTGCAGTAGAATATATTTCGATATTTGCCGTAAGAATATTGTAGATAACTTATTTCTGAGGTAATAAGTAGAAGAAATAATATTAATCACTGCAGTAGGATTTCTGTTTAGAAATTTTCACAACACTTAGGGCAGATTTTCCTATGTGCTCACTGAGTTTTATTGTTGGTTCCTAAAGCTTATATCAGATCATAGGGTGTAAAAAATAGTGTTAATGGGTTTACACACCACCTACAACCTAAAGCTCATCTCTCCACCAAAAGACTCTTTGAGAAGCTTTGCAAGTGGCACTTAGGGCAAATTTACCTATGTGCTCACTGATTTTTATTATTGATTTCTAAAGTTTATATCAGATCATAGGGTGTAAAAATTAGTGCTAAATAGTCTACACACCACCTGCAACCCAAAGCTCATCTTTAATCACTAAAAGAACCTTTGAGAAACTTCACTAGACCCCATCCTTCACTTCGCAACAACATCCCTTCGGGTAGTGGTGATATCCCCACGAGAATCTTCGAGGGGAAGGAACCATCATTCAAGATCTATGGGTGAAAAGTGAGACTTTTTGAGATAAAACATGACAACCCATATCGACCCACATAGATAAATCTATGTCTATCAATGAGGAAGGATGTGTTGACAAGCTAAAAATAGTGTAAATAGTCCCCATAGAAACATATCAACAATTCATAGAGGAACATGGGGATTCAAGATAAGAAAAGACTCCAAAAGTTAAGAATGCAACAAATGGCCATGTTTATTGCACTGTAGAAAAAGTCGCGATAAAATCAGCAAAGTCCGGTTTTTTGGCGATTTTTTCAAAGAAGAAAAAATCGTGATTTTATCGAAAAAGTCGAGATTTTATTGGGAATCGAACCAAAAAATCGTGAAGCCCGCCCAGGCCGCGAATAAGTGAGGGAAAAGGCTGAAAATCACACTCATTTTTCACTCTTCTTTCTGCGATTCACCTGTGTGAAAAGAGGAGATGTTTGTTATTGTCCAAGAGGAAGAGATTTACTAGTTTTGTGGTGTGGATTTGGAGATTTGTCCACTGCTTAACGTGAAAGACTCAAGGTGTTGATTTGTTGATGCCAGGTATGTACTTTAATTTCTCGCTTTGTCTTTGTTACACAAATGGCTTCTTAAATCTTTCTATTAGTTTGCTTTTAGCTTATTTTTGCTAAGAAATTTGAATCAAAACATTGTTTAGAATCTAGATTGAATCAAAACTTCAAAATGTTTAGATTGTTTACATGTTTCAACTTTCAAGAATCAAAAATTCAAACCCTTGTTTAGTGAATCTAAGTGTGTTCAAGTGAGTGAGAAGAGGCATTTAAAATTTAAAATCAACAATTATATTTGTGTTTGCTTTTTATGTGATGGGCAATTTTTAAATTTTTTCAATTTTTTTTGTGCCCTAGGTTCCAATTCAAGTTCAAAGTTTCAAACAAAATGTCGAGGAATTTGGACCCTATGTGGGAATATGGTGAACCTGATCCTATACCCGAAAGTGGGGGATCAATAAACAATATTTGTCTTGCAAGTTGTGTGGCAAGCATATGTCAGGGGGTGTCAACAGATTAAAATTCCATCTGGGGCAAATTCCAAGGCAAAATATAGAACTTTGCCAAAAAGTAACTCTAGAAATCATCCGGAGGGCCATTAAATCACTGCACGATAAAGAAAATGCAAAGACAACAGGGCATAGGAAAAGGCAAAGCCATTCCCTATTCCCATAAAAAGGACAGAGGATCTCAGTGACTAATTAGTTTATGACATGTAGATGACTCGTGACATAGATTTATTATATTTTTTGTTGATATTTTGACTTTTGAGAGTTGAGACTAAGTCGGGACTTAAGATTCGGGACTTGATTCACTATTTTGATATGTGATGTAGCACTAGACTTCATATACATATTATATATTAGCTTTCTTTTCATGTTTATGTGGAAATACATTTCTTTGATGTTGTAGATACTTTAGACGCTAAAAAATAAAAAATAAATAATAAAAAATGAATATTTGTGTATTTTTTAATTTTGCCGAGTTTTTGCCAATTTTTTCAAAAATCTCCCGACTTTAACGACTTTTTCAATTTTTAGACCCTCGTTGATTTAATCCCAAGGTTGACTTTTTCCACATTGGTTTATTGCTACAAAATCAAATCTAAGATCGATAGTCGCCCACAAGGATTAGAGTAAAAGGAAGCCCTGAGATATGGAAAGCATCATGAATGGTCCATGTATTCTCAACCATATCAAAATTAATAGTTCACAAGCCCTCACAATATTAAGGCACATCAATGGGAGGAGGAACTTAGGATGCCACAAATGACCTAGAACACTCCCACCAAATCAAATCCACGACTCAATTGGTCCTACAAGAACTTAAGGAGATTCAAAGGGAAAAGGATCGAGGACCTATAGATGGTTAAGCCCTAGTTGGTCCTACATGAACTTACGGAGATTCAAGGAGAAAAGGCTCAAGAACCTATAGATGGTTAAGACTCAGTTGGTCCTACATGAACTTAAGGAGATACAAAGGGAAAAGGCTCAAGGATCTATGACTGGTTAAGCCTCAATTGACCCTACAAGAACTTAAGGAGATTCAAAAGGAAAAGCGTCAAGGACTTGTGACCAGTTAAGACTTCACCTGCCAACAAATATCAACATCCTATAATTGATCAAAAAGGGTTTCCCCAACAATGTCAAGAATTGTAGCACCACCAAGGAAGATCAACAATGGAGGCTAAACCTGCTAATCAAGATCAATTATCCATATTAAATCTATGAGACATTCACCCCTAAAGAATCCAAATCAGCCAATGACACAAAGATGTACCCTAGTAGTCCCATCACCAAATATTTGCAACCTGTGAGACCCTGCCATGTGTTCAGATTTGTTATCACAAAATCTAGAACCTTCATGCAAAGCTTTTCATAAGAGGCTAAGTAAGTGTAACGTGGATGTTTTACCACTATCACCTAGGCAATCACTTCCCTCTCTTTAGTGAAGGAAGGATCCAACACAAGGTATCCTTCCCTAATAACTTCAAGGAATCCTTAAGCAAGAAGTAATCAAGTATAAGGCTTCCTATATTAGCTACTCACAACACCGCCACGTAATAAGATGTTCAAAGTGAGAACTACATGGTTCATTCAAAGCAATTCCTAGATTTTAGAGTACAAAGTTTCCAAGACAAATTATGATATTTAGAAAGATAAGATAGGTCAAAGAGGGTACCCCAACCACTACAAAAGAAAAAGAAAAAAAATTATCGTTGTTGAAAACCTTGTTTCAAAGATAGTAAACTATTAATAATGACTATTAGGAAGATACAATGGTGGGAACCACATAAAGGCACATTCAAGAATTAAAAACCTTGGAAGAATGTTTCCAATAAAAGTACATGGGAAGAGGGCTCAATGTTAGGAAGATACAATGGTGGGAACCACATAAAGGCACATTCAAGAATTAAAAACCTTGGAAGAATGTTTCCAATAAAAGTACATGGGAAGAGGGCTCAATGTCCCCTAGTGCCATCACCTAAAGAATAAGAGGAGAAGTTGCTATCCACATAGTCAACACTCACAAAATGTATCTCTCCTACTAGTTGAAGTCAAAGAAAAGAAATTCTAGTGGAAGACTATCCAAAAGAGCTAGAAGAGTGGCATTATGGCATGTCGCACTCACTAGAAGATGTATCCCTCTACTAAAATCTAGGAGGGAAAGGATATCTACTAGAATAGGAGTTGTCTTGAGGCTAAACTCAACATTGTTGCAAGGGTCTCGCATGTGAGATTGGATGTCCCCAGGGATTTCAAAAGTTTGGAAGATAACGTGGTGTTTCTCTCTACATGCCTCTTGGTGCCTTTATTTGTGAGCACCAAAAACATAGTGATTATCTTGGTGTTGAAAAGTGTAACTAGGTTCAATCTTCATAATGACATGTAATTATGATTTTATGTAATGAGATGTAAAGAAGAAAAGTAAATTTATTGTATTGCTTGCTTCATGGGTTTCATGAGCAAGAGATTTTATTTTTAAGTCAAGACTCCCATTGAGAGTCTTTAGGAATTATTTGTCATCTAGTCATAAAACGATAGAGTCATTGTCATGTGATGAAGTCATGTTACACTTTGTATAGAGTCAAACTTGTCTATGTAAAGAATCCTCCAAGACCTTGTCACTTATCCTCTTCAAATCGGCCTACAACGATGGAAAAACTTGCTAGAAGAAGTGGGCCTAACCTCTAGTGATCATGTCGGCCTAAAGGACATGTGTTGAGGTGTATAAATAGCCACACTCGGCCTCACTTAGAGGCAAGAAACTCGACATACATTCGGTGAAGAGAAGTACGAAGAAAGAGGCTACAAAGAGAAGTGCGAAGAAGGGAGAAGGAGGATTAAGTGCGAAGAAGGGAGAAGGAGGATTCTTCTGGGCATAGCGAAGGAAGATTCTTCTGGGCATAATGAAGAAGGTTTCTTCTAGGTCAACGAAGAAGGTTTCTTCAAGGTCAGTGAAGGAGTATTTCTTCTGGGCAAAGCGAAGAAGAGTTTCTTCTGGGCATAACGAAGGAAGGTTCTAGGGATAGCGAAGGGAGGATTCTTCTGGGGTCAGTGAAGGAAAGGCTCTTCTGGGGTACTGAGATAAAGATCTAGACTAGAGACCGAGATTCTCTAGAGGAAGCTAGTGAGATCATAGAGACTGAGATTCTCTAGGAGAAGTCGAGAAGAAGCAAAGTGAAGGATAGAGACCGAGTTTCTCTAGAAGGAGCTGAGGAGAGAAATTCAAGATCAAGAAGAAAGTCGAGAAAGGGAAGAGGCAGAGCATCAAGGTTGGTGACAAGGTTCTTGGGAGGATACTAGAGTCAAGGGTCTTTGTCATGGTCTTGGTACTCATCAATTGAAGATCTCGAAGAAGAATTTTGATCGCGTTTTCCTCTCAAAATGTGAGAGGTTTTGGCCCTGGCTGACAAGCCTACATACTATGTCACTTGTCTTTTATTGTGCATATTGGTAATTTTCTTGATGAAAAGAACACAATAATAACATAACGAAGAAAAGACTATAAGCTAAGAAGTAAAAGTATATCACAAGAAATTATCAAGCAGAGAAATCTTTTAACTATTCATGCCCTAGATTTCTCAACATGGTATCAAAGCTTAGGTGTTGAAGTCAAGAAGGGGCATTCAAAGCAAGTAGACACACGAGAATCGAGCTTCAAAGAAGGATCAAAGCAAGTCAAAGAACACCAAGCAAGAAATCAAGATCTACCAAAATCCTAGATCGAAGAAATATACTCTAGCAAGAATCTTGAAATTATCTTCAAGAAGGAAGCAAGAAGAAAGACTGAAACCCTAGAAGCACTTCAAAGATCATCAATCATACATCACCAAAGAAGTGGAAGCTCTTCAAATCTAAGGAAGGTTAGATCGAAAGGCAATCTTCTCTCTATTGAAGCAAGGATCTCATTTGGAAAAAGATCATCCTAAAGAAGGCAGTCTTCCCTCACCGAAGTAAGAACCTTCTTAAAAGGATCATCTGAAGCAACAAGTTCATCATCAAGTTGAAGATTTTATCTTCACAAGTAAGTACCTTTTTTTATTATAATCTAATCTAGTAAAAATGACTTCATATTTCAAGGAGAACCATAAATCGGTTGGGATATCAAACTTCCTTGCATGGAAAAGAAGGATAGACATAGTCCTCGAAGTAAATGAAGTCATTGATCATGTCCATGGAAAGGTCTCCAAGCCATCCGAAGAACAAGCATTATCTGAATACATGGAAAGGGATCTAAAGGCTCAAAAGATTCTTAAGGAATCTATCAAAGATCCTCTCATTTCCAATGTAGCCGAGCTGGAGACATCTAAAGAAATATATGATAAGCTAGTAGAACTTTTCTCTGAAAGCACGATAGAAAAGACCATATCACTTAGATCTTATCTATATAAATTAAAGGTGTCAAAGGATAAAGGGATATCGTCATGCCTTTCAAAAGCATCTCAAATAAAAGGTCAATTGTAGGATCTAGGAGAGATGGTATCTGATAAAGAAATGATCTTCGTTATTCTAAATGCATTCACTGATGAACAAGGTAACCTCATATCTACTAAGGAAGAGGAAGCTATCCCATTCATCAAATTATGGTCTCTCTGCAAGGCAAAAGAAGACAGGTTGAAGAGAGAAAGCGACAAAAGATCAAATAGAAGGGATCAATTAGTGACAAAAGGAAAAGGGAAATTTGGAAAGTTTGGTCCTTCAAAGAAAAGGAAGAACATGGCTAAGATAAGATGTTATGCATGTCAGGAACTTGGGCACTATAAAAGAGATTGTCCTAAACATAAGAAGGACAAGAAGGATAGGGAAGAAGCCCATATTATCGAGGAAGGGAAAGAACCTGAGACAAAGAAGCTTAAGAAGGAAGAAGCAAAAGATCTCTACTATGACCAAGATGATCTTCTTCACTAAAAGGTACTTTCCACTTGTAATTTATGGATAGAAGAAAGTGTAAATAAGATAGGATGCATCAGATCAGAAAATAGCATCGTGATAGAAGCATTAGGTATAAGAGCTTGTGACAAGGGAAGCATAAATAATGTCTGGAAGAAATTCTATTGAGTACAAAGAATAAGAGCCCTTGGAAACCTCATTGAAATCTCAAATAATACTTATAGAAAGAAGTAGATGTCATCATCGACTGGGATCATCATACAATAATCAATGAGGAAACATATGTTGGGTGAGGATATGAAAGATCCTCAAGTTTCTCCAATGGAATCCTTATCAGAGGATTCATCGATCTAGAAAGAAAGCAAATGTTTGATCAAGAATTCCAACTCATGGGATTCAAGGAATGATGGTATGATGACATAACAATGAAGCAGGATAAAATTCTTTCGTTCAAATGAAGCTGCTACAAGAAGTCTAGATGACCGAAAGGAAAGATGAGGTATGCTTACATAAGATAGTATGAAAGTCATGTCATATGGTTGCAGGTAATATGGATTAATATTTCCATATTGGGAAACATGATCAAAAGAAGAAAGGATCTCCTCCTCTGAAAGATTGCAGAAAAGCATAAGTCACACTAGATGAAATCAACATAATATGTTCTCATATGAATCATGAGGAATCTAACTACAATTGAGGAACTCTGATTAGAAGCTCCTAGGAATGAAGTGTGAAAAGAAAGGAAGAGATCGTTAAATATGCAACAAAGGTAGAAGGCATTCAACATCTGACCAAGAAGAATTGACTAGAATATCTCCCAGAAATATATGAAAACTCTGATATGAGTCGGAAAAAGATGGAGACCCTTTACAATGAATATATTTAGGAGATGTGTCAATCTGCATGCAAGATGCTAATACCTACAGAAAGATGTCATGAAGAAAGACCACCACAAAGGTAATTTTGATTTAATTGTTCGTTCCTTATTTTGAACTAATATCTAGATGGGCTTATGTAGGACCGCCAAAGGGAAATCTGTGGATGACTTCCAAGAGGACCATATAGAAGGATGTAAGATCCTTTCGGAAAATATGGCATAAAATAAAGCAGCATGACATGAAGCAAAGCCAGATGGAAAACTGATGGATCACTTTCTGATGAAATGAGGACATGGCTAACTCATGGATGAAAGTGATGGATGGTCGGTGCCTTATGTAGAAGTCCCCAAAAGATGAAGACTCCATGACAAAAGAAATTTATGACATCGAAGGAAAGAGGAGTTCTTCAAGCAACTGGTTGTCCCATCATCTCCACCTGAGAAGCTGTTGTAGGTCCCTAATTAAGAGGGAGCCTGGAAAGTTTCTTACTTGGAAGAAACTTGGAAATTCCTAAGCCAAGAGGGAGCTTAGGTACATTCCTTTTGTAGGAATGAGTACATTCCTTTATTGGAATATGTCCTCCCTATTTGAGAGGGAGAGATAGACACGTCATTCTGGTCTTCACCTGGGAAGACAAAATGGAGGATTGGGTAATCATTTGGCATTTGATACTCTTTGAGGATGAGATAGGGCATCCAATAGAAGAGTAGTGGTGGAGGACCGAGAAGAGTAGTGGTGGAGAACCGAGATTATTTGAGGGTTGGGGAGTACAAGATAAGAATAGTCCTCATGGAACACACCCTGAGTACCCGAGTAGGGGATGTTCCGAGAGAGACAATGATGAGAGTGTCTATAAATCATTGGTCTCGCCAGCATTGAGCTCAGATCTTGTGGAGAGATGGAGTTGTTAGTCAAGGCCTTGCTATGTAACAATGCTAGTTGATATGATGCTATACAAATGAGTTACCAATCCGAATTCTTCTTATGAGAAATTCTTCAGATTGAGAATGTCCAAGTACCATTATGAATACCTCCCTAGTTAAGAGGGAGTGTTGAAAAGTGTAACTAGGTTCGGTCTTCATAATGACATGTAATTATGATTTTATGTAATGAGATGTAAAGAAGAAAAATAAATTTATTGTATTGCTTGCTTCATGGGTTTCATGAGAAAGAGATTTTATTTTTAAGTCAAGACTCCCATTGAGAGTCTTTAGGAATTATTTGTCATCTAGTCATAAAATGATAGAGTCATTGTCATGTAATGAAGTCATGTTACACTTTGTATAGAGTCAAACTTGTCTATGTAAAGTATCCTCCAAGACCTTGTCACTTATCCTCTTCAAGTCGGCCTACAACAATGGAAAAACTTGCTAGAAGAAATCGGCCTAACCTCTAGTGATCATATCGACCTAAAGGACATGTGTTGAGGTGTATAAATAGGCACACTCGGCCTCACTTAGAGGCAAGAAACTCGACTTACATCCGGTGAAGAGAAGTGTGAAGAAAGAGGCTACAAAGAGAAGTGCGAAGAAGGGGGAAGAAGGATTCTTCTGGGCATAGCGAAGGAGGATTCTTTTGGGCATAGTGAAGAAGGTTTCTTCTGGGTCAGCGAAGAAGGTTTCTTTTGGGTCAACGAAGGAGTATTTCTTCTGGGCAAAGCATAGAAGAGTTTCTTTTGGGCATAACAAAGGAAGGTTTCTTCTGGGGAAAGCAAAGGGAGGATTCTTCTAGGGTCAGTGAAGGAAAGGCTCTTCTGGGGTACCGAGATAAAGATCTAGACTAGAGACCGAGAGTTCAAGATCATGAAGAAAGTAGAGAAAGGGAAGAGGCAGAACATCAAGGTTGGTGACAAGGTTCTTGGGAGGAATCAGGATACTAGAGTCAAGGGTCTTTGTCATGGTCTTGGTACTCATCAATTGAAGATCTAGAAGAAGAATTTTGATCAGGTTTTCCTCTCAAAAGGTGAGAGGTTTTAGCCCTAGCTGTCAAGCCTACATACTGTGTCACTTGTCTTTTATTGTGCATACTGGTAATTGCCTTGATGAAAAGAACACAATAATAACATAACAAAGAAAAGGCAATAAGTTAAGAAGTAAAAGTATATCACAAGCAATTATCAAGCAGAGAAATCGTTGGACTATTCATGCCCTAGATTTCTCAACACTCGGTAGTGTCCAAAGTACGAGGTAGCCTAAGTGAGAAATCATATCAACCTCATATATCATGATAATGCCAAAAATAAGTGCTAACTCTACCTAAAGTAGCCCCTAGGTGAAGCACTCCAACTCAAGAGAGTAAATGAGCCCATTGTAGTACCAAAGATAGCTCAATAAGTATGCCTCTTCCTAGGAACAGGTCTATGATAAAGATAACACCTAGCTTGCTTGAAAATAGTAGTATGTACCAGAGAATCTCCCATAATACATCCCTCTTTGATAGAATAATCCCTGATAAAGATAACATGTTGGTTTCCCAAAATAACACCCAAAAGGCACTTCCATGCAATAGCAAAAACTTAACCTTCCTCTCAAAGTCGACGTGTACTTCTCTAGGTCAAATATAACACAGATGAGACCATCAATGGTACATGCAAACCTCCTATTTTCAAATGTCAAAAAAATAAAACCTTCCTTTTATTAAAGGGGTCATTGATAAGATTTAATAATTAATTTTATTTTATTCTTATTTATTTATATTTTAATCTAAATATTCCACTTTATATATTAAAATATTATTTCATAAAACATTTTATTCCAATTAATTAAATATTATTTTATTCTTATTTATTTATATTTTAATCTAGATATTTGGCTTGATATATTAAAATATTATTTCATAAAACATTTTATTCCAAAAGTCCAATTCAACATTCTAATTTTTTTTTCAAAATTAGTTGTTTTATTATAACCATTAAAAATATATCTATTTAATCTGGTGCCATGATCTGATTCTCCATCTTGTTTTGATGATGAACCACAAAAGATGGTTCGAAACGCATTGACAAAATATTACCAATATGATGAATACTGGAAAAATTCTCAACAAAATAAAACCTTGTGCTCATCTCCTGATCTCCTCGAAGGGTATCCAAATCTCAATCCAAATCTACTTTGAGATTTCAAGAAAGATAAAAAAAATTTAAAATACAAATGTTCCAAAATTGTAAAGCTTGAAAATTTGAAAGTGCCCATCTACAAAAATGAATATTGGCCCTAAAATGTGTCATATGTAACTAAAAAAATCAATTTAGAAATAGCTAAAAGTATCAGAATCAAGATTCTAAAAGTGTACATCTAACTGTCCTCATCCTCCCATGCATCCTCCATAATCCGAATATTATATCCAAAAATATAACAAAAACCCTACTAAAGATAGCACAACATGCACTATCCTCCTGGAATATAAAACTCAAAATCTCCACACAATTATACAATGCAACTCTAGAAAAACATCTGGTTGGTCTAAAGATATGCAATAATGTACCTATTGGCCAAGGTAGTCACAAACTGTCGATAGCAAATACTGATCTCACCCCATGTTATATCCACAAATATGTGTTGGCCTTAACACCCGAATTTGTGTTTCTATTCCAATACGCTGAAAATCTACCAATTCACTATTGTTAATATGTTTATCAATGTCATAGTGTTGCCTTTCTCTCTGAAGTGAAATGTTTCTCCTCTTTGGAATGTAGCAAACCATCCATCCTTAGTGAACACAATAAATAGGCCTCATTCATACATACGAAGTTAATAGCTCATGTTAAAATATCTCATACTAATCTGGAACATGGGCATTGTTAAGTGAGGTTCAAAATTTTCAATCTATAAATCGAGTTAGCATAAGTGCCTTTAAATTTTTGTTAGAAAAACCTTGAATTTATAATTCATGTTTTGTAATTTGAATATGTGAATAATCTGATCCATTAAAAGCAACATATATTCATCTTAATCCCTAATTTATTAAGCAAATGGAGAAATCGTATAAAATCTGAGTGCAAGAGTTAAGATAGATATATGCTAAATTTCAGAGGTCAATATTTCCTATTTCATTATATTAAAGTTACCCACGAATCACACACCTGAAGTCGTATAAAATCTGTGTGCAACCTTCTTGTTGCTTACTTAAGATAGATATATGCTAAATTTCAGAGGTCAATATTTCCTATTTCATTATATTAAAGTTACCCACGAATCACACACCTCCTCTGCACTGGGTTGTCACAGTAACCGGATTTTCTTTTATGCAACGAGGATGCATGCACCTGAAAGGAAAGGTCATTTCAATAACAGAGATCAAGTCCTTGAGACTGTTCATCATCAACTTGATCGTGATATGAATTTATGCAAACAAGTTATCTGTGCTAGTCATAGATATTTGGGGCCGAGACAGTTTGGTATAAAAGCCTAAACAAGGCCTCTAGTAAAGACTTCTACAGATCAATAAGTGAATATTCTGTAAGATGTCAAAGAGTAATAAGAAAGAATTCCTTGTTAGTCTCTAAACAAAACTATAAGAGGTGCCCCCCAAAGCAAAGTAGGTTATCACTAAATAGGTGGTATTGCCCCTTAATAAGATGAGATTCCTCCATCAAAATGATTGCACATGGAACTTTAAGAACAGATACTCAGATGGCAAACATTAAAATGCTACTGAAGAGAGTGACATCCAGCGCAATCCAAAGCAGTGACAATATACTGAGTAAATAAAACCCTGATATTATCCAGTACAGTCCAAAGCAGTGGCAATAGCATCTAATAGAGTTCGGAAACAAACAAAAAACCAGCCAACAAAAATAGAATTGATGATTCAAATTAACTGACCAAAGACGTCGGAGATAAGAATGACGCCCGCCTTCGCGTCGGGAGCAGCGGTAACATAGGCTGACAGATGTTGGAATGTCTCCACCCGTCCAATACCCACAGCTGGATCTAGTTGAGGAGCCGACTCGCAGCACTGAATACCTGCCATGTCTCAATATCTTATTATTTCACCTTTCACTATGTTCTATTTTTTAGACGGGCAGATTTATATTGACAGGGCTTTTGTATATAATAGAGTCTAGAGTATTCTGTTTTTTTTAATATAGAAATAGTCCAATTTAGAAAGAAAAAAAATAGAGTCTAGAGTATTCTCCGGCGTTCAATTTCACGGGCCTGGTCAAAACACACGAACGATAATTTAAAAAATATTAAAATATTAAAAATAAATGCATTTTCCATTGTAATTTGGTGATATAAAAAATATTAAAATATAAAAAATAAATGCATTTTCCATTGTAATGTGGTGATATAATTTCAAACAATATTGTGATTTAAAAAATAATTTTGAAGTGAACATTACTAAATAATTTGGATAAAACCATTGAGTGTTTTTTGTTATTTAAAAAATAATTTTTTATTAAAACTATTATAATTTAATTGTCAAATTGATAACGGATAATTATGTGTAAATGTAATATGACTTATCACTGTTATTTAAGGTTAACCATGTCACTTGGAATTATCTTATTGGTGGTCTCTGAAAAAAGCATGCCACTTGGAATTATCTTATTAATGGTCCCTGAGAGAGCGATGTTTTACCCTTGCAATTTGGTCATGGTTTGTTAACCTTGTTTCTCACTCACAAGTGAAAAAATGATTTTTTTTTGACAATTTTATTAGAATAACTTTAAACCTTATTGAATTTGAATAAAACTCAAAAGCAATAACACTCAATATATATAATATATGGTAGTTTTTTACCCTGGATACCTCTAAATTATAGGTTGTTAATTTTATTTCTCAGTTGAAATAATGATTTTTTTACAATTTTAATATAATAATTTTAAACCTTATTAAATTTGAATAATCCTCAAAAACAATAACACTTAAATATTAAAATAATATATAGAAATATTTTACATAATAAAATATATATTTCTTAGTTACAAATGAAATAATGAATTTTTTACAATTTTAATATAATAATTTTAAACCTCGTTAAATTTGAATAATCCTCAAAACCAATAACACTCAAATATTAAAATAATATATACAAATATTTTACATATAAAAAATAAAATAAAAAAATCATTAAAAAGATCACAAATTGAAATTCCCATAAATATTGACCTAAAAATATGAATTATTAAAATTAATATCATTATAAAATTTAAAATAATTATTTAACATTTAAAAACACAATTCTAATCATAATTATTTAAACATTAAAAACATACCAATCATACAACGCAAAGTCCTTCCATGCATTCTCTAGAATTTGTATGTACACCACTAAATTCATTTTAATAAATCGAAAATGACTTTCTATTTTTCGATCTCCATACATTCATTCATTTTAAGATTCCAAAATGACTTTTTATCAAACTCAAATGTTATATTCAGATGACACCTATTTTAAATAATACATCACGAATGACGTCACAAATTAGCATTTATTGAATGGTTATAGGTGGCTACATGTGTATGGACGGTTATAATTGGCTATAACTAATAGTAAGTATAATAATAAATTAATGGTAATGGTTACGTGTTTATACATAAAAGAGTTTCTTATTAAAAAATTCAAAAAGAGGTTTAATACTACAAATGAATACGCACAAGATGTGCACATGCACCGTGTAATATTTAACTATTCAAATTATTTTAATTTAATTTTTATAATATTTATATTTATATATATATATATATATATATATATATATATAATTATTTTTTTAGATGAATATTAATTTTTTTGTCTTTTTATTAATAAAGATATTTCATGTATATTCTCGTCAATAGCATAATATGATTTTTTTAATTTTAATTTACGTATCAAGTTAAATTAAGTGAAGGGTGAGATCTAGTTTTAATGGAAGAGAGAAAGAAAATTATTTTAACATTCACAAGGCTAAAGATAGCCTATGGGACAGATTGCTTCTTCATCTCATTGATGTATTTGGCCATTTTCCTGTGAAGCCTCACAATAAACGCTCCCAGCGTTTTGACAAACCCCTCACTAAATAGAAGCCCAAAAAGAGTTTGAGTGGTTTTCCAGTCTCATAACTCTACCTCTCTACACCTATTGTGAAAAGCATAAAATGTTTTCCAACCCCCCAAAGTTCTTTTCTTTCTAAGGCCATCCCAGTTTAGATTTTTGTTGAAGTCAATTATGAGGTATTTGTAATCTGCAACTTCTTCGAGAATGTCGCCTTCAAAGTAGAACTTATATTGGTTATGTTTTCTTTTTTTAGAGAAAACCACCACTTTTGTTTTGCTAATATTGACTTACATCCCCACCCTTCTACAAAAATGCTCAAGGGATAGTAAGTGCTCTTGCAAACCAAGCAAAAATTTAGCAATCAGAATAAGGTCATCTACATACAAAAGAAGCCTTGTAACAAACTTGCCCAAATGGATATTGTGAAAAAATATGAATCTGCACATTAGAAATCCTACTGCAATCACTGGTTTAACATCTCCTACTTGTTATTTCATTCAATAAGTTATTTAATTATTTAAACACTACTGCAGACTACACTAACATACCAATCATAAATTGAAATAGATACGAGACAAACACGCAAGGGACACCGTTATTTTTGGACAAACGTCCCCAGAAAAACCCAATGAGGGAAAATCAATGCAGCAGCTCTGAGGGTTTTCTATTATTAAGCAGTAGTTCTGAATAGAACTCTGGATGCCCTCTCGGCTACCCAGTTACAGAGATAAAATATACTAGCAGAAACCTAAGTGAGATTACCTCACTTTACCCGGCAAAATCCCTCTGATGTGGCAACTGGACTGACTATCCCTAGCTACAACTGCGTTGCCCCTTCGCAGTAGCTGTGTGGGCCTGCGTGGAGCACTCTAAGACTCTGCATCAGCTCTATGCTGCCTCCTCTACCTCTTGGAGCTCTGACATCAGCGTTCTCAGTTGATCCTACTGCTCCCTGGCTGAATTCGAACTTTTGCAGGAGGGCAGCTCTTCCCCTGCGTTGGCACTGCGTCAAGCAATGTGTGGGACCTCCTGGCCCAATGTCAGCCGCACTGGTTTGCGTTGCCTCCTCTGGCTTATCTCTACCTCTCTTTGTTGCGTATTCGGGGTCTCAGAGAAGATCCTCCAACCCCAACTATCCTTGCCCCTCTGCTGCAAAGCAAATCACATGTTTGACTTTCTCAGCAAACCTTGCCCCATAAAAATCAAACTGACTGGTCACTCGGTGTGTCTCCAACTAACCTCTTATGCTTTTCATGTTGATGAATCAACTGTCGAGATTAAGTCTCTAATCAACGGCTATGATTAAAACAGACTTGATCCTCGCCTCTTAGAAGCTTATCACCCATATTTTTATTAATACCCATTAATATTTTTATTTTCCTAAGTTTAGACTTAGGAACCCCATTAAAAATATTAATTATTTTAATAACTCACAATCCGGGTGGAATTTCTCCAAACGATTTATGGGCCTTAGAGATTTCATGTATTCTAGCTCCTCCACAAAATTTTGGAGCTAGAGCACATCCGATGCTACCCAAAATCATCACTCCCTCTTAGCGAGGAATGTGTTTTAGCAATACTTCCCAATAGAAGCATCACATTGATCCATGACATCGGTCCTTTGTGTTGTTGATGCTTGGCCTGCTACCCTTCATCCACTGCATTGTTGCATCATGTACTCCTGCCCGTGACATTGGCACTGTCACTGCTACATTTCTACTACAACTCCCTCTCAAAATGCTGAATCATGCTGCCCATAGCACTGCCACTACCAATTGTTGCACTGCAACTCAGTTGCCGAGAAGTAAGCAACTAAAAATTCTCCCAAAAACTAACATGCTAGTCAATATGGATGCCTCGTGATGCTGAAGTTACCTTTGTTGCTAATCTGTGTTGACCCTCTGCTTCTACTGCGTTGCTGCAATCTGCTATGTGCCTCTCGCACTGCTGCAACCTCCATTGCACTGCTTCAAACTTTGTCATTCTAGCTCTGCCACTCTTGCTCCATCACACCTCATACCAACTGACACCTGTCATTCTGCTACTTTCATTAAGGGCTCCCGTAGTCGTATGTGACCCAAGAGTTTGGGCACCTCAATGATCTTGCCCCTGTGTAGTCCCCCCCACTACAATTCCATGTCACCCCACCTCTTCTCCAGAGGCGCATGAGCACTCATGGCACAATCGTCATCCTCACCTTCCTTATCATCTTTCGCTAGAGCAGCCTTTGAATCAGAAGCCTCTTCCTTGCCCTTCTTCAAGGGGCACTGAGTGGCGAAATGTCCTAGTTCCCCACACCTGAAGCATCTGACCTTGGATATATCATTATACTTCATTTTCTATTTCCCTTGTTGTCTTGATGATGCGAGAGTTACATCTTCCTCCTCCTCCTTCTTGACCCAGGCTCCTTGTCGCTAGTCCCTGCCTTGGTCAGCCTCTTGATCTCTTCATGTCGAAGAGCTGCCCACATTTCCTCCCAACTGGGGAGAGAAGCTTTGCCCAAGATACTATGGACAAATGTCTCCTAGTCTTTGGTGACTGCATTTAGGGCAGTCCTAACCATGAACTCAGGATCTAGTGTAGACCCCACGAAAGTCAGCTAGTCTCGAATCCCTTGCAACCTGAGGAGGAAGGGATCGATCTCTTCTCCCTTCTGCATCTAGTATTGTCTTAATTGGTTCTCAGGAGCATCTTTTTTTGAACAGAAGTCCCCCCATACAAGGTGGTCAAAGCCTCCCACATCTCCCTTATTGTTTCTTTCTCAATAATGTGTGGGACCACATGATCTTTGACCTGTCTAGAATCATGCATTTGGCCTTCACTTGGGCCTCCTCGTACTTCTTCAACGGATCAGTGTCGACCGAAACAACAATTACCTTCAAGGCATAGTCCTTGATGCGATTCTTGTCCAAGACTATCAGGATCATGGCCTTCCAGATGACAAAGTTGGATGCTCCATCCAATCTATCCTGATCCCTTAGTCCATTGACTGCCATCTCTGCTAAAGAAATATAGGATTGCTTCTCTTCTCCCTCTCCTGCTGCTAATCCAACAAGACTCGAATATGGATTTCTTTGGCACTAGAAATCCTGTAAGGAACAACCTCCTCTAGACTCCCTCTTTGTCCTGGTTTCCTTCATGGAAATCCTCCCGCCAAATGTCAAATCACTCCTCTCCAATCATCCTTTGCTAATGCAACCCAGATCTAGATGTCTTTGGCTAGAAATTTGTGAAGGTGGTAAATCCCTCTACCTCGGCTTTATCTCCATAGACATTGTTATGCACTAACAGCAACAACGTCCCACCAGCTCCTCAAATCGAATCTACTTCGCTCCTCCAACCCATTCAACTGATTGATTTGAGACTCTCAGGCTCTACGCTGGCCCAGAGAGCTGACGCAGTCACTGTGTGAGCTCCTCTCGGGTATTGTGTCACCCTCTATAGGCTCTAAATGTTGATGTAGGCACTGTGTGAGCCTCTGCATCACTTCTGTAGCTCTGTGTCACTCCTTCAGCTGCTCCTCTCCCTCTAAAACATCGTTGTCACTCGGGACAGTTGCTTCTCTACAACAAATTCACTGGATCACCCGGTTGATGTCTTCTGTGTCCTATGATCTGTAATGCTCTGATACCATGTGAAAATTTCTAATTCTACACATCAGAAATCCTACTGCAATCATTGGTTTAACATCTCCTACTTGTTATTTCATTCAACAAGTTATTTAATTATTTAAACATTGATGAAAAACACTATTGCATACTACATTGACATATAGATCATAAACTGAAATAGATACGAGACAAACACACGAGGGACACCATTATTTTTGGACAAACGTCGCCAAAAAAACCCAATGTGGGAAAATCGGTGCAACAACTCTGAGGGTTTTCTATTATTAAGCAGTAGTTCTGAATACAACTCTGGATGCCCTCTCGGCTATCCAGTTACAGAGATAAAATATATTGGCAGAAACCTAAGTGATATTACCTCATTTTACTTGGAAAAATCCCTCCGATCTGGCAACTGGACTGACTATCCCCGCTACAATTGCGTTGCCCCTTCACAGTAGCTACGTGGGCCTACGTGGAGCACTTTGAGACTCTACGTCAACTCTACGCTGCCTCCTCTTTCTCCTCGAGCTCTGACGTCAGCCTTCTCGATTGATCCTACTGCTCCCCGCTAAATTCGAACTTCTGCATGAGGGCAACTCTTCCCCTGTGTTGGCATTGCGTCAAGCAATGTGTGGGCCCTCTTGGCCCAACGTCAACCTCAATGGTCTACGCTGCCTCCTCTGGCTTATCTCTGCCTCTCTCTGCTAAGTATTCGGGGTCCCAAAGAAGATCCTCCAACCCCAACTATCCCTACCCCTCTGTTGCAACTCAAATCACCTTTTCAACTTTCTCAACAAACCTCGCCCCAGAAAAATCAAATTGATTGATCACTCGGTGTGTCTCCAACTGACCCTCAAGCCTCCTCTTATACTTTTCTTGTTGATGAATCAACGACCGAGATTAAGTCCCTAATCAACGGCTAAAATTAAAACATACTTGATCCTCTCCTCTTAGAAGCTTCTCACCCATTTTCTTATTAATACCCATTAATATTTTTATTTTCCTAAATTTAGACTTAGGAACCCCATTAAAAATATTAATTATTTGAATAACTCACAATCCAGGTGGAATTTCTCCAAACGATTTATGGGTCTTGGAGATCTCATGTATTCTAGCCCCTCCACAAAATTCAGAGTTAGAGCACATCTGATGCTACCCAAAATCAACAAATACCATCACCCCCTTGCAAATTTAACCACTCCCCAAGCTTGTCCATATATAAACCAAAAAGTGTAGGAGAAAATGGGAAACCTTGCTTGACCCCGATATCGCTTCTAAAACTTTCAGAAATGTCTGCTAAAGTTCTAATTTTGACTTTTACCTCTTCATACATCCTATACATAGCTGCTCTCAAATGTTTAGGAACCCCATGTTCCTACATCTGTGCCAAATCTTATCCCTAGGAACCGTGTTAAACGCTTTTCTAAAATCAACAAAGCAACAAAAGACTTCTTCCTTTTTCTCCCAATTTTTTTCAATGATGTGCCTTAAATTTATAAGATGATCAACTATGGAATGTTTAGGTCTAAAACCTACTTTCTGTTTTGCACATTTATCTCTTTTTTCTGCCTACTTGTTGATTTTATTTTCTAGCATGCTTCCAAATAACTTTGTAAAGAAGGGTTTTATCATTATGGTCATATAATTAGAGGGATTATTGACGTCACCGGTCTTGAAAAGAGGTATTGCCAGACTAGTTGTCCAATCTGTGGGGAACCCCTGTTGTATGATATTGTTGAAAATTTTTGTAAAGTGAGGTGCAAGAATCTTTGAGGCCCACTTTAGATACTCTGCTTGGAGTTTAGCAAAGTATTTTGCTTTTCCAACACCCAACTTCTTGATACCCATCTCTACCTCTTGCATTGTGAAGAGTTCAGTATTAGTGTTGACCAAGGAGGGAGGGTCAACCATGAGATCCTACTCATAGAGTTATATTGCATAGTCAAACTGTTTATAAGTTGTAATACTATTTTTAGTTTGCATATTTCTCCGTTGGAGCTCCTGCCAAAATAATTTGGGGTTACCTTTCCTAAGGAAGGTTAGTTCTTCCCCCCCTTGAAACCATGAAATCAATTTTTTTCTTTCTTAATATCTGCTTGTAAGCTTTGAGCTTTATGTTATCCTTGTTTGACTCTTTCCACATTCTCCTTGCCTTTTTGCATTCCTCGTCAAACCAAGCATTAACCAGAAAGCAATTTGTTTCAGACTTCTTAATTTTTGCTATTTTGCATTTTGCGAGTGTGTTTTGAATTAAATGTGTTAATTTGTGACTATGAAGGTTGTGAATGGGCATTTTCTCCTTCTCAAAGAGCCTCTCTAGCATCATTTTGAAGGTATTACAATTTTATGGAGTCAAAACAATTCTTTCCTTAGAGAGATTTTGTTGAACACGCTGAGTTTTTTACTCTAATTGTTTCTTTCCAGTCCAAGAGAAACTTAAATAAATTGGTTTGGATTTTCATGCGAGAATCTCAACCCACCTTCAGTGGACTTCGAGTGCCAACACAAGGAGGAGATCTAGACTACATGGTGGAGTTGTTCTAGTGGTTTGTTCAGGCAATTTGTGGGATTATTGCAGCAGACTGGGTGCAGTAAAGGGAATACACACTCCCTGGGAGAGTTGTTTGTGGAGCAGCGTATTTGTGGGCTTTCTGGGGGAGCATTGGGCCAATTTTGCTTAAGATTTGGAGTGCTAGCGGGGCACATTTTCTCTAGAGTTGTTGTTGTAACCTTCTCCCCATCCCGGGAGTTGTTGTTGTAACCTTCTCCCCATCCCGGGAGTTGTTGTTGTAACCTTCTCCCCATCTTGGGAGTTGTGTGGGTCTACACAAAGGTTATTTTAGGATACACATGGTAGTTGGGTGGTTGCATATTTGGAGAGTTGAAGGGAGCTGGGATTTGTGGAGGCATTCAAAGGAAGTTACTGACATTTATCATCATTCTTGGAGGGGTTGAAAGGTGATATTGTCAAGTGGGGTGAATTACCCAACAGTTGGAGGAGCACAAGGAAATTGGGGCAAATTCGGAAGGTTAGATGTTAGGTCCCTATAATACTAGTGATTACCCCATTACTATTGTAGTTGTATCCCTTATTAATATTTTTGTGCCCCTATTGTCCCCATATTGTTATTACTGTGCCCCATAGAATCCCTCTATTGTTATTTTTGTGCCTTTATATTATTATTGTTAGGTCGGTTGGGTTATATTGTGACTCCTTAGACTCCTATATATAGAAAGGAGGTTTTGTCATTTGAATCATAAAAGAATCATTCATTTGTGTAATGTAAAGGAGGTTGCCCCCTCGGAGAGGCTAAATTCTAAGGCGTTGATCTATCTTTTCTATCTTTTTGTGAGTTGGTTTCATAACATTTGGTATAAGAGCTTTGAATTCTAGGGTTTTGTTGCTCCAAATAGGTCATCGTGGCATTTTCGCTATATATATATATATATATATATATATATATTTTGCGACATTTTAGAAGTGAAAAAAAAAACCATTTGAGACGAAATCGCATTGAACCTCGGGTCCGAATTTCAAAGCTTTTCGCGCTATATTTGCGAAGATATGATCTGAGGAAGTTGGTTTTTTTGCAGACTCCTAAATTGCATTCCAAACAGGTGACCTGGGGAAAATCGTCATAACTTTCTCTCTGAGCATCGGATTGAAATTTCGTAAGGAGGTACAAAAAGAGAATGGATTGTAGTTTCTTGTGTATATTTTTCAGAGCCAAAGGTCGAAACAGGGACATGTGGCATGTCGTACAAGTTCGCTCTACTAAACTAGCCTATAATCAGGTCACTGTGGGAGATTTAGCATAATTCTTCCTTGGAGAATCCAATTTGGATCAGACTGGTGGCATTAGAAAGAGGACACAGAGGGCTACTGCAAATTGCAATTTCAGAACTGGATGATCCAAAATTACAGAGATACATCAGAGGCAATATCGAGCTCCTACAAAGTGAAAAAAGGTGTGTAGATTTTTTTAAATTTTTGCTTAAGCTTGATTTGAAAAATTATTTTGAAGGAATTCAAAGGGCATAGTAGAGCATTATTATCGGTAACTGATGCCCTGAGGAAAGAAAATGAAAACACCTAGTAAACAACCTGAAAGCTCTAGCATGACTCATGAAGAAGAGGAAGAAATGCTACATGATATATCAAAATTACAAGACCAAGTGCAACGAATGTCACTCTCACAAAAGCTAATAGAAGCTAAGATAAATGGCGTGGAATCTAAGATGAAGGGTGTGGAAGCTAAGATGAATGGCGTGGAATCTAAGATGAAGGGTGTGGAAGCTAAGATGAATGGCGTGGAAGCTAAGATGGACGATTTGAAGATAGATTTGAAGACAGACATGGCAGATTTGAAGATAGATTTGATAAATTTTCTACAAGAAATACTTACTAATGGCGAAAGGGTAGTAAAGGAAACTCATGATGCGAACAAAAGAAATGTTAATCATGATTTCATAGACTCTAATGTTGGATTGAAGACCCACCATATTCCAAAAATCGATATGAGGAAGTTTGATGGCAAGGATCCCGCAACATGGATATTATAGATGGAGCAATTTTCGATCTCAATAATGTGCAAAACACACAAAAGGTACGTATTGCAACTTTATATTTGGAACCAAATCAGTTTGTATGGTATCAATGGCTTTGCTCTCGTAAACAAATTATCACTTGGGAAATTTTTACAGAAGAATTGACAGCACATTATGAGGATACAAAAAGCAACACTTTTTTTAGCCAATTGATAAGTCTCAAACAAAAAGGTTCAATAATGGAGCACATTGAGGAGTTCCAAAAATTGAACATAAGGGTAAAAAATATTCCAGAGGAGCATAGGATTGCTATGTTCATAGGGACTTTAAAGGATAACATCCAACATGATGTTCACCTTTGGGAACCTGATTCATTAGAGAAGGCATTCAGGTTAGCAAGAAAAATGGAAAGCAAAATTATGGCACCCAGAAAGCATATCACTCACAACTAAAAAGATGGAAGTGTTGTTGCCCCTAGTCTTCCACAACCTATAAGGTTGACACCACAACAATTGGAAAAAAAAAGAGCAAAAGGCCTTTGTTACAGTTGTGATAACAAATACACTAAAGGTCATAAGTGTGCTAAGAAGAAATTATTCTACATAGATTGTGAACAGGAAGAAGAAAATGAACAAGAAAGGCCAAAAGAAGAGGATATACTCCAGGAAAAAAGCCTAGATAAAGAAGAAATGAATCCGACCATATCTTGTAATGCATTGGCGGGAATTACCATTCCTCAAACCATCAAGATAGAAGGACAAATCAAGAAGAAAAAGGTAATAGTGTTGATTGATCCAGGAAGTAATCAGCTCTAACGGTATGACAAAGCTTCTAAAAAAGGAACAAAGAGGTGTAATTGCACAATTATGTTGGCTAGATGTTTCCACATCGAATCATATATTTCTCCAGATCTCCAAAAAGCCTTGGACAATCATTCCAAAGTATTTGAGACTCCCAAAGGTCTCCCACCTATTCGTGATCATGATCATGCTATTCATCTGATTCCAGGATGTGTTCCTCCAAACATCAGGCCGTACAGATATCCCTATGCCCAAAAGAGTGAAATTGAACGTATGGTTACAGAAATTCTAGAGGTTGGTATAATTCACCCTAGTCAAAGTTCTTTCTCTGCTCCAGTAGTATTGGTGCACAAGAAGGATGGATCATGGCGCATGTGTCCGGATTATAGGGAGCTCAACAAGCTCACTATTAAAGATAAGTTTCCCATTCTTATCATTGATGAATTACTGGATGAATTGCATGGATCAATTTACTTCACCAAGTTGTATCTTCATTCAGGATATCATCAAATCAGAATGAAGACTGAAGACATTCCAAAAACAACATTTAGAACTCATGAGGGTCATTATGAATTTTTGGTCATGCCTTTTGGCCTTACCAATGCACCTTCTACATTTCAAGGTTTGATGAATTCCGTTTTCAAACCCTTCCTTAGAAAATTTGTGTTAGTATTTTTTGATGATATACTAATCTACAACAAGTCTTGGAAGGATCATGTTGAACATGTTGACATGGTGCTACAACTATTGGAGGAGAAACAATTATATGCAAAAAGATCCAAATGTTTCTTTGGAGTACAAGAGGTGGAATATATGGGTCATATCGTATCTCATGAAGGAGTTAAGGTAGACCCTAGCAAAATTAAAGCCATTAAGGAATGGAAAATCCCCACATCCATAAAGCATCTGCGAGGATTTCTCGGGTTGATTGGGTATTATCACAAGTTTGTTAAGAATTATGGGAGAATAGCAGCACCTCTAACAACATTATTGAAGAAAGATGCATTTTCATGGACTCCAGAAGCAATAAAGGCCTTCGAACATCTTAAAGAGGCAATGTGCCAAGCACCGGTCTTAGCTACACCGGACTTCACAAAAACCTTTATTGTGGAATGTGATGCTTCAGGGAATGGAATTGGTGCTGTTTTAATGCAAGATGAAGATCCATTGCTTTTGAAAGTCGTCCAAGCAAGGGAAAGTTTTTACACAAAGCTATTTATGAGAAGGAAATGTTGGCAATACTACATGCACTTAAGAAATGGCGACCCTACCTAATGGGAAGACACTTCAAGGTAAAAACGGATCATGATAGCCTTAAATACTTTTTAGAACAAAGATTATCATCTGAAGAGAAACAAAAGTGGGTCACAAAGATGTTGGGTTATGACTTTGAAATCATTTACAAAAAATGGAAGCAAAATGTGGTGGCAGATGCACTCTTAAGAAAGGATGAGGATGTGGAAGCATTGTTGTGCGCCATTTCTATTATCCAACCAGATTGGATAAACGAAGCAAGGGAGGAATGGAAGAATGATGAAGAAGTATGGGCACTTATTCGAAAGTTACAACAAGATTCCAGTACATCTGATACATTTAACTGGCGAAATGATTTGTTATGGTACAAAGATTGCTTATACCTCTGTAAGAATTCCCAACTCAAACAAAAGATTCTTATGGAACTGCACACTTCTCCCTTAGGAGGGTGCTCAGGATTTTTAAAAACTGACCACAGGGTTAAGAAGGAATTTTTTTGGGATGGCCTTAAATCGGATATTCAAAATTTTGTGGCAGAATGTTTGGTTTTCCAACAAAATAAAGTTGAAACAATTAAGACCCCGGGTCTATTAGAACCTTTATCCATTCCAAGCCAACGTTGGGAGGAGGTTTCAATGGATTTCATCATAGGTTTACCCAAGTCTGAGGGAAAGAGTGTCATCATGGTGGTAGTTGACAGAGTTACCTAGTATGCACACTTTTGTGCATTATCACATCCATTTAAAGCCAGTGCAGTTTCTACTGCATTTATGGAAACAATTCAAAAGCTACATGGAAACCCAAAGATTATTGCAAGTGACAGAGATCCCATTTTCACTAGAAATTTTTGGACAGAATTATTTTCTCGTCTCGATACTCAGTTAGCTCATAGCTAATCTTATCATCCTCAATCTGATGGGCAAGCTGAGATAGGAAACAAATGTTTGGAAGGATATCTTCATTGCTTTGTATCTGATAAATAGACAAAATTGGTCAAATGGTTGCCTCTGGCTAAATGGTGGTATAACACTTCCTTCCATACAGCAACAAAAATGATCCCATTTATGGCACTTTATGGATATCATCCACCATCCATCACATCATATTTAAGAGAAAATTCTAAGGTTCAAGCAGTGGAACATCACATCGAGCATCAACAACAAGTCCTCCAACTCTTAAAGGATAACCTCGTGTTGGCGCAGAATAGAATGAAACAACAGGCAGATCGACATCGCAGCGAAAGAAGTTTTGATGTAGGTGATTGGGTATTCCTACGGCTACAACCATATAAACAAATGTCCCTCAAGCAAGCTAAGAAGGATAATAAATTATCACCAAAGTATTATGGTCTGTATAAGGTGTTGCAAAATATTAGTACTATGGCATACAAATTGGAGCTTCCTACAACTTCTCGAGTGCACCCAGTTTTCCATGTTTCATAATTAAAGAAGGTTATAGGCGACAAGCTCCCAGTTCAAACAATATTGCCAGAACTTGACGAGGAAGGAAAAATTATATTGGAACGAAAAGCAGTCACAGAAACAAGAACTCGACAGCTACGAAATCAATCAATTTTAGAGTATCTCATCAAGTGGAAGAACTTATCCGCTGAAGATTCCACATGGGAGGATGAGAATTTTATACAGAAGCATCCAGAACTACTCAAGCGTTGAGGACAACACTTTTTTGAAGGAGAGGGGCATGTTAGGTCCCTATAATATTAGTGATTACCCCATTACTATTGTAGTTGTATCCCTTATTAATATTGTTGTGCCCCTATTGTCCCCATATTGTTATTACTGTGCGCTATAGAATCCCTCTATTGTTATTTTTGTGCCATTATATTATTATTGTTAGGTCGGCTAGGTTATATTGTGACTCCTTAGACTCCTATATATAGAAAGGAGGTTTTGTCGTTTGAATCATAAAAGAATCATTCATTTGTGTAATGTAAAGGAGGTTGCCCCCTCGAAGAGGCTGAATTCTAAGGCGTTGATCTATCTTTTCTATCTTTTTGTGAGCTGGTTTCAGACTGGGTGCCGTAAAGGGAATACACACTCCCTGGGAGAGTTGTTTGTGGAGCAGCGTATTTGTGGGCTTTCTAGGGGAGCATTGGGCCAATTTTGCTGAAGATTTGGAATGCTAGTGGGGCACATTTTCTCTGGAGTTGTTGTTGTAACCTTCTCCCCATCTCGAGAGTTGTGTGGGTCTGCACAAAGGTTATTTCAGGATACACATGGTAGTTGGGTGGTTGCATATTTGGAGACTTGAAGGGAGCTGGGATTTTTGGAGGCATCCGAAGGAAGTTACTAAAATTTATCATCATTCTTGGAGGGGTTTAAAGGTGATATTGTCAAGTGGGGTGAATTACCCAACAGTTGGAGGAGCACAAGGAAATTGGGGCAAATTCAGAAGGTTAGAATTAGACCCAACCCTTTCTGGGTCTTTCTGGGTTTATTGAGGAGAGGCTATGATTAATTTGGCAGAATTTTTGGAGCAGTTTAGGGGCCTCAAATAGGGACCTCATTCCAACCAGCAGTGCATATTTCTAGGCAACGCAGAGCATAGAGGAAGAGTCATTCTCTAGCAATTAGGCATCTTGCTTTCTCACCTAGGCTTTGTCCAACTTGCCTTTGGCAAGCCAAGGAGCACTTGTTCCTACCCATTGTACTCCTACAATTACATATAATAAAATGGCTCAACTTCTTTGGAGTAAATCATGGTTGTGTTGATATTTATGTTGTGTTTTTCGTTTTTGGTTGCATGTGATCATTTTATCACTTGATGTTTCTATTTAGGAATATTACAATGGTATCAGAACTCATAGTCTTGGCTCAGCCTGTGGGAGAAGCCTTCAGTCTATGGCACCAGAGGACAGGCATAATATCACGTACAAGAGGCAGAGGTATAGAAGCAAAGAAAGATAGCTACAGATTACCCCTGATCCAGAAACCCTTGAGCTAGAGGTTGAGGGGCCAAATATAGGGGACAATTAGAATGACAAAGTGAGTAAAGAGGAGGAATTTTCCCAACACCTCTTGAAGGATATCCACGACTTCTCTAGGGGTATAGATGAGTTGAGGTAGCATAACAACACTAACAACAAGAGCAAGGGCATTCAGGGAGATATCCATTTTGGGTGAGGGTTTAGGTACCTTGCACCACCAAGAAACAAACCCACCCAACGCACCTCATTTCTCTAACACACCACCCAGGTCGATTATCCCTACATTTTTAGCATCGGGTGTTGGAGGGTTGCAGGGGCAGGAGGACATGCCCATGGGAGACTATTTTGTGGAGTACTAGTCCTGTGGGGTTGATTTCAGAGAGGCCATTACCTTCAAAGACTTCTGACAACTTAAGGGCAACAATAGGAGCAAGGGGCATAGTGGAGGAGGCTACACATATGGCACTGATTTGTAGTGAATGGTGGAAAGGTTATTCCTTCCAACCTTTGATGGCTCGACTAAGAACTTATCCAAGGCATGGGTTGGGAATATGGATGTCTATGTCTAGCTTTACCAGATGATAGAGGTGGAGGCAATCAAGATTGCCACCCTACACTTGGAGGGAGAGGCCCATGATTGGTGGTTCCATGGGTTGACCACAATGGGGCATGCAAGAGTTACAACCTATGAGGATTTCACACAGAGGGTGCTAGAATGCTTTGAAAGGAGAGACTCAGAGGAGTACTTTGGAGAGTTGACGCAACTTAAGCAGACTGATAGTGTGGAGACATGTAACTTTGAGTTTTTAAGGATATTCGTGATGATGTCATATTTATCAGAGGCTAGCAGGGCCTTTTTATTTTTGGAGGGATTAGCAAAGCCACTGAGGGGCTTGTTGAGGTTCAAAAACCCTGCCACTTTGTAGGATGAAATAAATAGAACCCAGTATTTGCAGGATGCTCTTCCCAAGACCAGAGCACAAGTACCCATCAGACTGGTATTCCAGTAGAGGGTACGAGACACTAGACCCCCACCATAGCGAGATATTTAAGGGCATGGGCAACTGGATGTTGAGGCCAGCAGGGACATCAGTAGGAGGAAGTTGCGCTTCACTTGCTAGGAGCCATGGGCACCACGGCACCTGTTTACCAAGGGTGGCACAGTTCATAGAGGTATTTTTTGATAGTGAGTCAGAGGATGATGCAGAGCAAGAGGTAGGAATTTGTGATGATGAGCCACAAGTGACAGAAGGAGGTGGAGAGCCACCACCCCCACCAGGAGGAGCACCCTTCTTGCCTGTAACAAGGGTTATCGCTTCAATTTGGGGAGCGTTGAAGTACCTTACTTTGAGGATTAGGGGCACGGTGCAAGGATATTGTGTTTTGTGTTGGATGTGGAGCCTGATTATCTTCTTTATTCAGAGGTATCGCCGCATTGGACCCCAGTTCGTAATGTGGTGGCAACATTTCCTGTACAATGTACGCCACCAGGGGGGTCCACGGGGGCGACAACGATTATTTTGAGCCCACCCCCTTGGCAGGGGATTGAGGGCAGCGCCCCTGAAGCTAAAAATAGATGTAAAATTGCCTTGTAAAATGTTGTATTTTCGTAGTCAATATGGGTCGTTCATTAGGGGAAGATCTTACGGTAGAAGTTATGTTTAATTTAGGGTTTTTTGCCCTAGAAGGAAACCCATCGCTATATATGAGGAAATTGTATTGCATCGATGTAGATCTGTATTCTGAGTAAGAAAAAGAGAGGAGATTGTGTGAGAGTGAAGAGGGAATTACAATGGATCTATTGTAGGTTGTATATTTTCAGTTTGCTAGATAATATAAAAGGAAGGATTGGCTGTTTCTCCGTGGACGTAGCCCAAATTGGGCGAACCACATATATCTGTGTCTCTCTTGTTTTATGTGTTTATATTTCTGCAATATAATTTATGTGTTCTATTGCTCTGTAATACATAATTTACTAACAAATGGTATCAAAGCTGAAGGTCTATTTGGCTGATAAAGTCGCAGGAGAGAAGGGTTCCTGGTTCGAGTGGGAGCAATGGCAGAAGATGGTAGGTTTAGGGTCGAAAAATTTTACAGCCAAAACTACTAGCTGTGGAAGATGCAGATGGAAGATTATCTGTATCAGAAAGATCTGTACCTACCATTAAGTGGAAAGAGAAAGAAAATGACGAGTATGATAGACACAGAATGGGATATTGTCGACAGAAAGGCACTTGGAACAAAACGACTGTGCCTAGCGACGTCAATAGCGTTTAATATTTCAAAGGAAACGACAACAAAAGGTTTAATGTCAGCATTGGCCAAATTATATGAAAAACCCTCGGCCTCAAATAAGGTATTTCTTATGAAGCGTTTATTTAATATGAAGATGTTAGAAGGTGGATCTGTTGTTGATCATTTAAATGAATTTAATACAGTTACTAGTCAGTTAAGTTCTGTAGGGGTAACTTTTGATGATGAAGTTATGGCTCTGTTATTTCTGTCCTCATTGCCAGAAAGTTGGAATGGTTTAGTTATGGGCATTAGTAACTTTGTCTCTGGATCTAGTACTTTAAAGTTTGATGATGTTGTCGGTGCAATCCTAAGTGAGGAAATGCGACGGAAAAGCTCCGGTGAGAAATCAGGTAATACTTTGACTACAGAGACTAGGGGAAGAAAAATGGAAAGAGGAAAGAGCCCAGGATATCGCAGTAAGTCAAGGAAACGCAGATCCAAGTCTAAATCGGGGATAGTGTGCTAGAAATGCGGGAAGAAAGGACACCTAAAGAAAGATTGCAAGTCTCGGAAGGGAAAAGAAGGGGATGCGCAACAAGAAAACAATCATCAAGTGAATGTGATAGGCGATGTGTTGCAAGATGCTTTGATTCCTTCATTAGAAAATATTATTGATGCCTGGGTGGTAGATTCAGGGGCCTCATTCCATGCGAAAACCTGATAGGAAACATTTTCATGATTATGTTCAAGGATATTTTGGATAGGTATGATTGGGTGATGATAAACCCTGTAAAATCATTGGAATGGGTATAATTTTCATAAAACAACAGAACAGAAATCAATGGCTATTGAAGGAGGTAAGGCATGTTCCAGATCTGAAGAAAAATTTGATTTCAATAGGGCAGTTGGGAGGTGAAGGTTGTGTGACTACTTTTATAGATAAAACCTAGAAGGTCACTAAAGGAACCCTGGTAATAGCAAAAGGAGAAAAGGTTGGTACATTGTATTTATGCAATGGTATTTCTAATTATGTTCATGCTTTAACCTCTTCAGGAGAAGATACGACATTGTGGCATCATAGGCTTGGGCACATGAGTGAGAAGGGGATGTAGATTTGTTACACTAAAAAATGTCACCATGACTATTTACAGTTAGTATGGCTCTATCAACAGTCATGCTACCCTCTTAAGCAAGTCTTATGCCTCTGCTCTCCATGTCAAACTCCAAAAAAGAGAGAAAGTCTTTCTAAATGTATTTGTCTCTGGGGACGCAGGTTCTCTCAACCTTACCTGCGGGTACGCACCCAATGTTCACAAAAGCTGCGTCTTTGGACGCTCTGTATGTAAAGGGGCAGGTGCGTCCCCCTGTAAAGGTTAAAATGCGCAAGTTTCATCTTTAAAAAGTCACTTGTGGTCATTTCTAGAGCATTCTAGAAGGTTGTTCGACGTGTATTGAGCGCCTCCAGATGGTTCATGCACTCCTACCAAAGAGGAACTTATCCCATCAATAGGGAGCTATCCCATCCAAAGAGGGGATTATCCCATTGATGGTGGACCTGATTAACTTCCTCTTGAGCACTATAAATACAGGCATTGGGCCAGAAGGAGAGGAGGTTGAAAGCTATACATTTCTAAGGGTAAATGCTGCAGGAATTAGGACTCCCATTTAGAAGCTTGTGAGGAGAGATTGCCATCTTTGCTTGTTCTATTTGGAAGTGGGTGAGCTTTGTCAAAGTAAAGGAGAACTCTTGATGGACCCTGGGAGGGACTTGCACAACACCAAGGCTCAGGTTGTATTTGTTCCTTTTGTTACCTATTAATGCAAATGAGTCCATTCTTCTCAATAACTTGTTATTTATGAGTTGTTTCATGTACTCCTTGGTCTATGTGTTAAATATGTTTTATTCTATGAGATTATCAAGCGCTATTTAATCGTTTGATTGTTAGTGTATGCAGGTTTCAAAGTGAAGGAGGAGCTCATCCGGATCAGCGGAGCTGGACTGCTACAACAGCGTTGGATTACAGGTAGGATCTAAACACTTGATTTCTCGTATAGTAAATGCATGTTTAGAGAAGGATTGCTCTTGTTTGTCTTGTTTGTCACTAGAGAGTCTTAGGCTCCTAGGGAGGTTGGTTGTGTCCGCACAATCGACTCTTTCCGCCTGACAAATTGGCGACTCCACTGGGGACTCCATTGATGTGAAAAGTCTTTTCCTTTGTGTGAACTTTGCTCTGAGAAAATTGGTTTATTTTTCTGGTTTTGGCTCTGTGACTTTGTCTCTGGGTGGGTTAGCTTAGGATTAGATTCATTTTGGTTTTTCTTGAGTTTTTCAGTAGGACGCACCCTCTAAGTGTTGCACAGTGCGTCCCTGGACGCACTGTTGCTGTGTGCACAGAGCGGGCCCGCACCTGTTCTAACGGGTCGCCTGCGTCCCCTGCTAAAATTTGAGAAAATTCCATTTTTTGCATTTTTACTCTTAGATTTTGTTTTTTCTTAGTTTTTACTGCCCAAATTCATTAGTCCCTTGTCAAAGATCTTCACCTGAACTTGTTTCGATAGCATTGAGTGTTTTAGTGGATTTCATCGAAGTGTAAGCCCTAGGGTTTGATTTTTGAGTAGGTCTTGTAGTGACTTTGGCGGTAGAAGTTGTCAAGCCTTAGATCTCTCTGGTTTTGTCAGCGTTCTAAGAAGTCAGACCTGTCATAAAGTCTACCTGTGAGAGCAACTTACCATTGAGTTGTCTCTTTGGGCAAATTTCGAAGTGCTTGTTGATTGAGTCTTGAATTCCATTTTACAAAAAGAACAAAAAGATTTGAGTTTTGTTTTGACTAGTCTTTTGATTCTGCATTAGCTGGTCCTTGATTTGATTTTGGTCAAGTAAAACAACCTAGAATCATCTTTGTGAGCTTTTGCCTTGTTAGGATTGCTTAGAGTAATTTCCCTTTTGATTTGCTTGTGAGTCAAGTTTTCATAGATTTTATAGCTTTAAGATTGTTTTTTGTTAAGATAGGCTTATATGCTTTATTAAAAAGAGAAAATACAAAAACATCTCCTTTGAAAAGTTTTGTTTCAAGTAGCTTTGAAAAGTTTTGAAAGAAAAAGAGTTTTTCGTGCACGTAAGGAGTGGTCATGTTTGTATGCTTGAAAAGATAAAGAGAATTGTTTCTTTGATTGTCTTTTCTAAGGAAGTGGTTTTCTATAAAATTTGCATCTCTCAACTCTCTTAGTTAAGAATTTCATTGAAAAAGGAAAGTAGCGTAAATCATCTTAGGTGCATCTTTGTAGTGGTTTGAGTCGAGTCTACACACCATTGGTTTCACTTCCGCTACCTTTTGTCTTTAAGAAAAACCATAAAATTAACGCTTAAAGTAAAATCGACGTAGTAACTTTTATTTACTAGGGCTCTGAAACACCAATTTAGATCAGGCTAGTGTCTTGGAGTAGGTGAGTAATTAACTCTCCAAGACAACAAAACCAAACAAGTAGCTTATCTTGTGATAGAATAAATCCAATTGTCTCATTTGTACTCTGGGAAAGCTCCTCTTAAAGGAGAAGCACGAGCTCGTGTCCGAACCAGTGAGGGGATCAATCCCCCCTCGTTGGGAACGACGCCAGACACGCACGTATTACAAACGGTAAACCTCGGATTAACCATTGTCGAGGAGCCAGGGGTCACTTGTCGGTAAACCTTGGATTATTGTCAAGGAGCCGGCAAGGGGATTGAGCTTGCTACTCTGCCCTTGCGTGCTGTCGGAGTTTAGACTGTTCCCCCAGGTGCATTTGTTGCGGTTGGTAACCTTAGTGACCATTATCTTTAGGATTCTACCGAGGTGACGGTGGAGGGAAGGTCCCACTGTACCTGGAGCAGACGTCGGCTAGACTCACTTGGATTTTCTGGGGGGTTCACTTCACTCGAGACGGTTAAAGTGGAGGAACTTGGTCCAGTCTATTCATTAAGCAGGTTGCCGGGGTAACTGTTCCACCCGCCACTTCTGTACTGAATCCAGCGATGTTGGGCTTCATCACCAACTAGCGCTTTCGGTCTGGAAGGCTACTGTTTGTGCTTGGTTTGACGCCCTAGATTCTTTAGGCGTGTGATTCAAATTTGTTTGGTTCTTTAGAGACTTTAGGTGGTTTGATTTGAAATTTTATTTTGTTTTCGTGTGTAGTAGTTAAAAGTTTTTAGCTGTGGCGGAATTACCGAGACAGTCCCGTAGACTTCGGGGCCAGTCTCCTGAAGTTGTTTCTGTGGCCAATTGTTGAGAAGATCCCGTAGGCTTAGGGGATCACCTCCTCGAGACGACCCAGGTAATCTAGAAGGTTTAAAGGTCCTTGTAACTCCTCCTAGTGGCAGTAGAGTAGGTTCACCTGAAGAAGGAGAATCTTCCTTGGTAGTCCATTCAGATTACCAAGGCTTAGAGACAGGTTATAATCCCGAAGCTGTTACAGTTTCTGAGCTTGTTGGTAGTTTTTCGTCTGCTAGTGATACAGGCGAAGAACCAGAAATATCTGAACCTGTTACTCCGACTTCTAGTGTTCCTGATTCACCGAGAATAGAAAGAATTATCACCGAAAATCTTCCTACTGGTTTGATTGCTATCGAAGAACTTGCTCCAGAGGAAGAAATAGGCGTCTCTAACCTTGAAGATCAACTTACTATTGATCTAAGGGAGCGTGAATCCATCTTTTACAGTCCTCCTAGAAGTACTACTTGGTACCTTTCGTTAACCAATTATTTAGACAACTTTGGGCTAGGTTTTTCTACACCTCGTACTCCTTTTCCACCTGGAGGTATTCATACTCCTGTAAATATGTCTGGTCAGTCGTCCGTGTTTACTCAAAGTCCTGAATCTTTCTTACATGGCGGTCCTTCTGTTCCCACTGGGTATCAATCTCTTTCTGGTACCTTTGCGGGGGCATCTCCTCAACCCGTTGATCATGGGTTATTAGTTGGAAACAGTGGTAATATACCATTGGGTGTAGGAGACATTTACATGATGTCAGGTTCAGTTCCCGTTTCCCAACCTCAAGGTGGCCAATTACCGCCTGGGGGGCAGCCTCAGTTAATGCCTGGGGGGCAACCTCAAGGTACATCATTTGTGTCTGGGGGGCAACCTCAAGGTCAGTACGCGCCTATGGGGCAATACATACCTCAAGGTCAACCCCAGCCTCAATATGTACCCCAAGGTCAACCTCAGTATCAATATCAACCTCAAGGATGGCAACCTCAAGGATGGCAACCCCAAGGGTATCAACCCCAAGGGTATCAACCTCAAGGGTACCAACCTCAAGGTCAAGGTCAACCCCAGTATCCGTATTTACCTCAAGGTTATCAACCTCAAGGTCAATACTCAGGTCAAGGTTATCAACCACCTCAAGGTCAATCATATGGTCAAGGTATGGGAACTGCACCTTACAATTATCAATCCTATCCTCAATCCGGCTATGGATCTCAGTATCCTCAACCTGTTACGGGTCAATACCCTGGAATGTTAGTGTGGGATCCGTCACAGGGTCAACAAGTGTTGCAGCCAAGTATACAGTTGGTACCTCAAGCTGGACAACCCGTAGTTTCTGGTCCACCCCAGCAACCGCAACCTGTCCAGTCAAGTGTTCAAACTTCTGTAACTTCGGTAGTTACTCAGCCGCCAATTGCACCTAGTACTCCATCTCAAACGGCTGCTGCAACTACCGCCACATCTACCATACTTACTTCTGGAGTATCGACGGCTCCGGTTTCTACTGTCTCTGTAACCACTCCTCAGACATCTTTACCGTTGTCTGGATCTACGATTCAAACCACGGTCCAGATGCCTGCAGGCCAGCCTGGTATAAGTACGGTTGTCACTACTCAACCTCAATTTGTTCACCAACCGTACCAGGGACAGTACCAACCTGGGCAAGCTGTCCAACAACCGGTTTACCAGTATCAACCGTATCCTGGGTACACTTATCAACAACCTCAACAACCCCAGTACGGTCCGGTTAATCCTGGTTTTCCAGGAGGATATAATATCCCAAATGCGACTCCTGTTCCTAGTTATCCTGGATATCCTCCTCCTGGGGCGGTATTGTGACCCAGAGTTTTAGAGATCCTAACCGGCAGTTACCGTTTATCGCAACTTTGGATTTACCAGACTTGACGCGCCTAACGAACGATCCAATTCAATATCTTCCGTTCTGGCCGCCAATGCCAAATAAGTTGCCCAGCGATATACCCAAGTTCGAAGGTAAGTCTGGAGAGGATCCGTCCAATCACGTGATGACTTACCACCTCTGGTGTGCTTCAAATTCTATCTCGGATGATTCGATCCGCTTACGTCTTTTCCAGCGTACACTCATTGGTCTCGCGGCCAAGTGGTACATTGAGTTACCACGGGCCTCTTTTTACAATTTTAGCCAGTTAGCTACCTCGTTCTTAACTCACTTTCAGTTGCCGGTCAGATACGATAACGGCACGGAGTTATTAACTTCACTAAAACAATCAACGTCCACGTATATTTCTGATCACATTCATGAGTGGAGACGTCGAAGAAGGCTAGTGAAAGTTTTTATCCCGGACCAAATCTTAGCTGAATGGTTTGTTAAATCATTATTACCGAAGATTACTGAAGATGTAGCTAAGGCCGGAGTAGTTACTGAGGAGCAAGTCATTGCTCAGGCGCAATACCTTGACTTAGTTTACACTCAGTCGGGTACGTTACACGAGAAGATTCCGGATCTTCCAAAGTCGAATCAAATCGCTGCTGCTCCTTCGGGATCTCATGCCGCTGATGGTATGATTGGTATCGTGAATACAAAGAGCAAGAAGAAGTCTTCCAAGGCTTCAACTACTCCTATTATCACTTTGCCTGATTCCCCGACAGGAGAGTCTTCTCCTGAACTTACCGCCGATATTCACGCTGTAGAGTCATCTACGGCCAAATCAAAAAACGGCGGAAAGAAGAAAGGAAAGAAGAAGGCTAAAGCAGACAAGGCTCCGAAGGAGAAAACAGAAAAGTCGGAAACCAATGACGAAAAGCGCAAACCTCGATATCCTTGTCTTATTTGTGAAGAGGATCATTTTACGAGAGATTGCCCTCATCGGGCCGAGGTTGTGAAAATAGTCAAAGGTTCTCCCACTCCTGCTGTGTTAAAAAATCCATTTCCGGAGCAGGAGAATAAGATGATAGGTTCTTCCTCGAATGCCAGTGAAGAACCCATTTTGATGATGTCTCATGTGAGGATTGCGACTCGATCGCAAGATTATGGTAGTAAGAATCCTGTTGATGGTAAGGAAGCAGAATCTTCTCACTCTAACCCATCAACCTCAGCTCCTGGTTCCGATCCACTACAGATCGAGAAACCTAACCCGGACTTAGTAATTAAACCGCCCGCCAAGGGTGTACTTCGAAGGTCTGCTTTCAATCCACATGCGAGAGCAGCCCAGAATTACAACATTGTTGAGGACTTAGCTGTTTCACCCTCAGCAATGTCGGCGTTAGAAGTGCTGCAATCATGCCCAGCACAACGAAAATTACTTTTGTCGGCTATAGGAGCTGTTGATGTTCAGGACCCGAATCTAATAATCTTCGATCTAGAAAATAGTACACCGCGTCTCCCCCATCAAATGGCTTTCCAAATTCCAGTGATAGTAAAAAACAGGCCTATTCATAGGACTGTGATTGATGAGGGAGCTTCTACGTGTATTATGTCGATTCAATGTTGGAGATCCCTTGGTTCTCCTTCGTTGAACCAATCCCCCACCATCCTTAAGGCCTTTGATGGCCGTGGGTTCCGTCCGTTTGGTATTCTACAGGAATTGCCTATAGGGGTAGAAGGTAAAACCGTTAGTCTGGATGTGGAAGTGGTTGATGCCCCTCTAGACTACAACCTTCTTTTGGGTCGAAGTTGGTCATATGCTATGACAGCGGTCGTTTCATCGGTCTTCAGAGTAATTAAGTTTCCACATAACGGTAAGATCGTGACTATTGATCAGCTGACATACTTTTCATCCGACCCAGCCTCTTCAGAGAGTATCCAGCATGTCGGTAAGACGACAATCCCTTATAGGGACGTTGGTGTAGGTTTAGTTAAGGATTCCGGTTTACTGGGAACTTTTCCTCTCCCTCCACTCAGCGTAGAACCTTCATTTGCAACAATTCATATGATTACATCAGAAAACATTATTTATGATGATCCTTGGATTGTCCCATCTGACTCTGAGATAGACTCATTCGGTGATGCTATGCCTTTGAGTCCATATGAAATTGCTTATGAAGCTGTCATGTCTTTTACCGACTCTCGTTCAACCGAGATCGACCAAATGAATGTGGTCAGTGAAGAATCACTTTTCACCTCAACCTTAGAACGGATAGCGTTTCCCGAAGTCGTGTCATCTGACGAACAACTTCGCGAAATCCTAAGTGTAGACGATCTACCATGGGAAGATCTCCATCACAGATCTTCGTTTTTACCTAAGGATGATGCATTTGAAAATGATTTTTCATCTATCTTTACCGCTGAATATGTCAAAGACGCTCAGGATCCAACGAAACATTCTGATTCAGAGTTGAATTTAGGGAATATTTCTCGTACTATTCCCATTGATATTTCAGTGAAGCCCGGAATTGAGGAGAACATTCATATAGGTGCCGCATGTACAGAAGATGAAATCCAAACTTACAAGGCCCTATTCCAAGAATTCCGCGATGTGTTTGCCTGGTCTTACGAGGAAATGCCGGGAATCGATCCTGCCATTGTTGTTCATGAAATAAAGACCTACCCGGATGCTAAACCCGTCCGGCAACGGTTGCGTCAGATTCACCCTCGAAAAGCGGCTGCGATTAAAGCAGAAGTCGAAAAGCTGTTGAAAGCAGGTTTCATTTATCCGATCCCGTTAACGGATTGGGTATCGAATATTGTTCCGGTCAACAAGAAACAAGGAACAATAAGAATCTGTATCGACTATAGGGATATCAATCGAGCTTGTCCAAAAGACAACTATCCTACGCCTTATATCGATCAAATTATTGATGATTGTGCCGGAAGTGAAATGTTTTCCTTCATGGATGGTTTTTCGGGCTATAATCAAATCAATATTCTACCTGCCGACCAACCAAAAACGGCATTCATTTGTCCATGGGGGACATTTGCTTATTGCAAATTACCTTTTGGGCTTAAGAATGCCGGGGCCACTTTTCAACGGGCGATGTCTTACGCATTTCATGACATCAAGCACATTGTGCAACCGTATCTCGATGATTTGCCTGCTCATTCTTTACATCGAGCTGATCACCTTGTCCACTTACGAGCAATCTTTATGAGGTGTAGGCATTATCGAATTCGGTTGAATCCCCACAAGTGTGTTTTCTGTATAGAAACAGGTCGATTGCTGGGATTTGTTGTTTCAAAAGCCGGCATTCGCGTCGATCCCTCGAAAGTCGAAGCTATCATCAAATTGCCTCCTCCTTCGAGTTTGCGCCAACTCCAAAGTTTGCAAGGGAAAGCGAACTTTTTACGCCGATTCATCCCAAACTACGCCGAGGTCACTAAAGGTTTTACACGGTTGTTGAAACAGAACGCTCAATTCTTTTGGGACGAGATTGCCCAACAATCTTTTGATGCACTTAAACACGCGTTGACCCATGCACCGTTGTTGCATCCTCCCAACTACAACCAGGACTACTTCTTATACCTCGCAGCTTCGCATTCCACCATTGGAATGGTGTTAGTTCAAGAAGATGAATTCGGAGCGGAACATGTGATATATTATCTCAGTAGGACCTTAAATCCCACTGAGCTAAAATATTCGCATGTGGAGAAATTGGCCCTGGCAGCCGTTCAAGCTGTCCAGCGTTTTCGTCACTACATTCTTCTCCGTAAAACTACAGTTATTTCGGATTGCAACCCTATGATTTACATTTTGACAAAACAACTGCTAGGGGGCAAGTACTCTAAATGGATCGTTATCCTGCAAGAGTTCGACTTGGAGTTCGAGAAGTCCAAGTCTAAGAAATCCTTAGTTTTTGCGGAATTGATGTGTGATTTCCCGCGTACTGACACAGAGACTGTGGCAGAGGAGTCCATTGCGGACGAATCTTTGTTTCTTATCAGTACTTTAGATCCGTGGTACGGGGATATAATCATCTATCTCCAAACCCAAACCTTTCGGCCTGAAGCTTCAAAGGCGGAACGTCGAAAAATTCGGTTTCAATCCCAGCAATACAAAATTATTGGAGATACACTTTATCGCCGGGGGCAGACTTAGTTTTTCGACGTTGTTTAACTCACGAAGAGGCTGAGAGGGTTTTGAATGATTGTCACTCTGGAGCATGTGGCGGTCATATGTCTGGGTATGCCACAGCTCAGAAGGTGTTGCGCGCTGGTTACTTCTGGCCATCTATGTTTAAAGATTGTATCATTGCAGTCCGGAAGTGCCACAACTGCCAAGTGTTTGATCGAAAGATGCGCGCACCACCTGCTCCTCTCCACCCTATAATTGCCGTTGGTCCATTCGCCAAATGGGGTATCGACTTTATTACTTGTAACCCTCACTCGGCCGGGGGGCATGCGTATATCATCCTCGCGGTTGATTATTTCACTAAATGGGCCGAGGCGATGCCTACATTCGACGCAAGCGGCAAAACAGCTGCAGTTTTCGTATTCAATCATATTATAACTAGGTTTGGTGTCCCACAAGCAATCATTACTGACCATGGGAGCCATTTTCGAAACATCATGATGACTGAGCTTACAAGCCAGCTTGGTTTGCGCCACGATAGCTCTACTCCTTATTATCCGCAAGCCAACGGTTTGGTTGAGTCTATCAACAAAGTTCTGGTTATCATGATCCGACGAACCATTGGTATTCATCGGTCGAATTGGCACAACATGTTATTTTCGGCGCTATGGGCATACCGAACCTCAGTGAAAACTTCAACAGGGTTCACTCCTTTCCAGCTAGTTTATGGCTTGGAAGCTGTGTTACCCATTGAATGCGAAATCCCATCACTTCAAATGGCTGTCGAATTACTCCCAGCTACTTCCGAAGAGGAGAAACGTTTATTGTACTTAGCTAAATTAGATGAGACTCGACGTGACGCTGCATTGGCAATCGAGACTCACGCAAAGCGAATGAAAGCTCAGTATGATAGAAATGTGACCCCTCGAAGTTTTTCGGAGGGAGACCTAGTGCTATTATATGATCAAGCTAACGATAAGCTAGGTGCTGGAAAATTCGTTCCTATGTGGCATGGACCCTATATTGTAAAGCGAAAGCTAGCAAAAGGGGCTTATGAGCTGGTAGATTTTGATGGGGACTCTTTGGGTAAACCCAGAAATGGACTTTACCTAAAGAGGTATTATGCTTAAATGGTGGGTATGGAGAAGTTTTAGTTAGGTTAGGTTTTCTTTCTAGCTAGTATGTTTGTTAGTTAGTCAGTGTGCTTAGCTTAGCGAGTGTGTTTTTCGTCGTTATTCTGGCTTATCTTGGTTTTACTCTTGATATTGCAGATGTCGACGCCTCTCCAAACATACATTGGATTTGCTGATGGTGCTTGTCGTAGTACACGGAATATCTCTTCCGCAGCTTGGGTTATCTATTCACCCTCTGACGAGTTAGTTTCTATGCATGGGGTAAGCCTCGGTCAAACAACGAACAACATTGCAGAATACAGTGCAGTGGTTGAATTATTATCCGAATCTATTTCATTTGGAATTCGACGTTTGATAGTGAGGTTAGATTCTGAACTTGTTGTATTACAGCTTAATAGAGTTTATGCCATTAGAAATCCTGTGTTATTAAGGTTGTTTTTGAGAGTGCGTCTCTTGGAACGTGAATTTGATTACATTGAATATCAGCATATTCCAAGGTCTTTAAATACATTAGCAGATGCAATTGCTTCTCGAGTGTTGGACAGACATTTACGATAATCATGCAAGTAAATTTAAAAACATTTCATCACATATGTTAAACAAGATAAGCCGGTAATAGTGATATATATATAGATAGGAGTGTGTCAAAAAATATACATCGTCTTCGATCATAGGTTGAAAAACACCTTATGATCGGCAAAAATGATAAAGTACAAAAAGTCAAAAATGTCACATGTGTCTACAAAGTGACTAGCCAATCACTGGTGGTGCTCCCTATACGACACCACTGCACGGGCTACCTTACGCAAAAATCTCCTAAACGGTCCAGGGACTGCGACTACATAGCGCTGAAGTCTGATAGGAATATCATCCATAGTAGTCTCAGGCATATCCGCCGTCAGACGCTCTAGATCATGCTCCAACTCAGCTAGTGTCTCTGCAGCCGCGTCCTGTGGGGCCGGTACCGGTGCAACTGGATGTCTCCTCTCAAAAGGCCGGAGGTTGGCTGGGCGCTGTGGACCAACATCTGCATTTTGAAAATTTTTACTGTCAGTTTTGAGACGATATATATAAAAAACAAAAAAAAAATACATAATTTGAAAACTTGTGAAAAATAAAGTACCTCTGTCATCCCATTGTTCTCCCTGTGGAAGAACCATGTCCGGATCACCTCGAAAATCTACTCCGGCATACGGAAAGTCCTGGATCGAAAAAACCTGGTCCTCTAACCAGTGAAAATAACTATCAGAGAATCGAACAACCGCCGCGCCCTCGTCAGGATGCCGGGCCATCACCGCAACCCATCGTACCAGCTTTGGCTCCCGAGGACCCAAGATATCAACAGTGAGTTGCTGAGGGATCAGCATCGGAACTCTCTCTAAGGCAAAGCTCACGACTAAAGGCCCATATCCAAAATTTTTCAGTCGTCCGTTCTTTGCCTTAGTCAGTTGGCTCTTCATATTAGCCGACACAGCATCACACCAGTTGAAAATGGTGCCTTGGTAACAGTCAATCGCCATCCGCATTTGGGACCCGGAAGCAATATGTAAAGCGGCCGCGCCGCAAATTCTGGTAACCGTGAAAGCTATAACTTTGAGTTCACGCAGAGAGATGTGTTTGATTTCCACGCCTTTCGCATGGTGTGCATTGGGTGTGCACCAATCTTCCCGGAGACTAGCAAGGGATTGGCCACCCGGCCTAGTCCCGGCTAGATTGAGTTGCTCGCCTCTATTTGGCAAGCCAGTGAGAAAGTATACATCAGAGGGCTCTATCTCGAGCTGGTGCCCTCCTATGTAAAAGCATTTCTCTTGAACGTTCCATCTCTCAACCAGCCATTCTAAGAATCTCACCTGAGCCCTCATGCCAGGTATGGCCCAGTATTTATATAGCCCGCATGCTTTTAGGGCATCAATGGAAGGTTGATGTTCAATTGCAGCTAAATCAACGTCCTCGTGCTCTCTTTCTCTCCAATCCAACATGGTGAGTGCCCTACACACCAAGAAACAATGATTAGAATTAATTTGGGGAAATTTGAATGGTTGTTTGTGAGGATTGGGGTTTCAAATTCCGCATTCCACGGAGGACGCACCCCGCGTTTAGAACACAGGGCGTCCGGACGCAGCTGGCCTGAAGGTGGGCTGCGTCCCCCGACCATTTTCCTGTATAGGAAAAAGTCGGGGGACGCAGGTCACCCGAAGGGCACCTGCGTCCACCGCAGAGCGCATTTTGAAACCTAAACCCCCCCAAAAAACAAAACTAAAACCTAAAATACAATTTTAATCGGATGAAATTGAAGAGTAGGATGTTGTAAAATACCTGGAAGAGACGGCGTTCGATTCTGACGGTCGGATTTTCCGCAGCGACCACGGGAAGTTTCTTGCCAAAAGCCCTTTTTTCAACCTCAACAGTAAAATGGTAAAAATGACATGGTAAAAAGTCTTTTTATAGGTTTTTTGGATGAATTTGTTCATTTTTCACCATGGAAGGATGTTTTTCGATGTATTTTTGCCTATCTTAAACAGGTATGAGTAATGTGTTGTTTTTGTGCAGGACAAAGGGACTTAGAGGGAAAATTGTCATTTTTCACGAACCAAAATATCAGAGTCATCTTTTAAGCCCTTTTCTGACTCCTAAAAAATGAAAAGATTGCCGAGCGTTTCTTTTACACTCGTTAAAACGGAATTAAAAGACGGTCCCCTTATAGCTCTTTTCTGACCGTAAAATCAGGAAAAGATTGCCGGGTTTTTGTCGTTTCAAACTCGATACGGAAATAAAACGACGTGTCCTTGATCGCTTTTTACTTTTCAGGTCAGTGACACTAATTATGAAAGTACTCCTTGGTCGCAAGATCAAGCGGTTCCCCCAGGAGACAAATCTACGAAAAAGTTCAACTTGGAGTCTTCTTAAGTTTTTCAGACTCTCTAAAATTGAAAAACGCCGAGTTTCTCCTATACTGGGCTCGTTAAACATTTCACAGTAAAGGACCTGTTCAATTACAAACAGGAACGAACCACTCCTTCCTAGGGTTCGAATCAAAACTAGGTTGGACTCATCCGAAGGATGAGCTTATAATCAAGCATATGTTATCCTCCTCAAGCTTGTTAAAAATAAAGAGGTACTTGCCAGAAATGGTGGGGAAAAAGAGAGAAGAATGAGCCTATTTGTTACCTTTTGTCTCAGAAGAAACTTTATTACCACTCTTGAACACGACACTTTTCATTCACCTGGGTTGGGAAATCCTTTACCTCACAGTTGATCAAACCACTTTGAAAGTCTTCAGCCGGGTTCCGGGGATTAACTTTGAGTTATTCAGCACCAAGCCATCTGTCGTGTCGTTATGTGTTCAAGAGGTCTGCAAGCAAAACTTTCATCTGCAAAATACTTGTCATCCATTTGACCATCCCTGAGTCAGTCCTTACAGCAACATTTCTTCAACTTGAACAATGATTTCGTGTTGCGGGCTTGCCTGCAACGGGTCGCTTTCTATCGACATCAGCACATTATCTAGAGAGATGACTTAGAAATCGTCAGTACCTTGAAGTCTGCATGCATCAATGGCAGGTTTCTCGCCTTTGACGTCAGTTTACATCATTGACTTTCGATCAAAGGATTCCGTGAAATGTTCGACATCAACTCATTCATTCACATCTCATGGATTGTACTGGGTACTTTGAGAACCATTGACATTACTGGTGGTCTCTCTCACGCTTGTTAACAGTTTACATCATCGACTGGTAATCAAGTGGTTTCTACCATGTTCGACATCAACTCATTTATTCGCATGGCTAGAATCGTACCAATTCGAGAAGTAGAAATGAAGACCCTGGATCTAGTTTCCACCATCCAGGCTGCGAGGAGTTTTGTATTCATTATCTAAGTAGACTAATCATAAACAGATGGCTGCGCCCATACTGTGTCTACAAAAGTCTATGATTATGATGTACTGCAAGATCATTCCTGTATCAGAGTAGTTAGTCTGTTAGTTAAAGTTTTAATCTGAGTATGGGAATGCCTACCTCAGTGATGATATAATCTTATACATGTATTTTGTGTTGAAAATTGCAGGTTCTGACCAGGCTCTCCACGAGATAATCCTTGAAATGATAAAGCGCTTCACCCTTCCTAGATAATACAAAACCCTAATCTACTTCAGGCTTCGCACTTTAGGGGGCAATCTGTTACACTAAAAAATGTCACCATGACTATTTACAGTTAGTATGGCTCTATCAACAGTCATGCTACCCTCTTAAGCAAGTCTTATGCCTCTGCTCTCCATGTCAAACTCCAAAAAAGAGAGAAAGTCTTTCTAAATGTATTTATCTCTGGGGACGCAGGTTCTCTCAACCTTACCTGCGGGTACGCACCCAATGTTCACAAAAGCTGCGTCTTTGGACGCTCTGTATGTAAAGGGGCAGGTGCGTCCCCCTGTAAAGGTTAAAATGCGCAAGTTTCATCTTTAAAAAGTCACTTGTGGTCATTTCTAGAGCATTCTAGAAGGTTGTTCGACGTGTATTGAGCGCCTCCAGATGGTTCATGCACTCCTACCAAAGAGGAACTTATCCCATCAATAGGGGAGCTATCCCATCCAAAGAGGGGATTATCCCATTGATGGTGGACCTGATTAACTTCCTCTTGAGCACTATAAATACAGGCATTGGGCCAGAAGGAGAGGAGGTTGAAAGCTATACATTTCTAAGGGTAAATGCTGCAGGTTTTAGGACTCCCATTTAGAAGCTTGTGAGGAGAGATTGCCATCTTTGCTTGTTCTATTTGGAAGTGGGTGAGCTTTGTCAAAGTAAAGGAGAACTCTTGATGGACCCTGGGAGGGACTTGCACAACACCAAGGCTCAGGTTGTATTTGTTCCTTTTGTTACCTATTAATGCAAATGAGTCCATTCTTCTCAATAACTTGTTATTTATGAGTTGTTTCATGTACTCCTTGGTCTATGTGTTAAATATGTTTTATTATATGAGATTATCAAGTGCTATTTAATCGTTTGATTGTTAGTGTATGCAGGTTTCAAAGTGAAGGAGGAGCTCATCCGGATCAGCGGAGCTAGACTGCTACAACAGCGTTGGATTACAGGTAGGATCTAAACACTTGATTTCCCGTATAGTAAATGCATGTTTAGAGAAGGATTGCTCTTGTTTGTCTTGTTTGTCACTAGAGAGTCTTAGGCTCCTAGGGAGGTTGGTTGTGTCCGCACAATCGACTCTTTCTGCCTGACAAGATTCTTCACTCAAGAAATTTGTTGCCATGTTTGAAGCATGTTGATTTAAAATTCTGCGAGAATTGTGTTTATGGAAAATAGAAGAGAGTGAGATTCCTCAGAGTTGGGAAAGAAAAGAAAAGTGAAAAATTAGAGCTTGTGCATACAAATGTATGGGCACCTGCTCAGGTATCATCTCTCGGTGGCTCTCGTTATTATGTTACTTTTATTAATGATGCAACTAGAAAAACTTGGATTTATTGTATTCGAAGTAAATCTGATGTATTTGATACTTTCAAGAAATGGAAATATTTGGTTGAAAATGAGACAGGAAAAAGGTTAAAGTGTCTTAGATCAGACAATGGAGGTGAATATTTCAGCAAAGAGTTTGATAGGTTCAGAGAATGGAATTCGCAGAGAGAAGACAGTTCCAGGAATACCACAAGAAAATGGTGTGTCAGAAAGGATGAACAAGACAATCATGGAGCATGCAAGGTGCATGAGATTGCATGCAGGATTGCCTTTACAATTTTGGGCAGATGTTGTAGATATTATTGTTTATCTAATAAACAGAGGGCCTTCAAGTTCCTTGGATGGTGGTATTCCAGATGAGGCATGGATAGGTAAAAAGGTAAACTACTCATTTTTAAAGACTTTTGGTTGTGAAGCCTTTATCCACATTAATAAAGAAAATAGAACAAATCTTGAGGCAAAATCAAAGAAATGTAAATTTATTGGATATGGTGTTAATGATTTTGGTTATTGCTTTTATGATTATGAAAAACACAAAATCAAAGAAGCAGAGATGTCATATTCAATTAAAAGGTTTTGTATAAGGATCAGATGTAGGAAAAGAAACAAGAAAAAGAAAACAAAGAATACACAGTGCTTGATGAGATCACAGAAAAATTGAAGGTGCCTGAAAATCATAATGATCAACAGCCAAAACAACAAAAACAACAACAAGCACCTCAAACACTTGAAAGTGGTGTTAGAAGATCTACTAGGATAAGTAGACCCCCTGAACGATAATCTCCTTCATTATATTATGTATTGTTGACTGATTCTAGTGAACTAGAATGTTATGAAGAAGCAGTGCAAGAAGAAACTAGGAAGAAGTGGGAGCAAGCCATGAAAGAAGAGATGGACTTCTTAGCACATAACCAGACTTGGGACTTAGTCAGGTTGCCTACAGGTAAAACAACATTGTAGAATAAATGGGTTTACAGGTTGAAGGAAGAAGATGGAGGTAGAAAAAGGTATAAAGCTAGACTTGTGGTGAAGGGGTTTGCACAAAAAAAGGGTATAGACTTTGATGATATATTTTCTCTTGTTGTTAAAATGACTTCAATCAGAACTATTTTAAGTCTAGTAGCAGCTGAAGATTTGCATCTTAAGCAGTTAGATGTAAAGACAACCTTTCTCCATGGGGATTTGGAGGAAGAGATATATATGCAACAACCACAAGTATATGAGGTAAAAGGGAAGGAGAAACTAGTGTGCAGGTTGAAGAAGAGCTTGCATGGCTTAAAACAAGCTCCAAGGCAGTGGTATCTAAAGTTTGATAGATTTATGTCTGAACAAGGTTATAGTAGATGTCACTCTGATAATCGTGTTTATCTCAAAAGGCAAAATGATGATAACTATATTATATTGTTATTGTATGTAGATGACATGCTTGTTGTAGGTTCTAACATGCAGGAAATAAATGTGCTCAAAAGAAAATTGGCAAACTCATTTGCAATGAAGGATTTGGGTGTTGCAAAACAAATCCTTGGTATGAGAATAACTAGAGACAGGAAGAATAAAAAATTAACATTTTCTCAGAGTGAGTACATAGAAAAGGTGTTGAAAATATTTAATATGCAGAATGCAAAACCAGTTAGTATACCTTTGGCTAGCCATTTCAAACTAAGTAAGGAGGTGTGTCCCAAGACTCAGGAAGAAATGACTTATATGTCTAAAATTCCATATGCATCAACAGTCGGAAGCTTAATGTATGCAATGTTCTACACAAGGCCTGATATTGCACATGCAATGGGAGTTGTAAGCAGGTACATGAACAATCCAGGAAAAGAACATTGGATGGTGGTGAAGTGGATTCTCAGGTATTGGAGAGGTACCACAAGTCAAACATTCTGCTTTGGTGGTTCAAACGTTGCTCTACAAGGATATGTTGATGCAGATACGGCGGGTGATAGAGATAACAGGAGGAGCACAACATGGTATGTGTTTACTGTAGGTGGAACAACTGTCAGTTGGGTTTCAAAACTGCAAAGTGTTGTTGCACTCTCAACAACAGAAGCAGAGTATGTTGTTTCTACCGAGGCTAGTAAAGAAATGATTTGGTTACAAAGGTTTCTGGATGAATTGGGTAAGAAGCAGGAGTTGGACAGGTTATACAGTGACAGCCAGAGTGCCATACATCTTGCAAATAACTTTGCATTTCATTCCAAGACTAAACATATACAGTTCAAGTACCATTTCATACGGCCAGTGTTGGAAGATGGACAGTTGAAGTTGGAAAAGATACACACTAGCCAGAATCCTGTAGATATGTTATCAAAAGTTGTAACCAGGGAGAAATTGAGATTCTGCTCAGTTTCAATTGGTCTTCAAGTATGATGAAGAAGATGAGAAACAACCAGGTCCAAAGTGGAGACATTGTCCAACAAGTGAAGTAGCGATGGTGTTGTTATAATCAGTCTCCAAGTGGGAGATTCTTGGGTGTGGAGCCTGATTATCTTCTTCATTCAAAGGTATCGTTGCATTGCCCGTAAAATGTACACCGTCAGGGAGGTCTTGGGGGGGGGGGGGTGCATGGTGATGATTATTTGGAGCCCCCCCGGCAGGGGATCGGGGGCAGCACCCCTGAAGCTAAAAATAGATGTAAAATTGCCTTGTAAAATTTTGTAATTTCGTAGTCAATCTGGGCCGTTCATTAGGCAGAGATATTACGGTAGAAGTTATGTTTAATTTAGGGTTTTTTTCCCTATAAGGCAACCCCTCACTATATATGAGGGAATTGTATTGCGTCTATGTAGATCTGTATTATGAGTAAGAAAGAGAGAGGAGATTGTGTGAGAGTGAAGAGGGAATTACAACAGATCTGCTCTAGGTTGTATCTTTTCAGTTTGCTGGATAATATAAAAGGAAGGACTGGTTGTTTCTCCGTGGACGTAGCGCAAATTGGGTGAACCACATATATATGTGTCTCTCTTGTTTTATGTGTTTATATATCTGCAATATATTTTATGTGTTCCATTGCTATGTAATATATAATTTACTAACATTTCGGTGTTGGTAGATAATGGAGCTACCCACAATTTCGTAGATGCCCAGATGGTGAAGAAGAGGGGTATACACACAGAGTCCTTTGGGGGATTCTCGGTCTTGGTGTTGAGAGATCGTACCATGCAGTGTACTAGATACGTCCTCAGGATGATAGTGGTGATGGGGAACTATTCTAAGATATACCATTTCTTTTTGGTTGATTTTCTAGACACCAATGTGGTGCTTGGTGTGCAGTGGTTGTATTCTCTTGGGCACATTACCACTGACTCGCTTAAATTGGAGATGGAGTTTGCGAGACCTGATGGGAAGATGGTTTTGTTGAGAGGCATGCACTCATACCCCCCACAAACAATGTCAACGCATAGGATGGAGGCATACTTGAGGCATGTGGATATAGAGTGGGTTGTGGAGCTCGGGATATCTAATGCAGGGGAAAGCCCCAACCACCACACCCAGACATCCAGGCCATTCTAGACAGGTACTCAACAATGTTTTGAGACATTCCGCTAGGACGACCACCTGATAGAGGGCTTGAGCACATTACTGAGTTAGAGCCAGGGGTGCATGCAATTATCACGACCCCATACAGACATCCCATGGCCTATCATAATGAAATTGAGCAGGCTATTCATGACTTGTTGGCATTGGGGCACATCAAGCTCAACTCTAGTCCCTTCGCTTCATCAGTTGTCTTGGTGAAGAAGAAGGATGGCATGCTGAGGATGTGCATCGACTATAGAGCCCTTAACAAGAAGACGTTGAAGAACAAATACCCCATCCCCCACATAGATGAGATTAGAGGAGCCAAGTACTTCTCTAAGGTAGATTTGTGTTGAGGGTACCATCAGATTCTAATAAGAAATCAGGATATCCCCAAGACAACATTCAAGTGTCACTATGGCCATTTCAAGTTCTTATTTATTCCTTTTGGGCTGACCAATGCTCTTGCTACCTTTCAGCCCTGCATGAAACACATGTTTTGCAAGCAACTATGCAAATTTGTATTGGTGTTCTTTGACGATATATTGATCTACAACAAGACATGGGAGGAGCACCTGCAACATCTTGAGGAGGTGCTTCATATTTTGGAGGGACAACAGTTCTATGCAAAGTTGTCCAAGTGTGATTTTGGGCTGACCAAGATGCTCTACTTGGGGCATATCCTTGGAAAGGATGGAGTGTGGGTGCACAAGGAGAATATTAGAGCCATTCGGGACTTGCCATTTCCCCAGAATGTGACCGAGCTGAGGAGATTTGTGGGCATTTGCACATATTACAGGAAATTTGTAAAGGGCTTCTCACAGTAGGCAACACCCCTCACAGATTTGAGCAAGAAGGGAGCAGCCACATGATCTGACAAGGCGCAAGAAACATTTGAGCACCTCAAGGAGGTGATGAGCAGTTGCCCAGTGTTGGCTCTACCCAATTTTACATAGCCATTCAACTTGGAGTGTGATGCATCAGGGGAGGGCATTGGTGATATGCTGTCATAGGGAGGCCACCCTATAGCTTTGGAGAGTCGAAAGCTCCTTAGTCACGAGAGGTTGTACTCAATATATGACAAGGAGATGTTGGGCATCATGCATGATTGGCCAAGTTCCGACAAGACTTGGTGGGTAATAAGTTCAGAGTGAAGACTGATCATAACAGTTTTTGTCGCATTCTAGGACAGAAGGGCCTCAACGATAGACAATAGAAGTGGGTCAATAGAATTTAGGCCTACAATTTTGACATAGAGTATGTGAAGGGAAAGCATAACGTGGTGGTAAATGCCCTATTCAACAAACCTATGACACTTTCCCTCATGAGAATTTGTCATGATTGGAAAGCACAGTTGTTGGTGGAGTACTCCAAGGATTGACAAGCGTGTGAGATCTTGGAGGGTACCCATAGGGATGAGTGCTACCGTGTGATGGAGGATGTCATTTACTACAAGGGGAAACTTTATTTGGTTCTTAGTTCATAATTAAGGGAGAGGATTCTCCATGCAGTGGATGATTCACCACTTTCAAGACATCAAGGGTTCCTGAAGACTTACAGGACACTCAGGGAGTGCTTCACTTGGAATGGCCTCAAGGGTGACATGTTGAGACATGTGTAGGAGTGTGAGGCCTACTAGAGGAACACGGGGGAGTTGACCCATCCTGTTGGGCTACTACAGGCGCTCCCCATTCCAGAGGGGAAATGGAAAGCATCTCAATGGACTTCATCACAGGACTTCCCATGGTGCAAGGTTGTGATTGCATATACGTAGTGGTGGACAGGTTGATGAAGTATGCCCATTTCTTTGCTATCCCCACCAGGTACTCTGCTTCACATGTTGAAGAGTTATTCTTCATAGAGATCTTCCAGTTGCATGGTCTTCCCAAGGCCATTATTAGTGACAGGGATAGTTGCTTCAGGGGGGCATTTTGGCAAGAGCTCTTGAGACTGGTGGTCACTAAGCTCACTCCCTGTACCATTTACCACCCTCAGATGGATGGACAGACCGAGATAGTCAACAAGTGGCTGGAGGGATATTTGCGGAACTACATGATAGGGCAACATTGAGCGTGGATGAAGTGGTTGCACCTAGGGGAGTATTGCTATAATACTACCTACCATATGTCCATCAATATGTCCCCTTTCTTTGGTTTGTATCAGTATGATGTTTTATCTTTTGTTGACATTTTTTTTGGAGACAACAGGGCTCCAAGGGCTAAGGATTAGATTTAGGAGAGCCAAGACATCCTCAAGGCTCTCAAGGACAACCTACAGGTTGCCCAAAATCAGTAGAAATTATATGCGCACAAGCATAGGGTCGAGAGGCACTTTGAGGTGGGAGACTTAGTCTTTTTGTTCCTACAACCATATAGGCAGTCCACACTGAAGCAGAAGGGGGCCGCGAAGTTAGAGATGCATTTTTATGGGCCCTATAGGGTGATTAAGCGGATTAGAGAGGTGACCTATGAGTTGGAGCTTTCGCCTGGAAGCAAGGTGCACAATATCTTTCATGTTTCATGCCTCGAGAAGGTATTGGGACAACATGTGACTGCAACCATAAAGCTACCCCCACTGGATGATGAGAGTCACTTGGTTCTTGAAACTGAGGGTATTTCGGATACCAGGGAAGGAAAATTGTCAAGTAGGACTATCAGAGAGTATTTGGTGTGATGGAGGAATTTACCAAATGAGGATGCCACATGGGAGGGGGAGCATATTTTGCAGCACCTCGCAACAGTTGCTTGGGGGCTATTATTTAAGTCTGCAAGTGTTGTTTAGCACATGATATTTTCATGCGAGAATCCCAACCTATCTTCGGTGGACTTCGAGTGCTAGCCCAAGGAGGGGATCTTGATTACATGGTGGAGTTGTTCCAGTGGTTTGTTCAGGCAATTCGTGGGATTATTGTGGAGGATTGGGCATAGTAAAGGGAATACACACTCCTTGGGAAAGTTGTTTGTGGAGCAACGTATTTGTGGGCTTTCCGGGAGTGCATTAGGCCAATTTTGCTAAAGATTTAGAGTGTTGGTGGGGCATATTTTCTCTGGAGTTTTTGTTGTAACCTTCTCCCCATCTCAGGAGTTGCATGGGCCTACGCAAAGTCTATTTATGGCTACATGTGGTAGTTGGGGTTGAATATTTGGAGAGTTGAAGGGAGTTGGGATTTGTGGGGGCATCTGAAGGAATTTTGCTAGCATTTATCATCATTTTTGCAAGGGTTGAGAGGTGATATTGTCAGGTGGGTCGAATTACCCAACAGTTGGAGGAGCACAAGGAAATTGGGGCAATTTCAAAAGGTTGGAATTAGACCCAACCCTTTTTGGGTCTTTCTGGGTTTATTAAGGAGAGGCCAAGATTAATTTGGCAGAATTTTTGGAGCAGTCTATGGGCCTCAAACAGAGACCCCGTTCCAACTAACAATGCATATTTCCAGGCAATGTAGAGCATAGAGGAAGAGTCATTCTTGAGCAATTAGGCAACTTGCTTTCTCACACATGGTTTGTCCAGCTTACCTTTGGCAACCCCAGGTGCACTTGTTCCTACCCATTGCATTCCTACCATTACATATAATAAAATGGCCCAGCTATTGAAATCCTGATTATCACATATTACAAATGCTACGACGTAGGCAATTTGAATGGCCACAATGGGTATGAGATAAAAAAAATTAACAGAGTTCGTCCTCCAGGTAATTTGGCAAATTGTTCATGAAGGTGCAATCTTGGTAGTTATGATGAGATCCAGGGTTGGAATTTAGATACTTCATTACTCTTTAAACAAATATATATTTTTTTAAGTTTTAGATCTTTATACTTTCCAAAACTTTATATTTAAAATTTTGTCTTTGAAAAATAAGGTTTTGATGACAAATAAACCCTTACCAATAAAATTTTGAATAAAACATTGCCTTTTAATAATACAATTATATGGATCAAAGAGATTTAGAACAGTCGGTGAAGGAGCGTGCTGTTAAGGCGCTCCGTAAGCAAAGGTCACCGGTTCTTCTAGTCTCCCCGATACCAAAAAATCAAGAACAGTTTCCACTGGTGCGGCTCAGGCAAGGTGCGATCCTCGGGTGACTTTGATGGCTTAGACGCCCCTGAGTCATGGCCTCTCAGCCACAAGGTAAGAGTGATTAAGGTGCGATCCCCGGGTGACTTTGATGACTTAGACGCCCCTGAGTCGTGGCCTCTCAGCCACATGGTAAGAGTGATTTTCAGGATTCACCCACTTGTCAACCAAAAAAAATAATACAATTATATGGAATTACCTTTCTTCATTTAAATTTTGTTTTGGAGTTTTATTACATAGTAAGATTTCCAAAATAGAAAATGTAAAATTGATTAAAACCCATTACGTTTAGAATTTTGTTTTGGAATTTTATTGCATAGTAAAATTTTAAAAATAAAAAATGTAAAATTGATTAAAATCCACTCGAGTTAACACTCTACATACATTTAACCAACAAAAAAGAATATACACAAAGCAAACTAAGCACATTTTTGAATGATTTAATGGCCTCCATCCAACCACTAAGGTATTAAGGCCTCGTTGAGACGGAGGAGACGTAAGCCCACATGGAGTGCAATGATTTTAGTGTAGCACAAATCGATGTAACAAACCTTGATTTTACAAAGCACGAAAAGTTTGGTATACACATGATTCTTCAATTGCACATCCCATCCATGATGCTCTGAGTGTGTAGTCACTTCCTTGCGCATTTTTTTAAAGAATATTTTTTTTCTCGGCAAAGCTAGCTAATCTTTTATATTATATACAGGTAAACTTTACATTCAAAAAGACAGGCTGCCCAGGGCCAACTGTGGCGCCTTGGGTAGCTGTGCTTGACTCAGAATTCGCCCTCGCAGGGGCAACACTTCCAGTTTATACCAAAACACATGACACAGAGATGTTCCCAGGTAGTAACAAAACGGCCCGCGCAGGGGCATCCAACAAAAAGACGCATAACAGACTTTGCCTGGCCTACTGCCCATACTATAGTAAACGTGAACATGAACAGGAACTGAAAGGAAATAAACATAGATATTTAGCATAATCCAGAAACCAGCCGAGACCCCTAACCTATACCAGACCTGAGAGAGAGAGATGCATGCCCGAGAGTGCCTCTGGGAATTAATCTTCAGGTTTTTCCTCAATAATTCTGCACCAGCCTTGGCCTTCTGGGACGCCTGCCCACATTGCCATAGGATCCTGCGCGGGGGCCGACAGCTCTTGCTCTTGAGGTCGGGTTGGGGCTTGCTGAAGCTCCTTCTCTGAATTACCCTCTGCATTTGATGGCTGCACCACTGGGCGTCTCTCCCTATTGCCCTCTGGAAGTACCTCAGCGGAGACCGGTTGCGGTCCTTCTTCATTCTCCTCAGGAACCTTTGTAAAAAGAACTGAGATGTGTGCGTTAATGCCCGCATTATCCCGCGAGCTTCCCAGGGTAAAAATGACTGAACCGAACGCTGGAAGCATGGGCGCTCCATCATTGGAGCTGCCGGCCTCCAAAAACTGACTGGCTGGAATTGGTGTGGCTCCCGCCCTCCTATAGCAATAGCAGCAGCAGCAGTGATGGTGGACATCCGCTGCAGGGGGTCGTGAAGACTCACCACGCCCAGTACCTCTTCTACACGGCATTCTTTCACGCAGTCGCACCATGGATTCAACGACGCCCTCAGCTTGTTCCAGAGCAGTGCTTGAGGGCCTGCTGTTACTGCGTTCACTCCCAATTGAGTGCTGTCCCCAAATTGACTCGAGGCAGAGCTCAACTGTACACAAACAAAGCCCAGGATAAACAAGCAGGGAGCAAACCTCGTCCGAATGAATGTCGTCGCTCTCAGCATCAAAGGCGCAATACTTTCCCTCAGAGATCTGAGTAGCTTGCTCGGCACTCTGAGCCCATAACAACAACATTCCATCCCTCTTAAACCGGCTAACATTCCCTTGGATTTTGCCCGCATTGAATGCTCTCTGCAGGCTCGCCATCGTTCCCAGCGTCCTCATTAAGGACTTCACTATGCTTCTCCCGTCTTAACATCTCGGCGGCGAGGGGCATTAAAGTCCTTTGTCCATCACGTGGCGACACATGCTGGGCATGTGGCTCCCCATATCCTGGCTCGATGACACCCGCATCCGGGGATTTTTTTAAAGAATATTACAAAGTTGGAGATTTGGAAATATATCAATCAATTTCACTGACAATCTCCATTGATACATTAGTTGAAGATTATAAATTCTCCAATGTAAAGTGTCAAATCAATTTAGATCATACATTTTAGTAGATGAGAAAGGCACAAGGACATGCAACATTGCCTTACTCCATACTCCATCAATAAATGGATGGATATGACACCATGACTGGCCCAAGTCCAAATAAAACACAATTTGATATACATTATTAAAAACTTTTTCGAAAAATAATAACCCATAAAAAATACTTTTGGTAAATTTCAGAACAAATCAAGAAACACTGTTATATGGAATTTTTAAACCTTAAATATTACCAAAATACATTGTGACAAACATTTTATCAACACCGTTATATAGAATTTTTAAACATCAAATATTACCAAAATACATTGTTACAGACATTTTACCAATCAAATTCCAACCGTGATGGGATTTACAATTAAAAATGTAACATTTAAAAACATTTATTATTATTATTAAACATAACTATTTAAAATGAAACTTCAAATTGGATGGAGAAAAAAAAATCGTTTTGACACGGTTCTTACAAACGTTTTCATTAGGAAAAAATCTTATTATGGCCTTTTTTTTATTAACATTCAATTTTTTTTTTTTATAAATCATGCTTTCCAAAAAGTTATATATATATATATATATATATATATATATATATATATATATATATATTTATTTATTTATATTTTATTTTTATCTTTTTGATTATAGTGTGGGAAAACTTATCATAATTCAATTGTCAAATCAGCAGTGGAAAACTTATCATAACTCAGTTGTCAAACCAGCGGTGAAGATAACCATTTTGTCTTCTGGCTACTATCCGCTCATACACGTTGACTCATCACTGTTATTCAAGGAAAACCACGCCACTAATGCAGGCTGACTTGTCATCGTTATTCAAAGAAAACCAAGCGAAGTGGGATAACCTGCTCATGGTTTGTAATGGGCAAACTTTCGCTCTTGCCAGATGCCTTTGGGTCTTGGGTCGTTAACCTTTGTTCCTTATGCCCGGGCAAGACGAGCTCTTAGCCAAACAAAAGCACTTTTCCGACATACATCAGGGCCTAAAAAAAAACTTTATGATTTAAAAATATTTTTATATCGTCATTCCAATTTTTTATATATATCAAAAAATGTTTTATAAAATAGATATGAAAGGTATTACAAATTATTAACGATTAATTATTAATGCAGCGATATAAATCAAATGATTGTTAAATATTCATAAAAAATAAAATATTTATCTTATAATATACTTTACATTATTAAAATTGAAAACTAATAAAAAATATTTTCATTTGGAAATATTTTTAAATCATTAATTGAAAAAAATTAATATAGGCATAAACATATATACATTTGAAAAAAAACATGTAATAAGATTCTTAACTATGAAGATTCACACCCATTTTATTATGGAGATTTATGGAGATTTTTAAATATAACATTATTTTTAATTACTCAATTTAATGAAAAACGTTAAAAATGCATAACTACTTTTAAGATAAATCTCGACCTTGAGATATATATATATATATAACAAGATTTTTAATCAAGGAGATTCACCCCACTTTACTATAGAGATTCTTAACAGCTTTGTTACAATACCTTGGGCCAATATCATGGCTTATCTACATCACATCTCCAAAAACCTTCCATAGTCAACATATTTTTAGATTGCCATGGGGGTAGCCAAATTGGCAATGGCCTATTATGAAAACCATGAGATTCAAGATTCAAATCCCCATGGTTCAAGCCAACAAAAATATATTGCATTAATTTTATTTTATAACATTTTTTTTAATTAAATTGAAAATAAAAAAGGGCATAACTAACTGCCTTTTGGAGACACAACTCTCGAGATTAGTGTCTCCTATAGGTTGATGCCTACAATATTGTAGCATAGGGGATTGGTGTCCCTTGTAAGCTCGTGCCTAAAAATCTTGCGCATAGGGGATTGGTGTCTCCCGTAGGCTTGTGCCTACAAATCTTGCAGTAGAGGGGATTGGTATCTCATATAGGTTGGTGTCTACAAATTTTGCATATGTAGGTTGGTGCCTACAAAGGTTTGTTATAAATAATTTTTTATTTATATCTTGTGTTCCACATGTGAGACTTTTTTGTTATGATTCATCGTTGTTTAAATAAGTAAGAAATCGTCTTATACTAACTCACCCCTACATTGTCTCAATATGAATGTGAGATCAACAAGTGGCATCAAAGTAGGTTTCTTTGGAAGCGTACCAACCATTGAAAGGGATATCTCAAAGGGAGCATAGCCACTCATGAAGGTTATTTCACAATAGATATTCATTATTCAATAAAACAAATTATTGTTTGGAGGGTAAGGATGAGGACTTGCCTAATGTCTCTTTGTTTTGACATTTGGAAATATGTAGTGGATAGTTATAAAGTGCCAACAACTTCTCCATCTTGGCAAGATGGTAAGAAGATTCTTGTAAATAATGTAAAAAGCCACGACGCCATCTTGTGTGTCCTATTAGAATATGAATTTGTCAAAATAATGCATTATGAATTTACAAAAGACATTTGGGACAAACTTTAAAATAACTACGAAGGAGAAGACGAGGTGAAGAGGGAAAATCTTCAAACCCATAGAAGAGAGTTTGAGAGCTTGAAGATGAATTATGAAGAAGATATTGCAACCTATTTCCTTTGTGTGGATGAGATTGTAAATACTATCAAAGAACTTGGTGAAGAAGTTAAGGATCCAATGATTATACAAAAAATTTTGAGATCTCCCACCTTAATATTTGATGCAAAGGTCTAAGTTGTTGTAGAAATGAAGGACCTAGAAAATATAAAGACAAATGAGCTACATGGGGTTCACAATGCATTTGAAATAAGGATAGAAAAAAAGGAACTCAAATCTAAAGGAAGTAGTGTTATGTGGAAAATTCTCTTCTGCAAGCACTCCCTAGATCTAGTAGCAAGATATAGAAACAAGAAGGGAAAAAAGATCTATGTTTTCCTTAGAGAAATTAGAATATGGAAGAAAGACCTACCTGGAATCTGTAGTAAGTCCTCCTCTTCTCCTTGCTTGTAAGCTCCAACTCTAGCTCCAAGTGTTATAAATGGAACCTGCAAAATGACTAAAACAAGCAAGAGAACTACAATATCCACATAACATAAACTAATGTCTCTAATTAATGAGTCAAAAGGCATTGAAATACATAAGCATCAACATGATACAAGTATAGGAAAACAAAGTGCTTTTTGTATTAATAAATGAAGGAGAGAGTTACAACCATTTATAGATGCTTGACTTTGTAGATGTCTCCCCAATTGTCTTGTCCTTCCTTGCCACAAAGCAAACCTTCAACTTCAACCCTAATGCATCAATGGATGATGATTCCTTAAGCTCAAAGTAGCAACATGAGGGCACTAGTAATCTCCAAAATCCAAACCAGATGTAACAACCCCTGGTTGATTTCCTATGTAAATAAATAAAAATAATAACCATGGTCACAGGACACGTATTCCAAGTTGAATGTTGGCCAAAACATAATGATGGGGATCACTGGTGATTAATAAATGACTATGGAAATTGGCAAAGGCAAAGTGGCATTTATTTATGAAAAATAATGGAAAATAGGAGAAAAGGAAGGTGAAAGGTCACAAAATTGCATGAGGAGGAAAATGAAGCAAAAATAAAGGAAAATGAAGAAAATAGAAGCCTCAATGATAAAAAGGCTTATGAGGATCAGTTCACAACTTTTGTGAGTTCAACCTTTTGTCAATTTAATCTTTGGCACTCTCATTTTGTTCTCTCTCTCTCACACCCTTGCACACTTAGAGAAATCTTGGAGCATTGTTGGAGCATGCTTGGAGCACTCAAGTTTTTATTAGATTTAGACAAAGAAGACAAAGGAAAGTGGGAAAGCATAAGGGAACAGAGAGATCAACAATTATAAGGGGATTTCTTTGCAGGTATCAAGTTGCATGTATGTTTTCCTTTCTAGTTTTTGCATGCATGGTATATGCATGTGGTTATTTCGTTATGATCTATCATTGACTTGGAGGATTGTCTGGATTGATAGTGGTTTTGCCTAGCCTTGTCATTTCCTGGATAGACATGGTGTTGTGTGATCCAGGTGGATGTTGGTGGCCACCCACCTATCCCAATTGGACCCCCACAATTGTCTCTTTCAGTTTTTCAGTTTCCTTAATTGTAGCAAAATTTACTATTTTTGGCAGTTTTTCGAGTCCTAAACTTCTAGAGCCGTTTTGAGGCCCTAAACGCCGTTTTTTTTTGGGAAATCGGGAGCAACATGGGTTACAAACTATTGTTTCTCACTCAAAAGTTGTAGTCATCGGATAGATCTGTCTAGCGAGGTATTGTGCATGTCAAATGGAGATCGTATGCCAAAGTTACGACCCCGGGAAGTTGATGTACCAATTTACCCAAACAGGGCCCATAGTTTGGTGCTTCATCTCCTAGGGTTAGGTTTTCAGATGTTTAAGGTTTTCCATTGTTTCTCAACAATAAATAGGCCTTTGAGCCTCATTATAACACAATTCAAAGGCATGTAGCCACCACATCTCTTCTCAATGATAAGCTACCATCGCCTTAACTGGTTTATTTCAATTTTTGTTTGTAAGCATATTTCAGTATTTTACATTAATGAAATGAAGTATTATTTCTTATGCATCTCTGTATTTATGGTTATATCTATAATTTGTTGCGTTCCTGCATAAATCTGGATTAGTGTTATCAGAGCTTTGTTTTTCTTTGCATGTCCTCAACGAGGTCGGGATATAAGGAGTTAGGGCTTGAATTGGTCAAACCTTTGCAAGACCAGCCTCGCAAATCCCGACGGCCTCCCATGGCGAATGAAAAGAAAGACGAGGGGGTAGGAGATCCTATCAAAATCTTGCTCAAAGAATCCCTCGAGTGACAAAGGAACGTGATGATGGAAAACTTTGCCCAAATCCTTCAACGGCTACCCAAGGGCAATGCATCTACTTCCAGCAACTACTTTGGAAACGCCACACCCTTTAAGGTACAAGTTAACTTTGAAATCCCCATATTTGAGGGTCAGATAGATGCAAATGTCGTAGATAAATGGTTAAATCTGCTAGAAGGGTATTTTTTTGTTCATGATTTTTCCAGTCGGGAAAAGATTACTTTTGCTCTTCTCAAAGCAGCCCCCCACGTCAAGGATTGGTGTAAGCCTACTATGAGGAGAAGGATGAAAGTACGAACTCACTGTTTTCAGCCGCACCCACTTGGAATTTGTTCTGGGATGCAATTAGGGAACAATACTACCCGGTTAAAAGCTATGAGGATAAATACATAAAGTGGACCACGTTGTAGCAGGGAAGGGACCAAGATGTGTCAGAGTTCACAAATATTTTTCATACCCTTCGCACAAAGTTGGGTATCAAGGATTTTGAGTTGCATTTGGTACTCAAATACCATGACTGCCTACACAGGTACATCCAGGATGAGTTGGAGTTCCTGGACATATCCTCGCTTGGCATAGCATACCGATACGCTGTCAAGATCGAGCAGAAGTTTAAACAAAATAAGCGAGACTTTGGATCTGCGAATCCAAAGAATAAAGGAAAAAGCCAAGGTGGGGTGACCCAAGACAACCCTTCGAAGCCGCAAGAAAAGAACAACACCACGAAGCCAAAGAAGGGCATAGGAAAGTGGTGTGAGTTCCATAAGAGTCCCACTCATAACAGAAGTGAGTGTCAGACCAAGCAGTTGTTGGTGGCCGAGTTGAAGGCTTCAAAATCAGATGCATGTTCCAACCATGAGTTAGAACCCAACAAGGGGAATGACAAAGGGAAGAAAACCATTGATGTGGAGCCCAGAGCCACTGTTGTCACTGCCAAGGTCCAGAAGAATGAACCCGAAGATCCAGAGGAGGGGGAGTGTCTTTTCCACTCACAATTGTGGGTGAAGGGTTTGCCGCTGCAATTCATTGTCGACAATGGCAGCCAAAAGAACCTCATTTCAGTAGAGGTCGTGAAGCGACTGGTGTTGAGTTGCGTTATTCTTTCCACGACTAGCCCACATAGTGAATCAAAGGGTTAGAGGGGGGGGTGGAGCCCCACCTTCGTTGTGCCAATTGCGCAGCAGGTGGGTGGCAGCCCCCCTTGTCTAGGTCAGCGCTCTGGGATTTTTTTTTTTGGACCCTATATTAGGTTGGGTGGACCTACCTATGGTTTTGTGCATGATTTTCGCACATGGTTTTGGACGCAATGGTTTTCGGTCCATGGTATTGGATGCTTATGCATGTATAAATATGTATTGTAACATTGAAAGGAACATAATGAAAAATCAAGCTGGTAGTCTCGGTTTTGGGATCCAGGGGAAAATCTCTGTGTATATGTGTCTTGTGTTATGCTCTCGCATTGTTTATTTTTTGTGTTTTAGAATTCATATGCAGGTAATTTCTGTACAGGGTTAAAACCTACATTTGGTATCAGAGCTGTTTTGGCTTCAAGGGGACGCCTTTGTTGCTGAGGGGTTTTGCTTGGGCCTGTGGTAGACCCCGTTCAGTGGGAGATTTGTAGGATCGATTTTGGTGGTGAAAGAAGATGGCGAGCAGTGGAAAGATAGAGATTGATAAATTTAATGGTTAGAGTTTTGAGTTGTTGAAACTCGAGATGGAGGATCTCTTGGTGGACCCGAAGACCGCAATCCACTGATCTTTATCCACCAAGAGATCCTCAGATTCAGTATTGTTGAATGTATCAGGGGAAGCTACGGTGAAGGCTTTATGAGACAAGTTAGGGACTTTGTACCAATCTAAGTCTTTGGTGAATAAACTGTTCCTACGGAAAAAGTTGTATAACCTAAGGATGAAAGATGGAGACTCGGTGATAGAGCATCTGAATTCGTTTAATACTGTGGTAAGTCAGTGATCGTCTGTTGATATTAAAATTTCAGATGAAGATAAGTGCATCAGTTTGTTTTGTTCTCTATCAGATTTGTGGGATAGTCTGGTTATTGCAATAGGTAGCAATGCAACTACCTTGCAGTTTGATGAACTAGTCTCATCCTTGCTGATGGAGGAAATGAGACAGAAAAACATGGAGAGCTAAAATGGTGATGCCTTGTTTGTACGAGGATGGTCCCATAATAGAAACAAAAATAAGTCATAGAGTGGGAGATCTAAATCTATAGGGAGATCTAAATCTCCAAGAAAACCTGTAAAGGTGGTGTGCTGGAAATGCGGAAAGGAAGGGCACTACAAAAGGGACTGTAATCTAAAGCTCCTGATAAAGGAAAGGGATCTGAGGATGCTCCTTCTGCAGAGGCGAAAACCACCTTAGATGAAGGTGGGGATGTGTACTTGGCTTTTTCAAGTACACATGTAGATCATGAGGCATGGTTGATTGAATCAGGTGCATCCTTTCACTTCACTCCCCATAGAGAGTGGTTCTCTGAGTATAAGAAATACGATGGTGGTGACGTCTTCTTATGGGATGAGAGGAAGGCTAGACTCGTTGGTCGCGGAAAAGTAAAGTTGAAGTTGCAAGGTGGAAGGGTTAGAACACTTCTGGGTATATTCCTGCATTGGCCATAAATCTGATTTCTGTAAGCAAGCTAGATGATGCAGGTGTAAAAATAGTGTTTGAGAAGGATACCTGCAAGATGGTTCGGGGAGCACTGGTATTGATGCGGGGAGTTTGGATTGGAACTCTGTACAAGCTGCAAGGTAGCACTGTTGTTGATGGGTGCAATAGTTTTGTGGTTCCTGAAAGTGGAGCAGAAAATCTAGTGGTATCTGGAGAGAAAACCGTGTTGTGGCATCAAAGGCTTGGACATATTGGAGAGAAGGGCCTTCAAATACTTCATGGTAAAGGTATGGTAGAAGGTATGAGTAATAGCTCTCTGGATTTTGATTTCTGTGAAAATTGTGTATATGGGAAGCAAAATCGGGTGAGTTTCCACTCTGGTGGTAAGAGGGCGAAACAGATATTAGAGCTTATGCACAGTGATGTGTTCGGACCTGTGAAGGTTCCATCATTGAGTAAGTTTGTGTACTATGTATCATTTATAGATGACTTCTCAAGGAATACATGGATATATTTCCTTAAGAAGAAATCTAAAGTCTTTGATAGGTTTAAAGAATTTAAGTCTCTGGTGGAAAACCAGACAGATAAGAAGATAAAGGTGCGGAGGACAAATAACGGTGGAGAGTTTTGTAGAAAGGAATTTGAAGAATTCTCTAAGAAGTGTGGTATACCACGGCAGAAGACTACTCCATATACACCTCAGCAAAATGGAGTTGCAGAAAGAATAAACAAGATGTTGATGGAAAGGGTAAGAAGCATGCTCAGTGGTGGTGGGTTAGGACAGGAATTCTGGGCAGAGGCGGTGGAGACAACATGTTACCTGGTCAACAGATCACATTCATCAATGTTGGAGGATAAAACTCCACAAGAGGTATGGATTGGTAAGAAACCCTCTCTTTCATATATGAGGGTATTTGGATGTGGTGCATATGTACATGTTCCAAAGAAGAAATGAACCAAGTTGGATAGTAAATATGAAAATTGCATCTTTATTGGGTAAAATGATGGTTTAAAGGGTTATAAGCTTTGGAACCTAGTAACAAGTAAGGTTGTGTATAGTTGAGATGTGGTGTTCAGAGAGGTAAAAGATGTTATTAAACATGAAGTCCAACCAAAAGAACTTGAGAAGATAGAGTTTTAGCTAAAGGAGGAAGAATCAGACTCTACAACAAAGGAGGAATCAGAAGATGAAGAGCCACAAACTCCGGGTGTGAGAAGATCAGTTCGAGAAAGAAGGTGGCCAGAAAGGTATAGTCCATCTGCGTTCTGTTCAAATTTTGCTTTATCTATTACTGATGATGATCCCAAAACTGTGAAGGAAGCAGTAGATTCAGAGGATGGAAAACTTTGAAAAGAGGCCATGGTTGATGAAATGGCATCTTTGCACAAAAATGAGGCTTGGGATCTGGTGGAGTTGCCGGCTGGAAGGAAACCCATTGGTAGCAAATGGGTGTTCAAGAAGAAGATAAATGCATAAGGAAAGGTGGATAAATACAAATCTCGGTTGGTAGCAAAAGGTTATTCCCAAGTGCTGGGAATTGATTTTGGTGATATTTTTCTCCTGTTGCCAATATAGCTTCTATTGGATTACTTTTATCTGTTGCTATTGTTGTTGCTTTTGATTTCGAGGTAGAACAGATGGATGTGAAGACAACATTTCTTCACGGGCATCTGGAAGAAGATATCTACATGAAGCAACCTGAAGGCTTTGCAGTGAAGGGTAAGAAAGAATTGTTATGCAAGTTAAAGAAGTCTCTGTATGGGTTAAAATAGTCACCAAGGATGTGGTATCAGAAATTTGATACATTTATACGGGGACTTGGCTTCACCAGAAGTAAAGCAGATCACTGTGTGTATTTTAAATTAATTGGTGACCATGTTATTTATCTGGTCTTGTATGTGGATGATATGTTGATGGTTGGAAATGACAAAGAAATTATCCAGGATTTGAAGACCCAATTGTCCTCCAAATTCGACATGAAAAATCTTGGTGCTGCAAACTATATTTTGGGCATGGAAATTAAAAGAGATCGGGCAAAGAGGAAGCACTGGTTAAACCATAAGAAGTATGTCGAGACAATATTGTAGAGGTTTAATATGCAAGATAGTAAATCGGTGAAGGTTCCTATTCCTGTAGGTGTAAAGTTATCCACTGAACAGTGTCCCAAGACACAAGAAGAGGAAGAGGATATGTCCCGTGTTCCATATGCAAGTGAAGTTGGTAGCTTGATGTATGTGATGGTCTGTACTAGACCAGACATTGCACATGCAGTGGGAGTATTGAACAGGTTTATGTCAAAACCAGGGAAGGAGCATTGGACAATAGTGAAGCGGGTTTTCAGGTATTTGCGTGGCACTAGTGCTTATGGTTTGTGCTACCAAGGAAGACCAGGATTGCACAGAGTTTTGGGTATTCATGGCTTTGTTGATGCGGACTGGGTTGGAGATATGGATCATAGAAGATCTACAAGTTGGTATGTGTTTAACCTATTTGTAGGTGCAGTCAGTTGGATGAGTAAGAAACAATTTGTAGTGGCACTATCAACTATAGAGGCAAAATACATGGCAACCACCCATGCAAGAAAGGAAGCAGTTTGGTTGTAGAGATTGTGTTCAAGTATGGGGTTAGTACAGGGAGCTATAAGGATAGATTGTCACAGCCAAAGTGCAATTTTCTTGGCAAATAACCCTGCTTACCATTCAAAGACAAAGCACATTGATGTTCAGTATCCCTTTGTGAGGGATATGATAGAAGAAAAAAAGGTGTTGTTGGTAAAGGTCGACACTTTGAAGAATATTGCAGATGCATTGACAAAATCTGTGAGCTCTGAGAAGTTCTGTTGGTGTAGAGAAACAATGGGCTTTGCAGTGTTGGATAAATGACTAAGCTCTCTTGTGGCCCCTTGTGGAAAGAAAACAACAAGTGGGAGAATGTTGGGTTGTGTTGTTCTTTCCACGACTAGCTAACGTAGTGAATCGGGGGGGATTTGAGGGGGGTAGGTAGCCCCTTTCTATGGGGTTCGGGGCAACGTCTCGGGAATTTTTTTTTTGGACCCTATCTTAGGTTGGGCGGACCTACTTATGGTTTTGTGCATGATTTTCACACATGGTTTTGGACGCGATGGTTTTCGGTCCATGGTATTGGATGCTTCGACATGTATAAATATGTATTGTAACATTGAAAGGAACATAATGAAAAATCAAGCTGGTAGTCCCGGTTTGGGATCCAGGGGAAAGTCTCTATGTGTATGTGTTTTATGTGTTATGCTCTCGCATTGTTTATTTTCTGTGTTTTAGAATTCGTATACAGGTAATTTTTGTACAGGGTTAAAATGTACAACTGGGACTACCAACCATACCACACCTGCAACCGTACAACATCGGGTGGCTTCACCAAGGACGAGATCTCCGAGTCCGCCAGCAGTGCCACCTTCCCTACTATTATAGACATATTTGGGCACTGCAACCCCAATCATACATGTCCATAAACCAAGGGCTTCTAAGTCCCTAAAAGTGTTGTTTCATACCCTAAAGGAGAAATGTCAGCTGATTACATCATCTCCCGTAAGTTTTCCATGAAAAACCACTCAGAACTGGTCAAAGCAGGACCATACAGACTGCCCAGTGCAAAGGGTGCGATGCATCTCACCTGCCACATGCAAAAAGTGCGATGCATACTAGAAAGCCCTTCTGTAGGGTGCGATGAGTGAGAGCAGACAAATGGCACAAGTAGTTTGCTAGGTGGAGACCCTGAGAATCTTCTAGAAGCTGCTCATTTGACACTTGCCTCCCTGAATTCGCCCAAGGATGAGTAAGAGATCATGAAATATCCAAGTGGAACCAAGAACTATAAGAGAGATGACACTAATCAAAATCCCAGAAGCTGACTCACCCCCTGCAAATATCTATAAATTGATCCCTCATCCCAGAGATCCAGAGGTTGGAATTTGGTAATATGCAAAGAGGTGTTGCTGGTTTCTCTTGGAAGACATTGTTGGGTGATCTTGCTTTGTGTGAGGTGAAGAGGGCTTTCAAGCTGGGAGGATGGCGTTGGGTCAGACCAAGTGGTTGTAATCCTCTCTTCTACTACTTTTACTAATAAAGCTATTTGAGTTTTCCTCCATATTCTTGTGTATCTCTAAATATTGTGTTGATATATGCATTTGTATGGTCAATAGATATCTGATCCTATATTGTTTACAGTGAAAGATATCTATGCTTTGATGGTATTATGCTGCTGTGAATCTACAGGTGCTCTTTGAAGTGGGACAAGTAAGGAAGCAGTGGCGAGATTCTGTCAAAGGGGGAAGGAAACAAGCAAGGAACCAAGTGGAAGACTAAGGTTGGTATTCTCTGCTTCTTTCTCATCTCTCTCTCGTAAAGGAAAAATAAGTGACTTTAATCTGTTTGTTTCTAAGATAGCTACCCATCTTAGTGGGACTAGCAGCTCTGAATAGACACTAGATTTCCCAATAACACCTACAACATCAAGCCCTTCACAGATGAGGTATTGTGTGATGTTGCACCATTTGATGTTTGTGATGTATCATTATGCCAACCATACTTGTGGAAGTGACATGTTCTGTATGATTCAAGGCCTCACGCTGTTATTATTTCTTTGTGTAATACATTATACAGGATACCAGAGGTAGCCCCACCTACCGCCACTTCTTTGATCTCTGCTAAGAAAGGCAGTAAGATCATCTCCCAGACTAGGAAGTTTATTTTCTATCTGGTTCGCCCTGAAAGCAAGGGGAATATCGTAGCCACATCCATGGCCCCCAGGAAGGGTTCCACCACGCAGCAGAAGCAGGTGGATACGGTCATGAAAGAAGACAGGAACATCTTCTCCTCACCCACAGGGGTACCATTGAACTGTCAGGTCAAGCATTCATTCGATCTGACTCCCAGAGCACCTCTACCCAACGAGCTAATATATTTCTGCTCCATTGTGGAAAATGCCAAGTACAAGCAACGACATGATCAACATTGGGGGCCACACAAGTTTCAGGTGGGCAATAAAGTCTGATTGCACTTGTATAAAGAACGCCTTACAAGAGCCCATCAGAAGCTCAGGCCACTTCGATGTGGTCCTTACACCATTACCAAGGCTGTGGGAAACAATGATTTGGCACACAACATTCCCCCATTCCTTGGCTTGCACCGAGTGTTCAATGTGGATCACCCTCGACCATGCTTCCCAACTCACCAGGGACCAAGTTCAGCAGAAGTTTTCCCATCTCATGGAGGCACCCAATGCAATGGGGACCATTGCTTCCTAAGGGGGGAGGAATGATCCAGGTGGATGTTGGTGGCCACCCACCTATCCCACTTGGACCCCCACAACTGTCTCTTTTAGTTTTTCAGTTTCCTTAATTGTAGCACAATTTACTATTTTTGGCAGTTTTTTCGGGTCCTGAACTTCCGGAGCCGTTTTGAGGCTCTAAACGACGTTTTTTGGGGAAAAATCATAGTAGCATGGGCCATATATGATTGTTTCTCACTCAAAATTTGTAGTCCCTGGATATATCTTTCTAACGTGGGATTTTACACATCAAACAAAGATCGTATGCCGAAGTTACAACCTCGGGAAGTTGATGTACCAACTTATCCAAATGGGGCCCATAGTTTGGCGCTTCATCTCCTAGGGTTAGGTTTTTGGATGTTTAAGGTTTTCGATTGTTTCTCAACAATAAATAGGCCTTTGAGCCTCATTGTAACACAATTCAGAGGCATGTAGCCACCACACTCTTCTCAGAGATAAGCTACCATTGCCCTAGCTGGTTTATTTTCATTTCTGTTTGTAAGCATATTTCAATATTTTACATTAATGAAATAGAGTATTATTTCTGCTGCATCTATGTATTTATGGTTATATCTGTAATTTGTTGCGTTCCTGCATAAATCCAGATCATTGTGGGTTTTCCACTTGTTGTTTTTGATTGGTGCTCAGGTTCCTTATGGCTGTGGGTTGAGTTACTAATTCCTGGAGTTGTTGGTTGAAACAAACACTCTGGAGCCTTGGAAAAACTTGGGTTGAGTTACTAGTCCTAGATCCTTGGTTGGACAAATGCTCTGGAGCCCTGGAAGGATGTGGGTTGAGTTATTAGTTCTTGGAGCCGTGATTGGGAAAAATGCTATGGAGTGCTGGACAACTTGGGTGGAGATTGATTTGGTCTTCGTTGGTGATGTCCGACTGTAAGGTGGAATCACTAGTTGAGGGTTGAGGTGGTTTGACCTCTGGAAGCCCTAGTTTGGTTTTGTTTGGTTTATTCCATGAGATCCCACTTTCACGCTTAGAATATGGCGCGGGGGTGATTGGCTAAAAGAGAGATTTGGTTCATCCCAATCTATGGTCATGTGGTACGTGGAAGTCCCTGACTTGGTTGAATTTTGCATATGTTAATGGGAGCTCTTTTCATCTTGTCTTTCCATAAGTAATTGTACTTGTTATTATGTGGCTTTGATGGTTGTTTTATCATGGTGTATATGTTGTTCATTTGTTTGTTATATACTCGTTATATGATGTATTTTGGTTATGGCTCTTGATGTGTTTTGATTTGTCGAATGAATGGTTAATGAATACATGAGCTAATAGATGTTATTGCAACTATTATGAGATGACAATATGTTAGAAAATTGGAAAGGCAGAAAGATTTTCTCTTGTTTGATAATTACTTGTGATTTTTTTAAGTTCTTATTGTCTTTCTTATGTTCTTTTATTTTAGTTCATCAAGAAATTGCCAAAACCAAAACACAAATATGAAAAACACCAGTTGTAGGCACTCAGCCAGGGCTAAAACCCCTATATAGGGGAAAACCCAGTAAAAAAAATCTTCCTTCAATAATTAAAATTGAGACAAACCAAGACCGTAGACCAATTGACCTTCCTCCTCCACCAAGGCAGCCTTCCAAAATGATTCAATAACCTTCAATAGTCTATTCCTGTCAAACAAATTCAACCCAACAACAATCTATAATTTCAACTTCCCAACCACAAAATTTTGACCCCCAACAACAGAATTTTGGCCTAGCAACAAAACAAAAATTTCGACCCTTCCAGCAGAGTAGTATCTTCACATGCGTGTGTGTGTGTGAGAGACAATTTTGACTTCTTATGCTTGAGATAGACCCCCTTCTCTTTCGCTAGCCCCCTTTTTACCTTCTTCCTTGAATTTCACACTTTTTACTGCCCCAACAATTTCATATCAAACTTGGTGAGTGAGTGTTGCAAATGAGGTCAAGTTTTTGCCTTGATATAATAGTTTTTCCCCTCAGTTTATGCCGACTTGTCTAGTTAGAGGCTGACATGGTGGAGGAGACCTAGAATACCTAATTTACATGAACATAAATTTCTTTCTTGACAAATATATCCCAAGCAGGGTTCTTTACTTTGTGACATGGACAAGGATACTTGACATAAACCCTATAAGTCTTCAATGGAGACTTTTACCTAAAAACAATTGACCCAAGCATGAAACCCATACTTTAATATGTCAGTTTATTTAATAATAAAATTTATTTTTCTTTCTTTTGATAAATAAATTACATCATGACTCAAATACAATTATGAAGTCCGACACTAGTGACATTCTTCAACGATGCCTCTTAACTAGGGAGGTATTCATAATTACAAATATATATAGGTACATGGAAGATCTCCAAAATGAACTACGAAGATTTAAAGCACAAACAATGTTGCAGACTAGATACCTGACTAGGGTAATCTATCCTGGTTGGAGGAAGATGGACTCAAGCTTTCAGGCACTCTAGGTACCATCAGGCTTACTTGCTAACCATCAACCCATGGATTTGGGTGCATATCCAGGTTCGAAGCTCCATGACCAATGCCACCCTCCCTCTTTAGGATCTAGACATCAACACATAAGCCAGCCTGATGTCCTCCCAAGAATCCTCTATTAGATGCTTCATCTCTGCCTAATAAACTAGGTATATCCATTTGTCCAAGCATGATTCCCAAGTGTTCATCCCTCTTTATGGATATATTTACCTGTTCAAACACAAACCCCAATCAACAATAAACTTTCAAATATACATATACAAGTAAACACAAATCTTCGGGGTTTTCAATGATCTTGATGCCACTTAATTATTCATATTCAAATATTCGGAAGCTTTTCTTCTTTCATTTCTTCAGCAACACCAAGACATCCTCAATACATTGCATATCTATTCATTCTTTGATTTCTTCTACAAGGTATCCATCATGACTCATAATATGCCCTCCCTCTCAATTAGGGAGATGTACTATTTTCTTCTAACCCTGCTCCCTCTTAACTTAGGGATATCAACAATTTCTTCTTCTATAACATCGGAGAAGCTTCAACATTTGATGACTTTCATCAAGGTCATCTTGATCATCATCATCCTTATAGCTTCCTTCATCATGCTCCTCATTATTTTTTAATTAAGAATATCTCCAACATCTTGAAGATTATGTACCTACAAAACTTTAATAGCAAGTACAACCAAATACATATAGAAGCACGAGGTTAACTATGTCAAATTCTTGTAATGGAAGCATCAAAGAATTTATACTTTAGACATCAAATACCTAAACCTAGTTAGGTTTATAATTGATAAGAGACACATCTATTTGCATACTATACTTCAACTTCTTACTAGAGTTTTGTGACAAACCCTAGATTCCATTTCGAGACACAATACCTTAGATAGCAAATCAAATAATAATCCAATCACAATACTATACATCTAAGGTTTCAATAATATATTCTATGATAGACTCTACTAGGGTTTGTTCCAAACATATCAACAATGATTCAAGTCCTAGAAAATCAATTTCTACTAGGGTTTTGTTACAAACCCTAAAATTCACAAAACAAAACATGAGTATCAATAAGAATACTTGCATATACATAAATAGGATGTCAGAATCATGCACTAACATATCACAACAAAATCTAGTAGTTAAACCCAAGACACAAACATTATTACATTAAAGTTAGATATACAATCATTTTGACTAGGCTAGGATTTTGATCCGACGAGTACACACCTAAGGTTTCATTCCTAGGATCTTATTATAGACATTACAAGGTTTTTCTCATTAACCCTAATTCACTAAACCCTAAATATCTAGGTTTTTAATACATATCTTAGACATTAACAATAAATCCTAAAGAGCTAGGGTTTCTATCATAACAATACCAAAACCTAAACATCAAAATAATAGAAATTCTAGATTTCATAAACAACCCTAAGTAGACTAGGGTTTCATAATCAATATTGACATACCCTTAGCAACAATAGGCTAGGGTTTTATAGTGAACCCTAAAGGTTAGGGTTACACAAGAATTATCAAATAATATTATGAGAGTAGATTCAATCTAATGATTAATTATCCTAACAAGAATCTTTGTGATTTAAAACCCTAGACATAACGATGTCAGTAATGAAAAAAAAATCAAAAGAAGAATGATCATACCTTTTATATGAAGAGAACTGTATAACAAAGCTTATAGTCTAAGGCATACCTTTGATTTGTTTCTTAACAAACCTTGTAGGACATAAAATCTTGATAGTATTCAGTAGAACTTCTTCCATGCTTCAAGTCTATCCTTTAAATTCTCCTCCATAACCCTTGAGAAATCAACAAGCTTTCCTAACCAAGGAAAATATAAAGAGAAAGGTTAATAACATACATTACAAACACGTCTTGATTTGAGGAGGAAACCAAACATGAAAGGATAAAACAAAGAATATGATACTTATCTTTTGGTAAAACGGTGGAGGTTCCCTCTTAAACCAATTATTTTGAGGGATACCTACAACCTTATCAAAATAATTTAAAAATGTTCTAACAAGACATGTTAGACCTATAAACTCTAGAAATCAAAGCATAAAGGAAAAAAATTCTAAACTAAAGATATAAGGATATGTGAGGGATATAACTCCCTAAGAGTCTTTGGAAAATAGATATTTGATTTCAGATTCTTCAATCTTGTTTCTCCTAGGTGGAGCTTCATCAACAACATTCGATGTTCTCTTTCTCTCTTCTTGTTCCTTGGATCCTCAGGATAATGACTTTTGTAATGACCCATCTTGTGACAATTGTAACATTCAATCTTGGATAGGTAAACCTTCTTCTTTGGTCCTTTGAACTTCTTGAAGGTTCCTTTCTTCTTATGATAAGCATAATAAGCATTAGAGATGTTTTCTTCTTCATCCTCCTTCTTGTTGATTACTAATGATACTTGAGCTTGAGCTTCTTCTTGACTACATGCATTCCACATTTGCTCAAATGTTGGTGTATCCTTCCAAATGTTAAATCCCGATGCAGAGGCACTCCAATATTGTGGTAGTCCTAGAAGAGCAGTAATTACGAGCGCTTTTTCTGGGACAACTTCATCTATTGCTTGGAGTTCATCTCTAATTCTAGATATCCTTATAAAGTATGATGATACAATATGATCTTTTGTCATCTTAATAGTCCTTAATTCATTCTTGAGGCTTGCTACTTGATCATTGTTCTTGATGGTGAATAATTTGGAGAGAGCCTCATACATTTCTTGAACGAAATTTATGTTGGATATATATGGAATTAGGTTGTTCTTAACTCCATATATTATTAGGTTCATAGCCAATATTTCTGTTTTTTTGAACTTTTCTTTCTTTTCTTCACTCGATTCAATTGTAGGCTTCTTGATTTTTCCTTGAACAAGATTCAAAACTTTGTTCTTTTAGAGGATGAGGTCTATCCTCTTTTTCCATGCCCTATATCTGGAGGCACCTTCTACTTTATTTTCTCCCTTCATTGAGTTTGAGACAGTTCCTGTAGATAGTATACTTATCTCTTTTATATGATCCCCTTTTCTTTAATCACCTTTCCTTGATCTCCTTGTCCTCAATATATCTTTCAAACTGCCTTTTTCTTCTCTTCTTCACCTTAGCTTTGGTACCATGTTAGAAAATTAGGAAGGCATACATATTTTCTCTCGTTTGATAATTACTTGTGATTTATTTGAGTTCTTATTATCTTTCTTACGTTCTTTTATTTTATTCGTCAAGCAATTACCAAAACCAAAACACGAAGATCAAGGACACTAGATGTAGGCACTCATCCAAGGCTAAAACCCCTATATAGGGGAAAACCCAGGCAAGAACTTTTCCTTCAGTAATTCAAATTGAGACAGACCAAGACCCTAGACCAATAGACCTTCCTCCTCCACCAATTCAACCTTCCAGAATGATTCAGTGACCTTCAAGAGTCTCTTCTTGTCCAGTAGCTTCAACCCAATAACAATCCATAATTTTAACTTCCGACCTACAAAATTTTGACCCCCAACAACAAAATTTAAGCACAACAACATAACAAAAGTTTTTACCCTTCCAACAACTTAGTAGCTTAACACGCACACATGTGTGTGTGTGTGTGTGTGAGAGAGAGAGAGAGAGAGAGAGAGAGAGAGAGAGAGAGAGAGAGAGAGAGAGAGAGATAATTTTGACTTCTTTTGCTTGAGATAGACCTCCTTCTCCTTTGCTAGCCCTTTTTTCACCTTCTTCCTTGAATTTCACACTTTTTACTGCCCCAACAATTGCAAAATCTAACTTGGTGAGTGAGTGCTACAAATGATGCCGAGTTGCTGATTTTATATAGTAGTTTCTAACCCCCATTTTAGGTTGACTTGGTGGAGGAGGCCTAGAAGACCTAATTTCCATGAAAATATTATTCTTTCTTGAGAAATAAATCCGAAGAAGGGTTCTTTACATTATGGCATGGACAAGGACACTTGAAATAAACCCTGGAAGTCTTCAATGGGGACTTTGACCTAAAAACAATTGACCCAAGCGTGAAACCATGCTTTAATAAGTCAATTTATTTAATAATAAAATTTCTTTTTCTTTCTTTTGATAAATAAATTACATCATGACTCAAATACAATTATGAAGACCGACACTAGTTACATTCTTCAACACATTAGACCTTCTTAACTATTCTCAGATAAGTGTCAGACCCCTATGTTTAAATATGCATTCATGACTTGTAGATTACATGTTCGCCATATGTTTGATGAAATGAATGTCATGGTTAGGTCTGATTAAGTCAAGTCCTTGATCAAATTTTGTATGAATAACTTTGTCCTTCTATCATTATTGATTCTGAAAAGTCTCAGTGAGTTCTGGGTAGTGGTCTGGAGGCTCACCTGGAATTTAGGCTTAGAATTTGGGACCGCATGATCTAAACTTGACATTTTAGGTTTCAATCGCATGGATGCGGGCTTGTGCATATGGGTTGAAGCTTCCAACCACATGGAGGGCTTGCTATGGTAGCAGTTGGGGACCCAGGTTAGAGAAAATGGTGTCCAACTCAGGTTTTGGTCACATGGGGTGGTTAATCAGCCTCTGAGTGACCTATAACCCCTGTAGAATGTTATGATTTATCATTTTGTCTTCCACAGTCATCCCCACTTCCTTAATGGGACCTAGGAGGTCATGTCATGTCATAGTATCTCCTCCTTTCATGTTTACCCTAGCAAGATGGTGAAATTGGGTAGATATGGGAGGGGTGGGTTACTCCAAACTCTATGGGATGCAATGAATTTATGTGATGAATAAAATATATATAAAATAATACAAATAATGTAAACAATAATAATAATAAATAATGATTAATTAATTAGTAATTAGTTAATGAAGAGGTATGTTCCTAAGGACATGACCGTTGGTGAAGAGGTATCTGCCTAGGTATATAAGTAGGCCCTCACCCTCATTGTAATCATCTCATCACTTCTTTTATATAATATTTAATATACAATTAATTGCCCTACAATGGATGTCTTTGTCTTTGAAGTATTATGAAGATTACTTTTGTGTATACGAACTTAGTTCATTACATTGGTATCAATGTTGTTCAATCCTCCGGCCGCTCAACAGTTGCACAGAGCGAGTCTGATTCGGCCTTTGGCCATCAACCTTGCGTCAACATTGTTGTAGAATGTTATGATTTATCATTTTGTCTTCCACAGTCAGCCCCACTTCCTTAATGGGACCTAGGAGGTCATGTCATGTCATAGTATCTCCTCCTTTCATGTTTACCCTAGCAAGATGGTGAAATTGGGTAGATATGGGAGGGGTGGGTTACTCCAAACTCTATGGGATGCAATGAATTTATGTTATGAATAATATATATATAAAATAATACAAATAATGTAAACAATAATAATAATAAATAATGATTAATTAATTAATAATTAGTTAATGAATAGGTATGTCCCTAAGGACATGACCGTTGGTGAAGAGGTATCTGCCTAGGTACATAAGTAGGCCCTCACCCTCATTGTAATCATCTCATCACTTCTTTTATATAATATTTAATATACAATTAATTTCCCTACAATGGATGTCTTTGTCTTTGAAGTATTATGAAGATTACTTTTGTGTATACGAACTTAGTTCGTTACATTGGTATCAATGTTGTTCAATCCTCTGGCCGCTCAACCGTTGCAGAGAGCGAGTCTGATTCGGCCTTTGGCCATAGGGTCTCTGCCATTAACTCGCGCAAACCAACTGATGGACAGTCGCGTCTACTATTGCTCCCGCACTTTTGACTGACATGTAGCACCCGATTACAGTCCAACCATCTCCGATAACCATTGCCTAATTTCCTTTTTGTCGTTGCCACAATCAGACACGAAGTGTAGACTAATTGATACAACCCCGCCGGCTGACCCTGTCTCCACCACCACAATTGTTAGCTCTGCCATCATCTGTGTACCAGTCTTCAACCACCAAATTTCTCCAACCATACATTAGTACAACAATCGATTCAAGTTATCTCAGGCCGTTATTTGAACTTTTGTACATTCATCATTACAACTAAAATCAGGGGTTGTGTTTGTGCCTAAACACTACTTCACTGTACCCTCTAAGTTCTAAATTCTAACCATCTACCCTGAGTCATTAAACTCGAGAAAGGACAAATCAAGGATGTGACAACAAAGAAGGGCCACGACAATCCCAAAAAACCCGTCTCTGTTACACAACATTTTGTCACTGTCCTGTACTCCCCGTTATTTGATTCTGGAGGACCTCTACAGTGAACCCCGCATGCTTTTCCTTCATGGAGAAACTCCCATTATGTCCCTCTCCACGAGAAGATCATTTCCCTTTTGCACCATTTCCCTTGAAACTTCTGTTTTGCCCAGTTTACAAGACTGACGCTAATGGCCTTTGTCTCCCCTGCGTCGATGTGCAGAGAATAGCACTACTCCTAACGCCAACTGGAGCAACTGGGCTGTGTCTCAGTCATGTCGGTCCCATTATGGAAAGTTTTTTAAATTAGAGCCGAACATTCCAGCTCTATAAGCTTCGTAATGGAAGTCTGGTAAATGGTTTGGCCGGATGGGGTCGAGGATGACAGTTTGGGCTCCTTTCCCCTATAATGATGGAACTACCTCAAGGGATAAGTCCTTCTACCATGAGAAGAGGATCCCTCTTGCATCCATATTTTCTATATAAACCTCCCTTCTTCCCTAGCACAAACTAGTTGCAGCGATAGTTAGAGTGTTGGCCGAGTGTGAGTATACTGTTTTGATTAGACAAGCAAGCTATTACTAGTTATAGCCATCTAGTTGTGTGAGGGAGAAGTGTGTTTGGTTTGGAGTGAAGTCTAAAGGGAAGAGCCTTTAAACTATTGTTGTTTGAAGCCATCATGGAATGCTAGCAGAAGTGTGTCGGAACCTGGTCTTGTAAGAGGAAGAATGCAACGTCGAGATGAATGGTTGTAATCTCTCTTTGATATTAATATATGAAACTATCGATTGATTTCCTACATGTTTTGTAATATTACATATTCGTGTCTTGATGCTTCTTGACTCATTAATTAGGTTGAATTGAAATTTGTCTATTATTATGTTTGTATGTTGTTGTTGTTTACTTGTTTCAAGAGCTTGAAGAAGGAAGCAAGAGATTGCTGGAGCGAGCAAGCGAGGACATCATCAAGCAGGATAAGCGACCAAGAGGCAGGCCCTCTTGATTGATTCTAACCTAAGGAAATCTTCCATAGAATGTATCTGTTGTGGCTAGACCCATTATCGGGCTACAAGAATTCGTTCGCTTTCGCACTTATAATTTTACTTCACAACAAATTGGCTAGAAGAAATGCCTGGCATCGATCTTAGCATTGTGGTGCATGAAGTACCAACGTATCTGCATGCAAAGCCTGTTCGCCAATGGCTTTTCCCGGTGCACCCTAGGAAGGCCGCTGCTATTAAGGGTGAAGTTGAAAAGCTTCTCAAAACTGGGCTCATCTATCCCATCCCCCTTAGACACTGGTGTCCAATATTGTCCCGGTGACTAAAAAACAAGGCACGATTTGCATTTGCATGGATTATCGAGATCTTAATCGTGCTTGTCCTAAAGACAACTATTCTACTCCCTTCATTGATCAAATCATTGATGAATGTGCTGAGAGCGAGATCTTTTCCTTTATGGATGGTTTTTGTTGGGTTGTGTTATATTCTTTCCACGAGTAGCCCACGTAGTTAACTGGGGGGTTAGAAGGGGGGCGGAGCCGCCCCTTCGTTGCACCGATTGTGTAGCAGGGGGAGTCACATGGGGTTTGAGGGGTGCAGATAACCCCACCCTATGGGTTCCGGGGCACCGTCCTAGGAAATTTTGTTTTTGGACCCTATATTAGGTTGGCCAGACCTACCTATGGTTTTGGATGCGATGGTTTTCGGTCCATGGTTTTGGACGCGATGGTTTTCCGTCCATGTTATTGGATACTTCGGCATGTATAAATATGTATTGTAACATTGAAAGGAACATAATGAAAAATCAAGCTGGTAGTCCCGATTTTTGGATCCAGGGAAAAATCTTTGTGTATATGTGTTTTATGTGTTATGCTCTCGCATTGTTTATTTTCCGTGTTTTAGAATTCGAATGCAGGTAATTTCTGTACGGGGTTAAAACCTACATTTTGGTATCGAAGCTGTTTTGGCTTCAAGGGGATGCCTTTGTTGCTGAGGGGTTTCGCTCGGGCCTGTGGTAAACCCTGTTCAGTGGGAGATCGATTCTGGTGGTGAAAGAAGATGGCGAGCAGTGGAAAGATAGAGATCAAAAAATTTAATGGTCAGAGTTTTGAGTTGTGGAAACTCAAGATGGAGGATCTGTCGGTGGATAAAGATGAGTGGATCGTGTTAGATCCAAGTACTAAACCAACAGGAGTGTCCGATGAATAATGGAAGAAGTTAGATCGGAAGGCAAAGAGCACAATACGATTGTGTGTCTCAGATTCAATATTGCTGAATGTATCAAGGGAAGCTACGGCTAAGGCCTAGGGACTTTGTACCAATCTAAGTCTCTGGTGAATAAATTGTTCCTGTGGAAAAAGCTGTATAACCTGAGGATGAAAGATGGAGACTCGGTGACAAAGCATTTGAACGCATTTAATACTGTGGTAAGTCAGTTATCATCTGTTGATATTAAAATTTCAGATGAAGATAAGTGCATCAATTTGTTGTGTTCTCTACCAGATTCGTGGGATAGTCTGGTTATTGCAATAGGTAGAAATACAAATGCCTTGGAGTTTGATGAAATAGTATCATCCTTGCTGATGGAGGAAATGAGACAGAAAAATATGGAGAGCCAGAATGGTGATGCCTTCTGTGTACGAGGATGATCCTAGAATAGAAACAAAAATAAGTCATCGAGTGGGAGGTATAAATCTAGAGTGAGATCTAAATCTCTAGGAAAACCTGTAAAGGTGGTGTGCTGGAAATGCGGAAAGGAAGGGCACTACAAAAGGGATTGTAAATCTAAAGCTCCTGATAAAGGAAAGGGATCTAATGATTCTCCTTTTGCAGAGGCAAAAACCACCTCAGATGAAGGTGGGGATGTGTACTTGGCTTCTTCAAGTACGCATGTATATCATGAGGCATGGTTGATTGACTCAGGTGCATCCTTTCACTTCACTCCCCATAGAGAGTGGTTCTGCGAGTATGAGAAATATGATGGTGGTGATGTCTTCTTGGGGGATGATAGGAAGGCTAGAATCATTGGTCATGGAAAAGTAAAGTTGAAGTTGCAAGGTGGAAGGAGTAGAACACTTCCAGGTGTTCTGCATATTCCTGCATTAGCCAGAAATCTTATTTCTGTAAGCATGCTAGATGATGCATGTGTAAAAACAGTGTTCGAGAAGGATACCTGCAAGATGGTTCAGGGGGCACTGGTATTGATGCGGGGAGTTCGAATTGGAACTCTATACAAGCTGCAAGGTAGCACTGTTGTTGATGGGTGCAACAGTTCCGTGGTTCGTGAAAGTGGAGTAGAAAACCTAGTGGTCTCTAGAGAGAAGACCGTGTTGTGGCATCAAAGGCTTGGACATATTGGAGAGAAGGGCCTTCGAATACTTCATGGTAAAGGTATGAGTAATAGCTCTCTGGATTTTGATTTCTGTGAAAATTGTGTATATGGGAAGCAAAATCGGGTGAGTTTCCGCTCTGGTGGTAAGAGGGCGAAACAGATATTAGAGCTTGTGCACAGTGATGTGTTCGGACCTGTGAAGGTTCCATCACCGAGTAAGTTGTGTACTATGTATCATTTATATATGACTTCTCAAGGAATACATGGATATATTTCCTTAAGAAGAAATCTAAAGTCTTTGATAGGTTTAAAGAATTTAAGTCTCTGGTGGAAAACCACACAGATAAGAAGATAAAGGTGCGGAGGACAGATAACGGTGGAGAGTTTTGTAGAAAGGAATTTGAAGAATTCTCTAAGAAGTGTGGTATACCACGGCAGAAGACTACTCCATATACACCTCAGCAAAATGGAGTTGCAGAAAGAATAAACAAGATGTTGAAGGAAAGGGTAAGAAGCATGCTCAGTGGTGGTGGGTTAGGACAGGAATTCTGGGCAGAGGCGGTGGAGACAACATGTTACCTGGTCAACAGATCACCTTCATCAATGTTGGAGGATAAAACTCCACAAGAGGTATGGATTGGTAAGAAACCCTCTCTTTCATATCTGAGGGTATTTGGATGTGATGCATATGTACATGTTCCAAAGGAGAAATGAACCAAGTTGTATAGTAAATTTGAAAAGTGCATCTTTATTGGGTAAAAGGATGGTTTAAAGGGTTATAAGCTTTGGAACCTAGTAACAAGGGAGGTTGTGTACAACTGAGATGTGGTGTTCAGAGAGGTGAAAGATGTTATTAAACATGAAATCCAACCCAAGGAACCTGAGAAGATAGAGTTTGAGCTAAAGGAGGAAGAATCAGACTCTACAGTAGAGGAGGAATCAGAAGATGAAGAGCCGCAAACTCCGAGCATGAGAAGATCAGTTCGAGAAAGAAGGCAGCCAGAAAGGTATAGTCCATCTGCTTTCAGTTCAAATTTTTCTTTATCTATTACTGATCATGATCTCAGAACTATGAAGGAAGCAGTAGATTCAGAGGATGTAAAACTCTGGAAAGAGGCCATGGTTGATGAAATGACATCTTTGCACAAAAATGAGGCTTCGGATCCGGTGGAGTTGCCAGCTGGAAGGAAACCCATTGGCAGCAAATGGGTGTTCAAGAAGAAGACAAATGTAGAAGGAAAGGTGGAGAAATACAAAGCTCGGTTGGTAGAAAAAGGTTATTCCCAGGTGTCGGGAATTGATTTTGGTGATATTTTTTCTCCTGTTGCCAAGGTAACTTCTATTAGATTACTTTTATCTGTTGCAGCTGCTTTTGATTTTGAGGTAGAATAGATGGATGTGAAGGCAACATTTATTCACGGTGATCTGGAAGAGGAGATCTACATGAAGCAACTTGAAGGCTTTGCAGTGAAGGGTAAGAAAGAACTGGTATGCAAGTTGAAGAAGTCTCTGTATGGGTTAAAACAGTCACCAAGGATGTGGTATCAAAAATTTGATACATTTATACGGGGACTTGGCTTCACCAGAAGCAAAGCAGATCACTGTGTGTATTTTAAATTAATTGGTGACCGTGTTATTTATCTGGTCTTGTATGTGGATGATATGTTGTTGGTTGGAAATGACAAAGAAATTATCCAGGATTTGAAGATCCATTTGTCCTCTAAATTCGACATGCAAGATCTTGGTGTTGTAAACTATATTTTGGGCATAGAAATTAAAAGAGATAAGTCAAAGAGGAAGCTCTGGTTAAAATAGAGGAAGTATGTCGAGACAATATTGTAGAGGTTTAATATGCAAGATAGTAGATCGGTGAAGGTTCATATTGTTGTAGGTGTAAAGTTATCTGCTGAACAGTGTCCCAAGGCACAAGAAGAGGAAGAGGACATGTCCCGTCTTCCATATGCAAGTGTAGTCGGTAGCCTGATGTATGAGATGTTTTGTACTAGGCCAGACATTGCACATGTAGTGGGAGTATTGAGCAGGTTTATGTCAAAATCAGGGAAGGAGCACTGGACAGCAATGAAGCGGGTTTTCAGGTATTTGCATGGCACTAGTGATTATGGTTTGTGCTACCAAGGAAGACCAGGATTAGACAGAGTGTTGGATATTCGTGGCTTTGTTGATGCAGACTGGGCTGAAGATTTGGATCAGAGAAGATACACAAGTGGGTATGTGTTTAACCTATTTGGAGGTGTAGTCAGTTGGATGAGTAAGAAACAATCTGTAGTGGCACTATCAACTACAGAGGCAGAATACATGGAAACCACTCATGCAAGCAAGGAAGCAGTTTGGTTGTAGAGATTGTGTTCATGTATGGGGTTAGTACAGGGAGCTATAAGGATAGACTGTGACAACCAAAGTGCAATTTTATTGGAAAAGAATCTTGCATATCATTCAAAGACAAATCACATTGATGTTCAATATCACTTTTGAGGGATATGATAGAAGACAAAAAGGTGTTGTTGGTAAAGGTGGAAACTTTGAAGAATACTGCAGATGCATTGACAAAATCTACGAGCTCTGAGAAGTTCTCTTGGTGTAGAGAAACAATGGGCGTTGCAGAGCTGGATAAATGACTAAGCTCTCTTGTGGCCCCCTATGGAAAGAAAACAACAAGTGGAAGAATGTTGGGTTGTGTTATATTCTTTCCACGACTAGCCCACGTAGTTAACTCGGGGGTTAGAAGGGGGGCGGAGCCCCCCCTTTGTTGCGCCAATTGCGTAGTGGGGGGAGTCACAGGGGGTTTGAGGGGTGCAAGTAACCGCACTTTATGGGGTCCAGGGCAGCACCCCGAAAAACTTTGTTTTTGGACCCTATATTAGGTTGGGCGGACCTACCTATGGTTTTGTGCATGATTTTTCACACATGGTTTTGGACGCGATGGTTTTCGGTCCATGGTATTGGATGCTTCGGCATGTATAAATATGTATTATAACATTGAAAGGAACATAATGAAAAATCAAGCTGGTAGTCCCAGTTTTGGGATCCAGGGGAAAATCTCTGTGTATATGTGTTTTGTGTGTTATGCTCTCACATTGTTTATTTTCCATGTTTTAGAATTCGTATGCAGGTAATTTCTGTACAAGGTTAAAACCTATAGTTTTTCTGGTTATAAACAGATCACTATCGCATCGTCCGACCAAGAGAAGACAACCTTTATTTGCCGATGGGGTATGTTTGCATACAAGAAGCTCCCTTTCAGCCTAAAAAATGTTGGAGCCACATTGCAACGGGCAATGTCCTATTCGTTTCATGATATTTTCAACATTGTCCAGCCTTACTTGGATGATCTTCCTGCCCATTATCGTAAGCGCCAAGACCACCCAGACCATCTTAGACAGATTTTTCTACACTGCAGACACTATAACATTCGGTTAAATCCACACAAATGTGTTTTTTGCATGGAATCAGGATGACTCCTTGGATTTATCGTCTCTAAGGATGAAATTCGACTGGATCCGTTAAAAGTCGAGGCCATTGTAAATTTACCTCCTCCATCTTCACTTTACCAACTCCAGATCCTGCAAGGAAAGGCCAACTTTCTTCGTCGTTTTATACCCAACTATGCTAGGCTAGCTACAATATTTACCCGGTTGCTCAAACAAGGAACACCCTTTGCATGGGAAGAGGTGGCCCAAAAATCTTTTGATGATCTTAAGGCCGTCATCATAAATGCTCCTTTGTTGCATCCATTGGACTATTATCGAGATTACTTCCTCTACCTAGTCGCAGCCCCTAGCACCATTGCTATGGTGTTGGTCCAAGACAACGACGAAGGAAGTGAACATGTGATCTACTACCTTAGTCAGAATCTCCTCGACATTGAAATACGTTATGCACATGTCGAGAAGTTGGCTTTGGCTGTCGTTCAGGCTGTTCAATGTTTTCGGCACTACATTCTTTTACGTACAACTACGGTGATTTCTAAATGCAACCCTATGACCTATATCCTGAATCATTAGTTTCTAGGGGGCAAGTATTCTAAATGGATCGTTATTCTGCAAGAATTTGATTTGGTCTTCACTATGGCCAAATCTAAGAAGTCACTTGTTTTCACCGAATTGATTTGTTCCCTTCCCTCTAAAGCTCTCCCTGCTGGTGTAGATGAACGACTCCCAGATGAGGCCCTTTTCCTAATTAGCACCCTTGGTCCATGGTACGGTGATATCATCGTGTATCTCCAAGCCTCCACATTCCAGTTTGCATTGACCAAGGATGATCGTCGAAGTATTTGACATCATTCCCAACCCTACCGTATTATTGGTGATACTTTATACTGTGTCGGTGTTGATTCTATTCTTTACCGATGCCTTACGGTCGAGGAAGCTGAAAGAGCTCTCAATTATTGCCACTCGGGGGCATGTGGTGGTCATATGTCTCTTTATGTTATAGCTTAGAAAATCCTTCGCGCTGGTTATTTCTGGCCGTCTATCTTCAAAGACTGCATTCTTGCTGTTCGCAAGTGTCACGAATTCCAAATTTACCAACACAAGATGCACGCCCCACCTGCTCACCTACACCCTGTCATTACTGTTGGTCCCTTTGCCAAATGGGGCATCGATTATATGACATGTAACCCTTGTTCAGGCAGGGGCATGGCTATATTATTGTTGTTGTGGATTATTTCACGAAATGGGCCGAAGCGATGCCTACATATTCGACAGATGGTAAGACGACGACTTAATTTCTTTTTAACCATGTTATTCCAGGTTTGGTGTACCCGAAGCCATTGTCACATACCATGGCTCCCATTTCAGAGATTACATGATGGTAGAACTGACATTTGCATTGGGCTTGCACCACGATGGCTCGACCCCATATTACCCTCAGGCCAATGGCCAAGTTGAAGCCGTGAACAAGGTTTTGGTCACCATGCTTCAACGTACTATTGGGATGCACAAGTCAAATTGGCATCTCATGCTTTTTCAACTCTGTGGGCCTACCGAACTTCAACCAAAGACGCAACTGGGTTCACACCATTCCAACTGGTCTATGGTCTGGAAGCAACATTGCTGATCGAATGTGAGATTCCTTCACTCAAGTTAGCTGTTGAACTCCTCCCCAAAACATCACCTCAAGAAGAATGCCTCTTATATTTAGAACGACTGGACGAGACTCACCATCTTGCTGCCTTGGTCATCGAAGCACAAAAGAAACGGATCAAATGCCATTTCGATTAGTTGGCCTCCCCTCGCGCCTTCTCTAAGGGTGATTTGGTCTTGCTATATGACCAAGCTAATGATAAGCTGGGGGCAAGCAAGTTCGAACCTATGTGGCATGGGCCCTATATTGTAAAACATGTTTTGCAGAAAGGAGCCTATGAGCTTATTGATTATGAAGGAAATCCTCTCAATAAGCCCCGAAACGGGCTTTACCTCAAAAAGTACTATGCTTAGGACATCTTACATGGTTACTTATGTACATTAGTGTGAGATTCATTTTTGTACAACGTGGTTTTGTGTGATAGTTCTCAAACAACTTTCTTGTTTAATGCTTTTCTTGCTTTACAGATGTCTACAACTCCTCACGTTGGTTTCGCCGGTGGTGCTTGCCAAAGTACCCAGAACCTATCATCCACGACATGGGCTATCTACAACCCTAATGATGATTTGATTGATCTTCAAGGTATCTGCCTAGGTCGTATAACCAACAACATTGCTGAATACAGTGCAGTCATCGAATTGTTCTCAGAAGCCATCGCTCTGGGCATCAGAGAATTGGTTGTCAGCCTGGATTAACAGCTTGTCGTCCTTCAACTCAACGGGTAATATTCCATCAAGAACCCTCAAATATTACGAATGTATCTCCGTATCCGTCTATTGGAAAGACATTTTGATTATATTACATATCATCATATTCCTAGACGTATGAATACATTAACAGATGCACTAGCTAATTACGTGTTGGATAGACATTTGCGAAACATGTGAAAGATAAGACAAACCATTTGTACCATAATAGATAGGAAAATAAAACATGTATATATGTGAGAATGTTTGATACATCATAACCAAAAAATAATATGTATGTCTATAGTAACATCGACGGCTCGCAGGCCTCATACATCCGTGGCACGCAAGCGTAAAAAAATATGTAAGTATAGGACCTTGGAACTACTCAATATGGTAGTCATGATAGCACGAGACAGCTCGTGCAACACGACTCAGTAATCAGCGAATCTGATCTGAGACTCCCACTGTGTGTCTCTAGTACTGCCGAGGCATGTCTCATATCTGAGCATACTTCGGGATACCATGAGTCAACCCATCGAGGTTCCTCGCGATATCCTCCTCTTTATCACTCCCTTCCTGATAAGGGGTGACAACATCGATGGGGCGAGGTATGCGCCTGGCTATCAGGGGCATCTCGGCTGGCCGCTCTGGTCCAACATCTGCATAGACAAGAGAAATGTTATAATCATGCATATACCAAAAAAAAAAAAACATCAAAATCAAAAATTTGATTTTTTTTACCTTCGTCATCGAAGTCCTCTCCTTCTGGGAAGGGCATATCTGGGTCTCCATAGAAATCAGTGCCGCTGTACGGCCAGTCCTCCACGACTATTTTCTGTTGTCGTAACCATGAGAAGAATGCTGGTTGGTATGACATATGCTTAACCCTAGTGATCCTGGGCATCAAACGACTCCAGCGAGCCATCCATGGATCACGTGGCGCAAGAGGATCAACCTCAGTCAATTGATACTGGAACAGTGGCACTCGTTCTAGGAAGAAAGTCACAAGTACTGATCCGAAGCCAAATTGCTTTAGATTCCCCGCCTTGGCCTTGGACAACTGGCGCTTGATGTTCATCTTCATGGCCTCTGCCCAGTTGAAGACCATAGGAGCTGTGCAGTCAATAGCATAAAGGAACTTTGACTTGTTAGTCTCATGTTCCACCTAGGACCCCGCCACTCTGTTGATAGTCAACAAAAGCACCCTCAGTGTCAGATCCCGCACACTGGAAATCTCTATCTTCCCACTCTTGGATTTCAGGGCCTTAGGACAATGTTCGGCAAGTAGGGAAGATATGATTGCCCTGACCGAACGTGACCCATACAAGTTCACTGGCTCACCTCTGCGAGACAGTCCAGTGATGAAGTAGATATCTGAAGTTGTCAACTCCAACTCCTAGTCCCCAATGACAAAAATCTCATGATTGATGTCCCAAATACTTATCAAGTATCGAAGCAACTCGGGCTGGGCCCACATCCCTGGTGTAAGGAAAAATTTGAGGAGCCCGCAAGCCCTCAAAGCCTCTAAGAAATTTGGATTATTCAATTCCCGGGTGTCAACATCTTCGTGTTCTCTTTCCTTCCAATCCACCATTTTCGGCAATTTCTCTCCTGTAAAAGCCATTTATTTGAGTCAATCATCAATTTTGGCACATAAAATTCAAGTTTTAATGGTTACTTTTTTAGAAAAGAGGATTTTTCCCTATCCACAGTGCCAACGCGCATGTTTTAGAAACAGTCGCACCGGTAGACACTGATGGTTATGCAAATAACCCTCGGTCGACGCGATCCCATGCCCGGAAATCGCGCTAACCGAGGGCGATTTTTTTTTTTGCTCAAAATCCTCCCTAAAAATCCTAAAAAATGGCTAAAAACAGAAATGAATGGCATGAAAATGGAGCTCAGGGCTTCAGCTATTACGTGGAACTGACGACTCGTTGATTGACCTCCCGGATCTCCCATAATCTAGTCCAAAAAAACTAGGGAAAAAGTGGGTAAAAAGTCTTCACTGCAAAGGTAAAATGTAAATGGTAAAAATATATTTACTTTTCCCCTTTTTATTCATTTTTTCACGAAAATATCAGGCTTTGTACCTATTTTACCTCAAGGACTTGATAATACACTTTGACTTACTTGTGTAGCGACAGGTGATGGATGTTCGACGATGGCAACGAGTCACATTTCAGCTCTTTTCTTGACTCGTTAAACTCATATGAAAAGATTGTGTTTCCCTTTTTAACTCATTAAAGAGAATAAAAATGGGGGGTCCGCTTTCAACTCTTTTCCGAACCTTTAAAAGCGAAAAGATGGCCGAGCCCTTGTCATTTCGAACTCGTTAATGGATGCGAAATGTCGTGCCTCCAGTATAAGTTTACCCCTTTTTTGGGCTGGGAGGCACTATTTATGAGAAAGGTACTCCTTGACTGCAATGGTCAAGTGGTTCTCTCAAGTATTATTTTCTACTTTTTCGGGCTCGAGAGCCACAAATGTATGAAAAGAGACCATGTGGAGTTTTATTTTACGTGTCTTTTCAAACTCTCTAAACATGAAAAAGATACTGAGTTACACCTTTGTCAAACTCGTTAAACTATTGAAAGACATCGGATTCGTCAGCATGACGAACATGAGATTCTCCTTCCTAGGGCTCGTTAAACTTACTAGGTTGGATTCGTCCGAAGGATGAACTTACAGTGCAAGCATATGCTATCCCCTTCAAGCTTGCGATTAAAAAATAATTGGGGTACTTGCCAGAAATGGTGGGGGAAAATTTGGAAATCTATTAGTCATGTCGACAACTTATTCTTGAACATGACACTCTTTGCTTCGTGTCGGGTTGGGACATCCTCCTTTACATCCTTGACCTTCCTAGGTTTGGGCCATTTATTTTGCCTTCCATTTGATCTTTGCCACGTCATTATGACCACCGATCCCATGGATACAAAAGCTGCCAAACTTCTAGTTGTGTCGCCGATATGTTCAAGAGTTGTCCTTCTGCAATTACACTTACCTCTGGTTCTCTGTATCATCTAAAATCATTTTACATCCTCTCGTCTCGCGTCGATGATGTGGGATTCATTATGGCCCTCCTTCGACATGGTTGCTTTCCGTCGACTTCGACTCATTATTCGGGAAGTTGACCGAGAGACTCCCTTCCAGTACCTTAGAGCTTGCATGCCCTAATGGAAAGTTCTTCGCACTCGATGACAAGTTCACATCATTGGCTTTCAATCGAGTGATTTCACAGGTGTTCGACTTCAGTTCCTGTATTCACATTCCGTGAATTGTGCTGATAGTACCTTGAGGGCCATTGTCATTATTGGTGGTTTCTCTCACACTTGTTAACAATTTACATCATTGACTGGTAATCAAGCGACTTTCTAGCATGTTCAACGTCAACACATCTATTCGCATGCTAGGATTTGTACTTTGATCAGGTTGTGTTGGAGCGCAAGACCCTAGACTCAGATCACAAAAGTCCAAGTTGTGAAGTGGTGTGACATGGTTATGATGATATGCATGTCTCTTTCAGATGGTTGGCTGCGACTAGACCATGACTTATCATATGTGATCCTTCTCATAATTGGATGGATGCGACCATACAATGTTTCGTTATGATCCTCTTTAATGGATGGTTGCACCCATACCTGGATCCATTTACATGATCATTCCTTGGATGGCTGCATCGATGCCATGATTCATGTATCATTTGATTGAGATCTCAGTTTATGTATATGTATCTATAGTTTCTTGCAGGTTTTCTGATAGTAGCCCAGTTCCTTGCACTGATTTATAAATCATTTCATCCCTCACTCCAGTTCGGCCTTCACGCTTGAGGGGGCATTTTTTACACAACATTTTGTCACTGTTCCTGTACTCCCTGTTCCTTGATCCTGGAGGACCTCTACAGTGAACCCCGCATGCATTGCCTTGATGGAGAAGCTCCCATTATGTCCCTCTCCATGAGAAGATGATTTCCCTTTTGCACCATTTCCCCTGAAACTTCTGTTTTGCCCAGTTTACAAGACCGACGCTAATGGCCTTTGTATCCCCCGCACCGATGTGCAGAGATTAGCATTACTCCTTGTGTCAACCGGAGCGATTGGGCTGTGTCTCAGTCACGCTGGTCCTGTTATGGAATGTTTTTTAAATTAGAGTCGAAGCTTCGAGCTCTAGAAGCTTCCTAACAAAAGTCTGGTAAATGGTTTTGCCAGATGGGGTTGAGGATGACAGTTTGGGCTCCTTTCCCCTATAATGATGGAAGTACCTCAAGGATTAAGTCCTTCTCCCATGCGAAGAGGATCCCTCTCCCATCCATATTTCCTATATAAACCTCCCTTCTTTGCAAGCACAAACTAGTTGCAGTGATAGTTAGAGTGTTGGATGAGTGTGGGCATACTATTTTGAGTAGAAAAGCAAGATATTACTAGTTGTATCCATCTAGTTGTGTGAGGGAGAAGTGTGTTTGTTTTGGAGTGAGGTCTAAAGGGAAGAGCCTTTAAACTATTGTTGTTTGAAGCCATCATGGAATGCTAGCAGAAGTGTGTGGGACCCTGGTGTTGTCAGAGGAAGACTGTGACGTCAAGACGAATGGTTGTAATCTCTCTTTGATATTAATATATGCAACTATCAATTGATTTCCTACATTTTTTGTAATATTACATATTCGTTTCTTGATGCTTCTTGACTCATTAAGTAGGTTGAATTGCAGTTTGTTTATTATTATGTTTGTGTGCTGTTGTTGTTTACTTGTTTCAGGAGCTTGAAGAAGGAAGCGAGAGATTGTTGGAACGAGCAAGCGAGGAAATCATCAAGCGGGATAAGAGACCAAGAGGTAGGCCCTCTTGATTGATTATAACCTAAGGAAATCTTCCATAGAATGTATCTGTTGTGGCTAGACCCATTATCGGGCTAGAGGAATTCGTTCGTGTCCGCACTTATCATTTTACTTCACCACAGTCTCGTCAATTATTATTTTTTGAGAAAAATAATTATTAAAAGGGGTTACAATATAAAGAGTGATTATACTGTATCGACTTAATAATTATATATACAAGGATATATTAAGGATATATGTATACGTTATCATAAGGGAGTTCCAATCTAAAGTTGAAGATCTTCAAAATTTTATTAAAAGAATGTTAAGCTTAAAAAAGAAGAAGGTATAAAGCCATTATATATATAAGGAAAATGGTTTATTAAAGGTTTAAGTATTGGAGATGTGAAAGGGAAGAATAAATCATTATATTTTTAAGGATTTCATTTAAAAAGGAATATATATATATATATAAAAGAAAAATAATTTGAGTGTCTTTTAAAAGAGAATATTATCAGGGATTCATTATTAAGGTTGAAGGATTAGTAAGTTTAAGGGTAACTATAAATAAAAGAGGGTTACCTTTAGTCCTAAGTTGATTTCGAATAAACAAAATGGCTAATTTGAAAGTGAATGAAGGAACTATGGATTCCATACATAATTCTACATTTGGATTAAATGTTCATTTTTTTGAACAAAATATAAGTATTCATCGATTATTAAAAATCGGAAAATGTTTTGTCGAACATGTAAGAAATCGTTCACTTTGGAAGAATATCAAGGTAATACAAATACACAAATTAAAAGATTAAAAGAGGAGCTCGTAGAACTTCATAAAAAAAATGAGGCATTAGAAAATAAATATAAGGATCTCGAAGATTCATTTTACGAAGAATCAAGAGAAAGTTAAAAATAAATTTGGCATCTAAGACATCATAGTAAAAAATTACTTGAGAAGGTCAAGAAATCCAAAACTACAACTAAAAAATTAGAAGACGAAAAAGAATTTCTCAAGAAGAAATTCAACAAGAATCTATCAAAGAAAGAAGAAGAAAATTTGTGCTTAAAAGATCTTAATCAAAGGTTATTAGAACAAATCAAAAGTTTAAAATATGAGAAGGATACTAAGAATAAATTCAACAATCCAGAAAGCGAAGAGATTTTACCTCTAAGGAATCATAACCAAAATCTTCTTACACAAATAAAGAAGCTTAAAAGTGACAAGAAGTCACTAAATGACAAGTTAGAACAACTTACTCAAGGAGAAGTATTGAAGTCTCCAGTCATAATAATCCAAGTTGAAGATAAAGGAACAAATATTGATCCAGTTAATATCACAACTCAATAAAATGACAAACCAATTGAAGGTAAAACATATTTAGATGATGGAAATTCCCAGTGAAGATTTTGTAACCAATTCAGCAACACCTGCACCTGAAGTAAATTAGGAAATTGCCACACACGTGATAAAGGAAAGTCAAAACAAAATAACTCCTTATTGACATCTGAATCACAAGAGAAAACTTTTCAATCAATCTATGTACCAATATCACTCGTAACATAAACAACAAACTTATGTTCCAAGGAATATTGAAATTAGTACACTCCATTCACGTGATAACAATTTATCACAAGTTTCTATAGAAGATTAACTTAGGATGGTCAGATCCCTTCTCAGTTCAACAATTTTAATTAATGCTCAAAGGATCCTACCATCATGTATCAACTACAAAGGTGACGAATAGAAGAACTATGAAGGATACAAATAGATTACAAGAAAAAGAAGTAGATGACATGCCTTGTCAACAATAGAGGGCAAAGGTTTTTGAAGAGGAAGCCAATGTTATTAATACAATATATATAAAATAATTATTACAGGGAAAAGTGTCTATATAGAACTGCTCTATCCCACTAAGGTGTGACAGCTGCCTTAGAAACAAACAGAGAAAAGCTACTTTCGTTTTTCCTTTATGAATTATAGATAGAGAGGAACAGAAAGACCAACCTCTGTCTTGCGCTAATCTCCTGATTTGGTCCCTCTCTTCTTTGATAGTCTTCAGCTACCTGCTCCCTTGCACGCCCAGCTTCACAAAGTACCTGTAAGATCACAGAAGCAAAGCACTATACAAAGACATGGATCTATAATCATAAACAATCTAGGATCAGTTGTAAATTGACCATACAAATGTGGCAAGCATCAATGACACAAAAGCATGGAGGAAAACTTGAATAGCTTTTATTGATAAACAAGAAAAGAGCCAAGAGGAGTTACAACCAGTTGTTCTGACCCAACATCAACCTCCCAGCAAAGAAGCCCCTCTTCACCTCAAACAAAGCTTAGATCACCCAACAATCTGATGTTTGTCTCAAGAAACCAACAACAATTCCTTACAATATGCAAAATTCCAGCCTTCGGATCTCTGGGATGAGGGATCCATATATAGATGTTTGTAATGGAGATGAGTCAGCTCAAGATTTGATTAGTGTCTTCCCTCTGATAGTTCTTGCTTCCACTTGGAGATTAATGGTCTCTTACTCATCCTTGGTCGAATTCTGTGAGGCAAGTGTCAAGGAGAATATTCTGGAAGCTTCCATTGCCTCTCCACCTCGCGGAATGACACTGCCATTTGTCATTTCTCGCCCATCGCACCCCATAGAAGGGATTTTTGAAATGCAACGCACCCACATAGTGTATTTAGGTGAGATGCAACGCACTTAGCCAGTGGAGCAGATGAAATGATCCTGTTTTGACCAATCCTGAGCAGTTTTTCATGGAGAACTTCTGGGAGAAGCTGTAATATGTTGACCTTGTTCCTTTAGGGGTTAGAACAACACTTTTAGGGACTTAGGAGCCCTTGGTTTATGGACATTTCATGCTTGGGGTTGTAGGGCCCAAAAATGTCTATAACAGTTGCCCCCTAAAGCATGAGGTCGTTAATCTTTTGATGTCGGGTGAAATGCTTTATTATGAGGATCCAAAGTTCTTTCAATGCTGGGAGGAGACCTGTAATAAGATACAATACAATACATTATCTTCATAATATTTTCATGATCTAGCTGAGGTGGGCATTCCCATGCTCAGCTTTATAAATTCATTTTATGTACATAGGACAGACAATCGTCTGAGTGTAGACTGATGATTCTGATAGAGCCATCATCCTTTTGATTGGATGATTATCTGTGCAGCAATGATGTACATTTGATCTCTTTATTTTCCCTGAATATATATTTCAGCCCGGATGGATGAAACTAGATCCGGGGTCTTCAATCTCGTTCGATCTTCACTCGGAGTACAAGTCGATCCATGTGAGAAATGTCCTGAAGTCGAACATGGAAAGGCATCACTTGATTACCAGCCAATGATGTAAACTATTAACAAGCGTGAGAGGAATCACCGATAATGATAATGACCCTCAAGGTACTGCAGTACAATTTACGTGGTGTGAATAAAGGACTTGGCGTCGAACACCACACAAAATCTTTCGGTCGAAGGCCATTGATGTAAACCTGTCGCCGGAAGTGAGAAACTTGCCATTGAGGCATGCAAGCTTCAAAGTACTGAATGGGGTGTTCCTAGATCAACTTCTTGGATAATGAGCTGATGTCGACAAGAAGTGATACGTCACAGGAGGGCCTTAATGAATCCCACATCAAGGACACGGAACGGAGCAAATGATTTTAATGGAGGTGAAAACGATCTGGTGATATTAAGGTTCAAGGTGGCGGTCATGAAAGAATGGAGTATAATGTATGGTAGTGGGTGAGACACAGGTGAATTCTCTGAATGACTTCTCTTGAACATATCGGCGACACTGTTGTGATGGATTGGTAGCATTAACCCCAAATGTGGATGGTATGATGGGACCATGGTGATGTGACCGGTGAATGAAACAACCCAACCCGACTCGGACACGGAGTGGAAGTGTCATGTTCAAAAGCGACTTGCTACCAACAAAGTTTCTTCAAGTTTTCTTCCCAATTTTCCCCAGTCATTGCTGACCAGTACCTCTTTATTTTTGTCAAGCTTGAGGAGGATAACATATGCTTGTTCTATAATTTTCCCTTCGGGCAAACCCATCGCTATGTTTTAATGAGCCTAGCGATAGTGAAACTCGTTCTCGTCTATAGACAAGTTTGTCGCTATTATACTTTTAACGAGTTTAACGACAAAGATAACTCGGTCCTTTTCAATTTTAGAGAGTCTGAAAAGGAACGTAAAGGTAACTCCAAAATTCCTTTTTCGTCATCTAATCCTTTAAGTCTGAAAAAGTATAAAACAATACAGAAGGGATGAATTTTCGATACTTTTAATGAGCCGAACAAAACAAGCGCTCGATCTTTTTGTGTAATAATCCCTCAAGTCCAAAAAGATTAAAATCTAGAGGAGGGATAGCACTTCCTGTCCCTTTAACGAGCTGGAGAGGCCAATGGCTCGGAAATCTTTTCATATTTTATGAGTCAGTTGAAAAGATCTTAAAGGAGACTCGTCTTTTGAGGAACGAGTGATAAAATGGGTAGAACCTGATTCCAGGTAAGGTTTGGAATTTTCCATTCACGGCAGTGTTACAAGGATGGCTAGTGAGATCACTCTTCGCAGCTGTTCCTCAAAATGGGTAAACAATCAAATGGGAGTGAATGATCGGCCAATGAAAAATTGGAGGTGACGGTGCAAACACGACCAAGGCTTTAATGGCTGAAGTACTACATTCACGATGGTTATTTACCGGGGGAATAGTTCATTTTTTAACGAGCTTAAACGCTGGGGGAAACATTTGCTCATGGCTTATGTTTATTTTTTAACAAGCTTGAACTATGTGCTAAAACTGCTCGATTGAATGGTCCCTTTTTGATTTTACCATAAATAGCTTCGTTCTTTCAAAGATTGTACTGTATTTTCAAATGCTTCATCAAACTAGTCAGAAATGAACAATATATGTTTGAAAACGAGTTAGAACACTAATATTTTACTTTGAACTACGTAAAAGTAATGAAAAAGTGTTTTTACCTCTCATTTTACCATTTCATTTGAACTTTGGTTTGTTGGAGCTTTGGAGGTGCTTTTCCCCTTTGATTTTCATTAGCTGATTTCGGGAGATTCTGTGGACGATTCTCGGCGCTGTCTGGACCAGGTAGGAGCTAAACCTGAGCTCTTTCATTTCATGGTTTCCATTTTACATTCTGAGCTTGATTCCTAGTTTTTCTGAGCCTCTGGGGTTTGAAAAACTCATTCTGCCTTCAGCGCACCCTCTGTGTATCGAAATGTGCGTTAAATGTTGGCCTGTCTAAAGGGCATTTGACATCTAACGCACCCAGAGCACTACTGTAGGTGCGATGGGCGCAGAGAAGGAATTCTGTGCACAATTTTTGATGGAAATTTTCCCTATTTCTTACCAAAATCAGGATCTAACTCTTCTCTTGTTTGTTTTCAGAGATCTTTGGAGTAAGATGACCATTACATGGCGAGAACGCGAGCATGAAGAAGAGGACATGCTTGCCCTACATGATCCGGTTACAGTAAACGCACTGCGGAACTGTGGCTTGCTGAAGTTTTTCCACATTTCTAGAATGAGACAACAGATCAACTTACTGTAGTATTTGCTCGATGCTTGGGATCCTACCAACCAGGTTTTCCAGATCAGGGGAAAATCTATCCCCTTGACTGTAGTAGACATCTATTTGTTGACTGGCTTGTCAAGGCGGGGTGCCCCCATCTCTTTATCAGGTTCGGCCTGAGGAGGCGACTCTGTGAGAGATTATGTTCGCTGGTACTGCAGAGAAGGATCTCAGCCAAGTAAAGACCGCAAGATCATCATCCGTGATGTCACTGACAGGTTCCTCAGGACTATTATGTTTACTTTCGGTAGGATGGCCGATGGTGCGGCTCTTCATGTAGCCAACCGATCTTATATGCAGTATGCCTTGGAATGCCTCCAACCGAAGGTGCTCAACTGGTGCGATGCAGTACTTCTTGTGATGAAAGAAAAATTGACCAAGATAAAGAGTGGGAGGTTGAAGAACTTTGGGTATGGTTCTATTTTGACTGCCTTTGCCTTGGAGAAGATACCACTGATGCAGCCGTAGTATATTGCACTCGATTTACCTTCACCTACTGAACCACGTATGCAGAGATGGGTTGACCATATGTCTAGGCATGCTGGTCAGTCTCAGATTTCTTTTTCTGATACCTTCTTCAGGTGGTTTGATCGTCAGGAGATGGTTTATTCTGAGTATCCATATGCTGGCATGGACTTCCGGGGTGATCCAGATCTAGTACTGCCAGATGGCGAACATTGGGCCGCCATTGGTAAAATCTTTGACCATATTCCTGTTTATCGTTTTTCATTTATAATGTCCTTGTGCTTTATTCTATCAAGACTTTAATCAAACTCATGTGTACATGCAGATGTTGGTCCTGTTCGTCCAGTAGCTTGCCTGAGAGTACCAGCTGTCGCCCCAGCAGGAGAGGCTGTCGGAAGGGCTATCCTTCGTGACCTCGATGTGGCCGAGACTCTCACCGCATTAGAGGAGCAGGTTGAGGGCCTCACTCTTGGTATTCCAGATGTGAGGATTGACGAGCTACCTTTGAGGTTACAGCGGCATACTACTGGTGTGCCAAGACGATGGACTCGTCTCTTACGCATGATCGCACAGGCTGTGACTTGCTATCACGAGCATCATTAGACTAGGGTGCCCCCTAGCATTTTGAGTTTTTGGTCGCTTGACCGATTTTGTCTTGGTTACAGAACATTATGTGTAAACCATAAACAGTTATATATATTTTTGATTTTCGAAGTTTTATTTTGGTTAAGTTACATGATCCAAATGCAAACATTGATGGTATGTTTCTTTTTATAAATGTTGCAAATGTCTATCTAACACATAATTTGCCAATGAGTCAGCTAATGTGTTTAAGTTTCTGGAAATGTGTTGATATTGAATAAAATCAAATTGTCTTTCCAAAATCTTAACCCTTAGGAACATGCGATAAATAGCTGGGTTTCAGACGGAATAGATACCAGTGAGTTGTAGTATTATGAGTTGTGAGTCTAGCCTGACAATTAGTCGGCGTATACCATGTGTGATGGCATCAGAGAGAAGTTCTATCAATGCACTATATTCAACGATGTTATTTGTTGATCGACCAATACATACCCCTCTGAAACTTACTAACTCGCCGCTTGGATCAAAAATAGCCCAGGCTGCGGAAGATAGGTTCCGCGAACTACGACTCGCTCCGTCGGCATATCCAACACATGACTCCAATAGGTTTGACATCTGCAACAAATGTAAAAAGTGGATTACTTGGCCAAAATAAACACTTTAGCGAAAACAAAAACATAACAAAAGCATACAGGTTACCATTACGCATAGTAACGCTTGAGGTACAACCCGTTACGAGGTTGTGCCAGTGGAATTCCGTCATAATCCATTAACTCGTAGGCTCCTTTTGCCAACACTCGTTTAACAATATAGGGGCCCATCCATAAAGACTTAAATTTACCTGCTCCCAATTTATCGAATTCTTGGTCATAAAGCAAGACCAATTCACCTTCTGAGAAGACACGGGGTTTGACATTTTTGTCGAACTGCGCCTTGACTCGTTTCTTATGGGCTTCGTTAGCCAAAGCGGCATCACGACAGGTTTCATCCAATTGGATTAATTCCAAGAAACGAGCTTCTTCTTTTGAAGTTCCGGGGAGGAGATCAATTGCGAGTTTGAGAGACGATATTTCGCACTGGATTGGTAAGACTGCTTCCAGGCCATATACCAGTTGGAAAGGTGTAAACCCGGTTGCATTCCTTACTGATGTTCGGTAAGCCCACAAATCTGAGTACATGATTAGGTGCCATCTTCTCTTGTGAACTCCAATCATCCTTTGCAGCATGCATTTCAGGACCTTGTTGATTGCTTCAACTTGTCCGTTGGCTTGCGGATAATATGGAGTAGAGCTGTCGTGAGACAACCCCAGTTTGGCAGCTAATTCGACCATCATGTGATTGCGAAAATGCGATCCATGATCCGTGACTATAGCCTGTGGTACGCCGAATCTGGCGACTACATGATTGAAAAAAAAGAGGGCAGCTATTTCACTAGTATTATCTAATGTAGGCATCGCCTCGGCCCATTTGGTAAAATAGTCAACTGCGACTATGATATACCCATGCCCCCCGGTCGAGGTGGGGTTACATGTCATGGAATCGATGCCCCATTTGGCGAATGGCCCAACAGCAACTATTGGCTGCAGAGGTGCGGGTGGTCTTCTGGTTTTGCTATCGAAAATTTGACAAGCATGGCAACTTCTGACTGCTCGCGTTCTCGCCATGTAATGGTCATCTTACTCCAAAGATCTCTGAAAAACAAACAAGAGAAGAGTTAGATCCTGATTTTGGTAAGAAACAGGAAAAATTTCCATCAAAAATTGTGCACAGAATTCCTTCTCTGCGCCCATCGCACCTAGAGTAGTGCTCTGGGTGTGTTACATGTCAGATGCCCTTTAGACAGGCCAAGATTCAACGCACCTTTCGATACACATAGGGTGCACTGAAGGCAGAACGAGTTTTTCAAACCCGAGAGGCTCAGAAAAACTAGGAATCAAGCTCAGAATGTAAACTGGAAACCATGAAATGAAAGAGCTCAGGTTTAGCTCCTTCCTGGTCCAGACGGCACCGAGAATCGTCCACAGAATCTCCCGAAATCAACTAATGAAAATCAAAGGGGAAAAGCACCTCCAAATCTCCAACAAACCAAAGTTCAAATGAAATGGTAAAATGAGAGGTAAAAGCACTTTTTCATTACTTTTACGTAATTCAAAGTAAAATATTAGTGTTCTAACTCGTTTTCAAACATATATTGTTCATTTCTGACTAGTTTGGTAAAGCATTTGAAAATACAGTACAATCTTTGAAAGCACGAAGCTATTTATGGTAAAATAAAAAATGGACCATTTAATCGAGCAATTTTAGCACATAGTTCAAGCTCGTTAAAAAATAAACATAAGCCATGAGCAATTGTTTCCCACCAATCCCCAGTGGAGTCGCCATTTTGTTATAGGGAAAAGTGTCTATATAGAACTGCTCTATCCCACTAAGGTGTGACAGATGCCTTAGAAACAAACAGAGAAAAGCTACTTTCGTTTTTCCTTTATGAATTATAGATAGAGAGGAACAGAAAGACCAACCTTTGTCTTGCGCTAATCTCCTGATTTGGTCCCTCTCTTCTTTGATAGTCTTCAGCTACCTGCTCCCTTGCACACCCAGCTTCACAAAGTACCTGTAAGATCACAGAAGCAAAGCACTATACAAAGACATGGATCTATAGTCATAAACAATCTAGGATCAGATGTAAATTGACCATACAAATGTAGCAAGCATCAATGACACAAAAGCATGGAGGAAAACTTGAATAACTTTTATTGATAAATAAGAAAAGAGCCAAGAGGAGTTACAACCAGTTGTTCTGACCCAATATCAACCTCCCAGCAAAGAAGCCCCTCTTCACCTCAAACAAAGCTTAGATCACCCAACAATCTGATATTTGTCTCAAGAAACCAACAACAATTCCTTACAATATGCAAAATTCCAGCCTCCGGATCTCTGGGATGAGGGATCCATATATAGATGTTTGTAATGGAGATGAGTCAGCTCAAGATTTGATTAGTGTCTTCCCTCTAATATTTCTTGCTTCCACTTGGAGATTGATGGTCTCTTACTCATCCTTGGTCGAATTCAGTGAGGCAAGTGTCACAGGAGAAGATTCTGGAAGCTTCCATTGCCTCTCCACCTCGCGGAATGACACTGCCATTTGTCATTTCTCGCCCATCGCACCCCACAGAAGGGATTTTTGAAATGCAACGCACCCACACAGTGTATTTAGGTGAGATGCAACGCACTTAGCCGGTGGAGCAGCTGAAATGATCATGTTTTGACCAATCCTGAGCAGTTTTTCATGGAGAACTTCTGGGAGAAGCTGTAATCTGTTGACCTTGTTCCTTTAGGGGTTAGAAAAACACTTTTAGGGACTTAGGAGCCCTTGGTTTATGTACATTTCATGCTTGGGGTTGTAGGGCCCAAAAATGTCTATAACAATAATACAAATAATGTAAACAATAATAATAATAAATAATGATTAATTAATTAGTAATTAGTTAATGAAAGGGTATATCCCTAAGGACATGACCGTTGGTGAAGAGGTATCTTCCTAGGTATATAAGCAAACCCTAATCCTCATTGTAATCATCTCATGAATTCTTTTATATAATATTCAATATAAAATTATTTGTCCTACAATTTATGTCTTTGTCTTTGACGCATTTTGAATATTACTGTTGCGTATATGAACTTTGTTTGTTATAATTTATAGGGTAAAAGTGGTAGTTTAGGATTTACTAGGCTTGAGATCCACATATGAAGGAGGATAAGCTCTAAGGATAAGAGATAAGACCTCTAGGGTAGGAATTCGAGATCTCTATCAATGGTAAATGGTTAAAACAACCTTATAAGATTAGGGAAGGAGAAGTTTCCTAATTATTTTTTATTTTCCCCAAAATTCTAGAACCATTGCACCTGTAAAGGAGAGCAACCTGTGCTGGTCAGTTCAGGTGCTCAGTTATGAAATTTTCAACCATTGCAGGTGGATTGAAGTGCAGGGGACGTTAGGTCCAAAACATAGTTTTTGAGCCGATTGACCCAAAAACTCGAACATTTTGGAGAAATGATGCTTAGGGCTCTGCGAAGGGATAATGAAAAAGTGCTGATTGGTTTGGGTTTTCAGGCCATTTGATTTGATGCAACAAAATGATCTATAACAGATTTCCCCTAAAGTACAAAGTCAAAAGAAATGGTAGAGGACCGAAGTGATTTTCCTTGTGACAAGTCCAGATCAAGAATATATTGTTCGAGATCATCATCTGTTACAATACATATTATCATCATCATATCATTGTTGAGGGAGGCATACCCATACTCAACATATAAGCCAATATACATGTACAATGATTAAATAAGTCTTGTCAAATGATGACATAGTGTGGACCCATTCGTGTATGAATGTCTGAATGATCATAGCCATCATACTTTGTAATCTTGTATGAATCCTAAAATCATAGCCCGGATGGATGTAACTAGATTTGGGGTCTTTTACCTCATCATTCGATAGTACGAGTATAACTATGGAAATAAATGAGTTGGATTCGAACATGTGGACACCATCTGATTATCGACCAATGATGTAAGTCGTTAATAGATGCGAGAGAAATAACCGATAATGATAATGGCTCTCAAGGTACTATAATACAATCTATATGGTGTGAATGAATGAGCTGAATTCAAACACCACACAAATTTTTCCGATGTAGGCCAATGGTGAGAACTTGTCACCGAAAGCGAGGAAAATTTCCATTGAGGTATGCAAGCTCCAAGGTATTAGAAAGATTTTCTAAGTTAGCTTCCTGGATAATAAGCTAATGAGAATAGGAAGTGACTCGTCATAGGAGGGCCTTGATATATCCCCCATCAACGACACGAAATGAGTATCAAAATTTGGGACAAAATGATTCTTATGCGGAGCTGGTTCAGGAATGAAAAACAGGAAGGAAGGCTCAAGATATTGTAGCAGATGTCAACTGAGGGACTTCTTTTGAACATAAAAACGACGCTTTATAGAGTTGGTGATCCAAACTTATGCAAGAATGAAACATAATACATATATAAACATAAACACAAGATGTAATAGAAATAAATCTTCATTTCATTAATATTAAAGAACTGAAAGATGGTTACATGCAAAATAGAAATAAACTAGCTCGAACGATGGTAGCTTATCTCTGAGAAGAGATGTGGCGGATACAAGCCTTTGAAATGTGTTACAATGAGGCTTGAAGGTCTATTTATTATTGAGAAACAATGAAAGATCCTAAACATCCAAAAACCTAACCCTAGGAGATGAAGCGCCAAAAGTCTTTGGGTCATGTTGGGGTAAATTGATACATCAACTTCCCGGGGCTGTAACTTTGGCATATGATCTTCATTTGATGTGTATGATACCTCGTTAGAAGGATATATTAGAGGAATACAAATGTCAATGGCAAACATATTGAAAAAGTCATGTTTGCTCGTTTTTCAAAAAAACATCGTTTATGGCCTCAAAACGGTGTGAGAATTTCGGGGCCTGAAAAAAGCCAAAAATAGTAAATTGTGCTACAATTAAGGAATTTACTGAAAGAAAAATGGGGGGGGGGGTCCAGGTGGAATAGGTGGGTAGCCACCAATATGCACCTGGATCATGTTGAGAAATCAATGCTAATAGAATTAGTGTTAGATTTTGTAGTATACCTAGGGGATAATATGGGGTACGGAGGGAGGTACCTGTTAGCGCTCGAATTTGGCCTCAGGCTGAGGAAGGCAAAATCCAAGGCAAAATCAAACCACTTAGCCTCGTAGCTAGCCCTACGAGGGCAGGAGAGGGCTCTCTCCGGGTCTATCTCGGCAAAAGGTTTTCAAAGTGCTGAGATGACCAATAAGAACACTGATTTTAGGCTAGTAAACTGATAGGGAAAGTTTAATTTCAAATTTTTAGGGTTTTGTTGGAAAACTGAGCACGACAATTTTGGGTGCGGGGATGAGACACAGTTTTTGCAGAGGTCTTTTTGGAGAAAGGTAGGAGATTGTCTTGATGCCTTTGAAGGAAGTGAATGGATAGGTATGACTGGTGAGGAGCTAAGGAGAGCAAGAAACCATCAGGAGTTCTCCTTAAACAGATGAAAACATAGATATTAAGCAAACTTAAAGGCAGAGCATAGAAACCATGAATTCTACCTTAACACTTCATTTACTTAATTTGCAGAAGAGAAGAGTAGGAAAATGATACACATAAAAAACTTACAAGTACATGAGAGAAACACACCATCAACACAAATCACCAGAGGAATCCCAAATAGTGCTGCAAAACCCTGGTCTTTCCTTTGCCAAAATTGCAGAGATACAAAGAGTAATACAGTCTAAGCTTATCCCTCAAGAGTCAAACCCTGAAAATGACTAAGAAAGTACATAATATAGGCAAGATAACACATTTCCTTGCCTCTAGGGGTCGAGCTCATCATCCTAGGAGCTGTTTCAACCAATTCTAAACTGAGCACTACAATCTAGGCAGTCAAAACAACTTGCCTCTATAAGTTAGGAAACCAATTCATTCATTAATTTTTTGCTATTTTATGAATGAATCTTCTAGAATAGGTAAAAAAAATGTCATGTCATCATGAAAATACATTAGTTACATCAAAGAGGGTGAAAAATCCCATGAAAAGTCAAGACTAGTCAAAAGCTGCGTTGTCCTGAGCCGTAGATGAAAAACTGGCAAATTTCCCTGATGCGTAGCGCGCCTTTGAGCCCACTTTTGGGGCACTTCCCGGCATCCAAATGAGGCTCAAGTGGGCGTGTTGGAAAGGTCGGGATGTATACTCTCCAGCCCAAGTTGAATTTCTCAATTTGGTTCCCATTTGCCCCTCCAAAAATGCAATCTCCCAAGACTGCTTCCTGTGTGTCCAAAAAGTGGCAGAAGGTCATTTTTTGCTTGTTTTTTGACCTTTTGGGGGCCCAAATCTCAATGAAATGTCTTGGAAGTGGCTGATCAAGTGTAATTTGTCATGACAAATCCAAAAATGCAGAGTTTTTGTGAAATGGACCTCCCCATCTTCAGGGTAGCGCGCGGCGCGCTACGCGTTGAGAGCAAAAACCTGTTTTTAGCAAAAAAATTCAAAATTGACCAAAATTGCTCCAAATTTTTGGAATTTTGAGCTGGGGGTGTATCATTGAGCACCATGCTCCTTCAAGGAGGCTTCAGCCAAAATCTGAAGTGGATCGGGCCTTTTCCTCCGTTTTAGTGCCTTGGCCAATCGTCCTTTGAGTACCTTCATTTTTGCTTTTCACACATGCATGCGGGCCCAATAATGATTCTTCATGTGGCGGAGCATATCTTTGTCCCTGTTTGCCTTGGCTAGAAACTTCTCTAAATGAGTGTTCACCTGAATGAGCATAGACCCTTGCTCAATAGGTGTCAAATCACCGGGTCTCTTGCGAGCCAAGTTCCGGTCTTCTCGGATCCTCCGCAACTCATCAAGAGTGTGTTCATCCTCTAACTGTTTGTTGCGCTGCTCTAAGTATTTGATTGTCCAATTTGCCATTTCCAACTTTTGCTGCTACAAGTGATTTTCAGCCTTTAGTTGCTGAATGATCTCCTTTGGCTCCGAGCTAGGAGAACTGATGTCAAGGTCAATAATGTCTATGTCCAGATCACCTGATGGTCCCTCATCAATCATGGGCTGCTTGCCTCTCTCCTGTACCTGTGCTACTATCGAAAGTGAGGCCCCTTCCACCTGATGTGGAGATAACACTCGCTGTGCTGACGAAGAAGGCGAGACCTCTTCCACCTGGTGTGGAGATAATACTCGCCGTGCAGATGCAAATAAGGCCCTGTGGCCTCTCTGATATGTAACACATGCTGGAGTGCTGACATGCTCGGGCTCTGGAATGCGAAACTGATGTGAAGGCCCTCCCTCATCATGGACAATCTCAGGGGGTGGCTGTGGCACCGTGAAGAAGTCGCGAGAGATGAAATCCTCCCAAGCAATACCCTGCTATGCCAACTGATGCATCACTATGATCTCGATCAGTGCATAATGATATATACTATTGTGTTGCTGTGCGGGGTTCTTCCTTTGCACTAAGGGCACCATTCTCTCTATATTTCAGCACATGAAAAATGGGATGTTCATCATTCGTACCCGGGTGAAATGCATCAACAAACGGATATGGTACGAATATAAACGTGAAAATCTGCCCTCACAAGTGAAATAGCGCATAATGAGCCTCATCAAGGATGCATACTCATCCCTTAGGAATCTGAAGGGAAAAACAGCAGTTAGGTGCCTCATACACCCGGGTTTGATATATGGTTGATAATGAAATCTGTCTAGCTGCTGGCGCTTGTTCCACTCTTCCCCAACATTTGGTATCTCGGTGGCTTGAGCAACAATTTCGGGTGATAGGGTGAAGTCCACTCCTGCAAGGTTCACATGACCATTGTGTAAATGTAGGACAAACAAGCGGACTAGTTCTCTGTGATGTTGAATTTGTGAGATCCGCTCACAATATCCAAAGCATGATTGATACTAAAAACATGTCATTGCAAGTGGACAAGCTTGCAAATGAGCCAAAGAAGTGGGCTCCTCCCTGACATGCCAACCACGTTTACCACCCTTGTGATGCCTCCTTGGCACTTCTACCTCCGGTGTTGAATCACTGTGATAACTCTGCTCATAATCTGATTCGGTTTCTTACATGGTTTTGAAGGCAAGATGGCTAAAATGTATTGCTGACTTTGCACCCAATTAACTGCTGTTTGACTTTTTCAAATGCTGTCACCAAGGGGACATAAATACAAGGGGATTGTTAGGGATATGGGAACATGAGGGAATTAGGGACAATAAACAAAAATAAGGAATTTAGGGAAGGCAACATGGGAAATCATAATATTGTGGAACTTTAAGGTGGAAATGGGGTTTGGGAATTTAGTAGGTTTTAAGGATTTTAGAGAGGAAGATTATAAAATTTTATGGGAAAATTTGAAGGAGAATGTTGATGAAGATGAGGGAAAAGAGGGATAAAAAATGGGCAACCTTGGACAACAAAATATTTTGAAACCCTAGCACCATTAAGTCTTTAAATCTTCCACAGCAATGTAGGGTTTTGACTTCTCATTTTCATGGCATTTTAACATATTAATTTCTCATTCGTCTTGCAAAACCAAAACTAGCCATGGAGGAGAGGCCTACCTGAAATTTGCTTGAGAGAAAAGAGGATTTGGTAGCTTGCTGGCGGTTTATTGGGCGAAAAACCCAACGCGTAGCGTGCCTTGCCCAATGCGTAGCGCCCCTCTGGTGCGTAGCGCTTGAACAAAATTACACTGCGAAAATCGCGCTGATGCGTAGCGCGCCCCTGACGCGTAGCGCGCCCACCCTGATGCGTAGCGCGCCCCTGAAACTGCCCAATTTGGTCAATGGCTCTTGAAATCGCCTTTGCAAAGATTCACTTAGCTTGTGAGAGACAAATGAGTTGCTAATGAAGAGTGATGTGCTTTTATAGGCTCCCTTTTGATTTTTATTTGCCCAAAACCCACTTTATAATGTTTGAGTGTTGACACTTTTTGAATTAATTGGCTCTGACTTCTGGTTTCCTTTCTTTAAAAAAAAAATGGTTGAAATGATGATTTCTTCTGAAAATTTTTGCAGGGATAGCTTCTAAGATGCTTTGGCAAAGGAGACCAAGGCTGCGCTTCAACATTTGGAGAATTTGAAATTTTGACAATTTTTACAAAAATGAGATAATGACCTTTGTTTTTCAAAAACAGAGTTTTGAAAACAAGGTGAAAATTTAGCTGTACAATAGTGAGAATTATTGAAATGATGTTTAATGAAGGACATCCCTCTGGCCTGCTGGTCCTTTATAACCTCTCAAGACAAAAATTGACTCAACCCTAGACCTAAAACCTTGAAATTTAAAACAAGATGAATGACCCTATGAAGATTTTATTTACTTAAGCAAACCTGAACTAGCAGTGCCAAACAGGAGGGGAATAAAAGACACAAACTTCCTTCACCAGGATTATGGCATGCCTAACGGAATGCAACATGATCACACTGATGAGACACCTAATCATGGAATGCAAAGAGCTTTGATCTCTGGTGGAGGGCTACTAGACCGACTATAACAGTACCTAAGGGAATAATGTGATGTAATAATATAATGGACCATATTTACTAAATAAAGTGGTTAATCCACATTATTCAAGGGACCACAAGTATTTAGGAAGTAATGTGATAAGCCCATTGTAATGGATGTATGGTATTGAGAGACCCATGGTAATTACCCATGGTATGTATGTATGAAGCCTATATAGAGGCTAGAAACTCTTGATTGAGATGCCAAGTATTGGTATTATATTGATAAGCATATGGCTTGTGGAGTGTTCTCCTTCCTTAAGGAGTAGTTGTATGGTGTTGCCCTACCTCAAGGGTTTGAATAATAAAGAGAAGCATTTCCATTTTATATTCTTGGATCAATATTGATATTTCTTGAGAAAATTTGTATTTTTAATATACTTGCAGATCAAATCTATTACATATTTCTCTTTCTTGACAATTACTTTTGAATTGTGTTGGCTTCTTTTACTTATTTGTTATATTATATTTCATCCAGCAATTACCAAATTATGTGTGTATGAATATAAAAAAAACACAAGACACACAATGTAGGCACTCTGCTAGGGAAAAACCCCATTAAAATCTTTTCCTTCAATAGTTTTCTTGAGACCCTTCAACCTAGACACAAACCTCCTCCAACCACCAAGTCAACCTCCTCTTCTAGCGACTTCAACCCAAAATTTTGACATTGAATCAACATCACTTTGACCTAGCAAATGGCAGTAGTAGCAGCTTCAACGATACAAGAAAAACATCAATCTCCCAGAGAAACCAAAATGAGAGAGAGAGAGATAGCCCAAAACATTGATTTTATCTTTTCCTTCCACTTTCTCCAACTTCACACTTATTCCAACTTCGTCTTCCTTCTTTTTACTTTTCCATCTCTTTCTTCTGGATATCGAACTTATGAGTGAGTGAGAGAGTGCTCCAAATGAATTTGATCTCCTTGTTTATATAGCCATGAGGTGAGGTTGAATTTCCATATTTGAGGCTAACTTGGTCTTCTTGAGGCCGACTTGGTCTGGAGGTGTCAAATACTTAATTTGACTCAATAATAAGTCTTTTTACATTATTCAAAAGCCCAAGAAGGGTCTCTTTAAATGGACAATGAATCTAAAGGCTCAGAATAAATCCTTGAAGTCCTCAATGGGGACTTTGACCTAAAACTTGATGACCCAAGCATGAAACCCATGCTTTAATAAGTCATTGTGATAATAATAAAAAAAATCTTTTTCATTCTTTTGACAAGTACATTACATAATGACTCAAATACATTTATGAAGACCGAACCTAGTTACATTTTTCAACACTCCCTCTTAACTAGGGAGGTATTCATAATAACATATACAAGTAAAAGGAATATCTCAAACCATATGAACTATGAACATTTTAGGCACTGCAATGCCATGGACTAGATTCCTGACCAGGGAAATCTATCCAGGTGGGAATAAGATGGAATAAAGCTTTCAGCCTCTTTAGGTACCATCAAGCTTACTTGCTAACCATCAACCCAAGGATCTAGGTGCGTATCCGAGGTTAGAGCTCCATGACCAACCCCACCCTCCCTACTTCGGGAACTAGACATCAACACATAGTGTCAGCTAGATGTCCTCCTAGGAAATGTGTCTCTCACACAAAGCCTCGACAAATCTCTTCCAAAGTTTTATCATCATCAGTAAGATCAACAATGTCAACTAAACCAAGCACGCTTCTAGGCTATTCAAACTTCTTATTAGGAAGAGACTTTGTTAGTATGTTAGAGACCTGATCGTCTGTTGGGACATATTGTAGCTTCACAATCTCGTCCTGCACCAAGTTACTAATGTAGTGGAACTTATTGTTGATATGATTCATCCTAGCATGAAACACAGGATCTATAGACATCTTGATGTAACTTTGATTATCACAATTTATCACAGTAGGACCTAGATGCTTCTTGAGAAAATGTGTCAGAAGTTTCCTCAACCATACAACCTCCTTTCCTACTTCACATGCAACCACATACTCTGGTTCAAGACTACTCAAAGCAACGAGATCTTGCTTTCTACTCATCCATGAAATCATGACAGATCCCAAACTAAAGCATCCACTTGTAGTGCTTCTTCCATTGGTCTCAATGCCACCCCAATTAGAATCTATGAATCCAATCAGCTTGACTTGCTGTTTTATTTTAGATGATGATGTATAGTGCCACGAAGATATCTCAATATATGCTTGGAAATTATCCAGTGAGCATGATGAGGCTCCAACTGAAACTGACTAAGAATGTTCACATCAAAGCATATATCCAGCCTAGATACATCAGAGAACTCACCAACTGACGATAGGAGGTAGGATCCACAAGACTTGAGTCAGAGCTCCTCAACTTCTTGAGATTGGTAATCATAAGAGTAGTCACGGGCTTGGAATCCATCATCCCAATTTTTTGCAACAACTTCATTATATACTTTCCTTTCCCCGAATATATCTCCCTAATATTTTTCCATACTCCTAGACCTATGTAATAGTGCATTAGTCCTATATCCTTCATCTCAAATTTGGCTACCAACATCTTCTTGCATTCTTGTATCCTTCACTCCACACCTGTAACGAATAGATCATCCACATATAATAGAATAATGGCTGGCTCATTTTCTGCAACCTTGATGTAGAGATTTGGATCAACGAAACTCTTCACAAACCATATTCTTAGAAGGTATGCATCCATTCTTGCATACCATGCCCTAGGATCTTGCTTCAAACCATATAGGGCCTTCTTCAGTCTATAGACATGAGTATAATTTTTATTTACTTCAAATCCTTTGGGTTTCTCAATGTATACTTCATCATCGATGGTCCCATTCATAAATGTTGTCTTCACATCCATTTGATGGATATCCCATCCCATTGTAGCATCCAATGAAACCAAAGATCTAACGGTAGTATACCTTGCAGTGGGTGCAAAGGTTTCTTCATAATCTATGCCTTCATTTTTGAGAGAAACCCCTTGCAACAAATCTAGCTTTGTAATTGTCTATACTTCCATCAATAGCGTGGTTGATTTTGTAGATCCATTTGGAGGTGAAAAACTATTTGTCATTAGGTCTAGGAACGATTTCCCAAACCCCATTATTCATGATGGATTATTCACGATGGATTGATATTCTTCCTGTATAGCTTTCTTCCGTACTTCTTAATGAGAAACTTCTTCAAATGTAGATGGTTTGAATTCAACTAGTTTTTTTCATATATGCAGCACATCCATAATAAATTTTCGACCTTTTTCTTTCTCTAAAGGTTCCTTTCGCAACTCCATGTCCTTCAACATCTTCAAAAATATATTTTACCCAATTTGGCCTCTTCCTTCTCTTCTTCTTCAAATATAGGTAGATCTTCATCATCAGAATCAATAGGAATGTCCTTGGATATTTTGTAGGCATGATTTTCATCAAATATAACGTCACTGCTTACTTAAATATGTCTCCCTTCCTCGATGTAGATTCTATATGCTTTTGAGGAGAGACTATAGCCAACAAAGATCCCTTTGATGCTTGTATAATCTAACTTATTTTGTTTGTCCTTTGGAGTGTGGATATAGGCAAGGCTCTCAAAGATTCAGAGATGGTCCAAATTTGGCTTCTACCCATAGAAATTTTGGTAGCTCTCGATCAAGGAGCATTGTTAGTATACCTTCTTCAATTGTCCTATTCTTGCTTTCGGCCACTCCATTTTGTTCGAGATAGTAGGAAACACTGAGCTCCCTCTTAATTCCTGCTTCTTTACAATATGCAATCAATTCTTTAGAAGTGTATTCCCCACCATTGTCGGATCTCAAAGTCTTTATTTTCTTTCGGTTAGGGTTTCCATTTCAAATATAAACTCCTTGACTTTTTCAAATACTTCATCCTTTTCTTTAGAAGGTAGAGCCATGTATTTTTAGAGTGATCTTAATTGAATGTCACATAGTAAAGATGACATCCAAGTGATTTGTTAGACATAGGCCCACACACATCAGAATGAATGAGGTCTAGTATTTCTTTAGACCTTGTTTCACTATTTGAAAATGGTTCTCTTTTATGTTTTCCCAAAGAGAATCCCTTACAAACTCCTATATGATCTTCTTTGATATTGGGGATGCCATGAACTAGTTGATTAAGAGTGGGAATGACCTTGTAGTGAATATGAAAATATCTTCTATGCCATAGCTCAATGGTATTGATTTCCATATGAACTAGGGCTTGAGGAGGTGGTGTAATGGATCTGTATAAGCTTCCTTCATGAACTCCAATGATCCTAGCCTTATCAATACTTGAATATTTTCCCCAAACCAAGACCTTTCCATCAACAAAAACAACTCTATCTCATTTATCTTCTAAGCAAGAAATTGAAATCAAATTCTTTTTCAAACCTAGAACATATAGTATGTTGTTGAGATATAGTTTAGCTCCATTCTCTAGCTTCAAAGATGTTGATCGCAGGCCTCTAACAACATAGATTTTGTTGTTTCCCAATTCCACTGCATGAGAAGATGGTTCCTTTGATAGAGTTTCAAGTTGTTTAATTTCCCCTGTCATATGCCTTGATGCTCTACTCTCAATGATCCATGCATTCTAATCATTAAGTGAACATGTATGTGCAACTAAGAACCCTTGACTCCTGACCTTGTTGAATAAGTAGTAGAATATCTTCTTGATCATAATTCATGTAGTAATGAATCCCATTCTTATCTTAGAGGGAGTAATCATTTCCTTCAAGCCAACGAAGTGATCTTCAATCCTCTTTGACCTTAGCTCTGATACCATGTTGAGAAATCAATGCTAGTAGAAATAGGGTTAGATTTATCTTTCTTGATAATTACTTGTGAATTATGTTGGCTTATTTTACTTATTTTTTATATTAACTTTCATCAAGAAATTACTAGATTATGTGTGTATGAAGATAAAAAAAAACACAAGACACGAGATATAAGCACTTTGCCAGGGAAAAACCCCTATCTAGGGGAAAACCCAGTCAAAATCTCTTCCTTCAATAGTTTTATTGAGACTCGTCAACCTAGACACAGACCTCCTCTAACCACCAAGTCATCCTCCTCTTCCACTAACTTCAACCCAGAATTTCGACCTTGAAGCAGCAACAATTCGACCCAGCAAATGGTAGCAACAACAACTTCGACTATACAAGAAAAACTTTGATCTCCTAGAGAAACCTAAACAATAGAGAGAGAGGGAGAGATCCCAAAACTTTGATTTTCTCTTTTCCTTCCTATTTCTCCAACTTCACACTTCTTCTAGCCTCCTCTTCCTTATTTTCACTTTTCCAGCTCTTTCTTATGGATATCGAACTTATGAGTGAGTGTGAGAGTACTCCAAATGAATTTGATCTCCTTGTATAAATAGGATTGAGGTGAGGTCGAATTGCCCTGTTTGAGGCTGACTTGGTGTGGAGGTATTAAATACCTAATTTGACTCAATAATAAATATTTTTACATGATTCAAAAGCCCAAGAAAGGTCTCTTTAAATGGAAAATGACTCTTATGAATCAGAATAAATCCTAGAAGCCCTCAATGGGGACTTTGACCTAAAACATGATGACCCAAGCATGAAACCCATGCTTTAATAAGTCATTGTGATAATAATAAAAATTTTCTTTTTCATTCTTTTGACAAGTACATTACATTATGACTCAAATACATTTATGAAGATCGAACCTAGTTACATTTTTCAAAAGATCAATCCTCCCCCCTTAGAAAGCAATGGTCCCCATTGCATTGAGTGCCTCCATGAGATGGGGAAACTTCTGCTGAACTTGGTCCCTGGTGAGCCTATTGCCTTGGTGTAGGAGTTGGCCATCTTTGGCAACTCGATACAATTGTATCTTCTGTTAGAAAATGTTCTTGATATGTGTGTCCATGATCCGACTAGTTGTGGCCTGACCTATTCGAATAGTCTAGGTTTATCTCTATTGGTGTGACTTGTTTTGCAATGTCTGATGTGTCCAGTAATGGTGGAAAGTATGGTCACAATTTGTCCACATTGAATATTGGGGAGTAGGGCAAGGAATGGTGGAATGTTGAGCTTAGAAGAATTACCTATTACAACCTTAATGATGGTGTAAGGCCCATATCAGAGTGGGAGAAGCTTGCGGTGGGATCCAACGAGGTACTCCTTCTCCAAATGTAACCAAACTTTGTCGTCCGCCTGGAATTTGTGTGGAACCTGATGCTGATCATGACGCTCTTTGTACTTAGCACTTGCTTTGTCCAATATGTCATGGACCTGCTGGAAGACGTGTTGAATGAGTTCAATGAAGCTAGTAGATTTGTCAATCTTAGATCAGACATGAGCCAAATATGCCTAAGTAGTGGCAAGTGGCATGGAAACATTAATGGGACATAATGGTTGGAATCCCAACCCCACCTGAAAGGGGTTATGGCCAGTGGAGTTGTGGAGATCTCTATTGTAGTTGTGATGGACATAGGGGAGGATTTCATCCGATGTGTGTGGATGTTTTGAGTTGTACACGCGTAGTATGTGTATGATCATCCTGTTGACTACCTATGTTTGACCATCAGTTTGGGGGTGGAAGGTTTTGGACTTAGTGAGCTTGCTATCCAATAACAACCATAGGCTTGACCAAAATGTACTTAGGAACCTGCTGTCTTGATATGAGATAATGTATTTTGGGATCGCAAAGTGTACCCATACTCGTTCAAAGAAGAGATTGGAAGTGGCTTATGTTGTGATACTCTTCTTGTCGGTCACCAGAATGGCAATCTTAGAGAATTTTTCAATGACCATGAAAACATAGTCATTACCATGCTTGGTAGAAGGAAGGCTCGACATGTAATCTATGGAGATGGATTCCCAGGGCCAGCTAGGAGTAGGAAAAGGAGTATACATGCCTTTCTTCTTGATTGTAGGTTTGGTAATGGCACAGGCAGTGCAAGATCTGATGTACTTCCCAACATCTTGTTGAAGGTTCAACCAATAAAAATACTTTTGTAGCACTGCCACTATTTTTTCTAGCCAAAAATGTCCAACGATCCAACTGTAGTGCACCTCCCAAATCATCTTGGCACGCTTGCTTGAAGGAACACAAAGGTGTCCTAGGTGGAATAACAATGCATATTGGAGGTGAAAGTTTGGAACTTCTTTTCTTCCAGGAGCATTTGGTATGTGGTGTCGAATTCTGGATCACTTTTATAAATATGTGGCCATCCTGAAGTCTCGTGTCCACAAAATTCATGCACAGTAGTCATCGCCATAACCGACTATCGACTGAGGAAGTTTGCAGTATTATTGGTGCTTCGCTTCTTGTACTTAATGTTCAATTGGAACTATTGCAAATATGTGGACCATTTCTAATGGCGACCATTCTACAACTTTCTTTATGTCTGTATGAACTACAGGGGTCGGTGGTTTGTGTGGATGACCATTTCCTTCCCCAGAATGTAATGCTTCCATTGTCGATAGGCTTGCATAATGGAATCCATCTCTTTTTCATAGGTGGGATAATTTCATATTGTATTTGAAAGTGTCTCACTATGATATGCAACTGGATGCCCCTACTGGGTAAGAACTATACCAATAGCATAGTCAGAGGCATTTTTCTCAATTTCAAATGATTACGGCATGTCTAGTAATGTTAGCATAGAGCAAAGACCATGCTACAACTTGGCAAATGCCTTCTGCCAGGACTCAAACCAAAATAATTTTTCTTTCGCTCCACCCTTGGTGATTTGACTCAAAGGCCAAGTGATATGAGAGAATCCCAACATGGACCTGTGATAGAAATTAGTAAGACCCAAAAAGATGTAGAGCTCTGTTAGAGTGGTTGGGGTTGTCCAATCCTGAATAACTTGTATCTTGGCTGGGTCCATATGCACACTTCGCTCATCAATTATGTACCCTAGATATTGAACCTGGGTCATACCAAAAGTGCATTTCTCCAAATTGGAACACAACACATGGTTTCGAGGACCTATCAAATATGGTGTAGGTTCTCTTCCCAACTTTTCCTGAAGATTAGGATGTCATCCAAATACACTACCATAAATGAGTTGGTGAAGGGTCACAATATGTCATCCATCAGCCTCATGAAGGTTGCAGGGGCATTCATCAACCTAAAATGCATGACCAACCATTCGAAAAGGCTCTCCCTTGTTTTGAAGGTATTTTTCCACACGTTAGAGGGTTCAATTAGTACCTGGTGATAACGAGACTTCAAGTCAATCTTCCTGAAATATTTGGCCTCCTTGAGCTAGTCCACAAGGCCATCAATTTGTGGGATTGGATACCTATTCGAGACAATGATCTTGTTCAATGCCCGATCGTCAATGCAGAGCCTCCAGGTTTTGTCCTTCTTCTGTACCAACACAATCAGGATCCTAGAAGGTGATGAACTTGACATGATGTGCCCTTTTTGAAACAACTCCTAAATCTGCATCTTGATTTCATCTTTCTCCAGAATAGAGTGTTGATAGATCAGTCCATTGGGTGGTGGCGTGCCCGAGGTCAGATCGATGGAGTGATTGACTTGACAGTGTAGGGGTATCCATGTGGGTGAGGTGAAGATGTCCCTGTACTCCTCCATAACCTTGTCCATATGCTACTGCCATGTGGAGGAGCCCTATCTAGCGGATGTGGATGTGGCCACAATATTCCTCTTGTTCTGAGGGCGAATTATAAGGAAGACAAATTTATGGTATGGGAAATGATCTTACTTCATTTTTTAGCAGAGATCAAAGAAAAGGTGGTAGGAGGTGCTACCTCTGGTATCCTGTTTAATAATAATAGAATGAGGTCTGGATTCATATACAACATGTCGCTTCATAGGTATGACTGACCTAATAAAACATCATAGACTTATAGAGGGGAAACATCGCACAATACCTCATCTGAAAAGGGCTTGATGCTATAAGGCAAGTGTCACTACTGGCTGACATGGATATATTGCCCTTGGTGGAGCCACCCGATGGTGTACGGTTGTGGGTGCAATGTTGTTGGAAAATTCAATCTCTTAACGACCTCGGCTAAGATCAGGTTCTTTTGGCTCCCACTGTCAATGATGAACTACACCAGTGAACCCTTTACCCACATCTGTGAGTGGAAGAGGCACTCCCCCTCCTCTGGATCCTCAAGTTCTACCTTTTGGAGCTTGGTAGTGGCTACCATCATAGTGGGTTCTGTGTCAATGATCTAATTTCCTTTGTCGGGTTCTGGCTCAGAATGAGAGCATGCATGTCTCTGAGTCTTTTAGCTCGGCCACCAATGCCTTATTTGCGTGACATTCATTTGTGTTGTGAGTGGGAGTTTTATGGAACTCACACCACTTTTCAGTGTCCTTCTTCACCTTCCCATTATTCTTGGCTTGTAGCTTCGAGGAGTTATCCTGGGGGGCCACAACCCGACTTTGGCCTTTGATTTGTGGCTTGGGGGCACCTTTTCTTTGCTTTGGGTTCGCAAATCCAAAGTATTGCTTCTTCTATGTGATTTTCCATTCAAACTTGGCAGTGTATCAGTATGTTGCACCAAGTGAGGAGATGTCTAGGAACTCCATGTCCTCTTGAATGTATTTGTGCAAACAACCGCAATACTTGAGCACTAGATATTTATTAGTATTTTATACTCAACTTTGTGCACATGGTATGGAAAAGATTCATCATCTCATGCACATATTGATCCCATTGGTGCCGCAGTGTATTCCATTGTATATACTTGTCGTCATAACTCCCAACAAGGTAATATTTTTCCTTGATAGCATCTCAAAAATAGTTCCAAGAGGGTACGACTGAAAACATAGAGGGTTCCTCGACTTATCTCTTATAGTAATTTTCCCACTAGTCCTTGACATGGGGGGTGACTTTAAGTAGTGAAAAAGTAATCTTCTCCTTGTCGAAGAAATTATGGGCTGAAAAATAACCTTCCAGCAAATTTAGCCATTTGTCTACAACATCTGCATCTATTTGACCTTCGAATATAGGGATATCGAAGTTAACTTGTACTTTGAAGGGGGCGGTGCCTCCGAAGAGACTGTTGGATGAAGATGCATCATTAGTTGGCATATGCCAAAGGATATAGGCAAAGTTTTCCACCATTTCATTCCTTTGTCGCTCGAGGTATTTTTTGAGAAACAATTTGATAGGATCTCCTGCTCCCTCATCTTTCTTTTCTTCTACCATTGGAGGTCATCAGTGTCGTTGGGGCCGTCTTGCAAGGGCTCGACCAATTCAAGTTCCAACTCCTTATACCCCAACCTTGTTGGGGACATGCACAGAAAAATAGAGAAACATCATATCGCTCTAAAACCACTAATCTGAACTTATGCATGAATGAAACATAATACAAATATACAGATAAACACAAAGATGCAACATAAATAAATCTTCATTTCATTAATACCAAAGTACTGAAAAATGCTTACATGCAAAATGGAAATAAACTAGCTCGGGCAATGGTAGCTTATCTCTAAGAGGAGATGTGGTAGCTACGTGCCTATGAACTATGTTACAATGAGGCTTGAAGACCTATTTATTATTGAGAAACAATGGAAAACCTTAAACATTCAAAAACCTAACCCTAGGAGATGAAGCGCCAAATGTCTGTTGGCCCCGTTGGGGTAAATTGGTACATCAACTTCCCAGGGTTGTAACTTTGGGATATGACCTCTGTTTGATGCATATTATACCTTCTTATAAAGATCTATCCCAAGGCTACAATTTTTGACTACAAATATTACTTTCATACTCAACATCGTTTAGGGCCTCAAAATTGCTCTAGAAGTTTACGACCCAAAAAACTGCCAAAAATAGTAAATTGTGCTACAATTAGGGAAATTGAAATAACAATGGCGGAGGTCGAAGTGGAATAGGAGGGTGGCCACTAATATCCACCTAGATCAGTTGGAAACATTAAATAAAAAACAATTACAAAGGCTTTTGAATATGGTGTGCTTAACTAAAGAGGAAAGCATATTTCCCAACCCAACAGTCACGAAGATAGTGAAAAAGTGTCATGTTCAAGAACGATTCGCTGCCATTAATAGGTTTAGCACCCTATTTACCCCATTTTCCAACCATTTATGGCTAGTACCTATTTATTTTTGACAAACTTGAGGTGGATAACATGTGCTTGATCTATAAGTTAATCCTTCAGATGAATAGTTTTTTGTATATTTAACGAACCTTGAGAAGGATTGGCTCGATCCCATCATGCTCGAAGAGTCCAATGTTGTTTGATGGTTTTATGAGTCCAGCAAAAGTGTAACTTGACTTCTTTTTCATGTTTAGAGAGTTTGAAGAAGAGGTGAGAAAGAGAACTCCAAAGGCTCCTTTTGGTAAATTTAGTCTCTTGAGAAAAAAGGCATAAAATGATACTCAGGATAACTTTTTAGTCATGTCCGACTACAGTATTCCTTTTTAGTATATAATCTATCATAGTCCAAAAAAGGGTTAAACTTATACTGGGTAGACGTCTTTTCATTTACTTTAACGAGTTCGAAAAGACAAGTGCTCAACAATCTTTTCATACTTTGAGAGTTCGAAAAGAGTTGAAAAAGGGCTCTAGGGGGTTCATTTTTCATAAGTTTACAGAACCTGAAAAAGCGATAAGTTTTCTCTTTCATCAAAATGACACATTTCAACTTAAAAAAATCTGCATTAGATCCTTCAATTAACTTTTAACCTGCTCATAACACCATATCTGTTGAAATATGGCAACAAGAATATTCCAATTTAATTTGTCCTTGAATTAAATTGTGAATTAAAATCAAATTTAGTCTTAACAACTACATGGAAATAATTAATTAATTTATTTTAAATTAATTAGTTGGAGAAATTCAAGTTAGAAGTCTTTCTGAAGTCATGCAAGAGCTATCCCTTAAATTAAGGAGATAAGATTGAGTTATATTTGAGTTGTAATTAGTTAACTCAGTTTACTGAGTTAAGTCTAGTTAAATTAGTTCCAAACTGTTTGAGGAACTAATAGTGAGTTAATAGTCAGTTGATGCATTAATGCACTCAACTAATGCTACTCCAGTTAATTGAAGATTCCCTCATCAGAAACTCATGCATGCCTATTCTGAGAAAGACCCATTTGAGATTAATGTTCAAGGACAATGTACTATCAGTTGCATGTGTTTTCTCATGGAGAAAACTCATGCATGCAGTCAAGGATTCATCCTTGAGGATTGCGTAGTTTTGAAGGCTTGTTTTTCCACTTGGTAATAGGCTAATCATCCACAAGGAACATTGCACATAAATAGGAGCTTGGAGGGCAGAGAGGAAGGTTGGAGAGAAGCCAAGATTTCCTATGAGCATCTATGAGATTGTACTGAGACTTGGCTAGCTGTGGGAGCTAAGGCTTTGTATAATTCCTATGTATTTCCACCATGTATGATAATACAATAGTGTGGGGTTTTTTATTTGATACTTTCCCCAAATTATTTTCATGTGTATTGTGCCATTGATTCTTCTTCTTCTGGTTATATTGTTCAACTCGATTTTTAAGCTTCCGCAAATTGATAGTAGAATTAGGTTATAGTATTCTGCTTTGGTTTATATTGCATTATCGGGTTAACCTATCACATATTTTCTACATGGGATCAAAGCTGTGAACAGTATACTGAGAAGAGAATTTGAAGTTTGAAGTTCGGGGTTGCAGGTGCAAATCGAATTCATATCATACTTCAAGGTTGGCCAATGGCGTTCTATGGCTTGAGACTCGAGTATGCCTTGGAAAGTAGCTCGAATTACATAGCATGGAAAGATAGAATGGAGGCTGTATTAGAAGACAATGGCTTGAAGGAATTCATTGACCAAGAAATCCCAAAGCTAGCTTCAACTAATGCACAAGAGTTGGCTGAGTGGAAGAAGTGTGTGGCGAAGGCGAGATGGATCATCCTAGAGGGAGTTCGAGACCATATTGTCTTGAGTCTCCTTAGGAATGACACTCCATTTTCAATGTGGAAGACATTGAAGGACCTCTACCTGAATAGTAGCGACCAAAGGAAATTGGCGCTCAAAGATAAGCTTTGAAGAATCAAGATGGAGAAGGGCGATACTATTTCCACATATCTGAACAAGCTCACCACCTGCAGAGATGAGCTTGGTAGTGTGGGAATAACTAATGCCGATGATGATATGGTGAGCCTCACTCTCCTTGGCCTTCCAAAGGGTTGGAACAACTACCAGGACTCTGTGAATGGAAGGGAGAAACTGCCAGATTGGGAACGACTGTGGTCGGATCTTATGCAGGAGGAGATCAGGAGGAGCACACGAGATGGTTCTTCATCTAAGAATGACGATGAAGAAAATTTGGCCTTAGCAAGTAAGAAAGGAAAGGGAAGGGGAAGGCTTCCCATTTCAAATCGAATTCTTCTCATGGAGGGAAGAAGGGTGACATGTCTAAAGTAAGATGCTTTAATTATCATAAGATGGGACATTATGTGACTAATTTCCCATCGAAGAAGTCCAGGAAGGGATCCTCAAAAGGATCGGAAGGTGAGGCATTAGCCTCTCAGTTCGAAATGGACTTTACCCTGGTATCTTGACATTGGAGCCTCATTCCACATGACCGGTGATACAAATTTATTCAGTGCCTTGGAGGAGAAAGACCTCAAGGGTGACGACGAAAGGTATAGTGTTTTAGGAGTGGGCACAATTGCTTTTTAGAGGGAGCATGGAGCTCCTCTCACCTTGACAGATGTGATGTGTGTGCCTAGACTGAAGAAGAACTTGGTATCGGTCGTGATGTTGGAGGATAAAGGCTACAATGTTGTCTTCAGTAAAGGAAAGGCGTTCCTAAGACACATAGCCACGGGTCAGACCAAGAGGATAGGGATCCAGGTGAAGAATCTCTATAAAATAGAGGTAGATGATTGTGCAACATTGAGTACGAAAGCATAATTGGTGCAAAGCCAAGACATTGGCGAGTTGTGGCACAGGTATTTGGGCCATTTGCATCATGGGGCTTTGAAGATAATGCAGTAGATATCTATAGGACTTCCCAAAGGTAAACTTGATCAAGTTGACACATGAAAAGGTTGTACCTTGGGAAAGTACACCAAGTCTTCCTTTCATGATCGAGATAGTCGAGCAGAGGCTATCTTAGAGCGAGTTCATAATGATTTGTGTGGAACATTCTCGACGACATCGACATCGAAGCAAAGGTATTATGTGATTTTCAATGATGACTATTCTTGTAAATGAAGGATTTATTTAATGCAGAAGAAGGACCAAACCTTCATAAAGTTTTGTGAATTCAAAGCTTTGGTTGATAAAGAGTCATGGAAGAAGATCAAGGCCTTGAGAAGTGTCAATGGTGGAGAATATGTCTCTCAAGAGTTTAAGGACTTCTGTGCAGCGGAAGAAATTAAATGAGAGTTGATGGCACCTCATAACCCACATCAGAATGGGGTGGCTGAGAGGAAGAATAGAACTATTGTAGGGGTAGCACGAGCAATGCTGCATGACCAAGGCCTACCACTTCACTTGTGGGCTGAGGCATGCAACACAACGGTCTATTTGGGATGAAGACACCATAAGAAGCTTTCTCCCATAAGAGACCAGATGTGGGTCACTTTAGGATCTTTGGCTCATCGATATATTGCCATGTGACAAAGGATGCACGGAAGAAGCTTGAGCTGACAGAAAAGTTGGGGATATTTGTGGGGTACATTGATACACTTCACAACTATCAGGTGTACTTTCCTACTAGTCGAAGGACAATGGTTCGCAGAGATCTCAAGTTTGATGAGCAGAAGGCCATGCAAGTTTCCCTTGAGAGGGAGCTCCAACTACAGGTTGTGGAGGAACTATTGGTTCCTAAGGAGGAGGAGCCTCAGACTGATGCAGAGCAGTCACATGCAGAGGTTCCAGGAGTGGAGACATCCACTCAAGCATAGTATTCCAGAGATGGACAGAAGCACACAAGAGAAGTTGATAGATTGTTGGAGGATGTGAGAGAGAATGTGGGAGCACCATCTTCTTAGCATAGACAGAGGAGGTCACCTGAAAGGTGCACTGGATACATGGCCCTTACTGGGGAATGTGTTTTGACCGAGCCATCTTCCTTTGAGGAATCAGTGTAACAACCGATTTGGGTTCATGCTATGGTGGAGGAGTATGACTCCATAGTTCATAATAGTGTTTGGGACGTGGTTCCGAGACCGGAGAACAAGTTAGTTGTGAGTTCCCGTTGGCTTTGCAAGGTAAAGAAAGCTGCTGATGGTAGTGTGGAGAAGCATAAGGAAATATTTGTTGCCTGTGGCTTTTCACAGGTTGAGCGGATCGAATATGATGAGACTTTTTCTCCTGGCGCAAGGTACTCATCACAGGTGGGTTGGAAGATCCATCAGATGGATGTGAAGACTGCATTCCTCAATGGCTAGATTGAGGAAGAGGTGTACATAGAGCAGCTGGAAGATTTTGAGACCTTCGATCATGAGTCACATGTGTGCCGACTCAAGAGAGCGTTGTACGGGCTGAAGCAAGCACCTTGTGCTTGGTACACCAGGATAGACAACTACTTCATCGGGTTGGGCTTCACAAAGAGTGAAGCGGATGCGAACCTGTACCACATCGTGGTGAAAGGTAAGTTGTTGATCATCGTACTTTATGTTGATGATCTCATATTGACTGGTGATGATCATTTGATCATGTCTTGTAAGGAGGACCTTGCAAGAGAATTTGAGATGAAAGACATGGGTCTCATGCATTACTTCCTTGGCATGGAAGTGTGGTAGAAGGATGGGGAGTTGTTTATGTCTCAGGGCAAGTATGCCAACGAGATACTCAGGAGATTCCACATGGATAAGTGCAAGCCCATGCAGACTCCTCTAGCAGGTAACTGGAGGAAGGAGGTTGCTACTTCAAGAGAAGTGGTAGAGGCTACTGTGTATAGGCAACTTGTGGGTTCACTGATGTACTTAATGAGCACATGACCAGATTTGTGCTATGCGGTGAACCAACTGAGTCAAGCGATGGTTCAACCTACCAAGATGTTTTGGAAGGCGGCAAAGCATGTATTGAGATACCTCAGAGGCACATATCAGTATGGATTATGGTACAAACGGACAAAGGGAGTGAAGCTACAGGGCTTCACTGATGCAGATTTGGCAGGGAGTCCATCAGATCGGAAGAGCACATCAGGAAGGATTTTCGACCTTGGGTCAGCGATAGTTTCTTGGTACAACAGGAAATAGAGGTCAGTTGCACTCAGCTCTGCAGAGGTAAAATACATGGCTACAGGTCATGTAGCATGTGAGGCCATCTGGATGTCGAAAACCGTAGTTGGTTTGTTTGATCAAAGGATGGATCCAACTGTAATCTATTGTGATAGTCAGAGTTGTATCAAAATCTCTGAGAATCTAGTATTTCATGATAGGTCCAAGCACATCGACATCCGGTATCATCATCTTAGAGACTGTGTAGCGAGGAGGATCATGTTGCTGCAGTATATTTCGACAGAGGAGCAAGATGCTGACATTTTGACAAAGGCATTGTCAAAGTGTAAATTCGAGTTCCATAGAGACAGGATCGGGGTGGCAGATAATCCCTTTCTTGTTGAGAGGGAGTGTTGAAATATGGCAACAAGAATATTCCAATTTAATTTGTCCTTGAATTAAATTGTGAATTAAAATTAAATTTAGTCTTAACAACTACTTGGAAATAATTAATTAATTAATTTTAAATTAATTAGTTGGAGAAATTCAAGTTAGAAGTCTTTCTGAAGTCATGCAAGAGTTATCCCTTAAATTAAGGAGATAATATTGAGTTATATTTGAGTTGTAATTAGTTAACTTAGTTTACTGAGTTAAGTCCAGTTAAATTAGTTCCAAACTGTTTGAGGAACTAATAGTGAGTTAACAATCAGTTGATGCATTAATGCGCTCAACTAGTGCTACTCTAGTTAACTAAAGATTCCCTCATCAGAAACTCATGCATGCCTATTATGAGAAATACCAAATTGAGATTAATGTTCAAGGATAGTGTACAATCAATTTCATGTGTTTTATCATGGAGAAAACTCATTCATGTAGTCAAGGATTCACCCTTGAGGATTACACAATTTTGAAGGCTTGTTTTTCCACTGGGTAATAGGCTAATCATCCACAAGGAACAACGCAAGGAAATAGGAGCTTGGAGGGCAGAGAGGAAGGTTGGAGATAAGCCAAGATTGCTCGTGAGCATCTGTGAGGATTGTACTGAGAGCTGGCTAGCTGTTGGAGCTAAGGCTTTGCATAATTCCTATGTATTTTCACCATGTATGATAATACAATAGTGTGGGGTTTTTTATCTAAGACTTTCCCCAAAGTATTTTCATGTGTATTGTGCCATTGATTCTTCTTCTTCTATTTATATTGTTTAGCTTGATCTTTAAGCTTCCACAAATTGATAGTAGAAATAGGTTATAGTATTCTAGTTTGATTTATATTGCATTATCGAGTTAACCTATCACATATTTTCTACAATAACAAGATTAAAAATATATGACATATGGTAAAAACTAGGTAAAAATATTAAAAATATATTAAAATAATGACTAATTGACCATAAATAGTGAAAATTAAACATTTCTTAACATTTTCATTTTACCTCTTATGAGTGAGCTCTGAGTGCACTTTACCCTCAAACTTCAACATGTGATTGCAACTAATCCAGTGGACCATTTCTAGTGTCTTCAGTTCCAGGTAGAAGATATATCCTTTCTCTCCTTTTCATGATTTTTATTTTTCATTTGGTGCAAATTCTCTAGAGTTTCTAGTGATTTAGGGTGTAAAATTTCTCCCTTGGCCCATCGCACCCTCTCTATATCGAAAGGTGTTGGCATTATGATACAGGTGTTGTCCTTGATGGCAACTTACTAAGATGACAGATCACAGTTCAGGCTCACAGAATGAAGAAAAAGAGATATACGCAGGTTCCCCTTGATAAAGCCGTGTATACATGCCGGTTAAACGATCAAAAGGCGCATATACGTATGCACGCACTTTCATGCAAAGAAAAGCGCGTACGTGTGGGAAAACTTATTTTTGGTCCATCGTATTTAGTCCTTGGTATTTGGACCTATGGTTTTGGACCATGGTATCTCGTCTGAAGTGTTGAACCCAGGTATTGGGTCCATGGTATTGAGTGGTTTTGGACCATGGTATTGAGTAAGGCCTAAGACTATAAAAGGAGGAGAAGCTCATTAGGCAAGGGCATTGAGAAAGTCTTGAATATCTGATGAAGTATGAGATCGAGTATGCAGGTTATGGGTTCATGATGCTTTGCTTGATTTGAGCTAAGGAGGAATCTCACCGGTTGATGGGCAACAAGATCTAAGGATAGATTGGGATCAAATGGTTTGGAATGAATCATCTCTAGATGGTTTGATTATGCTTATTCTAGATCTGTATACTGACGCATGTAATGTTCTGATCTGGGTATAACTTAAGTTTGAAATAGCTACAACATATGAATGAATATTTACAGATGTATACGCTGGTTTACTTTGATAAAAGTGCGTACATACGTAGGTTACATACATCTAAGTAGCGTATACCATATAAACTATGATATTTGAAGTTACAGGTGGTTCTGGTAGTTGATGCAAAGTCTGAGTTCTGGTGATTGTTTACTGGTGTCAGTATTTTTCATATTTAGATTGGTTGATTATGTTTAGCTTTAGTGTTGATGGATGAGATCTATAATGGATCAGGATCATACTGACTTATCTTTATGTGATCTGATGGACTAGATTTGGTTGCTAACATGCGCATTATCCTTGTATATGTAATGATCTGGGTATGTCTGAAGTCAAGAAGTGCAGCGAATTTATAAGTAAGTAATTGTTGACATATATGCTAGTTCACTTTGGTGAAGTTGCGTATACACGCTGGTTCAACTCTTACAAGTAGTGTATATACTCTGATGCATGATTTTTGATGATACACTTAGATCTGAACATTGTTGTAGAGTTCTATGTTCTGCTCTGTGTTCTGGTGACTGCAAGTTTGTTGACAGGGTTTCAGTGATTAAGTATTGGGTGATTCAGATATAGATGATGCTAGTGTTGATTGATTGTGTGCTTCAATGATATTGATGGGTCCAGTATGAAAATTGGATGAAACGTGGCCTTCAGATTATGATGTTGTGTTCCATGAGTATCCAGTCTGAAAATTTGAAAGAGAAGGTTGTAGCCTTCTATAGGTCGGCACCTATGTACTAGTACATCAGGTAGTACAAGAGTTAAGGGGGTGGTAGATCCCTTCCAGTAGCAGCTGGAAAACGAGTGAAGGTTGGAGCATTCAGTAGGCCGATGCCTAGGTACTAGTAAAAGGATCGGCTAGTACAAGAGCTAAGGGGGTTGCAACTCCCTTCCAGGAGAAGCTGGAGAACGAGAGAAGGTTGTAGCCTTCTGCAGGTAGAAGCCTGTGTACTGGTATAAGACTGCACCAGTACAGAAATATTGTAGAAAGAAGTTTCTTTTTAAAGGAAGATAGAGACAACTTGCAGCAGGTGGTTTTCACCCACACTGGGTTTCCACCTTACATCATGGTGTTCATGTGTGCTTCTTGTGTGTGATGATCTGTTCTGTTTTACTACACCTGTTTACTATTCATATGGTTAATAGAAGTTCTGATGCACTAACTAAAGATCAACATTTAATGGATTAACTGAAGCATAAGTTTACTGGATATATGCTAGTTGCATTAGACACAGTTGCGTGTACACGCAGGTTCCCTTCACTAAAGTAGTGTATATGAATCTGAGTATGGAAATGAAAAAGTGTGTGATTTGATAATATTGATTCACCCCCCCCTCTCAGTATTTTTTCCAACAATTGGTATCAGAGCAGGTCCTTTGGTAGAAGCTTGATCGCTTGAAGGAGATCCGTAGAAAAATGGGAAAGAAGCTTAAGAAGAAAGCGCCTAAGAAGAAGAAGACGTCTCAGAAGAACTATGACAGTGGGAGAATCGATTGGGGAATATGTGGAAGAAGCACTTCAGATTCAGAATCACTTCAGAATGAAGATGAACAAGCAAAAGAGCTATCAGGTATGAATTTGTTATCCTCTAGTGATACATTTATCCATCAATTTGAAGATGATGGAAGTGATAGCGAAACAACTGAATTTCTCTTATGGGTGAGCAAGAAAGATATCAAATAGAGGCAGAATTTAAAAGGCTTATAGAAAAAATTAGAGATCAACAAGATATATTGAACAAAAGGGAATATGCCTTCAAAGAAGAATCTACCGAACTAAAAGATCAACTAGAGGAAGGAAACAAGGTAAAGAAGTTATTCAAGGACAAGGAAGATCAATGTCAAAAGTTGCAAGATGAAGTGACATCATTAAGAAATGAAGTCAATGAAAGGAGCACAACAATCAAGAAACTCAGAGATAGATCCAGTTACTATGAAATTCTTGAAGCTACGATCCTCTCGCTAAAAGAAGATCTTGAAGAATCAAATAAGCAGAATAAAGAACTACTCCAAGCTCTTGAAAAACAAGAAAATGAAGTTCTTGAACTAAGACATCAGTTGGAAGAAGGAAGAAAAGCTGAAGAAAACATGAAGAAGTAGTATCATGAAAAGGAGGAGCAACATCAGGTTGAGGTAAATATTCTAAAAGATAACTTAGAAGAAAAGGATAAGCTCTTACAATTTCAAGATAGTACTAAGATCTTGGATGATATTCTTAGTAGTCAAAGGTCTCCTGCTATCAAAACTGGCCTTGGTTTTTATGAATTTGTTGAAGATGAATCTAGCTCACAAGGAGAGGCAAGGAACTCTAATGAGAAATCTAAAATAATCAACAAGGAGATGAGAGGACAACCCCATCAACAGCCAAGGAAAGAAATTCTTCAAAGAAAATCTTTTACTCCTTCGATGAATAATGTTGAATGTTATGTATGTTGATGCAGAAGAAGAATGGTTCAAGACCATCACACAGAAAGATCATCACGTTCTAGGTACTTTAAGGGATATTGCTTTGCTTGCAATATGTTTGGTCACAGAGCTGTTGATTTCTACAGAAGGAATATGAAACATGTAAGATGTTATGCATGTAACAAGCTTGGAAATACAACAAAAGAAGGTAGGAACAAAGTACGAGCACCATACCAAAAGGAGAAAACATCATCACACTTGAAGATATGGAAGAAGAAGGAAGTACAGTCAGAAAGATGTGGCACAACACAATATACAGACATAATAGACTCAGAGGGAGCTGAAAGTGTAAAACTTCAGTGTCATGAATCTAATACGCAAGTTTCATAAAGGGAAGTCGCGTATGTACACGAGCTAGTTATTGCACAGTCGCGTATATTTTAGTTTGAGGAAAAGCAGTAGGGACAGGCTCAGGAAAAAGGGTCTAACATGATTCAGTCCATTATTTGCTCTGTTTGATAATGGTTACAATCTGCTGATGATGTGTGGAAATGTCTTGACACTTGTAAGATGTTTAAAGTGTTTTGATCCTAAATTAATGATGATGATGCCTTGATACTTCTTGCTGATAAGATCTGATAGTAAGCAAGATGGCACATGTTCAGGGGGAGCATATGCTTTTAAATAATGTATTGTTGGCATCATGGTTAGTAGTCCTTGGTGATGATGCTTATATGGCTAAATGATATATCTTGCTATGATATGGTTATGAGTTGTCCATGACAAAATCTCATATGATTCTTGGGGTTACATAGTTGATGTTCAGATCAAGTTTGTGGTTGATTCTCTGATGATGCATATATGGTGCTTACATGGTGATGTTCATAAGGATAAAGAGAAGTACAAAGCTTGAATACACAACTTCATTACTTGATGATGAGTCACTCATATGCTGATGTCATTATATGCATAAAGATCATATAATACAATTATGATGCAGGATTCCTATAGTTCTTGGCACTCATGTGGATGAGGATTGTTGATGTTGATGATATCAAGAAGCCTTGACAAATGATCTTGAGCTCAAGATACATAGTGCTGGATACATGGATGATTACTCAAAGTTGCATTATTGATGATGAGTTCTTACCTATACGATGATGGGTTGATACTTACATATGTTGATTGATGTAGATGTTCCCAAGTGATGATACTTGGATCATGCATATCTTGATGTTGATGAGATGGCTATGGTGTTTTTCACATATGATATAATGTGAATGATTCTGTATGTCATATGTAGAATTCTGTTCAAAAGGATGAGTTGATGTAGACATACCTTGTTATAGGTTGATGACTTTTACACTAATGGACATATACAGGTTGCTGGTCTAGATGCTGTTGACATATGCTTATGGAGTAGATCATACATTGTGTATGATAGTTGCTAATGACTATCATGATCTTAGTTAGATGTTTTGTCTCCGTTATAAATGCCATGTAAAGGTCATATCAAGACTCATGATGTAATAGTTTGTCTCTATCTATTGTAGTCATTTGATGAATCCCTTTTGGTCATATGATGTAATTTGTACCCCCACTATGCATGGGAAGGATGATGTAATATTTCAGTCATGCACAAACATTTGGTATCTGGTGTATCCCCACTTGGTTGGGTGGATGAGTCAATATTGGTATATCCCCACTGGGTTGGGAGATGGATGTATGTATGAGTCTTTGGTGATAGGAAGGTCATTTATGATAGAGTCATGTTCTTCTTGTAGAACATCTTTTTGCAGAACTTGCTTACAGTCAGGGGGAGCATGGACAAAACACTTCAGCAGAGCAGAGATTTCAGCATGTACTCAGAGGGAGCATGGACATATTGGTACACCTTGGCATATACAAAGGGGGAGCTCATTCAGAGATTTCAGCAGGTACTCAGGGGGAGTATGGACAACAGAATGTTTATCAAGGAGAGAATATCTTGGTCTGCCCTTTGCCCTTTATGTCAAAGGGGGAGAGTGATTTGGCATTGTTGCCATCAAGTCCAAAGGGGGAGATTGTTGGCATTATGATGCATGTGTTGTACTTGATGACAACCCACTCGTAAAAGAACAACTCACTTATATATAACTAGATGAATCTATAGAAGAGATATCAGATGTGACAGAATACATGGGATGCATGACAACTCAAAGGAATCAGTTCAGATGTAATGAACAATGACAACTCAATAAGATGATAGTTCTCAGTATGACAAGTTAGCTTTGAAATCAAGTCCAAAGGGGGAGATTGTTGGCAGTATGATACAGGTGTTGTCCTTGATGGTAACTTAGTAAGATGACAGATCACTGTTCAGGCTCACAGAATGAAGAAAAAGAGATATATGCAGGTTCCCCTTGAGAAAGCCGCGTATACACGCGGGTTAAACGATCAAAAGGCGCGTATAAGTATGCACACACTTTCATGCAAAGAAAAGTGTGTACATACATGTTTATTGTATCTATTGTGTCACAAAGTTTTTAGAAAGAAAGCCCATACAGATAACTACCTGCATGCCGACTCTCATCACCACCCCGCCCAAAAAATGGGGGTACTACAAACCCTCTTCACTAGAGCTTATAGAATCTCGGATTTAAACCATACAGATGAAGAAATTTCCTACCTTAAAAGAACCTTTGCCAACCTAGGGTACAGCAATGAAAACATTTACAAAGCCATTCAAAAAGCAAAAACTGATAACAATAAAAACAAAACTAAAGACAACCCAACCTCCAATACCTGCCTTCCTTACATCCAAGGAGTCACTGACAAAATAGCCAAAATCCTCAATAAGAAAAATATAAAAACTGCTTTCAAACCCTTGTCTACCATAAAGCAAAGAATGAGATCTGTTAAGGATAACCAAGAGCTGCTTCAGCAAAAAGGAGTTTATGTCATCAAATGTTCTTGTGGGGACCAATACATAGGAGAAACTGGTAGATCGGTTAGGATTAGACTCAAAGAACATAGTGCAGACATTCGTAACGAAAGAACCAAGTCCTCAGCCCTAGCTGAGCATGTAGGTAAAACTAATCATCACATTTGCTTAGAAGACACCAAAGTCATTGCTAATGTAGAACACCATTTCAAGCGTAAGGTTAGGGAAGCTATTGAAATCATTAAACATCCTAGAAACCTTAATAGGGATGGTGGCATGGAAATTAGCAAAAATTGGAACCCCGTGCTAACCCCCGCTAATAATCTTAATAACAATGTTAGAAATTCCTAACCCCCCATCATAATATTAAAAGCAAATATAAATTATAATAGATATAATAAACATGTATAAGAGAACATTTTTAGATATCTTAGTAAATAACATATATAATTATATAGATTAGCTACTATCAATAAACAAACATCCATTATAATAGATAAATTAATAAATATATATAGTAGAGCATTAATAAATATCAATCACAATAGATAACAAGAAGTATATATAGAGGAGCTATAGCTAATACCATAATAAATATCATTAATAATAATATAGATAATAAAGAACAAAATAATAATATAGAATTAAAATAGCATTAACAATAACAAATATTAAATATAAACAAAAAAGCATTAAATATTAAAACACTAATAAGAATAATACTAAATAATCTTAAGAATTACAAAAAGAGATTTTAATAACAAATAAATTATTTATAAATAGACATAATAAATAACTTACATAACAATAACAATAAAATCTCATTTTAATCAATTAAGAATAACATCATAAACATCAACAAGCATTAACCATAATTAATAAGCAAAATTTAATTATGAGGCATAAAAACAAAATAAGACAAAACATAAAATTGTAATATTAATATAATAATTAAACCATAAACCATTAATGGATGTTCAATAAGCATTAAGCATCCAAACCATTAATGGATGCTCATTAAGCATTAAGCATCTAATAATAAGGGTATAAAAAGCATTAATGGATGCAATTAATTAGAAGCATTAATAACATTAATATTAATTAAATGACATAGCTAACATTAGCCTCATCAAATATAAAAGCAAATATAAATTATAATAGATATAATTAACATGTATAAGAGAACATTATTAAATATCTTAGTAAATAACCTATATATTAAGATAGATTAGTGACTATCAATAAGCAAACATCCATTATGATAGATAAATAATAGATATATTAAAAAGTATATAGAGTGGAGCATTAATAAATATCATAATAAATATCAATTATAATAGATAACAATAAGTATATATAGAGGAGCTTTAACTAATAGCATAGTAAATATCATTAATAATAACATAGATAATAGGAGCAAATAACATTATAGAATTAAAATAGCATTAAACAATAACAAATAATAAATATAAACAAAAAAAAACATTAAATATTAAAAGACTAATAAGAATAATACTAAATAATCTTAGAGTTACCAAAAGAGATTTTAATAACAAACATATGATTTATAAGAAGACATAATAAATAACTCACATAACAATAATAATAAAATCACATTTTAATCAATTAAGAATAGCATCTTAAATATCAATAAGCATAAACCATAATTAATAGAAATATTTAATTATTAGGCATAATGACATAATAAGACAAAATATAAAATTGTAACATTAACAGAATAATTAAAAATAAATTACAAGGTAGTTATTAAAAATATGTATAATGTAAAATCATAAAGCTTAAAATAAATAAAATCATCAATAAGGAAATGAGTCGGCCATTGGACTTCACATCCTGGGTTTTTCATATTTATACCTAAATTTTCCTTCTTTTCTCCTCACATTTTGTCCTGATGATGAGTCTAGTTGCAGACTCGAAACGTCGACTTCAAAACATGGACACTGTGGAAAATCCGAACTCCATTCAAAAATCACACCACAGTAACTTGCAAACTAAAAAAGTGTGTACGTGTGGGAAAACTTATTTTTGGTCCATGGTATTTAGTCCTTGGTATTTGGACCTATGGTATCTCGTCTGAAGTTTTGAACCCAGGTATTGGGTCCATGGTATTGATTCTCTATGGTTTTGGACCATGGTATTGAGTAAGGCCTAAGACTATAAAAGGAGGAGAAGATCATTAGGCAAGGGCACTGAGAAAGTCTTGAATATTTGATGAAGTATGAGATCCAGTATGCAGGTTATGGGTTCATGATGCTTTGCTTGATCTGAGCTAAGGAGGAATCTCACCGGTTGATGGAGAACAAGATCTAAGGATAGATCGAGATCAAATGGTTTGGAATGAATCATCTCTATATGGTTTGATTATGCTTATTCTAGATCTGTATACTGACGCATGTAATGTTCTGATCTGGGTATAACTTAAGTTTGAAATAGCTACAACTCATGAATGAATATTTACAGATGTATACACTGGTTTACTTTGATAAAAGTGCGTACATACGCAGGTTATATACATCTAAGTAGTGTATACCATATACACTATGATATTTGAAGTTACAGGTGGTTCTGGTAGTTGATGCAAAGTCTGAGTTCTGGTGACTGTTTACTGGTGTCAGTATTCTGCATATTCAGATTGGTTGATTATGTTTAGCTTCAGTGTTGATGGATGAGGTCTATAATGGATTAGCATCATAATGACTTATCTTTATGTGATCTGATGGACTAGATCTGGTTGCTAACATGCGCATTATCCTTGTATATGTAATGATTTGGGTATGTCTGAAGTCAGGAAGTGCAGCGAAGTTATAAGTAAGTAATTATTGACATATACACTGGTTCACTTTGGTGAAGTTGCGTATACACGCTGGTTTGGCTCTTCCAAGTAGCGTATATACTCTGATGCATGATTTTTGATGATACACTTAGATCTGAACATTGTTGCAGAGTTCTGTGTTCTGCTCTGTGTTCTGGTGACTGCAAGTTTGTTGACAGGGTTTCAATGATTCAGTATTGGGCGATTCAGAGATTGATGATACTAGTGTTGATTGATTGTGTGCTTCAATGATATTGATGGGTCCAGTATGAAAATTAGATGAAACGTGGCCTTCAGATTATGATGTTGTGTTCCATGAGTATCCAGTCTGAAAATTTATGAAACGTGGTACCTGGAGAAAGAAAGAGAAGGTTGTAGCCTTCTGTAGGTCGGCACCTACGTACTAGTACATCATGTAGTACAAGAGTTAAGGGGGTGGTAGCTCCCTTCCAATAGCAGCTGGAAAATGAGTGAAGGTTGGAGCATTCAGTAGGCCGACACCTACGTACTAGTAAAAGGATTGGCTAGTACAAGAGCTAAGGGGGTTGCAACTCCCTTCCAGGAGAAGCTGGGGAACAAGAGAAGGTTGTAGCCTTTTGCAGGTAGAAGCCTGTGCACTGGTATAAGACTGCACCAATACAGAAATATTGTAAAAAGAAGTTTCTTATTAAAGGAAGATAGAGACGACTTGCAGGAGGTGGTTTTCACTCACATTGGGTTTCCACCTTACATCATGGTGTTCATGTGTGCTTCTTGTGTGTGATGATCTGTTCATTTTTACTGCACCTGTTTACTGTTCATATGGTTAATAGAAGTTCTGATGCACTAACTAAAGATCAACATTTAATGGATTAACTGAATCATAAGTTTACTGGATATATGCTAGTTGCATTAGACACAGTTGCGTGTACACGCAGGTTCCCTTCACTGAAGTAGTGTATATGAATTTGAGTATGGAAATGAAAAAATGTGTGATTTGATAATACTGATTCACCCCCCTCTCAGTATTATTTCCAACAAAAGGTGCATTGGGTTTTGCATGATTTACATTGGAAAGAGCAGATGAGTGCACCTGCCAAGAAGGCAGATTGCATTGGGTCACTTTGTCTATTGAAAGGCAGGTACGATGTGTGCAGTTTGGGAAAACATTTTATGTTTTCGAGTTATATTTCTCCCAAAGTTTTACACAAGGCTGATTCTAAGTGTTCTTCTTGTGATTTTGCATCTATTCATTGGAGCAAAAATGGTTTTGATTTGGAGAGAAAGAGAACATGAATCTCAAGATTTGTTTGTTGCAAATAACCCAACAAAAATACGAGCTCTAAGGAACTGTGGGCTCAAGTTTTTCTTCATTCCAGGCATGAGGGCCCAACTTGATTTACTAGAATATTTGGTCAGAGCATGGGATATTAATTGATATTTTTTCAGGATTAGAGCACATACTCTCACAATAGAAGTGGAGGATATTTATTTCTTGACAGGGTTATCTCAGAGAGGAGCTCCTATCTCACTATCTGGCATGAGAAGAGGTGGTGAAACTGTGAAGGACTACATAGCTACCCATTGTAGGCCTCGTTCTCAAACAACAAAGGATGGGATGACAAAAATTAAAGATGTCAGTCAACTTCCTCTCAAGACGATCCTCTTCACTATCACTCGATTGGTTGGCAGTGTCGCTTTGCATTTGGATACCAAGTCTCAAATGCAATATGCATTGGAGTGCATAGAACCTATTGTATTCAACTAGTGTGAAGGGGTATTAGCTAATCTGAAGGAACAACTCAATAGAGCAAAGGATGGATGCTTGAAGAACTTTGGTTATGGTTTTATTCTGGTATCTTTCTCTCTAGAGATGATATCATTACTCCGTCCTTGACGGATCTCTTACGAGCTTCCAAGACCTAGGGTTCCACGAATGAAGTAACGGGTAGATCTCATGTCTCGTCATGGGGGTGCACCTTCAATGAATTTCACCCCTAATTTATTTCGTTGGTTGCCGGTACAACTTATCATGATTGAGGATTATCCATAGACCAAAGTTGATTTCTGAGGAGGCTTAGAGACCGTTTTACCTGAAGGCGAGCAATGGGGTGATGTAGGTAACACGATGTCACTTTGAATGTTTTTTTTATTATTGTTTTTTTGGGTTTTGCAATTTTTTATGTTTTAAATGTATTATAGCCTACTATTGATTTCACATGCAGATATTTGACTTGTACGACTAGTAGGCTCGTCATATCTTCAACGACGGGGACAATCACAACTTGCATAGATTAAAATCGACGCAGGGGCAGAGGAGGAGATGAATGATCCTAACATATTTGAGACCCTCATCGAGTTTGAGCATCATGTTGAGGGTTTGACCCATAATGTGTCGGATACTAGGATCAATGAGATTCTTATACGACTGTAGCGGTACACTATTGGAGTGCCAAAGCGCATTAGTCAGCTACTGTGCAAAGTTTCCCACGTGATTGTGTATTATCGCAAATATCATCTGGATTAGTCAATTAGGAGGCCTTTGAGCCATATTTTGTCTACATGTAGTTTTTATATTATATGTCATGTGGCCATATGTCTCTCCAACAAAGTTTTTGTAAACCCAAACTCTATATACAATTATCTATCGATGTTTTCTATTTACTTTATTCTCTTGTTCAATGCATGATGTTGATTGAATTATTTACATGTGTTGCAAATGTCTGTCTAAAACATAATTAGTTAATGCACCAGTTAATGTATTTATACTTCTAGGAATATATTGATATTGAATGTAATCAAAATGTCATTCTAGAAGGCAAACCCTTAAAAACATGCATAGCATAGTTGGACTCCGTACTCAATAGATGTTGTTTAGATGTAGTAGTACGAGTTGAGAATCAATTCTGACCACTAAATGGTGAATGCCATGAGAAATAATATCAAACAAGAATTTGGTCACTGCGCTATACTAGACAATATTATTAGTTGAGTGACCGATACAAATTCCTTGTAAACTCACCAAATCTCCACTAGGAGCATAGATATCCCATGCTGCAGAGGAAAGGTTCTGTATACTATGACTAGCGCCATCAGCATAACCAAAATATGGCTAAGGGAATGCTGACATATGCAAACAAAATGTAATTCAAGATTAACAAAGGCGGTAGGAAACTTTGAAGAAAACACACCGCAAACACACTAACACACATATATATAGTATGTACACAATGATTATGCAAAGGAACTCTAGGCATAGTAGCTTTCCTGGTACAACCCATTTCTTGATTGCGCTAATGGGATTCCATCAAAATCAATCGGCTCATAAGCCCCTTTTGCAAGTACGTTTGTCTATATACGAGCCTAGCCACATCGGTTTGAGCTTCCTAGCTTCTAATTTGTCAACTTCTTGATCATTAAATTTTGACTCAAATAATTTATAGGATGTTCGCCCCTCAGATCATCTTCTGGGACCAACACCATAGAAATGGTGGTAATAGTTGCAACAAGTTACATGAAATAATCTCATTGATAGTCAAGGGGATACAATAATGATGCTCGAACTAGGATATATTTCAAGGCATAAAAATCCTTTTGGGCTATATCATCCCAATGGAAGGGAACCCCTTTTTTCAATAGGCAAGTAAATCCTTTCGTAAGTTCTGCATAGTTTGGAATGAATCTCCGTAGAAAGTTAGCCTTCCCTTGGAGGCATTAATAACTGAATAAGGAAGGTGCAGGAAATAAACCCTTTGAGTGGATCGATGTAAATTCCTTGTTTTGACACAATTAAACCGAGAAGTCTACCAGATTGGAAATAAAATATAAACTTGTGTGGATTTAACCTCATGTTGTAATGCTATAAATGTATTAAAATTGCTCTGAGATGCTTTTGATGATCCTCATTATGTTTAGAATGGGTAGGTAAATCATCCAAGTAAGGTTGTACTATATGTTTGATATCATGGAAGGCATAATTCATGGCCCTCTGGAAAGTTACGCCAGTGTTCTTCAAACCGAAAGGAAGTTTACAATAGGAAAACATGCCCCATGGACAAATAGCTATAGCCTTATGCTGGTCTGATGGGAGTATGTTGATTTGATTGTAACCAGAAAATCCATCCATGAATGGTTTTTTTTTTTTGCTTCTGGTACAACCATCAACAATTTGGTCGATGAACGGGGTTGAGTAATTGTCTTTAGAACAAGCACAATTAATATCCTGATATTAGACACATACTCGAATCATTCCTTGTTTATTCATCTGAGGGACTATGTTTGACACCTAATCAGTGAGAGCATCAGGGTAAATAAAACCAGCACACAAATTTTTTTCAACTTCTGCTTTGACCGCAACAACTTTCTTAGGGTAAATCAAACGTAGGCGTTGTCTAACCATCTTAGCATCTAGATAAGTTTTAATTTCATGTACCATGATATTAGAATCAGTACATGGAATCTCTTCATATTTCTAAGCGAAAACGTCACATAATTATTGAAAAAGGATAAATCTTAATCTCATCAGGGGATCAAGATGCATCAATATGGAGATTTTCAATAACCATGAGTTTAATTCAAATATCGAGAGGAATGGTTTGTTCAATATTTGCTAAGTTCTTCTCAGAATTTATGTCATGAATGGATATGGAATCCTTAAATGTCTCAGTAATATTGGGTGAATAAAAATCCCCAAGATTATCTTCAAGGGTTTCAGGTATTGAGGAGCGATGATGATTATCGTCCCATGGTACTTTGTCTGACATTATGATCTCCATGATGCTTTCGTCAGTGGAGAATATACTAATGAAAGGGTCAGATGTTGAACCAAAATCTTGGGAATGATCAACCCAATTTATTAAGGAATTTATTCTGGGTTCGATCCCTAGTGGAGTCACCAAGTTTTTATGTGGAGAATTATCTTTTGCAAATAAAAAGGAATTCCCTAGATCTGGTGGACTGATCTAGAAACAATAGGGGTAAAATGATCTATTTTTTCCTTAGAGAAATTAGAATACAAAAGAAAGACCTACTTGGAACCTGTAGTAAGCCCTCCTCTTCTCCTTGCTTGTAAGCTCCAACTCTAGATCCATGTGTTATAAATGGAACTTGCAAAATGACTAAAATAGGCAAGAGAACTTGAATATCCACATAGCATAAACTAATGTCTCTAATAAATGAGTCAAAACACATTGAAATACATAAGCATCAACATGATATAAGTATAGGAAAACATAATGCTTTTTGTATTAACAAATGAAGAAGAGAGTTACAACCATTTATAGATGCTTGACTTTGTAGATGTCTCCCCAAATGCCTTGTCCTTCCTTGCCACAAAGCAAACCTTCAATTTCAAACCTATTGCATCAATGGATGATGATTTCTGAAGCTCAAAGTAGCAGCATGAGGGCACTAGTAATCTCCAAAATCCAACCTAGACTCTGTGGGAGACATTGAATTTATAGGGTTAGTTTAGGATTTACTAATCTAGGATTGGGATCCACATATGAAGGAGGATAAGCTCTAAGGGTGAGAGATAAGACCTTTAGGGTAGGAATTCAATATCTTTATCAATGGGAAATGTTTAAAACCACCTTAGAAGTTTTAGACAGGAGAAGTTTTGTAATTATTTTTTTTAATTTTCATGAAGTTTCCATAACCATCACACCTACAAAGGAGAGCAACCTGTGCTGGTCAGTGCAGGTGCTCAATTATGCAACTTGCAACCATTGTAGGTGGATTGAAGTACAAGGTGCACTAGGACCAAAAACATGGTTTTTGAGTTGATTGACCCAGAAACTATTTTTTGGAGGAATGATGCTTAGGGCTTTGCAAAGGGATAATGAAAAAGTGTTAAGGATGTTGATTGATTTGGGTTTCCAAAGCATTTAATTGGATGCGACAAAATGACCTGTAACAAGTAGCTTTGAAAGTTTCAAATAAGACAAAAGAACTTAAATCTGGTGGTCATTTTGGCAATTCATGAGATGTAAAAGAAGCACAATTCATGAGAAAGGTTAAAATAAGATTTGGAAAATACAAAGGTAAGCTATCATTCAAATGTTTTAATTGTGGTAGATTAGGTCATTTTTCTACTAAAGGTACATATGCAAAAAGAGAGAATAGTTATGACAAACAAGAGCATAGAAATAGAAGCAAATCCCATAGACACAAAAAAGGAAGATATAAACAAGAAGAAAATATTTTACTCCAAAGAAGATAGTAGCTCTTCAGACATGAAAATAATGGATATGCATCTAATGTTGACAAATAATAATTCATATCATAGCCATGGATATTATTTGGTCAATTTAGTGTTGTCTAAATTGCTATCATAAATTGTCAACCCGGGGCTCGTAAGCTGATGAAGTGAAGTGTACAATATATACTTAAGCAGCCTTTCCTAGTTCTTTTTGTCGTTTTTAGTTCATGTTTGACTTATCTTCCTAATGTGATGTGATGAAGTTATAAACAAGTGAGTGAATGTGTGTGTATGTGGCGATTTCTAAATGCTTCTTGAAATTTAAAGAGAAAACTTGAACAATAACTTGGAATGAAATTAGAGCTTCAAATGAAAGTAAAGCATCAAACGAAAAGACCAATGGCACTAGTCCAATACCTCTACTGCTGATAAGAATGAAAATGACATCTACTTAACTCAATTGAAAGCAAGAACAATATTTTAACAATTAAGTGACAAATCACACTACTTAATTCTCCCTTAACATTCTGCCTTTAGCTAAATTGATCATGTGAAAAAGAGTTAGGAGTGAATTAGCAATATGAGTCTAAAACTAAATAAACCAAGCTGCAATTAAATGATGTTTTGGTCCCATAAAAATTAGTGAATTATGATAAAAAGAACCATCAAGAGATTAGCAACTTGACAAAACCTGATAAAGTAAACTAGGCAAGGAAACTAACTAAGCAAGGAAACTAATGAAAATCAAAGCAAAAGTCAGCAGTTTAGATAAGACAACTTCAAATGCCACTAGTGATAAAAAGAAGGAAAAGCACACTGTCCCGGGCTCCTAACAAAGCTGCAAAAACACACACTGATCAGTCATGAAAAGTACAGAAACGTAAAGCAGCATAATTCAAACTGTACATTAATATACATGTCAAAAGAAATCAAAATTGCAGAAATCAAACTGTACATTAATATACATGGTAAATTAGAAAAAAGGAATGCAGGAAAATAAATTTAAAAGCTACTGTACAATGGTTGTAGCAGACAGGGGCCCTCCATCCACTTCAACCAATTAAAAAGATCAGCTACGCAGGTAAGAACAGAACTGTCTTCTTGGTATTAAATCAGCACATAATAAAATACAGTGGGGAGCGTAAACACTATGTAAAAGAGTCTTGAAACAGAGTTCAACAACAGCAAAAGACTAACTTCCAAAAGCTAACTAATCAGCGTGTGCAAACACTTTATTTATAACAGGAACACAAACTGTTTTGTGCGTAAACTAAGCTAACTAAGAGCTGTGCAAAAGACACGTTCAGCAGCACCGTGCACGGATTTAGGAAACGGTCATCATGGTTGATAAATCCGCTGTTGGATTCTTGTCCCCTGCAGTCTTCGTGGCTAAAGAAGAGGCCAGCTGTGAGTTCCGTGCTCCACCTGAACATGCAGAGCCGTGCCACCGTTTGCAACCTTGCCGTTTGACCAGAGTTACTTCCGTGTTGACCAGGGGTGTAGACGACCAGTTTGGCTGAGCTGACAACACACGCACCATGTACACAGTCATACAAACTTGCCCATGTGGCTCTTTCCCCTCGAGAACACCTGGAGCATAGCAAATAAGAAAATGGCTGCGGAATCTGGGATCGACTGCGGAATCAGAGATCGGCTGCGGAATCAGAGATCGACTGCGAAAACCCTGTATAAGCTGCGGAATTGCAGCACTTAAACCAAAAATCTAAACCAACAGTCAATCATTAGCACGATTAGAAAATCATGTTAAAAAGTCCTATAATGTAATGAATTGAACAAGTTTGATGAAGGAAATGATGACAAAAGAAGGAAATAAGTAGGAAAAGGCTATTGGGAGGATGGGTAAATGAGTGCAGGTTTGAGGCTCAACATACCCCCACTGTGAAGGTGTTGCATGTCCTCATGCAACCAAAACTTTGTCATGATTTTTCAGTCCATATGCTCGGATGCCTCTGCCAAGACATCCAACCTTCTCCTTTTTCTTCTTGCTGCCAAATTTGTTCTTGGTTTTCTAACCAAACACCTAAATTTCAAGTTAATCAAGGCCCTGCTCAATTTCTTGCATTTCCTCTTCAATTTCCTATTCTTTTTCTGCCAAAGACCCAAGTGAAGCATTGTGTTGTCGTGGACAATTTTGTCCACCTTTCTCTGTTCTCTCAATGCTTCATTTTCCTATTTAATATGGCGATTCAGGACTTCTAGCTCGAACACTTCTTGTTTTAGAGATTGAACCTGTTGATCAAGAGGCAAGATAGTGCTAGGACCGGTAGCTGATTGCTCTAAGGTTGACAAATAATTGTACACCTTCTGCTGGTCAGGGTCAATGTCAGGTGATCTTCTTGGACTTGGTTCATATTCAAACTCTGTTTGAGGGTCTTGCTGAAATGGGCTTTCTTCACGTGGAGGAGTGACCTCCACACGTGGGGAACTTGATTCAAAATCAAGCTGGGTAGCAACCTTTTCAGGTGTACTTTCTCCCAAGTCAATAAAATGTGGCTGTTTGTCCTTAGTGACCCTCATTTTCCTTTCTATTCTGCTGCTCCTTCTCACGGCACTAGTACTCTTTTGCTTTTGCAAGATACTTTGTTTTTGCTTTTGTTTCTTCTTTGAGAGGGCAGTAGCATGGAGTTGAGCAAGTCTATCAGCTAGTGTTTGGGAGTCTTCTTCAATTGAGGGCTCAGGTGAAGGGTATGACTCTTGCACAATGGCTTTCCCTTTATCCCTCTTTTGTCTTTTAGTTCTGCCTCCCTTTTTCCCTTCTTCTTGAGCAATTTCTTGGGCAGTTTCTTGAACAGTTTCTTGGGCAATAATTTCTTTCCCTCTTCTCCTACTTCTCTTTGGTATCCTAGGAGAGCTGCTAGAGGCTTCAGCTACCTCTTGAAAATGGTTTCTAACTAGAAACTTCGCCCACGTATCATTTTTAATTTTCAACTGCTCCTCAATTAAAATTCTAATGAGTCCATGATGAGACAAGTGGGGTTCAATGTTTCCCACGTGTTTCTGAACAGTGAAACTCATCTTCTTTAGACTAGCTAACAAGAAATAAGGTAGGTTGCTAGCATGGTCATCCATAAAGTGCATCATGATTCTTGCATGGTATACATACATGATACCGAAGCGGCCTTCACATGTTAAAATTTTTTGAACAAGCAACAGTAATGAAGTCCACTCTTCCTTAATGACACGTACAGGGATTCCCTTAGTGAAAATGGAGGTATCCATACATGGATTCTTGAGCATATTTTTCCACTCTTGATCTTCAACTGTTCTGTTTTTGAACCAGCGTTCTCCTTTTTGAGGCAAATCGGTTGCTGTGGCCAAGGTGCTCTCTGTTATGGTGAACTGCAGGTCTCCTACCTGCACGGTATTTCCATTAAATGATCGGGCAAATGCCTTTGTCACCTCTTTATTGTACCCTTTAAATTTCTGGATGAAATTCAACCATTTGGCTTTCTGCAGTGCTTCCTTTATCTGTGGGTAACCCTCTAAAAATTTCGAACCCTCCGGTTCTGCTCTTAACAATTTCCCCATTTTCAGCTCTCAGTTTTTCTTGAAGCTCTGACAGTGGTATATGGACGCTTGAGGAGAATGCTCACGGGGAAAACAGAGGAATTACGGTTGTAACAGAGTAACCGTAATGTAATAAATGGTATGGTGCAGAACTTGTGATCGGGGTTTTGAACAGAGAGGTGAGGAAAAAGAACAGAGAGAGATTTACAGTAAAAATGAGAGTGGTGTATGAAAACGAGAATGGAAACGGTGGTATGAGAGAGTAGAGAACAATACGACAATGAGTTTATGCATGCGGGAAATGGAGATATGAATAGATGAAGCAACGGCCAAATCCGTAAGCGTCGGGTGGCTACGTACACTTGGCTGCGGAAATGATCATATGTAGAGCCGTAGTACACTGGTATACGTCACTGAGGTACGAGTAGTTAATGGAAGAGCAGCTCGTATTAAGTTCGAATCAATAGTAATTAGGGGACCGTTAAGAGGGTGATGAGGTGGATTAGGCGTGATCGTGGACGAGGAGTGGACGAGAAGTGGGATAATCTTGTCAATCATTGCATTAAGTGACTCCTACCACGATTTGAAAACCATGCATAAATGACATTAAACTGTTGGTTAAAAATTTGGAATATACCTTCATACGTTTGATCCCTTTGTTGATTATGGTGGCTAACTTTTGATTGCTTTCTGGCCTTGTAGGTGCTATGTATCCTTGCTGCTCTTTGATGATGATACCTCTAACTGTAAATTTTCCTTTTTGAAACAGAATTGCTTTGATTGCAGAGACATAGTGTATGAGCTGCAGAAACTTGGTATGAGCTGCGGAAACTGCAACAACACTTTTCTACCTGCACAAAGATGATTAGAACAAACTTAACTGAATGGAATAGCCCTGAGAGGGACTTTATTGGTGGAAATGAGATGGAATGAATGATCTGGAAGAAAAATGAAGTGGAATGGAGATGATGAGATGGATGAAATGGCGGATGAGATGGACAAAATGGCGGATGAGATGGAAAGAGAAAGAGAGAGATTTTTTTATTTATTTGGAAAATATAAAGTGTCAGGTGACCCTGATTTTCACTTTATATTTTCTGCATAAGACCGCCAATCCAAGATTGGTTTTCAGGCTTATACAAGAGACTTTTTTTTTTTTTTTTTTTTAACTGAAAGGAACAAAGACTAGGCTGATGGAGGAGAAGAATTCTTCTCCACCAGCCTCATTGCAGAATCTTCTTGGAACATTTTAACAAATTCCTCCTTTGAGAGTGGCTTGTGGTAGACTTTCAATCGGTGGCCATTCATAATGAGAAGAGTCTGAAGCTCATCAATGGTCTTCACTCGAACTGCTCCATTGTTAAAGACTTCATCAATCTCATATGGTCCAAGCCAATGAGTTTGAAATTTTCCTTTGAAGTCCTTAAATTTGGAATCAAACAATAGTGCCCAATCTCCCTTTTGAAACTTTCTCTCTTTGATGTGTCGATCATGCCACTTAGTTCTTTGGTGCTGAACTAGATTAGTCCTTAAAATTGCATCTTGTCTTATCTCATCTAGCTCCTTCAACTGATCCATTCTGTGCTTTTGGGCTTCTGATAGGCTCATCCCCAATTGAACTGCCATCTTGAAGGTCTTGACTTGGAACTCAATGGGGAGCAGGACTTCTTTCCCATAAACAAGTTCATAGGGAGAATGTCCTGTTGTATTCCTCCATGTAGTTCTATAGGCCCATAAGGCTTTAGGAAGCCTTTCTGCCCAATCTCTTCTATGGAGATGAACAGTTTTGGTGATGATGCTTTCAAGAACTTTGTTTGTAGATTCCACTTGACCATTTGCTTGCGGATGGTATGGAGTAGATGTTCTGTGATTGATTTTGTATTCTTCCATCAACTTCTCCATCAAGTTAGATGTAAATTGACTTCCCTGATCTGTCACAATTTCTCTTGGGACACCAAAACGAGTAAAAATATCCTCAAAAAGAAATTGAACGACTGAATTTTCAGTGGCAGAAGGCAATGCCTTTGCTTCTACCCATTTAGTAACATAATCAGTACAAACCAATATATACTTCTTTTGCTTAGATGGTGGATTAATAGGTCCAATGAAATCTAAAGCCCATTTTTCAAAGGGTTCGATGCATACCTGTGGCTGTAATGGCATTTCATTTGAAAGAGTTGGTCTCCCTGCTCTTTGGCAGCTGTCACACCTTTTGACATATTGTTTTGCATCTTTAAAGAGAGAAGGCCAATAATATCCTAAAGAAAGGATTTTATAGGCTGTCCTCTTGTCAGCAAAGTGTCCGCCGCACGGTTCATCATGACATGCCTTAAGGATGTCAGGCATTTCATCTTCCCGAACACATCTTATGATCACACAATCTGGCCCTGTTTTGAACAATTCATTAGAAATCCATGAATAATGTGAACTCTCCTGGATGATTTTCCTTTTCTCATTAGGAAATAAGTGTGGAGGTAGCTTCCCTGTAACTAAATAGTTAGCAATATCTGCATACCAAGGAGTTTTAGTAGTTACTGCAAACAAGTATTCATCTGGAAACTTATCCTCTACAGGAGAATCTTCGTTAGTATTTTGGATTCTAGACAAGAAATCAGCTACTGTGTTTTGTTTCCCTGGTCTATCTAACACAGTAATATTGAATTCTTGTAAAAGTAAAAGCCATATTGTAACTCTGCCATTAGTAACATGTTTGTTCATAAGATATCTAATTGCAGAATGATCAGTATGGACAAAAGTTTCATAGCTGGTTATATAATGTCTAAACTTGTTGATTGCATGAACAACGGCTAAGAACTCTTTTTCAGTCACAGTATAATTTAACTCAGTGGGAGTCAAATTTTTACTGGTGTAGTAAATGGCATAAGGGACCAGATCCTTTTGTCCCAAGACAGCTCCTAGAGCTGTATCTGAAGCATCAGTAGAAATGTGGAAAGGGAGTTTCCAATTTGGCCCTCTCAAAATGGGTGCTCCAGATATTCTAGTCTTTAAAGTTTCAAATGCAGATTGACATTCAGGATCCCATTTGAATTCACAGTCTTTTGTAAGTAATTTGAAGAGCGGAGATGCTATCTTGGTGAAGTTTTCAATAAATCTTCTATAATATCCAGTAAACCCAAGAAAACTTCTAACATCTTTCTGACAATTTGGAATAGGTAACTTGGAGATGACTTCAACTTTTGATCTATCAACTTTAATTCCATCTCCTGAAATATGATGTCCTAAAACAATCCCTTCAGTAAACATCATAAAACATTTTTCATGACTTAATGAAAGATTTGTTTCTTTACATCTAATTAAGACTTTTTCCAAATTTTCTAATGCTTCTTCAAATGTGTTACCATAAACTGTGAAATCATCCATGTAGACCTCTACACAATCATGAATTAGATCGGAAAAGATTCCTAATACTGCCCTTTGAAATGTTGCGGGTGCATTACATAATCCAAAAGGAAGTACTCGGTAAGCAAAAGTTCCCCATGGACAAGTAAATGTGGTTTTGTCCTGATCTTCAGGTGCTACCTGAATTTGATTGTAACCACTAAAACCATCCAAAAATGAGAAATACTTTTTGCCTGCTAAAGTATCTAATACTTGATCGATAAAGGGCAAAGGAAAGTGATCCTTCAAGGTTGCTTTTTTCAATTCCCTGTAATCAATGCAAACCCTCCATTTACCATTCTTTTTAGGTACTATAACCAAAGGAGAAACCCATCGGCTATCTGAAATGGGGTAAATGAAGTTTACATTGAGTAACTTTTGGAGCTCTTCTTTCACTATCTCCCTAAGATTTGGATTCATCCTTCTTTGAGGTTGTCTGATTGGTCTACTGTTTTCCTCAATGTAGATGTGATGAATGCAAGTCTTAGGATCAATACCTTTCATATCGGTATACTCCCATGCAAATGCAGTAGAATGTCTTTGCAAGACTTTGGTTAGCTCTTCCTGTTGGGATTTTTCCAAGTTTTTGTTAATGTTTAATGTTTTTCCTGGAAAGATCTCAATGGCAGAACTACCAAATTCTTCCATAGAGAAAAGAGACATTTGTCTAGATGATAGACACTCTATGTCAGAATCCAACTGAAATTGTGTAGAGTCATATTCTGAAGATGGTTCAAAATTTTCTAATGTATTCAGAATTTGACTATCTTCACTAATCTCAGAAATGGTAAAGACAGGTTGTATAGTATCTTCATCATTAACCCACTCATTATCTCCTATTTCTGTAATTGCTTTTGCTGGAGGATAGAGATTGAACTTCTTTGTTGAATTGCCATCAGAAATATACATATCCCCAGACCTACAACTTATAAAAGCATCAGCTGTGGCTAGCCAAGGTCTTCCTAAAATAAGAGGATGTCCTCCTAGATTGTTCTTGGGAGTTAAAATCATAAAATCAACTGGATATTCCCAAGAGTCTAGGGAGACTGGAATGTCTTCCAATACACCATCAGGTTTAATGATTAATCGATCTGCAAGTTGCAGTAAAGTAGGTGTAAAGAGAAGGTTAGGAAGTTTTAACTGGTCCATGGTCTGTCTACTCATGATGTTGATAGCAGCCCCTAAATCAATCAAAGTATTTGGTATTTCTACCCCATTGATATGTGTTTTGACATTTGGACTACCGAGATCTACATATTTCTGCATAGTAATCTTTCCCATCATGATATCTGCAATTTTTCCTACCAGGTGGATCCTTCTGGTATCTCTTGGTTTCCTTCCTGGTATTTTAAGGCTCAAGTCCTTTATTGTTTTTGCTAGAATAGGAATCTCTTTAATGGCTTGTAACAAGGGAATCTTGATACATACATTCTTCAATTCATCTAGAAAATTATAGTCAGGCAACCAAATTTGTTTTTCCACTCCTTTGTCAATTTGCAATCTTTCAGGAAAAGGAGGTGTGGCCAAAGATGTAGGTTGTTCAACTATGGGAGTTGTGGGAGTTGATTCTTTTTCTTTTTCTTTTTGAGTGTTTGGGTTTTGAAGAGATGCTTCAGAACCCTTATTGGCTTTAAGAGACTCTTCTTCAGAAATTCTTGGCCGTTGAACATTTATAGAAGGTTGATCTAGGATTCTACCTGATCTGAGTTGTACTTCATTGAGAGGAACAATCATATAGGTAGGGAATGGTTGACCTTCCATCATGTAAGCATTTTGAGGGTTCCTATTATTGGGGTTTGGCAATGGCTGAGAAGGAAGTTGATTTGTCTTCTGTTGGGATGGAAGCAAGAGTTGAGAATTTTGATTTTGTGGAGAAGGTTGTTGTTGAGGGAATGGCAATGATAGTTGTGGACTTTGATTTGGAAGTTGTGGAGCTTGCTGGTTTTGAAAAGATGGAGGATATTGATAGAATTGAGCAAATCTCCCATAAGGATTTTGCATGTTTTGCATCCATGATTGAAAAGGATTTTGAGGTTGGGACCAAGGTTGTTGCCAAGGATTCCAATTTGGTTGGGGTTGAAAATTCATAGAGTTATTAAACCCTTGATTTTGTTTCCCTTGCCAAGGTGGTGGGCTCCAGTATTGTAGCAATAATGCTACAACTCCTGGAGCTTCCTATCTCTAATTTTATCAACCCGGTAGTTCGTACAAACTTGGAAGCGACGGTGCTGTATGCACAAGTACTAGCTCTTGTCGCAGCTATCACTTGGTCAGCTGGCACAAGTCCGCTAGGGCTCAAGCCAACTTCTATATGCTCACAGAAGAAGCTTTATGAATGATGGACGAAAGCTAACTCAAAGGAGACTAGTCTAATTGCAGAAAGAAACTGAAAGCCAATAAAGCATGAAAACCCTAGTAAACCCTAATTTGACTAGCTAGACCCTTACAATGCAAAACTGTGAATGAAACTACTACCACTAATGCCATTACTTGTAGTGAGCTAAAATACATGCATCTAAGCTACTTGCATCTGAAAAGACATGTTTTTGTATTTTTTCATTAAGTGGTTGGATTTATTGTGATGATGCTTTTGATTAGGGTTTGGTTGTGCAGGAGCGGTTTATATGGAAGGAAAGCATGGGCAAGGTCAGGATGGCTAGGAGAGGTCCCAGAGGGTCTCTAGCATCAGTCCACAGAAGTCTACCACGTTCGGATGCTCAGCAACCGAGTTTGCAGGCTTCTACAGGAAGTCTGCAGGGGATCCTACAGGAAACTCAGGGATTTCTACAGGAAGTCTGTGCAATTCTACAGGATGTTTGACTGTGGAAGTTTTGGGAGATGGTGAAGTGTTGGAGTGGTGTGGGTGGATAGGTACGATGGAGATGGAGCTGGTGATGGCTCAGGGGCAGAGAAATATGGTGGAGGAAGAGTGCATGAAGTGGTTGGTGGATAGAAGGATGGGATCAACGAAAGGTCAAGACAATGAAGCTACGTGGGCAATGAAAGAGTTGGAAAGTGAATGAACTGAACAGAGGTCGAGTAGATGGCTTTAGGAGAGGTTAAGAAGAAGAAAAAGGAAGTAGAAGGATATGGAGCAGTGTAAATGAAACAAATTGCTTATGAATGTCACCAAAAACGAGAACTCATTAACCTATGCTACCTATGATATAAAATCAATGAACAACAATGTAAATTGTGAAGGAAACTCGTGCATGGAAGTGAAATGAAGAAGTAATGCTTAAGATCAGAGTGCATGGATGGATCTATGATTAAGGTAACTATGTTGCAGCTTGCATGAACGTAAGAAGACTGTGTTTTTTTTGTGTGGTTGGGACAGACTACACCCCAATCTCCAAACAGAGATGGCAGTGAGGTCCTTTCAACCTTTTCTTGTAATTCTGATGAATGCCAAACTTCCTATTCTAATCTAGACTACTGAAAGCACTTGATCCAATAAACTATCCTACTAAAACACAACGAGAAATTCGAATCAGCAAACTGTATTTTTCAGTGCATGTAAAGAAAACAAAATGAAATGCTGAAAGGAAAGACAAGTAACAGTACAAGGAAGAGGAGGTTTATTTCTCTCAGGTTTGGCCCTAACCTGAGAGCTATAGCTCCCTTAAAAGCTCAGAATTAGATCCAAATCTGCTTGCCTTTATTCATGATCAAAAAGTCTAACATCATGCCAAAACTGGCTTACAAAAAGACTAATTGGCTAACCGAATTGACTAACTAGCTACTATCTACTGGCTAACCCAAATGAGGCCCCAAGCCTTCTTATTTATACAATTTGAGGACCCAACAGTCCTCCTAAAAGTTAGGGACTTGGCTGCCAAAGACTTGGAGTTAACAGCAGTCCTACTTGACTTGCTTGGCTGCCCTTGTGCTGATTGATTTGGTGGCCCTTGAACTCCGAGCTGATGGTGGAGAATTCGAGGTAAGGGCCCATAAATGAGGGGGACACCTTCCTACAAATCCTCTAGCTTGTTCTCCCACGAATTTGGCTGCCAAGTGCTCATTAAGACCTTCCATTTTGTCTCCAAGTTGACCAAAAAGGCTACACAAAGCACCCATTAGACTTGTTGGCATAATGACTAACCAAATTCACTCTATTAACATAAAAATAATAAAAAACATGCAATAAACAAATGAGAATGGTGGACTAAGCCAAATTAGGAGGTTGAATGAGCCCAAATAATTGTACATTTTTGGGGCTCATCACAAGGTCTCCTTGCAACAAAACAGAGAGATTCGAGTGTACTTGGATCTTCTTGAAAGACAGCTTTGAGCCCAGGGATTGAAGGACAATCCTTGGTCTCATGGTTTTCTGAGCAAATTACACATGTTTCTACAACTTGTGCATCCAAGGGACATTCCCTTAAAGCATGTTTCTTCCTACATTTCGGGCAAAAGATGGCCAAAGCCTCGGCTTCTGCTTTCTGTTTATTGTGAATCTTAAGGGTGTCTAATTGTTCACTAAGACTCCCTAAGATGTCAGTTTTGAATTCATCAAGCATATTGCCGATCTCAGCCCTACTTACTGATCCAGTTGCAGATTTATTTGCTCTAAGGAGAGAAGGATCTCTAGGCCCTTTTTGAGTTTTTGATTTGCCCCTTGAGAGATGGATACATAGCTCTGCTATATCATTGAGTGAAAGTTGAGATATATCTCCTTTCCCCATCATGTTCAGAATATCTATCCATTCATCTCTAATGGCTTTTAATAGGAGGGCTTTCAAGGTCTCCTCATCCAAGTTACTCATTTTTGCTCTTTTCAGGTTATATTGAAATCTTTCAAGTAAATCCTCTAAGTTCTCATCTTCTCTTTGTACCATTTTAAATACCTCATCCTTGTGATTGGTAGGCATACAATAGTCCAGGTACCTATCCAAAAATGTTTGTTTCATATCATTCCAAGACCTAATGGATTGAGTGAGTAACCCCATGAACCATTTCAAAGCTTGTCCTTTCAATGTTGAAGGGAACAATTTGAGTTTTTGAGAGTCATCCAGATAGTCATAAGTTCGACACATGACTTCAAACTCGAATAGAAATGTTTCAGGGTCCTCGGTTCTTAACCCATGGAAGTTTGGGAGGACAGATGGTGATATGTTTTTCATAGTGGCTCGGGAATCCTCATCGACGATAGGAAACCCAAATGAGTTATCCCCATCCCTATTTCCTCCAATGTGACCTCTACCTCCTCCATTGTTTCCTCCTCCTCCTCCTCTACCTCTACCTCTACCACCTCCTTCCTCTGTCATAATGGTTTCCCTAGAGACTTCAGAGTCTTCTGGTTCTTCTACAAAGGGTGAATGAGAAGGAATTTCTCCCTCTTCTTCAGATGATTCTACTTCTTCAATTACAATTGGTCTTTCTGTAGAAGGAAGGAAATGATCTCTTTCTGATTCAAATTCAATAGAAGGTGTGGGAGAGTCAATTCTTGCCTCTTGAATTCCAGGAATCCTAGGGCTAGGAGTGTCAGTTGGAGATGAGGGAGGTGTCTCTTATCTATTCCTTGAAGTAGATGGACTTGTAAAAATCGAACTCTTGGCTCTAGCTAAAAACCTTCCCCTAGAATCTCTAGCTCTATGCATGTCATTTTTATTTTTTATTTTTCTTCAAGTCAAGCTAATAATTATCTTTCTGATCTTCCAGGTCACTCTATGTGCAAGAAGAGAGCATACTTAAGAAACTATTAAACCAATAACTTTCTCTTTTTTGATCCTCCATATCACTCTAGGTGCAAGAGGAGAGCATACTTTGAGAGGTTATCAATTTCCCTTTCTTGAAATTTTCTTAATTTTTTTTTAGAAATTGGCTACCTAATTTCACTTCCCCGGCAACGGCGCCAAAATGTTTGGTCAATTTAGTGTTGTCTAAATTGCTATCATAAATTGTCAACCCGGGGCTCGTAAGCTGATGAAGTGAAGTGTACAATATATACTTAAGCAGCCTTTCCTAGTTCTTTTTGTCGTTTTTAGTTCATGTTTGACTTATCTTCCTAATGTGATGTGATGAAGTTATAAACGAGTGAGTGAATGTGTGTGTATGTGGCGATTTCTAAATGCTTCTTGAAATTTAAAGAGAAAACTTGAACAATAACTTGGAATGAAATTAGAGCTTCAAATGAAAGTAAAGCATCAAACGAAAAGACCAATGGCACTAGTCCAATACCTCTACTGTTGATAAGAATGAAAATGACATCTACTTAACTCAATTGAAAGCAAGAACAATATTTTAACAATTAAGTGACAAATCACACTACTTAATTATCCCTTAACAATCTACCTTTAGCTAAATTGATCATGTGAAAAAGAGTTAGGAGTGAATTAGCAATATGAGTCTAAAACTAAATAAACCAAGCTGCAATTAAATGATGTTTTGGTCCCATAAAAATTAGTGAATTATGATAAAAATAACCATCAAGAGATTAGCAACTTGACAAAACCTGATAAAGTAAACTAGGCAAGGAAACTAACTAAGCAAGGAAACTAATGAAAATCAAAGCAAAAGTCAGCAGTTTAGATAAGACAACTTCAAATGCCACTAGTGATAAAAAGAAGGAAAAGCACACTGTCCCGGGCTCCTAACAAAGCTGCAAAAACACACACTGATCAGTCATGAAAAGTACAGAAACGTAAAGCAGCATAATTCAAACTGTACATTAATATACATGTCAAAAGAAATCAAAATTGCAGAAATCAAACCGTACATTAATATACATGGTAAATTAGAAAAAAGGAATGCAGGAAAATAAATTTAAAAGCTACTGTACAATGGTTGTAGCAGACAGGGGCCCTCCATCCACTTCAACCAATTAAAAAGATCAGCTACGCAGGTAAGAACAGAACTGTCTTCTTGGTATTAAATCAGCACATAATAAAATATAGTGGGGAGCGTAAACACTATGTAAAAGAGTCTTGAAACAGAGTTCAACAACAACAAAAGACTAACTTCCAAAAGCTAACTAATTAGCGTGTGCAAACGCTTTATTTATAACAGGAACACAAACTGTTCTATGCGTAAACTAAGCTAACTAAGAGCTGTGCAAAAGACACGTTCAGCAGCACCGTGCACGGATTTAGGAAACGGTCATCATGGTTGATAAATCCGCTGTTGGATTCTTGTCCCATGCAGTCTTCGTGGCTAAAGAAGAGGCCAGCTGTGAGTTCCGTGCTCCACCTGAACACGCAGAGACGTGCCACCGTTTGCAACCTTGCCGTTTGACTAGAGTTACTTCCGCGTTGACCAGGGGTGTAGACGGCCAGTTTGGCTGAGCTGACAGCACACGCACCATGTACACAGTCATACAAACTTGCCCATGTGGCTCTTTCCCCTGGAGAACACCTGGAGCATAGCAAATAAGAAAATGGCTGCGGAATCTGGGATCGGCTGCGGAATCAGAGATCGGCTGCGGAAACCCTGTATAAGCTGCGGAATTGCAACACTTAAACCAAAAATCTAAACCAACAGTCAATCATTAGCACGATTAGAAAATCATGTTAAAAAGTCCTATAATGCAATGAATTGAACAAGTTTGATGAAGGAAATGATGACAAAAGAAGGAAATAAGTAGGAAAAGGCTATTGGGAGGATGGGTAAATGAGTGCAGGTTTGAGGCTCAACAGATATCTAGGTTTCTAATCAATAAAATGAAGCCATTAAAAAAAAAACATGTTGAAAATGCAACAAGAAAAATCCTGATTTAATTTTCCCTTGAATTAAATTAGGAGAAAAATCGTAATTCCACATCACAAGGAAAATTGTACGAGTTAACTAATTTAATTTGACTTAGTTGGTTCAATTAATTCAAGTTGAGGGTCTAACTCGAGTCATGTAGAGTGTCTACTACTTTATAGGAGCCTTGGTTGAATTTATTTTGACTTGTAATTAGTTAATTCAGTTTATCTGAGTTAATGTAACTCTCTCCTCCCATATCTACGCAAGTAACCGAACAACCAGGGTAAAATGTGACGAGAGGCTACTATGATATGATTCAACCTCCTAGGTATCCTTAAGGAAGTGGAATTGATGGAAACCCATCAAACATACCTTCCACATCAACATCAACACTCCCAGGAGCCATCCCAACCACTAAGGTATCATGCCCCTGGATCCCATTGATTGTTTAAGCTATTAAACCTCTGGACGCTCCCATGCTATGGGCATGCCAACATCCAAAGAGCTTTGGATTCTCCCATAAGCCTGCATGCTTGCGTCTAGGGACTATTTCCAACAGAACTGTGCCAGAGTCCACGAGATTTAAGGCACTTTTCAAGCCCATAATTCCGACCACTGCCCAAACTTGTTGTAACTTCCAGGATCCATTAAACTCATGATGAAAATAATAATAAACCAAAAACTAACTACAGGGCTAGGCTTGACCATCCCCAACAGGAATGACATTTTGTCAAACACTTGGCATCAATACAGTCTATAGGTCTAGGATACAAGACATAGCATGAATGACTGAAAACTCTTATAAGACATTGCAAGAAGGATCACCACCTTCTCCCTTGAACTTTTATGACAATAATTAGGACTTGCATCCATTATTTTAGCCATTACAAGTAAACATGAAATAACCATGACATGAACCAGTCAATTAACCATGCTTATAACTAGCGTAAAACCATGAAAATAACAGTGAGATAACAACCATTAAATCCACATATAAATAAGTACAAAAGCAAGAGAACTTAGATTTTATTAAACATAGGAAAATATGACCAGGTTCGGGACTTCCACATACCACCCGACCGTAGACATGGTTGAACCAATTCTTTCTTTCAGTCAGTCACCCCCATGCCATATTCCAAGCATGAATGTGGGATCTCATGGAAAAACCAATCCAAAAACAACCAAGGGAATATATAGGTTAAACCACCTACACCCTCACCAATCCATGATCACACCAAAACTGGTGCTCCGATCACCAAACGGAACTGAACTTGGAATACCATCGGGAAGCCATCACTATCCTTGAGGAATTTTCTATCTCCTTATCTCTCAGGCTTTACCATAATCCAATCCTGGATCACTAGGCCCTAAACCGAGACACCTCCCTAAGGATTTATCATGTATCCCGCCAAAAACAGTTAAGGGATTCGTAGGCCTTTGGGAATGAACCTTGAGACCACCTTTTCCCCGGATTTCGAAATCCATCCAGCGATTCCAAAACTCAAAACTGAGTTCATCCCAATGACCATGGCATCCAGAAAAAGGCAAGGCTAGGCTAAAAACCACCCTCATAACTCGACAAAACCATGCCACCGAAAAAAAGAGAACCATACAGCAACATGCAAAGTCATGCATGTCAAAACTAGCTAGGCAATTACACATGCAATATGTTACCTGCAAGTATTCCTGCTAAAGCTGCTTGATCCTTCTCTTCCTTGCTTGATCCTTGCTTTCCTTCCTTTCCTTTTTCTTGCTTGTCCTTCCTTGCTCCAAAGCTAAAGTGCTCCAAGAAAATTCAAAGTGTCCAAGAGTGAGAGAGGGAGAGAGAATAATGAGAGAGTTCCAAAACTGAATTGACCAAGCTTTCCAACTGATCCTCAGAATCCTTTTTAAATATTAGGCCTCTATTTCCTTCATTTTCCTCCTCATATGCAGCCTGTGACCTTTCACCTCCCTTTTCTCCTACTTTCCTTTATTTTCCTTTAATTTCATAAATAAATGTGCCAAAAATGCTTTTTTTGCCTTTGCCTTTTCCAGTTTCCTTTAGCCATAAACACATCCAGTGATGCCACTAGGATATCTTTGCCCAACATTCAACTTGGAATAAGTGTCCCTTAACCGTGGTCTTATTTTGCCTTTATTAACTTTTATTACATGGATTTTTCACTAGGGTTGTTAGAGTTAAAGTCAGTTAAACTAGTTCCCACTGATGAAGGAACAAGTAGGACGTCTAACAGTGGGGTGCTGCTTCATGTGTTGAACCAATTAACTAACAATTTAGTCATAAATAACTCATGCATGTCAGATCTTAGAGTTACCCAGTTGAGATTGGAGTTCAAGGGTAGTGTACTATTAGTTTTATAATCATCCAAATTGTATAGGTGGTGCATGCAGTCAGAGGAAGGCCTATGATGGATTCCACAATTCCAATTGAGGAATTTCCCTAATTAATTGGGGCTAATTCCCAAGGAAACAATGCAAGGAAATAGGGACTTGGGCAAGCAGAAAATTGGTTAAGTATTAGCCAAGATTTGTCTAGGAAGCAATGAGATAGATAGAGATAGTGCAGAGGTTGCTTGAGCTTGAGAAAAGCATTGTAATATTCTCATATTTTCTGACTAATGCAATATACAAATACCAAAGTTTTTAGCTGTGGCTTTCCCCAGGAAATCATTGCGTGATGTGTTGATTTAATTCTTTCTCTTGTATGCTTCGTGATTTCTCAATCAATTAATTGTTTCCACTAATGAGTAGAGTAGATTCAAGTCTTTTGTTTTAGAAAATTACATAATTAGTTTGAATCTACAAGGAATTTCTACATGGTATCAGAGTTGAAATCACACTACAGGAGAAGAATACGAGTTTGTCTTTGAAGGTGAAATTGAATTTGCAAGATCATTCTTAAGAGCCACAAGATGTCATTCTATGGATTGAGACTCGAGTATGCCCTTGAGTGTAGCTCAAATTATATTGCTTGGAAGGACAGGATGAAGGCAGTGTTGGAAGAAAATGGGTTGAAGGAATTCATAGATAATGATATTCCTAAGCCTCCAACAACCAATGCTCAAGAATTGGCAGAGTGGAAGAAATGTGTGGCCAAGGCTAGGAGGATCATACTATAAGTAGTTTGATATCACATTGTCTCGAATATCCACGGGAAGGATACACCATATGCAATTTGTAAATCCTTAATAGACTTGTTTCAGAACAACAGTGACCACAAGAAGTTGGAACTGAAGGACAAGCTTTCAAAGATCAAATTGGAGAAGGGCGACAATACCAAAGTACTTGAGCAGGTTCACCTAATGTCAAGACGAGCTTAGGAGCATTGGTATTACAGTTGTTGAAGATGACCTGGTCAGCCTAGCACTTTTAGGCCTTCCCAAGAGCTGGTACAATGGGAGGTAGCATCTACCAAAGTGGGAGCATTTGTGGTCCGACTTGGTGCAAGAAGAGATAAGGTGAAACACCACAGATGGAATGTAATCCAAGCATGATGATGAGGAGAAATGTTCCTTGGATGGAAAGGCAAAGAAAGGGAAAGGGAAGAAATCCCAATCTAGAGGGGATTCTAGTTAGGGAAGAAAGAAGAAGGACTTGTCGAAGATTAAATGTTTTCTCTGTCATGAGCTGGGACACTATGCCACGAAGTGTCCGCACAAGAAGGCTGATAATAAGCCCTCAAGAGGAGCGTCAGGTTAAGCTCTTGCTTCACAATTCAAGTTGAATTTCACCCTCATTTCATACATGGTGACATCGATGATGGGTAGTGTGTGGTATCTGGATAATGGAGCCTCATTCCATATGATGGGAAACAAAGAATTTTTTAGTGACTTGGAGGAGAAGGACCTCTAGACGCACATCAAGATGAGAGATGATGGAATGTATATCGTTACCGACATCGGTAATGTTACTTTTCAGAGGGAGTCTGGTTCTCCTCTCAAATTAAAGGATGTCATATATGTTCCAGGTCTGAAGAATAATTTAGTTTCAATGCGAAGACTGTGGCCACAATGTGATATTTAGCAAAGGAAAGGCTTTCCTTTGTCACATAGCCACATGATAGGTGAAGTGGATTAGGGTTCGAGTGAAGAACTTATACAAATTGGATGTAGAAGACTGTGTTGCCTTTAGCATGACCGCAGAGAAGGTGTAGAGCTGAGACATCGGTGAATTATGGCATAGAAGATTGGGCCATTTGCACCATGGAGCCTTGAAGATCAAGCAACAAATTTCTACAAGACATCCCAAGTGTGCACTAGAGCAGCAAGATACATGCAAAGGGTGTACACTGGGGAAGTACACTAAATCCACCTTTCATGATAAGGACAGTCGAGGACAATCGATCCTTGAAAGAGTTCACTTAGATGTGTGTGGACCGTTCTCGACAGCCTCCATGGAAAAACACATGTATTATATGATATTTGTAGATGATTTCTCACGTAAGTGTTGGATTTTCTTCATGCAGAAGAGAGATCAAACGTTCTGTAAATTTTGTGAATTTAAATCTCTTGTTGAGAAATACACTGGCAAGAAAGTGAAGGCTCTCAAGAGCGATAATGGTGGAGAATATGTGTCTAATTAGTTCAAGAACTTCTTTACTTCAGAAGGCATTCGACGAGATTTAATAACACCCCATAAACCACAAAATAATGGGGTTGCTAAAAGGAAGAACAAAATTATTGTGGGAGTTGCATGGGCGATGTTACATGATCAGGGACTACCGTTGCACTTGTGGGATGGAGCATGCAACACAACTGTATATGTGTAGAACAAAAGTCCTCTCTAATTCGTGGGATGAGTACACTAGAATAAATTTTTTCAGGGAAGAAAACAGATGTGTCACACTTCAAGATCTTTGGTTTATCAGTTTATTGTCATGTTACCAAGGATGCAAGGAAAAAGCTAGAGTTGAAAACTGAGTTGGGCATAATTTTTGGGTAAACTGATACACCTCAAAACTATCAGTTGTACCTACCATCTCACAAGATGACAATTGTTCGTAGAGATGTTAAGTTCGATGGAGAGAAGGCTATGAGATGTTCCCTTGAGAGGGATCTTCAGTTACATGCAGATGAGGAGATTTTAGCTCCAAAGGAAGAACCTAAGGATGATGTGGAGCAACCACATGTAGAGGAGAAAAGAGTGGAAGCACCCACTCATGCATAGACATCCAGAGATGGAAGGAAGCACACCAAAGAAGCTGACAAATTGATACATGATGCTAGAGAGAATGTGGGAGCACCCACTTCACAACATAGGAAAAGGAGGTCACCAGATAGGTACACTTGCTATTTGGCTATGATGAGCAAGAGTGTAGAGAATGAGCCATCCTCATTTGAGGAAGAAGTGCAACAACCAGTGTGGGTTGATGCCATGGTAGAGAAGTATGACTCCATTATTAGGAACAATGCTTGGGAAGTTGTCCAAAGGCTAGAGGATAAGTCAGTGGTAGGTTCTAGGTGGATATACAAGGTGAAGCAAGCAGCAGATGGGAGTGTTGAGAAACACAAGGCTAGATTTGTGGCCAAGGGGTTCTCTCAGGTGGAGGGATTTGATTATGAGGAGAACTTTTCTCCAGTAGCAAGGTACTCTTTAATCAGATCTATTCTAACACTTTCAACATAGATGGGATGGAAGATGCATTAGATGGATGTGAAGACAACCTTCCTCAATGGAGTGATTGAGGAAGAGGTGTACATAGAGCATCCAGAAGGATTTGAGACCTTCAACCGAGATTCACATGTATGTAGACTCAAGCGAGCACTGTATGGATTGAAACAAGCACCTCGTGCTTGGTACACCAAGATAGACAACTATTTCACCAGGTTGGGCTTCACCAAAAGTGAAGTAGATGCAAAACTTTACCATATTTTGGTTGAAGGTTAATTATTAATTAATATTATATGTTGATGATTTAATTCTAACAAGTGATGAGAAGCTGGTGAAATCTTGTAAAGAGGATCTTTTAAGAGAATTCGGGATGAAGGACCTGGGGCTCATACATTATTTCCTTGGTATGGGTATGGAACATAGATGAGGAACTCCTTGTCGCTTAGGGAAAGTATGTCAATGAGATACTGAAGAAGTTCCACATGGAGAGAAGCAAACCCATGGATATTCCTCTAGTAGGGAATTGAAGGAAGGAAGATGCACTTCAGGTGAAGTAGTAGAGGCTACTATTTATAGGCAACTTGTGGGTTCACTTATGTACTTGGTGAACACATGACCGAACATGTGTTTTGTAGTTAACCAATTTAGTCAAGAAATGGTTAAGCCAACCAAACTCTATTGGAAGGAAACTAAACATGTGTTGAGATATTTTAGAGGCACCACTCAATTTGGTTTTTGGTACAAACAGACAAAGGGAGTGAAGCTTCGAGGATTCAAAAATGCAGATTGGGCAGGGAGTCCATAAGACATGAAGAGAACATCAGGGGGAATATTCAATATTGGGTCAACAACAATTTCTTGGTACAACAGGAAGTAAAGATTAGTTGCACTCAATTCAACAGAAGCAGAGTACATGGTTGCTAGTCAAGTAACTTGTCAGGCTATCTAGATGAGGAAGATCTCTGTTGGGTTATTTGGTCTGTAGATGGATCCTACAGTGATTTACTGTGACAATAAAAGTTGTATCAAACTCTTTGAGAATCCATTTTTTCATGATCAGTCCAAGCATATTGACATTCAGTATAACCATCTTAGAGATTGTGTGCATAGGAGAATCATGTTGCTAGAGTACATTCCTACAGAGGAACAAGATGCAAACATATTGAATTTGGCATTGTCATGAGGAAAATTCGAGTTCCATAGAGGCGGGATTGGGGTATCTGATAATCCCTTTCTTGTTGAGAGGGATTTTTGAAAATGTAACAAAAAAATCATGATTTAATTTTCCCTTGAATTAAATTTAGGAGTTTTTTCTTATTCTACATCATCAGACAACTTGTACGAGTTAACTAAGTTAACTTGACTTAATTGGTTCAATTAATTTGAGTTGAGGGTCTAACTTGAGTCATGTAGAGTGTCTCCTACTTTATAGGAGCCCTGGTTGAGTTTATTTTGAGTTGTAATTAATTAATTCAGTTTATCTGAGTTAAAGCCAGTTAAACTAGTTCCAACTGATGGAGGAACTAGTAGGAGGTCTAACAATGGGGTGCTGCTTCATGCGTTCAACTAGTTAACTAATAATTTAGTCATAAATAACTCATGCATGTTAGATCTGAGGGTTACCAAGTTGAGATTGGAGTTCAAGGGTAATGTACTATCAGTTGTATAATCATCCAAATTGTACAGGTGGTGCATGTAGTCAGAGGAAGGGCTATGATGGATTACGTAATTCCAATTGAGGAATTACCCTAATTAATAGGGGCTAATTCCCAAGGAAACAAAAAAAGAAAATAGGGACTTGGGCAAGTAGAAAATTGGTTAGGGATTGGCTGAGGCTTATCTAAGAAGTAGTGAGACAGATAGAGATAGTGCGGAGGTTGCTCAGGCTTGAGCAAAGCATTGTAATCTTATCATATTTCTAACTAATGCAATATACAGATATCAAGGGTTTTTAGCTGTGGATTTCCCTTGGAAATCATTATGTAGTGTGTTGATTTAATTATTTCTCTTGTATGCTTTGTGATTTCTCGATAGATTAATTGTTTTCGCTGATGAGTAGAGTAGATTCAAGTATTTTGTTTTAGAAAATTACATAAGAAGTTTGAATCTACAAGGAATTTCTACAAAACATATTCATAAGATGAAGATATTGATGAGGTAGTAAACCTTGAAGAAAAACTTTTTAGTTCCCTACAATAAATATAATAACTTAGAGGCAAGATAAAAAAGCAAAAGGAGATATTGTAGAAATTTGAGAAGAAAAAGGATCATGACCTGGACGAAACAATAGTTCCCATTTTGAAGACACAAATAGAAGAGGCAAAGAGGATAGAAGAAGTAGTGAGAAGCCAACTAAAAGAAAATGAAGAAATTTGTGAGATGTTAGAAGCATAAGCTATTTCCTTAAGAAAATATCTAGAAAAGGAAAATGTTTAGCTAAATAAAAACTTGAAATTTGGAAAAAGGTTCTCAAAACTTAAATGATATTCTCAGGTTGGATGTGGGTTTCTCATGTATTCTAGTGAGGTATTATAAATTGGTAACATAATCAAGAGTGAAGAAAGCCAATGATTATAATTCCTAATGTGACCACTTCAAACTCTACTAGTATGTGGGCATCCATATGTTTCCTCTCAAAACACCCTTTGTGTGAACAACATCAGTTTTCATGCAATATTATATCTTTATCTCCATGTGACCATCTATATAATTTTGATAAAAGGGAAAAAATTGCCCCATCCAAATATAACCCTTTCACTATTAGATAATGTGATCCATTGGTATCTTCAACATATAAAAATTTTGATAAGTGTTAATACTTTAGAATTTGGAAGCACCGACTACATATCAGTTTCATTGTTTTGACCACTAGATAAGATGCATTTAACCATATTTCTTATAATTGATGCCACACTATTAGTTTTATGTAAGTATATTTTTTTTATTGTTTTTAACAAACTTTATGCTTTCCATGAGACACATTGACTCATTATCATAAAAAATACACTCTACTTTCCTTTAACATTATAACCATCCTATATTCACTTTGACGTCTCCTTCCCCTGCTTCGGGGGTATGCTAGTCTATTTATAGTCCTTGTTGATAGACCACTAATCAATCTAATCTGGCTACATTGTCAAAACCATGGAATGCGAAGCGTTACAAATTTGTTATTGTGTGCTCTTCTACTTTAATATGTGTATTGCTTGAACAATGCCAATCTAAGACCATTATAGTGGCCAGTGTCTTTGAAATGTGTTAATGTTTCCACTTGTAAAATTGATAACACTAGAGCATGTTTATTGTTGCTAATTCATTATTTCTAGATTTTATTAAAAAAAATATTTTCATTTCAAAGGCTTGAAAAAGTAGGAAATTTATTCGTCTTTGGGAATTAACGTAGTCTAAACAGGTGACGATCTCACCCATAAAAGAATTGTATTTTTGGTATGATTTTGATGAAGTCCAACATTTTTTTTTGGAAATTCAAGTTACAACCTCGTTTTAGAATTTTAGGTACTTAGAGGTTATTGAGAGTGTTAAATTCATTTCCACCATTAAAAATTAAAACACTCCCAACTTTAAAAATAAAAAAATAAAAGATCATTAGATTCCGTAAAAAAAAAATCACATATGGATGAAATTTTTGCCTTAGATAGGTGCCTTGGGAATTTTGCAACCATGAATTCTACATTTTATTAAACATTCATCGTAGTGTGCCACTCATTAGAGTTTTTTGAATATTGTGCTAATAGGCTTATGCTTAATAAATTCTATGAGTTAAATCACCTTGTCGTAATGAGGTTCACCCCAAGTCTATCTGCACAAAAGAAAGGAAATCAAATAATTTCCATATCTTTATGGGAAATGTTAGGCTTAGTTTGTAAATAATACGTGTAAAAAACATTGCCAATGGGGGTGTAATCCATGGAGGGAATGTTTGGTGTCGAATGACATGCAGGGTAAGCACTTGTCCATCTCTAGTCATGGCATGGCATCAAATTAAATCACAAGCTTGGGTGTATTAACTCACGTATTTTTGTTATAAATGCATGGGGGTCAGATAAGGGTGACAAAGGCATGTTGTGAAACTCAGTGGTGGTGAGGTCATGTGCTCACCTTGCCACTTTCGATATTTTGTATCAGTGGGTTTTGTGTGCTTGGGAGGTTTGGTCTGTTATCTTGGTGTAGCTGGTGTTGATTCTAGCTTTGGTGGTATAAAGACGCCCTTGTCTGTGATTTACCTCGAGCTAATGATTAATCGAGGTTAATGTTCTTCATTCTCATTCTTCACACGTCAAAGAGCGGACCTGTATTTGAATTGATGGTTGTCCTTTCTAATTAGACTCTCCAAGATAATGATTTTGTAGGTATTTTGTATCCCTGTCCAGTGCTAATTAGTGGTTGTTGGTATCCTAAAAATTTCTTTGTTTGGTTTTAGTGATAGGTTTTTCCCTTTCAGTTTGCAGATGCAATGTCAAGTTTGGGTGTTCTGTCTTTGTCTCTTCTCTAAATCCTTGTTAATTCCTCCTTCAAGGAATTAGGGATCTGTTAATACATTTGGAAATTCCCTTTATTTCTTTTCATATGGTATGGTTGTGTCTATGGCTTTGTTGGTTCCACATTTTGGGTGTGCTTCGAAGGACAATTTGAGTTTGGGGAGTTTCACTGTGCTACCTTGTGTGTGGAGTTTCAATTTCAACCTCAGGTGTGGAGTTTGGGGGATGATTTGATTGTGTTCTATTTAGGTTTTTAAGGGGTTGTTGGTGTGTCCTTCTGTGTGTCTCGTTGGTCGAGATTTTTTCTAAAGTTGTTGTCCCTCTTCTGTTGTCCAAGTCACCGTGCGTCCACTCCAACACATGGCTAGTTGTCATGGTGGAGCTAGTTCTTCTAGTGTTTATCACCACCTATTGTTTGCATGGGAATCAATTTCTTCCTACTTTGATTCAGCCCCTCTAGAAGTATGTTAGGAAATTGGGTTGCAGGAATCGAAAGAGTTTGGAGACCGTCCTTACTTTTCCAATTCAGAAGTAGGAGGTAGTCTCAAATGGATCCCAGATCGATGAAATTTCAGAAAATGGAGATTGCACATTTTACATTCTGCTTTTGTCCATCAACTAATGGACACTCTCCTTCGTATGGTTTTAAGAGATAAGAAAGTTGATAACTATAAGATTTTTTTCTACCCAAGAGGATATAAAACGCCTTCTTAGGAATATACGTTTCTACCTGATGATATTGTTTCTCATTTAAACCATGTGGAGAAATATATGGTGTCAGACTCAGACTTAGGAGGACTTACTGATCCTCCAACATACCCTACTTTCCCTCCTCTTGACAATACTCATGACTTCACAATTATTTCCTCTAATTAAAGCGTGTTTCTTCTTTTATAATTTTGATATCCCGATGTTCCATGGTTTTCAGACTTCTGTTGATTTTCATGGTCCTTTAAGTGGTGATATATGGAAGTTCTCAGTTGGGATATATTTTTGAGGGCCTAGTTTTGTTTTTCTCCCTATGTTTTTTTCCTTGATGGCTTTGGGCTAGAAATTGGGTGCAGTGACACACTCTTTGGTTTATTGAGTAATAATCCTGGGCACGGTACAATGTTTTATTCAAATCTCTTTAGCTAAGGGTTATTCATTGTGGACTACCTTAAGCTCCCACTTTGGTTCCTTGGCTCATAGTGTATTGCGGCATGCAATGACTCTTGGTTTTCAGGGTTTAAGAAATTGTGTATTGCAATAAGCAATGGCTCTTGTTTTGTAGGATTGAAGAAGCTTACATGTTGGTCTTCGTTCATTTTTGGCATGGCGGATGGGGTGTGCTGGAAATTATGTTTCTTGTGAAAATATATTGTTGTGATATTTGAATATGGAAAGTGTGGAAATCCTATGCCTCATGGTTATGGAAGGCATTGCTCATATCTCCCCTTAGAGTTGTGTTTTAGTCTCTTCTTTTTGAAACCTCAATTGTTGTTGATGGCTATTGTGTTCATGTTTGATATAGTACTGTGGAAACCTATGGAAACCCCCTCCTTCAGGCGGGTATCGTTGCAACCTCTGTTTTTTATGAAGTCCATGTAAACTCTTTTTGATTAATGGAAATCCTTTGCACCGGTTTACAAAAAAAAAGAGCGTAAAAAATAAATACGTGACAACTTACCAAAAGGCCTTAGTTTGGTTGGTATAAAAGAAACATTTTTTCATATAGAACGTTTGAAATTTATAGAAATAAAGGGACATCATATGGTTGAATAACACAAAGTTTCCAAGTATTTTAAAAATATCATTTAATTCCACAACTCGAGGGTTTCAAGAAAGTAATGGATAATAATAATTGAAAATAAAAAGTTATAATTTAGTTAATTTTTATGATAGTTTTAATTTTTATAGTGTAAAATATATAATGAGGTAAGTGTTTTGATGTTTATCTATGTTTACCAAGCATTTAATTTATATGGCTCCATTAATTGATAAATAAAATAAAATTCTAGAAGTCTTATTCCAAAATAGACAGGTATATCGACATAATCATAATAATATTGCATTTAAATAATAATAGATTAATGATGACGGCGATGATGACTACTCTAAGATTTATATGGTTTATAGGAATATATTACTAAGAAGTATTCTAAAATCATTGAGAGAAGCGTTCCAAGATCACTAGAGTTTTGCTTACTTAAAAGGTCTAGATGGTTAGTAGTATGAAAAATATTTTGACAATAAGATGTAATGTCAGTATAAGATGGACAATCTAAGACAAAATTATTTTCATCTTCAACCCTCTTAGTATCGAATAAGTGACAAACTCTTTCATCCCATGGTGTTTTGGGAATTGACCAACACCCACTTTCACTGTGAAGTTCATGAGAAATTGTTCAAATTTTAGCAAATGTTCATTTTCTTCCTAAAGTTAGTCAAGAAATATATATATATCCTTATAATATCTTAGTTTCCTTTTTCCATTTTACTCTTTATCACCCAACACTTTCTCTAAAATTTTGAAGTAATAATATCCTTTAGTATTATATTTATTCTACAAAATCATCTCCTCCTTTATTCCCCAATGGTCTAGCCAATATTAGGGATCCTTATGCCATCCATGCTTGAGCCAAAGTGAGGGTTTTGGCTAGAAATCAAATTTAGGAAACCTCTTGGCTTCCATGTTGTTTAACTTCTTCTTATGCATAATATACCTAGCCATAGTTATGCTTTGAATGGGGGAGAGGTTTGCTTCAATCAGGGGGGATATGATGGGGAGTATTTCCTTTAATATTGAGAGTGTAGGTTATAAATTATTTTTGGATCTATTCTATATTCCTCCATGATTCGTTGAAGATATTGTAATCCAAAACCTCACATCCATATAAAATAACAATAATGATGAGAGTGCGAGAGTCCAAAAGAGGAGTTTTTTTTAATCCCATATCCAAAGACTTGAATTTTTTTCAAGCCCATAGTAAGCTTTCCATCCTCCATTATCTTTTTTTTGATGCTATAATTTGATTGAGCTTGTGTTGGATATCAATTCCAAGATATTTGTGCGAGAGAACTTCCTCCAAGTAGTTATTGTCACATATGAAAGTATCTATTAGGTCCCTATAATACTAGTGATTCCCCCATTAATATTGTCATTGTATCCCTTAATGTTATTGTTGTGCCCCTATTGTCCCCATATTGTTATTATTGTGCCCCATAGAAGCCCGCTATTGTTATTTTTGTGCCCTTATATTATTATTGTTATGTCAACTTTGATTATATTGTGACCCCTTAGAATCCTATATATAGAAAGGAAGTTTTGTCATTTGTATCATCCAAGAATTGTTCATTTGTGTAATGTAAAGGAGGTTGCCCCCTCGAAGAGGCTGATTTTTAAGTCGTTGATATATCTTTTCTATATTTTTGTGAGCTGGTTTCATAACATTTGGTATCAGAGCTTTGGATTCTAGGGTTTCACTGCTCCAAAATAGGTCATCGTGGCATTTTCGTTATAACTTTTTTTCTGCGACGTTTTAGAAGCTAAAAAAAAACCTATTTGAGCTGAAATATCGATGATCCTCGGGTCTAAATTTCAGATCTTGTCTCACTATATTTTTGGAGATATGATCCAAGGAAGTTAGGGTTTTTGCAGGCTCCCGAATTACATCCCAAACATGTGACCTTGGGAAAATCGTCATAACTTTCTCTTTGAGTATCAGATTGAAATTTCGTAAGAAGTTACAGAAAGAGGATGGACTGTAGTTTTATGTGCATCGTTTTCAGGTCTGAAGGTTGAAACAGTGACACGTGGCACTTCGTACAAGTTCGATCTACTGAAAAAGTGTATAATCAGGCCATATTGGGAGATTGGGCATAACGTTTTCTTGGAGAATCCAATTTCGATCATACTTGTGGAATTGGAAAGAAGACTCAGAGGGATTCCACTGTTCGCAATTTTAGACCTTGGAGATCCGAAATTTCAGAAATACATTAGATACAATATCAAGCTCCTACAAAGTGAAAAAAGGTGTGTAGTTTTAATTTTTTTCATAAGTTTGGTTTGAAAAATTAGTTTGAAGCATAATTATCATTAATTGATGCGCCAAAGAAAGAAAGTGGAAACACATAGTAAGCAACCTAAAAGATCTAGCATGACTCATGAAGAATAGGAAGAAATGCAACATGATATATCAAAATTACAAGACCAGGTGCAACAAAATTCCTTCTCACAAAAAGTAATAGAAGCTAAGATGGATGGTTTAAAGAAAGATGTGGAAGCTAAGATGGATGGTTTAGAAAAAGGTGTGGAAGCTAAGATGGATGGTTTAAAGAAAGGTGTAAAAGCTAAGATGAATGACGTGGAAGCTAAGATGAATGACGTGGAAGCTAAGATGGATGGCGTGGAAGCTAAGATGGATGGTTTAAAGAAAAGCATGGAAGCTAAGATGGATGGTTTAGAAGAAAAACTTAAAGGAAACATGGAAGATTTGAAGACATATTTGACAAAGTTTCTACAAGAAATGCTTACTAATGGCGAAAGGGTAGTAAAGGGAACTCATTATGAGAACAAAATAAATGTTAATCATGATTTCATAGAATCTAACGTTGTATCGAAGATCCACCATGTTCCAAAGATCGATATGCGGAAGTTTGATGGCAAGGATCCCGTAACATGGATACTACAGGTTGAGAAATATTCGATCTCCATAATGTGCAAAACACACAAAAGGTACTCATTGCAGCTTTATATTTGGAACCAAATCAGTTTGTATGGTATCAATGGATTTGCTCTGGTAAACAAATTGTCACTTGGGCAATTTTTACGGATGAAATGATAGCACATTATGAGGATACAAAAAGCAACACCTTTTTTAGCTAATTGATAAATCTCATACAAAAGGGTTCAATGATGGAGCACATTGAGGACTTCCAAAAATTGAATATATGGGTAAAAGATATTCCAGAGGAACATAGGATTGATGTGTTCATAGTGAATTTAAAGGATAACATCCAACATGAGGTTCGCCTTTGGGAACCCGATTCACTGGAGAAGGCATTCAGGTTGGCAAAAAAAATGGAAAGCAAAATTATGTCAACAAGGAAGCCTACCACTCACAATTATAAAGATGGAAGTTGTTGCCCCTAACCTTTGACAACCTACAAGGTTGACACCACAACAATTGGAAGAAAAAAGAGCAAAAAGGGCTTTGTTACAATTGTGATAACAAATACACTAAAGGTCATAAGTGTGCTGAGAAGAAATTATTTTACATAGATTATGAAGAGGAGGAAGAAAAGGAACAGGAAACGTCAAAAGAAGAGGATATACACCAAGAACAAACCCTAGAGAAAGAAGAAATGAATCTGACTATATCTTGTAATGCATTGGCCAGAACTACCACTCAAACTATCAAGATAGAAGAACATATCAAGAAGAAAAAGGTAATAGTGTTGATTGATTCTGGAAGTACCCATAATTTTATTCATTATAAGATAGCCAAGGAATTGAATTGCTTCCTATATCCAGCACCTGAATCTCAAGTGATGGTTGCAAATGGAGGAACCATAAATTTCTCTCGAAAGTGACATAATATCAAGCTATCCATGTGAGAATATGTATTTAATAGCCCAATGCTTTCCATTTAATGGGTGGTGCTGATGTTGTACTAGGAGTCCAATGGATATAATCCTTGGGTATAATAGCTTTTAATTTTCAAGAACTTTTCACGAAATTTTCTTCAGAAGGAAAGGAAGTTGAATTAAGGGGTATCGCAGGGAAACCGAGAAAGATAATCAGCTCTAGCGGAATGAAAAAGCTTCTAAATAAAGAACAATGATGCATAATTGCACAATTATGTTCGCTAGAGGTTCCCACATCGAAATGATCTATTTCTCCAAATCTCCAAAAAGCCTTGGACAATCATTCCAAGGTATTTGAGACTCCCAAAGGCCTCCCACCTATTCGTGATCATGATCATGCTATTCATTTGATTCTAGGAATTGTGCCTCCAAACATCAGGGCTTACATATATACCTATGCCCAAAAGAGTGAAATTGAATGTATGGTTGCAGAAATGCTAGAGGCTGGTATAATTCAACCTAGTCAAAGTTCTTTCTCTACTCCAGTAGTAGTGGTTCACAAGAAGGATGGATCATGGAACATGTGTCTGGATTATAGGGAGCTCAACACACTCACTATTAAAGATAAATTTCTTATTCATATCATTGATGAATTATTGTATGAATTGCATGGATCAATTTAATTCACCAAGTTGGATCTTCATTTAGGACATCATAAAATCAGAATGAAGACTGAAGACATCCCGAAAACATCATTTAGAACACATGAGGGTCATTATGAATTTTTGGTCATGCCTTTTGGCCTTACCAATGCACCTTCTACATTTCAAGGTTTGATGAATTCCGTATTCAAACCCTTCCTTAGAAAATTTGTGTCAGTATTTTTTGATGATACACTAATCTACAACAAGTCTTGGAAGGATCATGTTCAACATGTTGACACGGTGCTCAAACTATTGGAGGAGAAACAATTATATGCAAAAGCTCCAAATGTTTCTTTGGAGTACAAGAGGTGGAATATCTGGGTCATATTGTATCTCATGAAGGTGTTAAGGTAGACCCTAGCAAAATTAAAACCATTAAGAAATGGAAAATCCCCATGTTGTAGTGTTTTCTTCAGAAAGATGTACGAAAAGAATCCACTTAAGATTGTGGATGAAAAACAATCTCAACAATATAAATGGCTACTAACATTGTAGATCTACAACAACTGATAGAAACAAAACCTGCCAAAGTCCAGATCTATGCCACAATCATAGTTAAACAACAAAAAGAAAGAGTAATAACTCCAATCATCCAATGGAATCCAAATATAAAAATAATAGTTTTTATTATAACACATGTGAAGGGAACAAATAGATGTTACGAGTCCCCCTCTATGGGATGGGTTCTTGGCTATCCTCAAACGTCTTCAGCTTGTGTAGAGTCTCTCTCCTCTACAATGTGTAAACCCAACAAAAATATGGTGTGCGACAATGAAAAAAATCAGAGTTACAACAATGAATGCAACAATTAAAATAATCAAAAGTGAATAATGAATGGAAAACCCTTCTATTTATGACAAAATATTGAGTTATCCTCGAATAATGAGCAATAATAAAATATTATTGATCCCATTCTTCAAATAACCACCTGGAATATTTTATTATATTTGTTTAGGAGGGAAAAATGATTTAAACTTTTATTTAGAAATAATAAATAAATAAATGATTTGTTTATTATCTCAAGGAATTAGTTAAGGAATAATAAAAAAATAATGATTTATTTAATTATTCCTAAGGGATTTAGTCAAATTTGACAAAGAATAATAATTAATTAGTGATTAATTAATTATTCTTAGAGAAAAATAAGATAATTAATGATTTATCTGTTTATTTTTCATGATTGGGTCAAATATGACAAGGAATAATAATTGAACAATGGTTTAATTAATTATTCCTAGAAGAAAATCAAATAAATAGTGATTTATTTAATTATTCTTCATGGGTTTAACTATAAATTACTTTAAAAAGGTGGTTTATTAAGTAATTTCTCACAGTGAAAGCAATTTTACTATGGTAAAATTGGCTTTACATGGTGTACTTCGATCCATCTAGTAAATTAGGCTAGATGATCAATTTTTTGGTGATAACAGATTGCCCCCCAACGTACGAGTGTTAGGAGAAAAACGTATGATCGAAGTACATTGTAAAGACACAATCACTAGACAACACAGGGGAGTCAGAGAGAGAGAGAGAGAGACCAATAAAGCTGAAGTGAAAGAGGATAGGGACAGAGGGGGTGAGACTAATGCAAGTCTCCTTTTATGTTGTGGTACCAGACCTCAATGAGGTGGGGGAGGCATACCCATACCCGCCGAGATAACTTAGTACAAAAATAATGGTTCACCCAGAAACATAAAACTGAGCAATGAAGTACATGCTGAATGGTACATGACATGTTCACATAACATAGCTAGCAAATAATACAATGTGTCCCATATACATAATGCACCTGGAAAAACACGAGCCAATATTGAATACAATAATATATGAGTACATGAGATAAAAGGGCCCTTTCCTAAAAAAATGGGTGGGAGTGAGGGTAGAACAACTGGAGAAGCCCTGCTGAGTAGGGAAGGGCTCTGCAAAACTAAATTGATCACCTGAAGGAGACATGCATGCTATGAACACTGCGATCGGTAGGAACCGAACCCATCAACTCTACAGAACTACATCTAAGGCTGTAGCATAATAGGAATGCATCTAGGCATGTGGGGAGCTACTTGGAGGGCCACCCCCTCATAAGGTCTGAAACATTTCACACATATTCGGGAATCACTAGTACAATCTGTTGCATCACTGGATCATCAAGTGTATGAATCACGAACATGAAACGACCTTGTCAAAGGGAAATAATGAATCCCTCTGCTCAATCCAAGGCACTGAACAAGAATGGGATCTGGAAGTAAGATACACCGCCCTCTAAGTCGTTCTTCTAGAATAAATGAGCTGATGTCGACAGAATAGGCCTGTGATAGGTGAGGAAATGAGGATTCTCAACTAAAGCATGAGGGAAAATAGTAATGTGATTGATGGACTAACACCAGGGATAATATGGAAAAGTGGGATTGAGGGAAAAAAAAGCGACTTCCCTTGTCAGAGCATAAAGTGCGTGGTTGACATGGCAACGACTGACTCAACTTCAGAGGGGATGGGGGACAGTATGACTGGAGGCCAAAATGAGCAAAACAGGATGAACGGTATGCAATGATGGATGGAATGCTGTGTCATGATGTTATGAGACATGAAACAAACTCCATGGATGCAAGGGTGACTCATCGTGGATGCTCTAAACAAAGGTGATTTGATGACACTGCTACATAGACTAGGCCCAGTGGGGACCATCAAAACATGAGTAAATGAGGGTTACTCATGACGAAGATCGACACATGGTATGAAACATATTAAGAGGAGGTGGAACTTAAAGTACAAGTGTCGCTTTATGAAGAAATTCGATTTTGAGAGGTGACGAAGTGACCCTTCTTGGAAAAATGTCTTCCTGGTGAAGTGTCAACTCATCAAAAAATGAGGAAGACCCCTTATAGAGCTCGATGAGAGCTTTCCAATGGTGTTGATGGTTTGTCAAATGGAGCTATAGTATGGTCATAATGTGCGGCATAAAAACTGTGTTTTCCTATAAAACGACATTTTCCTCCAATTTGAGAGGAGGAGAAGGCCCTACATCTTGTAGAGATCATAATGGACAATCCGACCATCAGAATCGAGATCTACAAATTTCAGGCAAGTGGCCTTACTTGTCTAAAGATGACCTAAATTCTTCTTGGAATGATGGTTCTTGGTGAAGGATTAAGGGAAGAGGAAAACAAGAATGAACTACTAGACGAGGTCTAGAATCATTCTCACACACTAAGTCAAACATGGGGACTATGTGGACATAGAGTAGAATATTCGAAGATATGGTATCAAACATCTACGATATGCGATGTGCATATGGCTCGCCGGAGAGGCCAGTAGGAAAAACTATCCAAGGAATGGGAGGATAATCGACCATACCTAGATCTAGTGGGATCTAGGCCAAGACTTAACTGAGAAGATGGCTAGGGGAAAACCATCATGCCACCAAGCATGGGATACTAATCTGGTATGCAAAGGTGGGAATGATGCCCCCCTAGTAGGAGGAGTTTCTGGAGTGCCATTGTGTTCCGAGTGCTCGAAAAAGGGATTCAAGCATCTCGGCCCAACTTGGCATGATATCCTCCAAAGGATGATAAGGAGATGTAGGGGCCTATGTTCCCCCCAGTACACTATGCATGTACCAGATGTATTTAGAGTAATAGACTCCAAACACTTATATGATACATAATATGATTATGCATTTTATATGATGATGATGGTTCGCCATTTGTTTTGTTTATGGTTATCTTCTGTGGTATACATGTGATAAATGCCAATCTAGAATGTTGTTTGCAATGGCATCTACATAGTTATTTTGGGCTCTAGGAACATGACTGAATATAACAGTTTCAAATTCGCGTACCAACATCTTAACTCGTAGATATTTTTTAAATAAGACTTGGTTATGCACATGATACACACCATTCAATTGCATGACAAGTAACAAGGAATCTAAACGAACATGAACATAGAGGATGTGATAAGCGAGGGCATCGACTAACAAACCTATCACTGCATGAGATTCAACCTGGTTATTGGTGGAAGATCCAATGCACACGTCGTTTGAAAGGACTAACGTATGCAAGGGGGTAAAAATTTCCCAGGATGCCGAGGCTAGATTCCGGGAGAAGTGACTCGCACTGTTGGCGTGACCAATATACAGTGTGGATGATGGATCCATCTGAAAGGTGCAAAAGACAACGGATGAGATGATGCAATCTACCTAACTACATGGCAGAAATACAGACATGCAAATCAAAGGGATGTGATATGAGCAATGTTTCTTGAGGTACAATGCATAGGGAGAATTAGGAAGGAAATGTCCTTCATAATCCTCCAAAAATATGTCCCCTTGCCTAAGTGCAAGGGTAATTAGGGGTACACATAGCTTCCATGATGTCTTAATTAGAATTGAAGATAGGCGGACGCGAGGAAGACTGAATACATGATGCAACGGCTTTACCTAGTGCATTAACTTGAGAAAGAAGGTTCACATAATAATCTAGAATGGTAGATGACGAGATGGTAGATGGAGGATCTACAGATGTTGAGAACTGGGATTTTGTTGAAAGAGGTTCGATAGAAGCGCGCACAGAAACTTCAGAAAGGTTTCCCTGCGAGGAACTCAAGGATAACGACAGGTAAAGGATATGGTCTGTGGTGTTTGTCATCTCGACAACGGGGGGGGGATCACGATGGTGAGACTAGAGTCCCCCTGCTCTGGTTGACTAGTGGTACCAGAATCCACGAGTAGAGGAGTATATGATCCACTACGAGTGGCCTCGTATTCACAAAGCACCCAAGGCAATCACGAAACTCATCGAGACGAGGGCAACAATGGGAATAGTGACCATGATGATCACACAGGGCACAAGGGTGATTTGTGCGCAACATTTTGAGTTTCTTGGGTGGAGTTGACAAGTTAAAATGGACCTCCGGGATATTTGACTCAGGAAACGCTTCATGAACCAATGGTTTAAGTTGAGGAAGCTCGAGACAATTTTAGGTGGCATGCCCAACAAATTTACACAAAGCACACAGAGGTGATGGATTTGGGGCCTTAGGGGATGGAGTAGCTTGGGGAGCCTTGTACTTAGGTTCTTTTCTCTTAGATTTTCCCCCCTGTCTAGATGATTTCGAAACAGGAGTGGGTTCCTGTTGAGGTTGTGATGGAACTGAAGCAACGACAAGGGTCATAGGGAACGGTTGAACCGGGGTCAAAGCATGATAAGGTCTTAGCTGACGAGGTGAAATGTTTGCAAGGGTATCGATGTGCTATACTGGGATCCCCAGAGTCATGTTAGGAAGGACCAACGAAGTCATGACAGGGACAAAAAATACTCCCGGAGGGGGGAATAAGAAAGGTATCTGGCCTGCAGGGTAATGTCCCGACGGAATAGCTCCTGGATGGTTGAGACCTGGAGGAACAATTACTGGTGGAAACATAGGAGAGGCACCCACAAACGGAGGAGGTATTGGGCCATTTATTTTTAGTTTTTCTTTTAACTCTTTAGTCTCATCTCTCAAGGTGAATTTTTTTCAACCATTAATTGTTTTTTTATTTTCCATTTCTTATAGCCTATCTTCCTTTTTTTATAGTTGAGTTTCAAACCCTAATATTTTATCTTCTAAAATTTTGAATTTGTTGTCGAGCATTGCAACTAATTCTATTTTGTGTTTTGCTTTTTTTTCGTCTCTCCATTTTTTTAATGAGTTAGTATAATCTTAAAGACTTTATCAAGTGACTTTGCTTGTCATCCCCTTGCTAGGTTGAGGTTTTGACATATCTGGTGAAGTGCTCATAATTAATTAAGAAAAAATTGAAAGTAAGAAGAAAGAAAATAAATAAAAGGAACTTATGGACCTGGATTATGAACCTTTGAGTATATTATTGCAGAGTTTTTTTGACCGATTTTCATGTATCGCCTCAATTATATCCAAATAATCATCATTCTTTATCTACCATCTACACTTATTTTTTCACTTATGAAATACCATACTTGGTTATATTTCCAAAGCCTCACATGGAAATTTTTATCTTGAACAAGATCTCCACACTCTGCACAATCTCCTCTCCACACAGAGTCCATCCCACATTACTCTTGTAGTTAGTTATTTTACAAGTGTGTAAAATCCTCTACACAATCATTCTTCATCCCACACAACCATTCTTCAGAACTTGTTTTTCTCTACACACAAATGATATCATACATTCTATGAATGCGGTCTCTCTTCTTATAATTCATACTTAATGAAAAATCATGAAAGAATGCATTTTCTCATTTCAAGAATAATAAAGTTAAATATTCAAGGTGGTAACATGGTGTTATGTTGTTATGCGAATCAAATCTTCCATTACTCCATTGAAGACATGCCATGGGTTATTAATTCCGCATTATGATTCTCACATGTCCTTATGGAGATGGTACATGATGAAGGGATGTATTACTAAATTCATCTTTTAAATAACCAAGAATTTTGTAAAACCACACATGACTTGTCACATATATTAAAGTGCATTGGAAGAATAAATCAACATGAGGAGTAAAATAAAGGAGCCCTTTTGTGGGGATACAACTATTTCACTCGCTATACCAAACAATGATTTCCATTGGTCCACAACATATCAATGATATTTGAATTGAACACTTAAGGAGAAGCTAAATAACATAATTTGGATTACCAGCCTTGCTAATGTTGGATGTGTTCTTGAGGTGTTTAATTTTAGAGAACTTATTTATTGTTGCACTCGATGGTTAACCCCGAGACTAGAACTATAAAGGTTTCTTTGTAAGTTAAAAAAAATAGTCCAATGGACTCCAAAAGCCTTTAGAAAGATGTTGAATTTACCAAACTTGAATAGGCAACTAAAGCTACCAAAGGTTGATGTATGCGTTGATTTTAAGGGTGGTGGAGTGACATTCAAGAATTTATGGTTCATTTTATGATGTGCTAGCCAACCTTTCTTCCATCAACATCTCAATGCTAGCAGAGCCCTACATGGATTTTTCTTGGTATTTTACCCATATTATGGGATGTGAATCAACATCTCATGTACCTAGGTTAGTCTTATACATCTTGTATTTTTCTTCCAAAAAGAACATTATTTCTTGGGAGTCGAGGTGATATCTAATGATATTTATTTTCAGTTAGCTAATTGTTTGAAAACTCATATTTTTCACGATGACCTATTTGGTGACGGTGATAGTGTATCACAATTTGTTTAGTGGCCCCACCTAAAAATAGTATGAATCCCAAAGTAGAGCCAATACAATTTTTGTATCCTATTTTATGGAGACATACGTTGACATTTCATTTTTTCCTTGTCCATGATAGATTCGTCAAGGAATTAAAAATAGGTTGACTATAATTAAACCACTGAGGTTGACTCGAGAAGCATAATAGGTCGTAAAGGGAAAATGATTTCACATACGGAAAGACATCCATTCATACATAAGGATTCATGGTTATCAAGATATATCTTTATTACTTCCTATTTTTATTTCCGATATATATTTTGTTGTAGAAGTATGTAGGTAGTCCTATTATTGGTCATTTTATTTGACAGGGAAAACAAAAAGATTTTTTTTTTGCTACCATTTAAAGTTGGAGAAGCCATGATGAAGAATTTTGCACATTTAGCATAGTTATATGAAATATGATTGATTTTTATTTATTTATTATTATTATTATTATTATTATTATTTATTTTCTTAATTTGAAAGAGGTTGAACCTACTTAAGGAATTAATTTAAGGGATTATTTTTCCAATTTCTAACATTGGTAAGATTTGGTGACTTGTTCATTAAGATCACAAAACAAAATGGAGATAGTGAAGTAGAGAGGTGTAGCTCAATTGGGATGGCCATGTTATGAAGTATTATTTAAACTATGAGATTCAAAGTTCAAATCCCTAATGGGTCAAACTAACAAAAAAAATTGAATTAGAGACTTCAAGAGAAAAACAAATAAAGAACAAATGTACAAAATTATGATTTATTCACACAAGTTAGTACCAATACAAAAGGGAAGACAGAAACCAAGAAAAGAGTGAAGAAACCTGCAAAGTAGAATCCTCATTAGCTCAATAGACTTGTTGGAGCCCCTCTTCAACTGCTTAAAAATAAGAGAATACTACAACTTGAGGAAAGAGTATTGAAGGGCACTCTGGTGGAGATAATGGTGAAGAGACACCCCCTCATGATAGTTTGGAGAAATCTCATGTTGTTACTACATCAAGAAGTACAATAAAATTTCTTGTAAGAAAGGGCCGCATCCAATAGAATGATACATTGACATGGAAGTAGATAGTGTTAGAGTCTTTGACTAGGTAGCACTACATCTCGCAGAAATTGAAAGAATAGTACAAGAATTGGTTGCAGAGGAGTTATCCATTTTCGAAGAATAATCACTAACTATGCATAATACTCATTATGACAAGGTTGGTAATAAGTTACGTATTGAGAAGGTGCACGTTAGGAATAAAAAGGTGACAAAGGAATGGAATTCAAAAGTAGATATATTAAGAGATGGACCTATTTATATTCTTAAATTACATATGATTATAGGGGATACACTTGCTCATTCTATCACAAAGCAAAAGATCTAGAACATGTGACAAAAAGGTAAATCAACGAGTGTACACGCTCCTCCCACATCTACCCAAGTAACTAGCCAACCGGGGTAAACATGTGACGAGAGGCTACTATGATTGGATTCAACCTGCTATGTGATCTTAAGGAAGTGGAATCGATAGAAACATCACACACAGTCATCCAACATCAACTTTAGGACCCACAGAAACCAATCCAACACTTCAGACAACTTTCCCTTGGGTCCTACTGAAGTTTTGACCATCTTAGGCCTTAATCTCTCTCATGCTATAGGCATGACAACATCCAGAAACCCAAAGTCACTCTCATAGGCTTATGTGCCAGCGTCCAGGGACCCAATTTGTCAGTTCCATGCCAACGAACCTAGGATTTAAGCCCCTTTTTCAGGCCCAGATCTGAGGTTACTGCCCATAATGGAGTGATAGATTAAGATTAGTAAAAGAATAGGAAAACAATGATGCCAAAGCAATAAGTTGAACACGACCTTAACCAGACCCCTACTAGCCATGATAGACATTTTTTCAAACATATCATCAACATGTAACCTATAGGTGTAAACAAAATAATTAAGTGTAGGGAACTCATACTTATCTTAGAATCGACATGAACCATTGTTTCCTCATGTCATTTGCTGTATTATTATCTATTAGGCCATAGATACATTATCCATTTATTTACAGGTAAAAACATGCTGAGAGTCATACATGGTTGTTGTCATAAAACATACATATAACCAACATAATAGGGACAACAATATCATAAACATATCAGCCATAAAATCCACATATACATTAGTACATTTACACATGAAAATAAAGGGAATGAATTTCTCATTAATGAATGCAATAAACCAACCGGAGATGGGACTACCACATTCCACCCGACCATAGATTGGCTAAGCCAAGTCTCTCTTCAGCCAATCACCCTTGTGCCATATTCCAAGCATGAATGTGGGACTCATAGAACACACCGAAAAACATGGATGCCACTAGAGTTCTCCACCTACACTGTGAGGAATTAGAGTTTCTCCTAGTCTCTTAGGATTTACCGTAATCCACAGTCTGATCCAGGGATCACTAGGCCCTACACCGAGACACTTTCTAGGCTTTATCGTGCATCCCATCCCAGGACTACTAGGCCCAATGGAGATAAATCCACCTCTTGGCTTTACCGTATATCCTGCCATTCACTAGCAAGGATTCCTAGGCCCACCAAAGCACACAATCTGGCTTTACCACAACCCACAGTTTGGTTCAGGGGTTACTAGGCCAATGGCTTTACTGTGATCCACAGTCCGGTTTAGGACCACTAGGCCATGTGTTTTTCAGTTCAAATATCCACCCCACTCAGCTTCAAATCCATCCGACCATCCCACATTAATTGAATATGAGAAATCCATATCATCAAAGCTATCAGGAAATGGAAAGGCTAGGCTGAAGAACACTATCAAACCTTGCAAAACCCATGCCATGATAGAAAATAACCACATGCAATACCATGCATGCCAAATATAGCAAGGAAAATACACATGCAGGTCGATACCTGCAATGAAGCATGTTGTAACTACTTGATCCTGCCATTCCTTGCTTGATCTTTAATTCCTCTTGCCTTATTTTCCTTTCTTGCTCCAATGCCGAAGTGCTCCAAGAAACTCTAAGTGTCCAAGAGTGGGAGAGAGAGAAAATAATGAGAGAGCTCCAAAGCTAAATTGGCAAAAGGTTACCAACTGACCCTTAGAAGCCTTTTTATGAATGAGGCCTTGATTTGATTCATTTTCCATTATTTCCTTCATTTTCCTCCTCACATGCAACCTATGACCTTTCACCTCCTTTTTCTCCTAATTTCCATTATTTTCATGACTAATTGTGCCAAGAATGCCATTTTTTCTTTCCAAATCTTTATCTCTTTCCTTTTTCAATTTCCTTAGCCATAAACAACCAAATGAAAACCCCCTAGGATGTCTTGCCCAACATTCAACTTGGAATAAGTGTCCCCTCAACCGTGGTTATTGTTTTTAAATTTTATTACATGGAATTTCACAAGGGTTGTTATAGAACTCTCCCCCTTGAGGGACACCGCCCTCAGTGTTCAATCACACATATACCTCAACAACTCACTAAAAGAAGACATATTGCTCATGGAGCTTTATAACACATCTCGCTGTAGTATTTACAATGAAGGACCTACTCGAAAGCAAAACATCATGACAACATACTGCATATTGGAGTTTTATAACATAACTCGTTACGATATTTACAGTGATCATCTTGCTTAGTGTCAACCCACATGAAATCATAACATCATGATAACATAAACACATGATAGCATAGTAACATGACAATATAATCATAATGACATGACACCCATACCACTTAGTGGAACTTTATAACATAGCTCATGGCGGTATTTACATCCATATACATATGTACATATAGCAATATTGCCAAAATATATACCAAAAACATGTACTAAAACCTATACCAGAACATCATATCAAAACATATACCAAAACACCATATCAAAGCATATCCCAAGACACCATATCAAAGCATATACCAAACAACCATATCAAAGTTTCTTTGCCTCAACCGATAAAAAAGAAAGGATACATATCCTGCATCTGATCCACCATATCCCATGTAGCTTCATCAGGCCCAAAGTGCTTCCATTGCACTTTAACTTGCTCGATTGCTGGGTTCCGGAGCATTAGCACCTTTTTTCTACAATAGATACTGAGGCTTCGACTGGAATTCTCCATCTAGTTCCACGTAAAATATAAACGAGTCAATCACATGATCAACATCCTTAACATACTTCTTGAGAAAAGATACATGGAAAGCATCATGGAATTTCATTATCGGAGGCAGTGCAAGTCGATAGGCTATTGGCCCAATCCTCTCAATGATACTAAAGGGTCCACAAAACTGTGGTGCCAACTTGGCACATGATCCAATCCGCAAGGATCTCTTCTTCAGTTTGATGTGAAAATACACCTGTTCCCTAACCTTTTCCGATCTGCATAACTCTTCTGCCTATCTTGTGTTACCTTTAAATTCTTCTTAATCACTTGCATTTCCTGTTGCATGTATACCAACATATCGGGTCTAATCAAAACCCTGTTAACCAGATCACTCTTACTAATGGGAGTGTTACAAATCCGCCCATACAACGCCTCAGAAGAAATCATCCATAATGACTCATGATAACTGTTGTTGTATGCAAACTCTACCAAATGAAGGTACACTTACCACTTCCGCTACTGATGCATCACATACATCCTCAACATTTCCTCCAATATCTTGTTGACCCTCTTTGTTTGTTTGTTGTAGTGGCTACAACCCCCCTCCAAAATTTTGCCTTAGATTTGTTTTGGAGCCTCCCTACCAACCTTCCGCAGTAGCATGTCTTTCCTTGTCAAGTACACAAGCTTCAGTGATTTTCTTGCAGAATGACAACCTGTCCATCAGAGCTTGTTGCATCCCCCTCACAGGCTATTTCTTTGAACTTGCTCCAGCTACATGCTAAGCATCTCCCTCAAGAAATTGTGTAATTTTGGATGGGAACCGACCTTCCCTCTAGAAATTATGCAATTCTGTCTAGCAGCCTGCTGGGTTCAAGAATTGCGCAAATTTTCCAGTCAAGCTTCAATGAGTAAATTGCACAATTCCTCCTAATAGGGCTGCTCAACCCAGAAATTGCGTAGGAGTCTGTTGCTTTTCCCAGAAATTGCGGAAATCTTCTGGACAGCCAGCCCAGTTGCCTCCCAAAAATGTTCATTTTTTCCCATCAGCTGAGCAGACTATTGCATGTGCCATTGAATTGACCGGTTCCACTTGGGATCAAGAAAACTTGACTTGCATGCATGGGCTTCTTTTTCCTGGAATAGCAAAAGGAAACATGCAAAAAGCATCCCTAGATTTTAGGGAGCTATTTTTAGCAGCTGGAGGTTACATGCAAAGATCGTTTTAGAATCTTTCCTCCAAGTGTCGCTTTTTCCTAGATTTGTGGCATGTGCATCATGAGCATCAAACTTATTTATTCAACTCTTTAGATCTCACTTCTTCACATCTATCTTGGAGCTCTGACATCCCACAACACATCCAGGAGTCTTCGACACATCCAAGTCAACTATTCACTGTAAGTTGGCTTAACTTGTCTTTTGCAACGTTTATGTTGCTTTTTTTGTTTTGACTTGTGTGATTGTTGTTTTCTTGATTTTTGTGAACACTTGCTATCGTTTACATGCATAATAGCTTGTACTAGCACCGTTTCAGTTTCCGTTAGTGTCTCACTGCTGTCACATGCATGAAACTGTTTTGCACGAATGGTGGTCAATTCAGCGACTCGCTTCACCCACATGCATGTTGTTCCATTTTCTGAATCTTTCATTCACTGTTTGCATGCACGATCATTCACTCCTCCTTACACTTAGTATCACATTGCAATCACATTCGCATTTGATTTCAGTTGCCTGTTGGCGGGTCTGGGCAGCCTTGGCCCGGACTTTGCCTCACCAACACAACATTACACAATCCTGAGAGGGAAGGCTCTGTCTTCCTCTCAGGAATTGCGCATTTCTGCCCAGTGATTATCCTCCATTCTTTCATTGCGCAATTCTCAGGGACAGTGACTGCTGGCACAGAAAATTGCGCAATGCAGTCACTGGGCCTGCAACCACTGCCAGTTGAAATTGCGCATTGCGCAATTCCAGCAACCAGCAGGCCAACCTGGATTGTGCATTGCACAAATCCAACAACCAACCAGCCTCCCTAGATAGCCCAGAATACCTTTTGTGCAGTTCTGGCAGCCAGTTTCCTAGCGTCCCAGGAAAAATTACGCAATCCTTGCCAGTTCATCCCCACGTATGTTGCATGTCATTCCTCAAGTTTGTTTTGGTTTTCACTGACAAATTTCTTGCCATTCATGTCGCTTTGTCTCTAGATCTAGCAGGTTTTCATCTGCATCTTAGTAGTTCAGGATCAATGGCCTCCAAGAGAGTAGGATCAAAGGACACTGACAAAAGTGCAACAGGAGCAACAGTTGAGTGAGTGTCTACACGTCTAATGAAAACACCAAGCTGATTGTAGACAAGGACATCAAGATGAAATGGCAAGATTTCAATGATGCATTTGCAGGCACATTTGGGGAAGACTTCAAAGACTGCCAAGTCTATGTGAATATCCACAAGTCTGGCTTGTACCGGATTGCATGCAGATATCCCGTGCTCCCATGCGCAGACATGATGCATTGGATCGTCTCGCACACTGATCCCGAGATGATGACATTGAGCAGTGTCAGAGAGATGAAGATTTATACCTTCAGGGCATAGGATTTTGATGAGATGTATCAGATGTCAGAGCCCGTGATCATCATGGAGACTCTCTTTAGCATACCCAGCAGCAATGCCAACTCTAGAGATATCTTGAAGAATTGGGTGAAGGAGCCGACTAGATCCAGGATGACACCCAACCAGATCTACAAGATGAAGATATTGTAGAAGGTGTATCAACACTTGGTCATCTTCACATGTTATCTGTATGACTAAGAAAGCATGAAAACCTTCCCACAGAGTTGGGTGATCACGTTGGACCAACTGGTTAGAGAAGGCAAAGCATGCAACTGGTATGACATGTTGGCTTATTAGCTGAAGGAACAAATATCAAGGGCTCGACAACCACCCAAAGGTATGCAAGCATGAATCTACGTGTCCACCTACATCTTGGATGCAATCTGTGCCCAACAAGAGTTCCCAGGCCTAAAGCGAGCATGGACACCGATAGAGACTGCTGTGAACACATATTGTAAGATGTTGTCCAAATGCAGATTCAGGGGAGTTATCACACAACTGTTCGATCATTTTGTCACCCCGTTTACAAGATTATATTCGAATAGGATCCACCATGTATATCGAAGGCAACCATGGAGGCACTAATTGACATAACTGATTGGTATGCCTCATCGTCCGACACCTTCATACGGATGTATAGTGAGGAGAAGCCTCTGCATGTTCTACCGAAATTTTCCTTGGACAAGCTTGTCATGCAGGAAGTATCATATCACATGTCGACAACATTGACAGCTAGGCTCCATCGGAAGAAGAAGGCACCTTGGCCCACTCTTCCATTGCAGATCAGGTTATACGAGATACAGAGTTTCAATCATGCGGATGTCGAAGCAGAGTAGATGAAGAATACCCATTCGGCCTCCGAAGTTACAATCTGTATGACCCACATTATATTGTGAAATATCATTGTGTGAGAGTATGGTTCAATTGGATCCACGGGGCATGTCATTGGGCGGAGGAAGACCCATGGAGATACGGTTACAAGTCCTCCAGACTCAATGAACTGGCCGGCCTCGCTATGGAATAGATAGTGAAGCAACGCGAAGCAGCATCCTGAAGATCACTAGAAGCAAAATAGGTGAACATACGAGTGCACAACAAGGGCAAGAGGAAGATTGTCGACCACATGGAGGAAGAGAAAAGCTGCAAGTTTTGAGCATACCCACTTGTGCAGAAAGCAACTTTGGCAATAGAGGCAAAAAGGAAATAGCGTGACAAGAGGAATGCGCAAAGGCAGCGAGACAAACGACAATGGAGGAAACAGAGAAGGAGTTGCATGAGTTGAAGGAGCAACTCCGGAAGGAACAAGAGCTGTACAAACAGGAGAAGGAAGCGCAACAGGAATAGGTATAGCAAGGTGTGCAACTTGTACAGACAGATGAAACTGCACCCATATAGGTAGTTGACTCATCAGAACAGATGGCATCAGGAAGACAGGGTGAACAATTGCATGAGTAGGAATTGCTCAGGAGATAGAGCAAGCATTTGAACAGATGGATACAGATATGGAGCAACAAGAGTTAGAACAAGACATCAACCTCATGCCTCACCACCAAGTAGTCGACCCACTCACCACATCCAGAAGAAGAGGAAGTCCCAAGTGACCAAGGAGACAGTGAGATCCTTGGAGATTAGCCGGAAGGAGAGATGCACATCTCATTCAACGAGTCTCAATATAGAGTTGTGGAATCTCGTGGAGTGTCGACTCTGGAGGATCATACATCTCTTGTGTAGTTTGAGGAATGAGTGATTGTGTTTGACATGCGCAAACATCTAGCAGCATTGGACGATGCTACCAGATCATAAGCGGAAGCCACTAGCTCAAGTGTTCGCTTCCTGATAGTTGAGAACGAGTGAATGGATAAGGAGCTACAGACAACCAAGTAAGGAGGAGAATTGGTTACAACATCCGCCCGAGTAGAATTGAAGAAGGCAATACTAGATGAAGTATTCTCCCTTGACATAGTCATGTGAGCGTTGTATTCCAAGTTTGGTACCGTGCATAAGGCAGTCGTCCATCTCAATGGGTGGCAACAACGATGTGCTATAAGATCACGTATCTTGTCGAACGTGCATGCTGCTGTTGATTACATGCAAACATGGACAATGAGATACAAGGGAGCCCCGCTTCACTTGCCTAAGATGAAGAAGCCCAAAGCAATCGAGCTGAAGGCACGCATTTGAAGTGAGACGCGGAACTATGAAGATCTCCCACAGCTCATCACTAGTCTACAAGCTTCCCATGCACATTTATTCAAGAGTATGGATGTTGTTGTGCGCACAAATGCGATCCAATCTATTGGGACTCTCACCCAGGTGAAGACAAAGGCATAGGTCTGACTAGAGCTTGACTCGTACTTTGATGAGTTGATGTGCATAGCCACCAGCCCAAACTTGTCAATCAGTGCAGACACCATGCATAAGTATGTTGCTGGTACGACCGCACTCAAGACAATGATGCACATGATATCAGACGAGTTGGACAGAGGAGCCTGAGTAGTGTACCCAGATGTTATGGAGGCAAGAGTCAGGTTCCAGAAAGATGTCACCTTAGAGTAAAAGGACACCATCGTGGACTACAGATCTTGGCATCATTTCACTATTGTCAACCACCGTGAGGATGTCAAAGAGTTGGTCTTCCAATAGTTGTTCGAGTCATATAGATGTCTTGTATGGCTTGCTCAAGCCGTTTTGTCTCACATGGGTACATGTGCATTGTAATGTAACATCTTGTCCAGTGTAAGTTCAAGTGTCGATAGTTGGATGTAACAATCATAGAGTAGATGAAGAGTCATGAGGGTAGATGAACAATCACAAAGGGGAATGTCAAGGGCCACCCCACCCTTTGCTATAAATAATCCCTCATAACCCATTGTATATGCTTTTGGTAAACCAGGCTTCGATAGGCGTATCTTAGAGAAAGCTTGGAAAGTATTATAACGTGCCTTGGCTTCTCCATTGCACAGAGCTAACATATCTCTTTGGAGGAGCAGGCAGTTGTGGCTGTAATGTTCCACTGTCAGAACTAGTGGTTAGACATGGATGTATTGTATGATTGGAACTTACAATTCTTAATATAATAGAGCCAACACGTTTCATGCATATGTTGTATTGTGTTTCATCTATCTTGAGTACTCTAAATGATGTATGTATTTGTTTGCTTACGCATGCATGTGTAGTTATTTTTGTATATGTATGTAGGAATCTTTCTGAAATGTGCTGTTGGTTTAACCATCACTTTGGATTGCTAGCTTACTTTCCTTCCATGTTGTGATGCATCTTTGATCGTGTGTTCCCTTCTTCACTCTGTGTTATCGTAGGTTTCCAAGGGGCGCACTCACATCAACCTTCGTGTGTTAGAACTGCTCATGCACCTTCCTTGAATTACCGCATATGTCACACCCTTGCTACCAACAGGGACGTCTTACTTTCCTCTGTCCGAAACCGAGGTCAAGGAATTACTGTACGACCCACTACTGGGACTCCTACACCAAAGTGTCAGAGGTCTAACTGGGACTTCTTACCGGGGAGATCCCCTGACATGTTGGCGGGTCCAACACCATCAACATTTCTGGAACTAGAAGGAGGGCCAGATGACAAGCTATGTCCTCTTATCCTGTTTTGAACATGTGCATATCTATCATGGAGTCTTGCACTCTCCTCCCTCCACAATGTTTTTCACATGCTGAATCTATTACCATCACAAGGGAGTTTTTCGATCTCTTGTCTACATACACGTATGATGGTGAAGGCGAAGTGGCCTGGCCTGAGTTCTTACATGAATTCCTTGCCATGCTTCATGAGGAAGATTAATGTTCTGATGAATAGACCAGTCTGTTGCTTGCATAAACACTTTTTGAATCTCCACATCATTGGCTGTGTAGCTTATAGGCTGATAGTGTGCACTCACCTGAGAAATTCTGTGATCTCATTGAAGACACTTTCTATCATTTTGATCCAGAACATCTTGACAAAAAACTATTACAACAACAAAAGGCTCCACATGAATCACCTATAGATTTTTGGCAGCGCTTTAGTGATTTGTAGTTTCAAGCTTCAAAGAGCCAGATGAAATTTTTCTATCTTTGGGATCGATTTGACTATTGTCTTAAGAAATCTACCCATCGCAAGAAGAAGTTTGAACTCAAGCCTCGCTCAACATTATTCAGTGATGGTGTTGCGCAATCACATATGGATGTGGTCACTGTCACGAGTGACTGTCCACTGTCCCCTCATCAAATAGCTCCACCATTACATAGTGATGCGGGAGATCATACTCGCACATATGTTCATTTATCCCATCCTCCCAACATCACTTCACTTAATTTTCACGCAGATTTGGTTGTGAGTTCATCGAGTTGTCATATGCATTTTGTACCACAACCTCCATCTTTGTACTCGGTTGTTCCTCTGGATGATACTGTCTTTTGTTCTTCCATTCCGGACTCTACACTTGTTGTGAATGAGGATCAAGCCATCAATGGAGTTGGTGTTGCACAACCAACATGTGCTGTCATTCATGAAGAGTATGACGAGGAGCTTGAGCATCAACACTCAGCGAAGGATGACTCCCTTCTGTCTGAGCCTCTTTCGTTCTTTCCTGACATATTTCGTGAACCTACCATCCATGATTTCACATGTGTATCTTCATCCATGGATGCACCCATTGTTGATCACTCGTAGGACACACTAGATGTCAGTCCATCATCCAACAACGGAGAGGATAAATTATTCATTGAAAATCCACTTGACCTTTCATATGCCTTTTCTGGAAACACAAAGGATGAATTTATTCGCTTCTCATCTACCCCTCTGTTTGATTTATCAAATCATGAGGATGCCGATGAAATAATTGATTTTTCTGATCGTGGCTGTCGTGATCCATTTACTCCCATATTCGATCACGATCATGATTCTATCGCAATTTATTTTTCGAAGCCACCTGTTTATGATGATATATCTGACAATGAAGTCGAACCCCCAAGACTGTTGAGGCACTTTAGCCTGAGCTGATGGTTATGTCAGGTCCTCGCTGTCCTGGGGTTGGTTTCTCTTTTGATCTGGAAATTGTTGAAACAACCAAGGCTCCTCATCACTCATCTGTATGCATTGAAGATCAATCTCACACATAGATCATACTTCCTCCACTCGAACTGCATGATCCCATCTCTCATGCATTGGAGGAATCTTACATTGCAAGCACATGTGCATGACGCAAGTTGTCTTTGTCTCTTTCGTTTGCTTGCATGTCACAGTCAAGAGTGTGCGTATGCTTCATAGCTACACGCAGTGTCGCACAACACCGTAATAAGTCCACGGGCCACATGTCATGTAATTGTACTCACTTATGTCCTGTGGACACTTTTAAACATGAAGTGTGTTTGTCTTCATAGTTATATCTTTCTTATTTACTGGTTCACACAACCGAATTGCTCACGGACCAAGCCTTCACCAACATGGGTCAACCAATGCGACGGTGGATGCATTGGGAATATCACTTCACGTGATCAGGCCCATGCACTGTTAGCTTAGGAGTAGGAGTAGTGTTTTCTTTCAGTTTGTTTTCTTGCATGTGTGTTTTATTTCTTGCTTTGCATGTTTGTTTTCTTGTTTACTTAATCACTTTTCTTTCGCTTTTACTTCTGCTTCTTCTTTGCATTGTTGTTTGTTTGCTTGTTTTTGTCATAGGTTAGTTTCGAATGAAACCGTGCACGACTCTTGAAACAAATTGGGTAAAGTATAAGAGGCCTTGTGCAACTATCACTACTTGGTTATCTGTTATCCTGCCTCTGTATGAAGAACTTGTTACTTTTAGTCCATGATACATCAATGGAAAATAAATATTGTTCGAAGTGAACCTTGGTGAAAACACAACGCTTGCACGCTAACTAGTGTCACCTACTCTAGTTGGTTGTTTTTGGGTTAACCCTTCTCAGCTCAGTCAAGTACGGTAAGGTGAGGGGGAAAACCTTAACAGGTAAGTCAGAGGCTCAACCTCTTCTGCTCTCAATAAGTCGTGATCCATCTTCCACCTCTGAAACGAATAAGTGATATGAACGGTTATGAAAATGAAAAGCAAAAAAATGAAACATGACAAATTTCGAAAGGTTTCCTGCGTAGAGAGGTGATGCAAGTAACTCCACCAGGGTACTGACCAGACTCGCTGGCAGTGGAGCCATGCTTGTGTTCCCGCGTGACTCCGTCGGGGTACTGTCTAGGCTTGCTAGCAGTGGAGCAACACTAGAGACGAAACTAAGACTCTGACGACTATACTGCTTATGCACCAATATACCCCTCAACCCCAATCGAAAGCTGTGTTGACTTGGCTTGGAATGTATGTCAATTGACCAAGAGCTTGGTAGATGTTACATCTTACAATCAAGCAAGTGTGGAAACCAAGATGAATTGAGAACTGAACAATACTTCTGGAGGTGTTAGACTTGCTTTTCACGAACAAGGTCCATTCATAGAGCTAAAGTTCTACCAGTGTGTCGCCAAGTGTTGTAGCAGCTACAACCACCCTCCAAAATTTTTCCTTAGCTTCGTTTTGGAGCCTCCCTACCAACCTTTTGAAACAACATGTCTTGCCTTGTCAAGTACACAAGCTTCAGTGATTTTCTTGTAGAATGAAAACCTGTCCATCAGAGCTTTTTGCGTCCCCCTCACAGGATGTTTCTTCGGACTTGCTCCAACTGCAGGTTGAGAAACTTCCTCAAGAAATTACACAATTCTGGAGGGGAATTAGCCTTCCCTCCAAAAATTTCGCAATTCTGTCTAGCAGTCTGCTAGGCTCTAGAATTGAAAAAATATGCTAGTCAAGCTTCACTGAGAAAATTGCGCAATTCCTCCTAGCAGGGCTGCTCAGCCAAAAAATGGCAAAATTCTGGGCAGTAGTTAGTTGCTCTGCTCAGAAATTGCAAAAATCTTATGGGTATCCAGCCCAACTGCCTCCCAGAAGTGTGCATTTTTTACCATTAGCTAAGCAGACTGATGCATGTGCCATTGAGTTGACCGGTTCCACCCGGGACCAAGAAAAATTGACTTACATGCATGGGCTGCTTTTTCTTGGAATAGAAAAAGGCAACATGAAAAAATCATCCCTAGATTTTAGGGAGCTATTTTTAGGAGCTGAAGGTTACATGTAAAGATCGTTTTAGAATCTTTCCTCCAAGTGTTGCTTTTTACTAGATCTGTGGCATGCGCGTCATCAACCTCAAACTTATTTATTCAATGCTTTAGATCTCACTTCTTCACATCGATCTTGGAGCTCTGACATCCCACAACACATCCAGGAGTCTTTGACACATCCATCTCAACTATTCACGGGTAAGTTGGCTTAACTTGTCTTTTGCAGCATTTCTGTCGCTTTTTGTGTTTTGACTTGTGTGAGTGTTGTTTGCTTGATTTATGTGAACACTTGATGTCATTTACATGCATACTATCTTGTACTAGCACCATTTCAGTTTTCATTAGCATCTCACTGTTGTCGCATGCATGAAACTGTTTTGCACGAATGGTGGTCAATTCAATGACTTGCTTCACCCACATGCATGTTGTTCTATTTTCTGAATCTTTCATTCACTGTTTGCATGCATGATCATTCACTCTTGCTTACACTCACTATCGCCATGCAATCACATTCACATTTGCTTTCAGTTGCCCGTCAACGGGTCTGGGCAGCCTTGGTCCGGACTTTGCCTCAGCAAGACAACATTGTGCAATCCTGAGAGGGAAGGATCTGTCTTCCTCTTAGGAAATGCAGATTTTTTCCTAGTAACTATCATCCAGTCTTGCATTGCGAAATTCTGAGGGACAATGACTGTTGGCCTAGAAAATTGCACAATGTAGTCATTGGGCCTGCAACCACTGCCAACTGAAATTGTGCATTGTGTAATTCCAGCAGCCAACATGCCAGCCTGGATTGTGCATTGCACAAATCTAGCAGGCAACCAACCTTCCTAGATAGCCCAGACTGCCTTTTGCGTAGTTCTGGCAGCCAGTCTCCCAGCTTCCCAGGAAAAATTGTGCAATCCTTGCCAGTCAATCCCTAGGTATGTTGCATGTCGTTCCTCAAGTTCGCTTTGGTTTTCAATGAAAAATTTCTTACCATGCATGTTGCTTTGTCTCCAGATCTAGCAAGTGTTTATTCGCCTCTTAGTAGTTCAGGATCAATGGCCTCCAAGAGAGCAAGATCAAAGGACACTGATGAAAGTGAAACTAGAGCATCAATTGAGCGAGTGTCTACAAGTCTGCCAATGTATGAAGACACCAAGATGATTGTAGACAAGGACCTCAAGATGAAATGGCAAGATGTCAATGTTGCATTTGTAGGCACATTTGGGTAAGACCTTGAAGACCGTCAAGTCTATGTGAACATCCACAAGTCCGGCTTGTACCGGATTCCATGCAGATATCCCGTGCTCTCATGCACAAACATGATACATTGGATCGTCTCGCACACCGATCTTGAGACGATGACATTGAGCAATGTTAGTGGGATGGAGATTGCTACCTTCAGGGCACAAGATTATGATGAGATGTATCAGATGTCGAAGCCCTTGATCATCATGGAGACTCCCTTTAGCATATCGAGCAACAATGCCAACTCTAGAGACATCTTGAAGAACTGGGTGAAGGAGCCGGCTAGATCCAGGATGACACCCAACCAGATCTACAAGACAAAGATACTGTGAAAGGCATATCAAAACTTGGTCATCTTCGCATGTTATCTATATGGCCAAGAAAGCACGAAAACCTTCCCACAGAGTTTGGTGATTGCGTTGGACCAACTGGCCAAATAAGGCAAAACATGCAACTGGTCCGACATGTTGGATCATTAGTTGAAGGAACAGGTAACAAGGGCTCGAAAACCACCCAAATGTATGCAAGCAGGAATCTTCATGTTCGCCTACATCTTGGATGCAATATGTGCCCGACAAGAGTTCCTGAGATTGAAGTGGGCATGGACAATGACGAAGACAGCTGTGAACACTTATTGTAAGATATTATTCGAACGTAGCTTCAGAGGAGTTATCACACAACTGTCCGATCTTTTTGTCACCCCAATTTACAAGATGATATTCGAACATGATCCACTTTGCATGTCAAAGGTAGCAATGGAGGCACTAATTGACATAGCTAATTGGTATGCCTCACTGTCTGGCACCTTCATACGGATGTACAATGCAGAGAAACCTCCACATGTTCTACCAAAGTTTGCCTTAGACAAGCTTTTCATGCAGAAAGTATCATATCACATCTTGATAGGATTGAAAGCTAGGCTGCATCGGAAGAAGAAGTAACCTTGGCTCGCTCTTCAGTTGTGGATTGGGTTATACGAGATACAAAGTTTCAAGCATGTGGATGTCAAAGCAGAGCAGAAGAAGAAATACCCATTTGACCTCCGAAGTTACAATTTGTATGACCTACACTATCTTATGAAAGATCAATGCGTGAGAGTACTGTTCAACTGGATCCACGGGGCATGTCACTGGGTAGAGGAAGACCCATGGAGATATGGTTACAACTCCTCCAGACTCAATGAACCAGTCGGCCTCGTTGTGGAATAGATAGCGAAGCAACGTGAAGCAGTAGAGGTGAACATACCAGTGTGTGACAAGGGTAAGAGGAAGATTGTCGACTGCATGGAGGAAGAGAAAAGCTGCAAGTTCCGAGCAGACCCACTTGTGCAGAAAGTAGCTTTGGAAATATAGGAAAAGAGGCAACAACACAACAAGAGGAACGTGTAAAGGTAGAGACAGAAATGGAGAATGGATGAAACAGAGAAGGAGTTGCATGAGTTGAAGGAGAAACTCCGGAAGGAATAGGACCTACGCAAAAAGGAGAAGGAAGCGCAACAAGAACAGGTACATAAGGGGGCGCAACTTGTATAGACAGATTAAACTGCGCTCGTACAGGTAGTGGACTCATCAGAATAGCTGGTATCAGGAAGACAAGGTGAGCCATCGTAGGAGCAGGACTTCACTCAGGAGATAGAGCAAGCACTTGAATAGATGGATACAGATATGGAGCAACAGGAGTTAGAACAAGACATTGACCTCATGCCTCACCGCCAAGAGGTCGACCCACCAACTTCACCTCATTTAGAAGAAGAGCAAGTCTCAAGTGAACAAGGAGACACTAAGATCCTTGGAGATTATCTGGAAGGAGAGATGCAAAACATCTCATTCGACAAGTCTTAACATAGAGTTGTGCAGTCTCGGAGAGTGTCGACTCCGGAGGATCATACATATCCTGTGCAGTTTAAGGAACGAGTGTTCATGTCTAACGTGCACAAACATCCAGCAGCATTGGCCACTGCTACTAGAGCATATGCCGAAACCACTAGCTCGAGTGTTCGCTTCCTGATAGCTGAGAACGAGTGAATGACTAAGGAGCTACAAACAACCAAGCAAGGAGGAGAATTGGTTACATCATATTCCTGAGAAGAATTGAAGAAGGAAATACTGGACGAAGTATTGTCCCTTGACACAGTCATGCAGGTGTTGTATTCCAAGTTTGGTACTATGCATAAGGCAGTCATCCATCTCAATGGGTGGCAACAACGATGTGCTACAAGAGCATGTATCTTATCGAACGTGCATGCTGTTGTTGATTACATGCAAACATGGATGATGAGATACAAGGGAGCCCTGCTTCACTTTCCTAAGACGATGAACCCCAGAGCGATCAAGCTGAAGGCACACATCCGGAGTTAGATCCAGAACTATGAAGAGCTCCCGTAGCTAATCACTAGTCTACAAGCTTCCCATGCACATGTATTCAAGAGTATGGATGTTGTTGTGCACACACATGTGATCCCATCTATTGGGACTCTTATCTAGGAAAAGATAAAGGCACATGTCTGACTAGAGCTTGACTCATACTTTGACGAGAGGATGCACATAGCCACCATCCCAGACTTGTCAATGAGTGCAAACACCACACACAAGTATGTTTCTGTTCCGGCTGCACTCAATACAATGATGCATATGATATTAGACGAGTTGGACAGAGGAGCCCGAGTAGTGTACCCAGATGCCATGGAGGCAAGAGTTAGGTTCTAGAAAGATGTCACCTTAGACTATAAGGAAAGCATTGCGGACTACCGATATTGGCATCATTTTGCTACTGTCGACCACTGTGAGGATGTAAAAGAGTTGGTCTTCCAACAATTTTCTGAGTCATAGTGATGTATTGTATGGCTTTCTCAAGCCATTTTGTCTCACATGGGTACATGTGAATTGTAATGTAATGTCTTGTCAAGTGTATGTTCAAGTGTCGATAGTTTGATGTGTCGATCATAGAGTAGATGAAGAGTCATGAGGGTAGATGAACTGTCACAAAGGGGAATGTCAAGGGCCACCCCACCCTTTGCTATAAATAATCCCTCATAACTCATTTTATAGGATTTTGGTCAGCCAAGCTTTGATAGGAGTATCTTAGAGAAAGCTTGGACAATATTGTAACGTGCCTTGGCTTCTCCATTGTGCAGAGCTAGTATATCTCTTTGGAGGAGTAGGCAGTTGTGGCTGTAACATTCCGCTATCGGAACTAGTGGTTGGACATGGATGTATTGTATGACTGGAACTTACACTTCTTAATATAATAGAGCCAACACGTTTCATGCATATGTTGTATTGTATTTTAGCTATCTTGAGTACTCTAAATGAGATATGTATTTGTTTGCTTACACATTCATGTGTAGCTCTTTCTGTATATGTATGTATGAATCTTTCTGAAATGTGTTGTTGGTTTAACCATCACTTTGGATTGCTAGCTTACTTTCCTTCCATGTTGTGATGCATCTTTGCTCATGTGTTCCCTTCTTAACTTCGTGCTATCACAATTTTCCAAGGGGTGCACTCACCTCAACCTTCCTGTGTTAGAACCACTCATGCACCTTCCTTGACTTACCGCATATGTCACACCCTTGCTACCAACAGGGACATATTACTTGCCTCTATGTGAAACGACAGTAAAGGCATTACCATAAGACACATTGTTGGGACTCCTACACCAAATGGTTTAAGGTCTAATTGGGACTTTTTACTGGGGAGATCCCTTGACATGTTGGTGGGTCCAGCATTGTCAACACTGTCCATCTGTTTGAGGATGATAAGCCATACTAAAGGCCAACTTTGTGCCCAAACCTACAAACAACTGCTTCCAAAACTTGGAAGTGAACTTCGCATCCCTGTCTGACATAATCTTCTTTGGAACACCATGCAACCTGACCACATCTCTGATGAATACCTTTGCTACATCACTAGTTGAGAATGTAGGCTTCACTGGAATGAAATGTGCAAACTTTGTTAACTTGTACATGATAACCATGATGGAATAATTTTGCCTCACTGTCTTCTACAACCCTGCGATTAAATCCATGGAAATAACATCCCATTTCCATTCTAGAATCACGATTGGTTGTAGCAGTCCACCTAGATGTTTACACTCTGCTTTCACTCGCTAACAGTTGAAACACCTCACCACAAACTCTGCTACATCCCTCTTCAAATTAAGCCAATAGTAAAATATTTTCCTTGCTGTTAGTGTCTTCTGATAGCCTAGGTGACCTGAATATGGTTTTTAATAAAACTCCCCCAACATCAACTTCTTGAGCTCACTGTTATCCGACACATATATCCTGTCTCAGAACCTAACCAACCCATCTACTGTAAGACAATAATCCATAAGTTGTGCGCCTATACCTGTACCTGTACCCATACCTGTGCCGTACCTGTACTGCCACCGGTACCTGTACCACTACCTGTACCTTTACTTGCACCTCTACCTATACCTGTACTATCACCTATACCTATAGTAGCACCTTGCTGCAACCTATACACAATCTCCATATACCTGAGATCGTGATGACATGTCTGTAAGATCCTATCCTATAGATCTATCCCATAGGAGCTCATAGCTACCAAGTGATTTACTTGTACCTATCTACTAAGAGAATTTGACACCCTATTCTCTTTATCTTTGATGTACCTGATATCGAAATCAAACTTGTTGATTGTGGCCAACCATCTAGCCTGCTTGGTGTTCAGATTCAGCTGGTCAAACAAATACCTCAACCCAATTTGATCACTCATAAGTACAAATCTCCTGCCAAGAAGATAGTGCCTCCACATCTTCAATGCATGTATGATAACTGCTAACTCAAGATCATGTGTCACGTATTTTTGCTCATGATTGTTTAGTTTCCAGGACTCATAGCATACCACCTGTCCATCCTGCATAAGGACTCCATCGAGCCCTCTCTTACAAGAATCTATGCATACCACAAACTCTTTGCCTGGATCTGCAATATGTAGCACTGGTGCATGTGTCAACAACTGCTTAAGTTTTCAAAGCTAGCCTCACACTCCTCTTTCCATTCAAACTTCTTACCTTTCCTTTGCAATGATGTGATAGGATAAGCAATCTGTGAGAAGTTCCCAATGAACCTTCTGTAATAGCCTTCCAGACCCATGAAAGATCTCACCTCATCGACACTCTTAGGAGATACCCACTCCATGATGGCCCTTATCTTATCTGGATATATTGTAATTCCCACCTTGGAGAAAACATGTCCCAAGTAGTGTACCTCACTTTGAAAGAAACTACACTTGTCAAGCTTAGTATACAACTGATTCTCCCTCAACAACCTCAACACTGCTACTAAATGCTCGACATGCTCTTCCTCATTTTTGTAATATAACAATATATCATCAATGAACACAATAAAAAATTTATCCAAATATGGACGCAACACACTATTCATCAAACACGTAAATGTAGCTGGAGCATTAGTCAAGCCAATGGAACATCAACAAACTCATAATTGCCATACCTGGTCTGAAACACAATTTTCTAAATGTCCTTCTCTTTGATGTGTACCTAATGGTATCCAGATCTCAGATCAATCTTCGAGAACACCGTTTCTTCCTTCAACTGATTGAACAAGTCATCAATCCTCGGAAAAGGGTACCTATTCTTGATGGTCACTTTGTTCAACTACCTATAATCGATACATAGTCTAAGAGTACCGTCTTTCTTCTTCACGAACAATACCGGTGCGCCCCAATGTGATACACTTGGCCTAATGTATCACTTGTCCAATATTTCCTTCAACTGTAACTTTAACTCAACCAACTCAGGTGTACTCATCCTGTAAGGTGATTTTGATGCTGGAGCTGCCCCTGGCACTAACTCAATAGAAAAGTATACCTCCTTGTGAGGTGGAAACTCTGTAATGTCCTCAGGAAATACATCCTGAAACTGCTGCAAAACTGGGTACCTTCTTAACACATCTGCATCCTCAACCTCCTTACCCTTATCACTATAAATGTGTACTGCAAATAACATACATCCTTTTCTGCGGCTACACTTTGTTTGCGTCACTGTCACCATCCTAACTGATGTGGCTTTCTTCTTACCCTGCAAGACTCTTGGTTCCCCATTGCCATCAACACACTCAATAACTTTATCATATCAATCTACCTTGGCTCTACGAAGATACAACCAATCCATGCACAACAACATACTATATGATCCCAACTGTAATACATTTAGATGTGTTGCGGTAGACATATCATTTAAGTCAAATGCGCAAGCTCTTACTCAATGATAAAATCTCTTCTTTGTACCTGTAGCCAACTGCACTAACCAAGACGATGCATGAAATTCCTTACTCAAACACACGTATCCACAAAGTTAGGACTAACATAGATATAATTAGATCCAGGATCAATCAAAATAGAAATAAATTGATCACAAAGCTTACCGTCCATCTCAATGATAAATGTCCGGTGTTTTTCCTGTCTGTTGTCCATTGCTGCATAAATACGAGGAATATTCTAGCCAACATCCCCAACAGTTTGTGCCTCCTATGCATTGTATATCTTAGGCCTACCACCTTTATGCTGCAGATAATATCTCATAAGGTGTTACTCACCACATGTCCAACACTCCAACCGTCCAGTGCCCTCACCTCTATGCTGTTGTTGTTGTGACCCGTGTCCATGTCTAGCTATATTAAACTTCTTTTGCGGTGCCATATTTTCTTTCCCATCTGCATTCTGAGGCCTTATTCTCTTTGGATTCCATTTACCTATACCTTTGTCTTTTCCCTTCCATCCTTGCTTAGATTCTTTCTTACGCTTTGACTATTCATAGAAATGCTTCAATTTCCCAATGAATTCCTCAGGTGACCAAGGCTCGTCATAATCAATCTGATCTCTAAATTCTAATGGAAAACCACCAACAAACCTCTGAACTTTAGCCCTATCATCAGTAAGATACGGTAGATACCTTAATAACTCCAAAAAATTGGTCATGTACTCTTCATCTCTCATTGATCCCATCTTTAGCTCATAAAAATCTTTGGCCTTACTTACGCGGTACCTCTCTGACAAGTACTTCTTCCTAAAAAGCTTCTTGAACTCCCACCAACTCAGGTCATCTATCCTGATGTCTTTGACCCGCTTAACATCTTCTCACCAGATGTCTGCTTTACCTTTCAAGCTGAAGATAACTATTCTGACCTTCATGTTATTGATGTACTCATGCAACTCAAATAATTTGTTCATGCCATGTATCTAAGCCTCTACATCTTCCGACTTCTTCACATCTCCATCAAAAGTAGGTGGTTTTTCTTTCTTGAATTCATCTGGAAAGTATCCCCTATCACTCCTCCTGTAAGGATGATAATGATGACGATCATGATGTCTATCAGAACCAGAACTAGAATAATACCTGTACTCATTGCCTCTCCTATACGGAGTGTCCAACAATATGCCATCTCTCACTGTATCATATCTAGCTGATTTGTGTCTTCCAGGAGACCTACTGCCACATGCCCCATTAGTTCTATCCTCCTGTCCATGGGTGATCCGAAGTGGCCCTTATCACTGCAAGTCTGACAAACTCTGAAGAAGTATTACATTAACCTCTGCTTACTTCTCTTGTGCTTGTACGATTCGATCATTATCTACCTTACAACTGCTTATCTCTTCTTTCAAGCTCCTTAATGTATCTACTAAATTACAGGTGTGCCCTGTACATCGCTGCTCATCTGATGCATAGGGAGATTCTATGTAGTCTACCACCTTGCTATCCATTTGATATTTTTCTTGCAATGCATAATATGTCATATAAACCAAATCAAAATAAATTAACGTACCTTAGCATAATTTGGGGATGATACCTCGTCTTCCAGATCAACAAATCACCGTGATAGATGTATGTATAACATAAACATAACAACACATAGACATACACAAATAAATGTATCAACACATAAACATGATTCTAGTTAGGGTCCAATCATCAATGCAAGGCCATATCAACAATGCATGTTATGAATTCATGCATGACAACAACCATTACTCCATTGTACACATTTCCACATGCAACAAACAACATGCATAAGAAATGCCTAATCAACTACACCTACGCATAAATGCATGTAGTCGAACATAAGCGATCAATTCTTGTAATCAACCTACAATACTGATACATGTAATAAAATATAAAAGAATGTAGCCTAACATACAAGGATGTAAGTAGGTGACATAAAATCAACATGTAAGTGACATATAACAATATGTAACTAGTCATATACTCATGAAAAATGTATTCCACAAAATCAACATCAAATTCAACATGGCAACGTTACTACAACCATAATTAATCATCCAAAAAATGCAACAAGCACATGGAATGCAAGTGTAAAATACACACATGCAACTGACATGCATGCATGACCAACACACACACCGCTCATCCAGTCCAAGGGGTGAACCAGGCTCTGATACCACTCTGTAACACCCTCCTCCCACATCTACCCAAGCAACTAGCCAACTAGGGTAAACATGCGATTAGAGGCTTCTATGATTGGATTCAACCTCTTATGTGACCTTAAGGAAGTGGAATCGACGAAAACATCACACACAGTCATCCAACATCAGCTTCAGGACCCACATAAACCAATCCAACACTTGAGACAACTTGCCTTTAGGTCTTACTGAAGTTTTGACTGAGCCAAGTCTCTCTTCATGTTAGAAAAATTATATATATGACAAAGAAATGCAAGACATATAATATGCAGAAAAACACAAACACATAAAACCAGAGAGACATAGATATACGTGGTTCACCCAGTTTGGGCTACATCCACCCCGAATAGCCAGTCCTTCCTTTCTATTATCCATCAAAATGAAGAGACACAACCTACAGAAGATCCGCTGTAATATCCTATGTTTTCTCTCACAGTCTCACCTCTATGTTTCTCACTCTGAGAATACACATCTATCACACAACCTCAATACAATGCCCTCATACAAAGAGAGGGTTTTCCTTCTAGGGCAAAAAACCCTAAACTAAACATAAATTCTACCATCAGATCATCCACCTAATAAACGGCCCAGATTGACTAGAAATTATTATACTTTTACAAGGCAATTTTACATCTGTTTTTAGCTTCGGGGGCACTACCCCCGAACCCCCGCCAGGGGACCGCTGGCCCTCGGGCCCAATAGTTGGGGGGATGGGCCCCCCCGGACCCCCCCCCCCCCCACGTGTGGAGGGTTGTACAATATTCCTGGGGTATACATCCTGCTGAAACAAAGACCTCTAAATAATCATGCTCCACACCCAACACTTCAGCCAATCACCCCCATGCCATATTCCAAGCATGAATGTGGGACTCATAGAACACACAAAAAAGCACCAACAAGCATGGATGCCACAGATTTCTCTACCTACACTATGAGGAATTTGAGTGGCTCCTAGTTTCTCAGGATTTACCATAATCCACAGTTTAATTCAGGGATCACTAGGCCCTACACAGAGATGCACTCTCCAGGATTTACCGTACATCCCATCCTGGGAATACTAGGCCCAACAGAGAGAAATCCATCTCTTGGCTTTACCGTATATCCCGCCATTCATCAGTAAGGATTCCTAGGTCCACAGAGGCACACAATCTGGATTTACCACAACTCACAGTCCAGTTCAAGGGTTACTAGGCTAGTGGCTTTACTGTGATCAACATTTCGGTTCAGGGACCACTAGGCGATGTGTTTTTCAGTTCGGAGGTCCACCCCAGTTAGCTTTGAATCCATTCGACCATCCCACATTAACCGAATATGAGAAACCCATCTCATCAAAATTATCAAGAAATCACAAGGCTAGGATGAAGAACACTGTCACACCTAGAAAAACCCATGCCATGATAGAAAAGAACCACATTCAATACCATGCATTCCAAATATAGCAAGGAAAATACACATGCAAGTCGATACCTACAATGAAGCCTATTGTAGCTGCTTGATCCTGCCTTTCCTTGCTTGATCTTTGCTTCCTCTTGCCTTCTTTGCCTTTCTTGCTCCAATGCCAAAGTGCTCCAAGAAACTCTAAGTGTCCTAGAGTGAGTGAGTGAGAGAGAGAATAATGAGAGAGCTCCAACGCTAAACTAACAAAATATTACCAACTGATCCTCAAAATCCTTTTTATGATGAGGCCTCTAGTTTCTTCATTTTACATTATTTTCCTTCATTTCCTCCTGACATGCAACCTGTGACATTTCACCTCCTTTTCTCCTAATTTCCATTATTTTCATAAATAATTGTGATAAAAATTCCATTTTTCCTTTCGAAAGCCTTAGCCATTGCCTTTTCCAATTTCCTTAGTGCTCTTCTCGATTGAGGACCGTTATGCACTTCTGAGTTTAGCGCCTATCAATCGATCATTCATGTATAGGCACGTGATATTTAGGAAGGAAAACAACCAAATGAACACCCCATAGGATGTATTGCCCAACATTCAACTTGGAATAAGTGTCCCATCAACCATGGTTATTGTTTTTAATTTTTATTACATGGAATTTTCACAAGGGTTGTTACAACGAGCTTGAAGAAGTTCTTAATCCTAGACCTTTATCCATGGCCCTTTGGCTATCACAACCCCTAAACTTTCACCAATAGTCACACATGGAGCACTAACTAGAATCAATAAATCAACAAAAATACAAAATGGAGTTAGGAGTTATGTCGCAGATGATATCAATAATCAACTAAGTGTCATTAAAGAGTCATGGGAGATACATATATATTTAATAAATCTTTATCAGAGGGTTTCTTATTTTACAGATTATTTACAAAAGGACTTGAAACATGATCAACATTTTTCCAAAAATAGTTTAATAGCATTTTATAGTAAAATTACTACCCTTAGTGACTTCCAAAAACCCAACAAGGAATTTCAACTGGGAAGCGAATAGAAAAAATCAAGCTAGGATGGTCTATCATGATCGAAATTGTAACCACCCCTCCCGTATTCACCCAATTTCACAAGCTTGTCAGGGTAAACATGAGAAAAGTGTCACTATGTCATGACTTGACCTCCTAGCTCTAGTTAAGGAAGTGGGGCCTCTAATTTGACCACAAATTGACATCCTACAGGGACTACAGATCACCCAAGAGTTGAAGAAACACACTAGGTGGTACATCCTTGAGATGAAACCTTGTTTCACTAACCTAGACCCACAACCACACCCACAACAAGGCATGGATGCGATTACGAGGCTCTAACCGCACTCATAATCCCAATTGCCAATAGTTATGACCTAAATTCTTCAGTCCTCAACATGTGGCCCTGAGATCTGTGCCACCTTTTCAAGCTAACCTCAATACCACTGCCCAAAATGGCCCGAAACTTTCCAGAATGAAATCAAAGGTAATAACGATGCTATTCAATCAAAACTCAAGTAAGAACTTGAACCAAATATGCATAATCCATAACATACATTTCGTCAAACACATGGAAAATATAGAAGCTACAGGTCATGAATGCATATATGATCATAAGAGTCTGAGATTCATCTGAGAATCACCAAGAAGGTTCTATGCCCTCTCCACATAGCTTCAACAATATTTTTTAGTCCATATATTCATCAACCAATCACATATTCATCAAACATGTCAAGAGCCATAAATAATACACATCATGTAACTAACATATAACTAGAAAATAACCAACATAGAAACCATGGAAACTCATCCATAATGTTTCCAACATAATCACTATAAGTATTCATGAATCGTAATAGAAAAATAACACTTATTAAAATATGAAAATGCCAACCAAGTCAGGAAATTCCACTTTCAACCCAACCATAGATTGGGCTGAACCAAATATCTATTTCAGCCAATCACCCCCGTGCCATATTTCAAGCATGAATGTGGGATCATATGGATTAAACAAAAACAACACCAAACCAAAGCTTTCAGAGGCCAAACCACCTCAAACCTCAACCACAGTGATTCCACCTCTACGATATGGACATCACTAACACCAACTAGATCAGTCTCAACCCATTCTGTCTAGGGCTCCATGAACTAGTAACTCAATCCACAACCTTCCAGGGTTCCAAAGCATTTGTCCAATCTAGCTCCATACACTAGTATCTCAACCCACTAGGGGATCCAGAGTGTTTTTCCCAACCTAGGCTCCAAGACTAGTAACTCAACCCAAGTTATTCTAGGGCTTCTAGAGGGTTTTATCCAACCCACAACCATAAGGAACCTGAGAACCAATAAGAAAAAACAACTGGAAAAACCCACAACACCATGGCTATCCAAGAAATGGCAAGGCAAGGTTAAAACTACTGTCAATATCCATGCCAATGAAAACAAAAACAAAATATCACATGCATCTAGAAATCAACAAGTAAATCACACATGAAACCTGTTACCTGCAAAGCAATCCAACTGTAGCTGCTGATCCAACTGTTTCCTTGCGCTCCCTACTTTTCTTTGCCTTCTTTCTCCAATTCCAAGTGAATACTAGAGTGCTCCAAGCATGCTCCAACAATGCTCTAAATGTGCAAGAGTATGAAAGAATAAAGCTAAATTGAAAAAAAGGTTGTGAAGTGATCCTCATAAGCCTTTTTATTATTGAGGTGTCTATTTTCTTCATTTTACTTCATTTTTCCTCTAATTTCCCTCTCATGCAAGTATGTGTCTCTTCACCTTCCTTTTTTGCTATTTTCCTTTATTTCATAAATAAAATTCCAATTATTACCACTTTGCCTTTGATAATGCCTTTTCCAAATTCCGTAACCATTAATTGATCACAAGTATACCCATCACTATGTTTTTCCCAACATTTATCTAGGAATCCATGTTCCATGACCTTGGTTATATTTTATTTATATGGAAAATCAAACAGGGGTTGTTACAACCCCCCCTGCCTTGGGGGAACACGACCTCTATGTTCTATGACACCTATGACCATCAAATCGTCGAAAACAAAACATATTGCCCATGGAGTTTTATAACATAGATTTATGTAGTGTTTATAATGAAAAACCACTGCAAACCATGACCGACATGATAAACATGACAATCATACCACTTATTGGAGCTTTATAACACAACTCATTGCGACATCCACAACAAGATCCATACATACATATACATATACCAAAAAATCATTTTCTTGAACCAGCAAATAATGAAGGACTTAAAGTCCGCATGTGATTAGGCATCTCCCATGTAGCTTCATCGAGCCCAAAGTGCTTCCACTGTTGAGATTGCAACAAGATGATGGAGCTTAGTGAAAAGAGTCGCCTTCACTAAGTGGGCCCGCAGGCAAATTATGGCGCAAGTTCTGTTTTTGATCCCAGCAGGGATGATCATAGTGTGGGTGACCACAGTATGAGTGATCACAGTGTGGGTGACCACAGTGTGAGTGATCACAGTATGAGTGATCAAAGTCTATTTTTAGACTGGCTGTCAAAAATAGAAAAGTCAAATATTATTGTCTCATAATAATATTTGGACTATAAATTTGATCTTATTCTCTTGGAGCACTTCAGGATGAGCTACGGATGTGGTACATGCAGATCCCAGAGGGAAATATGTGGTTGCCTATGGGATGACTAATATTTGCATGCAAGACTTCAGTTAGAACTCAAGTGAGTTGAGTTTAGTGGACTGGAGGTGAAGTTGATGGAGTTGTGTTTAGTTTAGCTTTGTTAAACTGGTTGTATTTAGTCTAACTGGCAAATAGACTAGAGATGAGTTGGGTGAATTAGTTATTAATTAATTCACAAGTTATTAACTCATAATGCAACTATAGAATACATCAGTTAACTCAGTTGCATGTCAGTGCATGTTCAGTTCAACAGGGACAGGTGTTAGAGGATCAGATTGCTATCAGTTGTGACTATAGTTGTGCATGATGATTTGCACAATCAGAGGGATTGAGTATGCCAATGAATTGGCCAATATCAAGAATTGTAGCTTGTGCTCACGTCCAACATAGTGTGAGTGATTCTTTGCAGGTGAAATATGAGTTTGGTAAACCATTCTCATCAGTTCTTGAGCAGGTATTGAGCTGGAGAGGTAGGCAAGCAGTGGAATAGATTTGGAGATCAGATCTGAGCTGTATTGTGTGTAACAGGTGGAGCTGGTACTGGGTTGCTTGTGATAAGAATTTTACTTTGTAATGTTACATGTTCTCAATCATTAATATACAGATAGTGTGGGGTTTTTAGCGAGATGCTTTCCCCGGGTTACATACTGTGTTAATGTGTGAATGCTCTTGATGTTTTATTGTTATTGATGCTGCTATATTGATGATCAACATAGAGGAGCTTATGTATTGTGTATGTATTCCCCAATAGTACATGATCAGGATAATCTCCATTGAATATGTGTTAAATTATTCAAAATTTCTACATGGTATCAGAGCTGGTGATCATCAGATCTACTATTCAGGAAGTGCTTACATTTTATTTCTTCAGGCAGAGTCTGTAATCGGGCCAGGTAGCCTCTGGATTCATCCTTCCTTTGGAAGGTGAGATATCCAGTGAATGCCCATACAGTCAATCTCTGTATGAGAAATATTGTGTTCTCACGAATCTTAGATCCGAGGCGGTTGAGTTGGAGTTGGTGGAATTCAAATTTGCAGCAGTGTTGTTGAAATTTCTTTCAACGGATTGCAAATGTTATTCCAAAGCAAGAGCGACCTGGCGCTCAAGGATAAACTTAGAAACAATAAAGGTGAAAATGGATCTTCATCAAAGGTATCTGATGAAGAGAATTACGCTTTGGCTACCAAAGCAAAGAAGGGGAAGAACGAGAAAGCTTCTCATTCCGGTGCAAAAGGAAAGAAGCAGGATATGTCCAAGGTGAAGTGTTTTCACTGTCACTAGCACGGACACTATGCCACTAATTGTCCGCAGAAGAAGAACAAGCAGGCTGTTGGATCTTCAGCAGGAGAGGCTCTAGCCTCACAGTTTGAGCTTGATTTCTCATTGATCGCATGCTTGGTTTCAAGTGTGATGGGATCAGTGTGGTTATTGGACAGTGGTGCATCTTTTCACATGACGGGAGATAGAGATTTGTTCTCTGATATGGAGGACAAAGATCTTGGAGTGCACATCGAGATGGGCGATGATGGTAGATACAGTGCGACCGGTATCGGTACCATTTCCTTTGAGAGGGAGTCTGGTAAACCCTTCGTATTGAAGGAAGTCATGCATGTTCCAGGATTGAAGAAGAATCTTATCTCAGTGGTGATGTTAGAAGACAAGGGGTATGATGTTGTTTTCAGCAAGGGAAAGGCTTTCCTACGTAGCAAGACAATTGGTGAGACCCGGAAGATAGGGGTTCGAGTGAGGAACCTTTATCAGTTGCATGTAGATGGATGTGCAACAATGGCAGGCAAGGCAGAAGGATTAGTGAGCCGGGATGATGGCGAGTTGTGGCACAGGAGATTGGGTCACCTTCACCAAGGAGCCTTGAAGATATTGCAGCAGATCAATATAGGGCTTCCTAAAGGCACACTTGCACAGTCAGATCAGTGCAAGGGGTGTACTTTGGGGAAGTTTGTGAAAGCCACCTTTCACGAGAAGGATAGTCGCGCCACAACGATCCTTGAGAGAATTCACACAAACATGTGTGGACCTTTCTCAGTTGCTTCGACAGCAAAACACATGTATTATGTGATTTTTGTTGATGATTTCTCTCGTAAGTGCTGGATCTTCTTCATGCAGAAGAAGAGCAAGACATATTCAAAGTTCTGTGAATTCAAAGCACTGGTCGAGAAGGAGTCGGGGAAGAAGGTGAAGGCTCTTAGGAGCGATAATGGTGGTGAATACATCTCGGATGATTTCAAGGATTTCTGCAGGGTAGAAGGGATTCGAAGAGAGCTCATAGCTCCCCATAACCCACATCAGAACGGGGTAGCTGAGCGGAAGAACAGAACGATTGTGGGTGCTGCATGGGCAATGTTGCATGATCAGGGCCTACCCCTTCACTTGTGGGCGGAAGCATGAAATACAGCAATTTATGTGCAGAACCGTTGTCCTCATAGGATACTTGGCATGAGTACACCCGAGGAGGCTTATTTTGGTAAGAAGCCCGATCTTTCTCATTTGAGGATTTTTGGTGCTAACGTTTACATGCATGTGACGAAGGATGCCAGGAAGAAGTTGGAGCTGACCGCAGAGGTTGGGATATTTGTGGGGTACACTGATACGCCCCACAACTATCATGTGTATTTGCCAGACAGTGGTAAAACTATTGTGTGACGGGATATAAAATTTCAGGAGGAGAAAGCCATGAAGTGTTCGCTTGAGAGGGAGCTATACTTGCATGCAGATGAGGAGCTATTAGTTCCTAAGGATGAGCTTCAGGACGTGGATCAGCCATAGGAAGAGGTTCATGGGGTGGAATAGACCACTCATGCAGCGCCGACCATTAGAGGGCGAAAGCGCTTGACAGAAGCTGAGCGACTGGCTCAAGATGCAGAGCAAGTTGTAGGACCACCTACAGCCCAACGCAGGCAGAGGCAGTCACCTGATCGGTACACTAGATACATGGCTCTTATGAGCAAGTGTGTTGTGACTGAGCCATCCTCTTTCGAGGAAGCTGTGGAGGATCCCGCATGGGTAGACGCCATGGTGGAAGAGTATGATTCTATTGTCAGAAACAGTGCATGGGAGATTGTTCCTAGACTGGAAGGGAAATCAGTGGTGGGTTCGAGATGGATCTACAAAGTTAAGCAGGCAGCTGACGGGAGTGTGGAGAAGTACAAGGCAAGATTTGTTGCTCGAGGCTTTTCACAGATAGAGGGGATCGATTATGAGGAGACCTTTGCACCTGTCGCAAGGTATTCTTCCATATGGACGATTCTTTCTCTCTCAGCGCAGATGGGATGGCACATTCATCAGATGGATGTGAAGACTGCGTTCCTCAACGAAGTCATTGAAGAGGAGGTGTACATTGAGCAACCCGAAGGCTTTAAGGTCTTCAGCAGCGAGTCGCATGTGAGTAGGCTCAAGAGAGCACTGTATGGGTTGAAGCAAGCACCACGTGCTTGGTACACATGGATAGACAGCTATTTCACAGGACTTGGATCTCCAAGAGCGAGGTGGATCCTAACCTATACCAGATTGTGGTGGAGGGTAAGTTGCTTATCATTGTACTGTATGTTGATGATTTGATTCTAACAGGTGATGAGCTGTTGATACTGTCATGCAAGAAGGATCTTGCTACAGAGTTTGAGATGAAGGATTTGGGCCTCCTTCACTATTTCTTAGGATTGGAAATATGGCAGCGCAGTGGTGGACTGTTTGTTTCTTAGGGCAAGTATGCTCGGGAGATACTGGAGAAGTTCAACATGCATGGCTGCAAGCCTGTTGATACTCCTCTTCCTGGAGGTTGGAGGAAAGAGGATGCCACTTCAGGAGAAGAAGTGGATGCCATTGTTTATCGACAGTTGGTGGGGTCGCTGATGTATTTGGTCAATACACGACCTGATATATGCTATGCAGTTAACCAACTTTCACAAGCTATGGTTAAGCCTACCAAGCTCTTCTGGAAGGCGGGCAAGCATGTATTGCGCTACTTGAGAGGCACATCGGGATATGGTTTATGGTACAGACAGGAGGATGAGGTGAAGATATATGGCTTCACGGATGCAGATTGGCTAGGGAGCCCAACGGACAGAAAGAGCACATCAGGAGGGGTCTTCGGTATTGGATCGACAACAGTTTCTTGGTACAGCAGGAAGCAGAGATCCGTGGCACTCAGTTCAGCAGAGATCGAGTATATGGCAGCAAGTTTGGCTGCATGCGAGGCTATATGGATGAGGAAGATCCTGGTTGTTTTGTTCGGTTCTCATTTGGATCCTACTGTGATTTACTGTGATAACCAGAGTTTCATTAAACTCTCGGCTAATCCTGTATTTCATGATATATCTAAGCATATTGACATCAAGTACCATCATATCAGAGATTGTGTGCAGCGGAGGATCATGTTGCTTTCATACATTCCAACGGAGGATCAGGATGCTGATATTCTGACGAAGGCTCTCACCAGGAGCAAATTCGAGTACCACCGAGGCAGGATAGGGGTTGCTGATAATCCATATCTTGTCGAGAGGGAGTGTTGAGATTGCAACAAGATGATGGAGCTTAGTGAAAAGAGTCGCCTTCACTAAGTGGGCCCGCAGGCAAATTATGGCGCAAGTTCTATTTTTGATCCCAGCAGGGATGATCACAGTGTGGGTGACCACAGTATGAGTGATCATAGTGTGGGTGACCACAGTGTGAGTGATCACAGTATGAGTGATCAAAGTCTATTTTTAGACTGGCTGTAAAAAATAGAAAAGTCAAATATTATTGTCTCATAATAATATTTTGACTATAAACTTGATCTTCTTCTCTTGGAGCACTTCAGGATGAGCTACGGATGTGGTACATGCAGATCCCAGAGGGAAATACGTGGTTACCTATGGGATGACTAATATTTTCATGCAGGACTTCAGTTAGAACTCAAGTGAGTTGAGTTTAGTGGACTGGAGGTGCAGTTGATGGAGTTGTGTTCAGTTTAGCTTTGTTAAACTGGTTATATTTAGTCTAACTGGCAAATAGACTAGAGATGAGTTGGGTGAATTAGTTATTAATTAATTCACAAGTTATTAAATCATAATGCAACTATAGAATACATCAGTTAACCCAGTTGCATGTCAGTGCATGTTCAGTTCAACAGGGACAAGTGTTAGAGGATCAGATTGCTATCAGTTGTGACTATAGTTGTGCATGATGATTTGCACAATCAGAGGGATTGAGTATGCCAATGAATTGGCCAATATCAAGAATTGTAGCCTGTGCTCACGTCCAACATAGTGTGAGTGATTCTTTGCAAGTGAAATACGAGTTTGTTAAACCATTCTCATTAGTTCTTGAGCAGGTATTGAGCTGGAGAGGCAGGCAAGCAGTGCAATAGATTTGGAGATCAGATCTGAGCTGTATTGTGTGTAACAGGTGGAGTTGGTACTGCATTGCTTGTGATAATCATTGTACTTTGTAATGTTACATGTTCTCAATCATTAATATACAGATAGTGTGGGGTTTTTAGCGAGATGCTTTCCCCGGGTTACATACTGTGTTAATGTGTGAATGCTCTTGATGTTTTATTGTTATTGATGCTGCTATATTGATGATCAACGTAGAGGAGCTTATGTATTGTGTATGTATTCCACAATAGTAGATGATCAGGATAATCTCCATTGAATATGTGTTAAATTATTCAAAATTTCTACATCCACTGCACTTTAACCTGCTCGATTGCTCTGTTTGAGAGCATGAGCTATTTTTTTTCTGCAATATGCATTGTGGTTCTAGCTAGAATTCTCCATCGAGTTCCACTTGCAATACATACCATTCAATCACATGATCAACATCCCGCACATATCTCTTAAGCAATGAAACATATAAAAAATTACATCATGGACTTTCACTGTCAGAGGCAGTGCGAGTCTACAGGCCACTGGTCCAATCCTCTTAAGGATCTCTAAAATGACGCAATACCAAGATGCCAGCTTGGCACATGGCCTAATCCTCAAGGAGCTCCTCTTGGGCTTGATGTGAAAGTAAACATGCTCCCCAACCTAAAACTCCTTAAATTCCATGTGCTAATTTGCATAAATATTCTACCTGTCCTGTGCTACCTTCAAATTCCTCTTAATAATCTGCATTTCCTATTCCATCTCTGCCAACATATATGGTCCATTCAATACCATGTTCAATGGATCACTCCAGCTGATGGGAGTATTACATCTCCACCCATGAACATCCTCAAGGACTCTTGATACCCATTATTATAAGCAAACTATACCAGTGGAAGATCTCCCACTTCTGCTATTGATGCATGGCATAACATCTTCAACATGTCCTCAAGCATCCTGTTGACCCTCTCTATTTTTCCAATTGTCTACAAATGATACGCTGTAATGAAAGCCAACTCTGTCCACAAACCTGTAAACAACTCCTTCCAAAACATGGAAGTGAACTTGGCATCTCTGTATGATATAATCTTCTTAGGAACACCATGCATTCTCACTATCTCTCTGATGAATATCTGATCTACCTCACTAGATGAATTCATATACTTAACTGCGATGAAGTGAGCTACCTTATTTAACCTATCAACCACAATCATAATGTAATCATGTTGTCTCAATGTCCTCGGAAAACCTGTAATGAAATATATGGAAATGATCTCCCATTTCCACTTTGGAATTAGAATCAGCTGTAATAAACCACCTGGATGCTTATGATATGCTTTTCCTTGCTGACAATCCAAGCACTTCACAACAAGCTCCACCACCTCTTTCTTCAAGTTCTACCAATGATAGAATTTCTTAATTGTTTTCAACGTCTTCTGATATCTCGAGTGATCTGAATACAACTTAACATTTAACTCCCTCAAGGTAAGCTTCTTGATCTCAATGTTGTTCAACACATAAATCATGTTCCTGAATATGACCAAGCCATCTATCGTGAGATGACACTCCTCATCCCTATCTCCTTCACCTTGCTCTTGCAACCTGTGCCTCAAATGATAGCACCTATCATAATACTGTCCTACCTGCAAGATCTACTCCTGCAAGTCTATCCCATAAGAACTCATTGCTACAATGTGATTCACCTGCACTCTCCTACTAAGAGCATATGCAACCTTCTTCTCCTTTCCCTTGATGTACCTGATCTCAAAGTCAAACCCACCGAGAGTAGAAACCATCTAGCTTGTTTAGCATTTAGATTAGGTTGGAAAGCAAGTACCTCAACCCACTATGATCACTCATTAAGACAAACCTCCTGGAAAGAAGATAGCGTATCCACATCTTCAATGCATGAATTGTCAGACGGGGAGGTAACTCCTCAAATGTAATTGATTTATTCATTCAGGTTGTTTATTATTATATACAAGAGGGAGTGACTATTCAGTTCATCTCCCGATGAATCTCCATTTCTTCTATTATTTATTTACACTAATTACAGTTGTTCACCCAATCCCTATGATTAGGTGTCAACATTCCCCCCCTTAATCTGAAGGGATGTTGGTGAGTCCAAGCATTGTTTTGAATCTTTCAAGCTTTTCTCTTCCAAGCACTTTCGTGAAGATGTTTGCAATCTGCTCATTAGTGGAACAATGACGAAGATGGATTGTTTTGGCCTCAACATGATGTCGAATCAGATGATATTTTGTATTGATGTGCTTCGTTTGATCATGGAACTTTGGGTTCTTGGCCAAATTTATTGCCAAGGTATTGTCAATCATGAGTGGAGTCGATTGTACTTGTTTTACCTGCAAATCTTCAAGAATTTTCCTAAGCCACACAATTTCTTTTGTTGCCTCAGCTACTGCCACATATTCTGCCTCTGTTGTGGAATCTACTGGAACTGAATATTTTCGTGATCTCCAGGATACAGCTCTTGATCCAAGACTCAAAGCATAACCTAAAGTAGATACCCCAGTTACTTTATCTCCATCGAAGTTTGAATCAGAGTATCCAATCAAGCTAAAGTTACCCACCTGTGTATAATTGATTCGAAAGTCCTGAGTTCCCTTCAAGTACTTTAGAACTCTTTTTGCACCAGACCAATGTCCCTCACAAGGATTTTGCATAAACTTGGAGAGGATTCCAACAACAAACAGAATGTCTGGTCTGGTGGTAGTTAGGTAGTTGAGACTTCCTACAAGCTGTCTATACTTTGTTGCATCGTCAAATTCTTTTCCTTCAATGGATGTGAGCTTTAAGTTTTGTTCCATTGGAGTAGTCAGAGGATTGCATTCAGTCATTCCAAACCTGTTCAACAGATCTCCAATGTACTTCTTTTGAGAAAGGAATATGGACTTCAGATGTTGAGTTACTTCAATACCAAGATAATAATGAACATAGCCCAAATCAGTCATTTAAAAATTTTTCCTCAATTCCTTCTTTATGGATGCAATGTAGCTCTCACTTTTCCCTGTCATCAAAAGATCATCTACATATACCACAAGATATACAACTGTTTCGCCAACCTTCTTGACAAACAAATTTGCATCATCAAGATCATAATGTTTGAAATTGAGTTTCAGAAGATGCTCAGTTAGTTTTTCATACCAAGCTCGCGGTGCTTGTTTGAGACCATACAAGGATTTCATAGGTTTGCATACTTTATGTTCACGTCCTCTTACAACAAATCCTTCAAGCAGGGACATAAAAAAGTTCTCTTTTAGATTTCCATTCAAGAAATTAGTTTTTACATCCATTTGATGAAATTTCCAACCGTTCTAAGCTGCTAGGGCAAAGAGTGTCTGGATGGTATCCCATTTTGCTGTGGGGGCAAAAGTCTCCTCATAATCGACCCCTTCCTTCTACACAAAACCTTTTGCCACAAGCCTGGCTTTGTGCTTGTCAATTGAACCATCATCTTTATACTTGTTCTTGTAGACCCACTTGCATCCAATTGGTTTGGTTCCCAATGGAGGATCAACCAGCTTCCAAGTGCCATTCTTTATCAGGGCATCATACTCCTTTTGCATCACTTCTTTCCATTCATCATGAGAAGCAACTTCTTTGAAGGAAGTTGGTTCAAAATCTGTAGACAAATTCAATTCACAATCATAAGAAACATCCATATCAACAGGTGAATCATAGTCATCTACATCACCTCCATTTTTCCGGTTTGAATTTTTGGTTCCTGTCTTTCCAACCTCATCAGGATGAACACTTTCAAGTGTCTTTGTCAGCCACTTTGGGGGACCTTTCTCAGATGGTCTAGGCTGCTCCATTGATTGAGTTGGGACTGAATCAAGATTGAGTCTCCCAATTCTGTCAATCACATCACTCAAAGTATCATCTGTTGTTGGAGTTTCATGCGGGGGAGAGAGTGCTTCAGAAGAAGATTCCATAGGTTGATCTAGTATAGGAATCCCCCCTTCAAGATGTGGAATCTAATTATCAAATTCTTGAAATGATTTTTCATTTGTGAATCTATCCAAGCAATCAAGTTGCCGCTCAATGACATTGTCAGTTTTGGATGATTCAAGAAAGATTACATCTCTAGATACAAAAAACTTTTTATTGACTTCATCATAGAGACGATATGATTTGGAGGTGTTTGAATACCCCAGGAAGATACACTTACGACTTCTTGCACCAAGTTTGTTTCTATGTACCTTTGGTATCAAGGCATAACATGTGGAACCAAAGACCCTGCGATGCTTTACTGAAGGAATGTGCCCATACCACATTTCATAAGGAGTCTTGTTTCTAACAACATTAGATGGACATCTATTCTTTACATATACAACGCATAGAACTACATCAGCCCAAAACATCAATTTTACATTTTTGAAAAACATCATGGAGCGTACCATATTTAAGATCGTCCTATTCATTCTTTCAGCTACTCCGTTCTGTTTGGGATTATAAGGCACAATAGTTTGATGTTTGATCCCATGTTGGCGAAGATAGTTTTCAAATTCATTTGAAATGTATTCTTTTCCATTATCAGTGCAAATAGAGCCAATATGAGATTGTGCATCATTTTCAATCCATGTATGAAAGTTCTTGAATGTTTGAAAAGCATCAGATTTGTTCTTCAATAAATAAACCCAACACATTCTGGTGTAGTCATCAATAAATGTCATCATATATTTATTTCCATTTGCAGAAGGAACAGGCATTGGACCACATAAATCTGAATGAATGAGTTCAAGTTTTCTATGTGCTCTTGAATGTGAATCATGAAAATACTGTTTGCTATGATTTCCTAGTATGCAAGCATCACATTGCTTAAGTTTCCTAGGAATTGTAGGCAAACCAGTAACACCATTTTTCTTCAACAAGCGGAGGCTGTCATAGTTCAAGTGTCCAAATCTAGCATGCCATAATAAACTTGATGGAAATGTACCTTCTTCATAATGAGAATTGTATGAGAAATTTTGTGCACGAGCAGAGGTATCCTGCAGCTTGAGAAGCCTTTCTTCTTCTATCCGTGTCATGACAAGTGAGTGGTTTGATGATTTTCTCACCTCAAGCTTGCCATCAAACATATGAATGGAGTGTCCTTGCTGGCAGATGTGGACCAAGGATAGCAAGTTTCTCCTCAGCTATGGGAGATATAGAACATAATGTAGAAGAAAGTCTGGAAGACCAGGCAATTTAAGCCTGATTGTGCCAAGCTCCGATGGCTTGAGTTTTGATTTGTCTGCAAAGTATACTGCTCCATCAACATTGTCAGTAAATTCTTCAAAAAGATCTCTTCTAAAAGTCATGTGGCAAGTTGCTCTTGAATCAAGAAACCAATCATTTTTCCAAGAAGCAAGTGAAGCATTAAATAAGCCTTCATTTACTCCAATATTACAATGTGCCACAACATAGTGAGCGGATTTAGGTGCTTTACCTTTCTCTTTTTCATTAGTTTTACCTTTGGGTTGGTTTCTTTATTTCTCAATTCTGTCCCAAGGCAACTTGCATGTGGATGGATCATGTGATCCATCTCTTTTGCAGCGTATGCAGTGTAAATCTGACTTTTCTCCTTGAGAGTGTCTGCCCCCCCTACCTTTGAAATTTCTTCCTCTTCCTCTTCGACCACCTCTTCCTCTGGAAGAATCTTGAGCACGATTATTTTCGCTATTAGCAAGGCACACAGCCTCTTCAGAAGACTCATGAACTGTCTTCTTCCCAAAAGCTTTCTCTCTTTCAACAAACTTTTTCACGAGTCAAAGGTAATATCTTTGAGGTTTCCATTTGCTTGCAACGACTCAAGATAATTTGAGTATGTGGAATAAAGTGCCTTAAGAAAAGCTATCAGAGGAATATCCAGTTCAACATTAGTGACTTTGATATCATGCATTATAGATTTTACTTCTGATGCAAGAGCAAGAGGATCATTAGTTTGTAATTCAAGGGTGAAGAGTTTAATCATGAGTTGAACAACTTCAAGTGCAGAGTGTGAGTCATAGAGTTCCTTTTGTAAGGCTTCAAAAACATTTGAAAATGGAAAAATATGATGACTTACCTCTTCATTTATTGATGTTGCAATCATTTCATAGGCCTTGCTGTTCTTATTTTCCCAAATGATGAATTCCTTATCTAAGGTAGGTTGTTCTGTCTCTTTTTCTCCGTCTACAACACACACTCCTTTCCACAGCTCATTAAAAATGAGAGTGTGTTTGATTTTCCACGACCATTCAGGATAATTCTCCTTCCCATTGAGAACCACTCCCACAATAGATATTAATGAATGCATTGTAAAATTTGTGTACTGTGGAAAAAAAATACTTTTGCTGCAAAATTTTACTCCTAATGGTAAAAAAATCTGATTTTGATATACGAAAACAAAGGTATTATGTGAGGGAGGGTTAAAAAATAAGTGGTATCCCAGCTTGACCACTGTACATATTTTGAATCATTAATGGCGAAGAATCGGTGAATCTGGTCATTCAAGGTGCCAGTCTGGAGGAACCAAATATTCAAGTGCATGGTTTCAGATTCGAATCACCAATGAAGCCGAAGCTCAATTCAGGGTTTCGTAGGGAATAATGGTGAAGCTGACAATCATAGCCCGGGTCACTGACAGGCTTCCTCTGGCAGAAGGATTGGACGATGGGCGCGAGCAGAGAGATGTGAAGTTTTATAAGCAGTAGGAGTATGTGAAGTTTTATAAGCCAACAGGTGTATCATATGGCGTTAGAAGGAGGCAAGTATTATGAATCGAGCGTATTATGGCAAGTATTAGAGGGAGCAACGTTTTGACTAGATGGAGAGTGGTATTATAATGGGCGTGGTTTTGAATATTGATCCAAATCACAGTTTGTGGAGGCATATACCACAACAGATTCAAAAGAAATGTAAAAATAAACACATCATATTACAAAACAGTGATATATATGGTATGCAGGTGGAGGGGAGGTCTGCCAAACAAAGTATACCACATAGCGTATATTCTCTTATACACAACAGACTGGTAAAAAAAAAAAAACATAGCGTATACCACATATAATTCGCCTTTCATGCAGCCTAGAGGAGGCTCACCACAACTTGAAGTTGTGTCTGCGGAATACCAGTTAGGGTAGCGCTACCACACCGAGAAACTTATGGCCATAGAAGGAAATCACACCTCCTTGTAGCGTTTCCACAACAGATTCACTGCATATACTCAATAATGCATGAAATCCAACGTTTAATGCACCATTGCATTCATTAATGCATGAAATTTCTGAGGGATTTGATAGAGATGTCAGTCTGCAAAGGATGCAGGACAAATTTCTGAAAAAAATGGCAGAAGGGAGTTACAATGGTAGAAAGGGATGCCAAAAAATGGAGCTGGCTCTGATACCATGTCAGACTAGGAGGTAACTCCTCAAATGTAATTGATTTATTCATTCAGGTTGTTCATTATTATATACAAGAGGGAGTGACTGTTCAGTTCATCTCCTGATGACTCTCCATTTCTTCTATTATTTATTTACACTAATTACAACTATTCACCCAATCCCTATGATTAGGTGTCAACATGAATGATAGCTTCCAACTCAAGATCATGAGTCACATAGTTCTGCTCATGCTAATTCAAATTCTTTGACTCATAGCATATCACTTGTCCTTACTACACCAGGACTCCACCAAGTCCTCTCTTGCAAGCATCTATACAAACCACAATCTCTTTATCTAGATCTACAATCTTCAAGATCGAAGCATTTGTAAGAAAATGCTTGAACTGCTCAAAAGTAGATTCACATTCCTCAGTCCATTCAAACTTCTTTCCTTTTTGTTGTAAAGATGTAATAGGATAGGAAATCCTTGAGAAGTTCCTCATGAACATCCTGTAATAAGCTGCTAATCCCATGAATGATCTAACCTCATCCACATTCCTAGGAGCTGCCAACTCCATGATAACTTTAATATTTTACGGGTCCACTGCTATACCTTCCATGGAAACAACATGTCCCAAGTAATGAACTTTAGTTTGAAAGAAACTGCAATTGCTAATCTTGGAATACAACTAATTCTTTCTCAACAAATTTAAGACTACTTCCAGGTGCTCTACATGCTCTTCCTTATTCTTAGAATATATCAATAAGTCATCAATAAACACTATCACAAACTTTCCCAGATAAGGATGCAACACACTATTCATCAAACACATGAAAGTAGTTGGAGCATTAGTAAGACCAAAATGAACCACTACAAACTCATAATTCCCATACCTGGCATGCAATTCAGTCTTGTAGATGTCCTCTTATTTGATGCATACCTAATGATATCTTGATCTCAAGTCAACCTTTGAGAACACTTCTGCTCCCTTCAACTGATCAAACAAATCATCGATATATGCCAAAGGATACCTGTCTTTTATAGTCACCTTGTTCAACTTCCTGTAATCAATACACAACTTGAGAGTGCCATCCTCCTTCTTCACAAACAACATTGATACACCCCAAGGTGAAACAGTTGGCCTAATGTATCCCTTATAAATCATTTCCTTAAGCTGCAACTTCAGTTCCACGAACTCTGGAGTGCTCATCTTATAAGGTGCCTTCGTGCTGGTACTATTCTCGACATCGAATCAATAGAAAATTCCACTTCCCTAGAAGGCAGTAAATATGGAATCTCAGCTAGAAATACATCTTGAAATTGCTACAAAATTGGATACCTCTTCAAGACTTCAACATCCTCAACATCCTTCCCTTTGTCACTAGAAATAAGAACTGCAAACAATACACACCCTTTCCTGCTACTGCGCTCTGCCTGGATAGCTGTAACCATCCTCATTGAGGTAGGATTCTTCTTACCCTACATGATTCTCTTCTCCCCATCATCATCTAAGCACTTAATAACCTTGTCATAACAATCTACCTTAGTCCTATGAAGTACAACCAATCCATGCCCAAAATTATAGTGTATGAACCTAAGGGAAGAACATTTAGATGTGCTGACATAGACATACCATTCAACTCAAATGCACACTATCTCATCCAATGATGAACTATTTTCTTGGTTCCTATAGCCAACTGCACCAACCAATACTCTGCATGCACTTCTTTATTCAAGCGACACTTATCCCTAGGTCAAGACTGATATAACTGTAGCTAGATCCAGGGTCAATCAAAATAGAAACAAATTGATAATAAAGGTTACCTTCCATCTCAATAATAGCTTCCTAATGATCAACTTGCCTATTATTTAATGTTTCATAAATCTGAGGAATACACTACCCAACATCCCCAACTGTTTGTTCCTCTTGGGCACTATAGATGTGAGGTATGTCACCTTGATGTTGTGGAAAATATCTCCTATGATGCTCTCCACCACAAGTCCAACACTGCAAAGGCTTCCTGCAATCACTCTTGTTCTTCTCCTAAGGCCGAGACCCATTTCCTATGTCAATTGCATTGAACTTCTTATACGACACTACATTCTCCTTGTTGCATGCATCCTCAGGTCTTCCTCGCTTCTTATCCCACTTTCCTTTAGCCTTGTCATCACCTTTCTAATCACTCTTTAGGTTCGAACTTACGATTAAACTTCTCATAACAATGTTTCAACTTCCCAGTGGCTTCCTCCAGTGACAGAGGCTCATCATACTCAATTTGATCTTTAAATGCTAATGTCAACCCACTAATGAATGTTTGAACCTTTGTATTTGATGAGCCCCAATTTTGGTACAATTTGGGCTCATTTTGGCCTATTTTTCTTGCTCAAACCATTCATTTTTATTGTTTATGCATACACTTCTTAGTTTATTCATGTTGTTTGTAGGAGAAAGGATAGGCACTTTATCTACGTAGCTAATGCATTGTGATTCCAGGTTTTGGCATTAAAAGGGAGCAAAAGACAACGAAAAGGTGGCAAGGAGACAACGAGTTGGCATTGCTGACGTAAGGAGAGGTTGTCCACAGTCTTGGGGGGCATTCCTCGTGATCCTCACCAAGAACTCCGAGCCCCACTCCATCCTCCCTCTGAGCTTAATACACGGCCAGCTGTTCTACAGGAACAGCAGTTCAAAACTGCTCTACAGGAAACAACATTTATGATCATCCTACAGGATCAGCAGTTAAACTATAGATTGAACAGCCGAGCTCCTAGAATCATGGATACTTGTTGGAGCATCGTTTTGTATAAGTATAGAGGCCTTAGCCTTGGTTAGGTTGTTGAACCTCTCGTATTGCTATTGTAATTTTGGAGCACAGTTCAGTTTTCGTTCCTTTTTGTAAGCCAATTTGGCATGATATCAGTTATGAATAAAGAAGATAGTTTGTGATCTAGTTCTGAGTTTCTTAAGGAGACTATAGCTCTCAGGTTAGGGCCCAACTTGAGAGCCATAGATCCCCTCTGTTGTAGTGTTATTTCCATTTCATTTCAGCATTGTGAGCTTTCCATTTACACATGCAATTCGAATTACAGGTTGATGAGTTGGTCTTTTTCATGAGTAGATAGGATTTGCTTATGGTGAGTTTGTTTACAGTCATTTAGTGTAGCAGAGGATAGATAGAGTCCATTGGAGATCCAACAAAAAGGCTGTTAGGACTCACTGCCATCTTTCTTGAAGATTGGGGTGCAGCCCATAGCTAGCCACCAAAAACACACATTTCTTCACTTGATGATTGCTGCAATACAGTCACTGTTACGTTAGATGCTTCCTTGTCATCCACTCATGCACTGCACTTCCTTACCACAGCTTCACGCACGTTCTCTTTCACATTTCGATTGCTGCTCATTGAATTTACAAGCACAAGTAGTTTAGGTTGATGCATTTTTGGTTAAGTAACAGTCATAATCATTTGTTTCACTTACACTGCTCTCTCTCTCTCGTTCCATCACTTTGTCCTCCATCTTGATCACGCATGCAGACATCTCTTTGACCCCTACTCCGCTCTGTTACCTCACCAAGTCTTTCATTCCTCACGTGTCTCCATTCTCTAGCCTTTCGTTGACATAGCCCTTCACCTTCCATCCTCCTTCCTACACTCACCTCCCATCCTAATCTTTCACTTCTAAAGCCATCACCAACCTCATCCCTACCTTCCACATCTCCCTCTACCATTTCACCATCCCTCCATCACTCCAAACACTCATGGTAGGTCATCCTGTAGCCATTTCTAGACATCCTGTAGAAAACAGAGTATCCTGTAGGATTCTCCACAGCCATCCTGTAGGAGGCCACTCTCTTGGTTGCTGAGCATCTGAACGCGAGGAACCTCTGTGGATGGGTGCTAAGGATCCCTAGGGACCTCTCCTAGCCTCCCCAACCTACCCCACGCTTTCCTTCCTTCTCCATCCCATCTGCACAACCAAACCCTAGTTAGCTCAAGATCACCATCATCCCACACACACTCACAAGAAAATACAAAAACATAACTTTCATGATGCAAGTAGTTTAGAATGATGCATTTTCATTTATCAGAGGTAGTGACAGCATTGGTAGAAGTTGCATTCACATTCCATGCATTGTAGAGGTCAGACTAGTTGAATTAGGGTTTCCTAGGTTTACATGCTTTGATTTGCTCTCAGTTCATTTTTGTCAAGTAGAATAGCTTTCCTTTGAGATTAGCTTTCGTCCATCAATTAGCAAGCTTCTTCTGAGAGCCTATAGAAGTTGGCTTGAGCCCTAGCGGACTTGTGCCAGCTGACCAAGTGACAGCTGCGACAAGAGCTAGTACTTGTGCATACAGCACCGTCGCTTCCAAGTTTGTACGAACTACCGGGTTGATAAAATGAGAGACAGGAAGCCCCAGGAGTTGTAGCATTATTGCTACAATACTGGAGCTCACCATCTTTTTGGCGCCGTTGCCGGGGAAGCGTCAGAGTATTAGTAATTGTTGCTTTTCTTCTACTTTCGTACTCTTACTTCTGCTTAGTAGTTTATTTCATTTCCCTTCTGCAAAAGTAGCTTAGCATTTCCTGCTTTCATAGCTTAGCATTTCCTGCTTTCATAGATTAGCATTTCCTGCTTTCATAGATTAGCATTTCCTGCTTTCATAGATTAGTATTTCCTGCTTTCATAGCTTAGCATTTCCTGCTTTCATAGATTAGACTTTCGATTCTGCAAGTGTAGATTAGAATTTCAATTTTGCAATCAATCTGTTTCATTTTTGCAGGTGCACAGAGAAAAACAAAAGCAATCAAAAAAGAGAATTCTTTTCCATTTCATACCTCGTAGGAACCGAGATAGATCAGGAAAATTCCTACCAAACACCCCCACCACATCACTTAGTCACCCTTCACTCTTCGGTGGTGACAGTGATTCAGAGGAAACTATAGGTGAACATCCCAAGATATACCGAAATCCTATAGAAGAAGAAGAGTTAGAGACCACTCCACCTAAAGCTATGGCTGACAATAGAGAGGATGAGAGGATAGAAGGAGCTTTCCCCATCCAAGAGACCAATGGTGAGATGAAAATGAAAAACATTAGCCCCTCTGCTTTGCCTCACTTCCATGGAATGACCACTGAGGATCCTGATACCTTCCTATTTGAGTTTGCTGTCCTCTGTAGAACCTATGACTATACTGAGGATGAACAAAAGCTAAAACTTTTCCCTTCTACTCTCAAGGATGCAGCACTACGCTGGTTCATGGGTTTGCCTGGGAATAGTATCACCACATGGGCTCAGATGCAGCAAGCCTTCAACACCAAGTACCGGGATTATTGTAGGTCCAAGGAAACAAAGGGGGAAATCTTTCGGATGACCATGGGAAACGATGAATCTTTAGAGGACTATGAGGAAAGGTTCCAACTTAGTTACAAGCGGGCCAGGTGCACACTTGACCCTGAATCCCTTAAGTTGGTTCTGCTCCGAGGAGTACCTGAAGATCTCTTAGATACCCTTCACATGTTAGCTGGGGGGGACATTTACCAACTGCCTTATGAGGACATCAAGACTGTGTTTCGAAATCATTCCAGGGCAGCTAGAAAACGAGGTAGAGGAAACCTCCTCTCCACCGGTGTCCCTTTCTCCAAACATGAGCTTACAAACCAATTAGAAGATCTTAAGAGTGAGGTGAGACATACCATTGCCATGCAGCTGGACACATTCAAGATCCAGCAAAAGAAAGAGGAAGCTGAGAGAGCCTTGGCTGTCTTCTGTCCTAGGTGCACCAGAAGACACCCTAAGAACGAATGTCCATTGCATTCGGTTGAAGTGTGTTTCGTTTGTGAGGAGGACCACCCAACAAATCAGTGTCCAACCTTGCCTGGGTTTAAAGCCATGTACCAAGGAACTGAAGCCCCCACTGAACCTCTCTACTTCATCAACCAAAGGAGGCCTCAAGGATCTAGACCTTATCAGCAGGGGATGCAAGGGGCATCTCAAGCTTATTACAACCCCAACCACTTGACTCCCATGCCTTCCTGGGGTCCCCCTGCTCATCCTTCCTGGTCCATGCCTCCTCCATGGTCTTATCCACCACATTACCCTACTCAACCTACTTCTCATCCATATCACTCACATACCCAGTCGCAGCCTCAATGGAGTGCACCTCAGTCGGGGTGGAGGCCTCAATACAACAATCCTCCCGCCATTCTGCCTCCACCTCTAGTTCAGCCACAACCATTACCTCCTGCTCCTCCAAGGCAACCTCAAATGCCTGCTCAACCGAACCCGAACCCCAACAATAGACAGGCTCAGCAGGTATATACTGGGGAGACCTCATGCCCTACCTATGCTGTGGAGATCCAGGAGATCAATCTTAGATATGGAAAGACTCTTCCAGATCGCCAACCTCCTCCCCCAGAGGAGGAGGAAGAACATCAAGAAAGTGAACCAAAGCCTATTCCACCCTTTCCTGAGAGACTTACAGCCACCACACAACCCAACCCGGAGGAAGATGAGCTTCTGGGAGAGCTCAAGCAGTTGTGTGTGAAGATACCCCTTCTCCAGGCCATCAAGGATGTGCCAATCTATAACAAGCTGGTTAAGGAGAAGTGTTTCAAACATCCAGGCAGACAGAAGAAAGATGCTTCAACTATCAATGTCATAGGACAACTGTCTGACCTTATGCTAGGACAAGTCATCTGCCCAAAGTACTTAGATCCTGGAAGTCCTGTAGTAGATGTCCACATCAATGGCACCATCATACCCCACACCCTGATTGATCTGGGGGCTGCCATTAATGTAATGACCAGGGATACCATGTGCAAGCTCAATCTTCAAGGTTCCTTGAGGAAGACCTCGACAGTACTGCAATTAGCAGATCGCTCCACTGTGACTCCCGAAGGAATTGTGGAGGATGACTTGGTCTCTATTGACTCTTGGGAGTATCCTGCAGACTTCCTGGTTCTGCAACCAAAGGCAAAGCTTACTGGATATCCCCTCATTTTGGGAAGGCCTTGGTTAGCCACTGCAGATGCCTATATCAGTTGTCGTGCTGGAAATATGACCATCAAAAATGGTCCTATGTCCAAGCAACTTGTCCTATACCCTCCTGCCCAACCCTCTTTAGAGCATGACTTACCACTCTGGTTGGAAGAAGGAGAAGAAGACGAGGTGTATTCAGCACCTCTATGTACCATAGAAACCAATAGAAGAAATCCCCCAACCGAGGATGATTTGATCGAGAACTTGATCCAAAACCCACCTACCAGTGCACTACCTTTAGAAAAATTGGTGGAGGATGCCCAAGCCAGCACCTTAGTGGATCTTTGTACAACCAACCCTGTCACTCCCAGAGTTAAGAATGTGGAGTTCGGCCCTGAGAGAGCATTGAAAATCAGCTCCTCCCTATCTCCTTCTCAGGAAAAGGAGCTGTGCAACCTGTTGGCCAGCCACTTAGATGCTTTTGCTTGGAGCTATAAGGAGATGAAAGGAGTCCATCCCTCGGTCTGTACTCATCATATATACATCAAAGAGGACTGTAAACCGGTTAGGCAACCGCAGAGGAGAATGAATCCAGCCCTTAAAGACATTGTCAAGGAAGAATTGCAAAAACTGTTAGATGCCGGATTCATCTACCCCATCTCAGATAGTGAATGGGTGTCCCCTCTAGTGTTGGTTCCCAAGAAGAATGGGAAGTGGAGGATCTGTGTAGATTACCGGGAGCTGAACAAAGCTACCAAGAAAGACCATTTCCCTCTACCTTTCATAGATCAAGTGTTGGATGGACTGGCAGGAAAGAAGTTCTTCTCTTTCCTGGATGGGTTCAGCGGGTACAATCAAATCCAAATCAGCCCGGAAGACCAAGATAAAACCACCTTCACTTGTCCTTGGGGTACCTTTGCCTACCGAGTCCTTCCCTTTGGGCTATGCAATGCTCCTGCTACTTTTCAGAGAGCTGTCTTGAGCATCTTCTCGGAGTTGGTCCATGATGCAGTGGAAATCTACATGGATGACTTTACCCCTTATGGGGCCAACTTCGAGGAAGCATTGTCCAACTTGGGAAAGGTCCTAACCAAGTGCATCGAGATGAACTTGTCCCTTAGCCCTGAGAAATGTGAATTCCTAATGACTGAAGGGACAGTGTTAGGCCATACCATTTCTTCCCAAGGATTGCAGGTGGATCCTAACAAAATTGCTCTCATCAAGAGGGTTCCACCTCCTCAAAAAGTAAGGGATGTCTGGAGTTTCTTGGGATTAGCAGGATACTACCGGAGATTCATTAAGGACTTCAGCAAGTTAGCCTCACCATTGTTTGGTCTGTTGGCAAAATATGTGGAGTTTAAGTGGACTGACGATTGTCAGAAGAGTTTGAATGAGATAAAGGACAAGTTGGTGTCTGCACCAATCTTGAGAGGTCCAAACTGGGCCCTACCTCCACACTGATGCCTCAAACAAAGCCATAGGTGCAGCCTTAGGACAAGTTGAGGAAAAACTCCCATATGCCATTTACTTCGTTAGCAAAAACTTGTCCAAGGCCGAGCTGAACTACACTGTAACCGAGAAGGAATTCTTAGCTGTGGTCCATGCACTGAACAAGTTCCATCATTATATTACAGGTTACCAGACTTTTGTACATACTGACCATGCTGCTATTAGATACTTGATGAATAAGCCAGATGTGAATGCTCGTATTATTAGATGGTTACTTTTATTGCAGCAGTTTGATCTAACCATTGTTGATAAACCAGGGAGAGAAAATGTTGTTGCTGACTTCTTGTCTAGATTGGATTTGTCTGCAGATGAAGATGGGACGGTGGATGATCAGATGCCTGATGAGCATCTGTTTGCTATATCAGTACTCTCTCCATGGTTTGCTGATATAGAAAACTACCTTGTTTCGGCTCAGTTCCCTCTGCACCTCTCTTCAAAAGAGAAGAGCAAAATCATCAGAAAGAGTGCCTCATTCACTTGGATCGGGGGCAACCTGTTCAAGCTTGGCCCTGATCAGATCTTAAGGCGTTGTGTAAGGGAGGAGGAAGTCTTTGACATTCTCCTCACCTGTCATGATGGGCCTTGTGGAGGACACTTTGCAGCAAAGAGAACTGCCTTCAAGATTCTGCAGGCAGGCTACTATTGGCCCACACTGCATCAAGATGTCAGAAGATATGTCAGCCAGTGCGACCAATGCCAAAGAATGGGAAAACCGACCCAAAGGGATGAGATGCCTCTCCAACCTCAAGTGACTCTTGAGCCATTTGAGAAGTGGGGCATGGACTTTGTGGGTCCAATCAATCCCTCTTCGAGGCAAAGATCCTACATCATTGTATGCACTGACTACCTGACGAAGTGGGCAGAGACCAAAGCCATCAAAGCAGCAACAGAAGAAAAAGTGGCCGAGTTCTTGAGAGAGAACATCTTCTATAAGTTTGGCTATCCAAGAGAGCTGGTCACCGATCAAGGGAGCCAGTTCACATCCCACTTGGTTGAAGATCTCCTAGCTCATCACAAGATCAAGCATAGAACCTCCACTCCCTATCATCCTCAAGCAAATGGGCAGGTGGAGGTCACCAATAGAGCATTAGAAGGGATCTTGACCAAAGTGCTGAGAAGCAGCAGAAAGGACTGGGCATATCGCCTGGTTGAAGCCACCTGGGCTTACAACACCACTTGGAAGACCACCACCGGCTTCACACCTTATGAGCTGGTCTATGGGAAGAAAGCTTTGCTGTCCATTGAGTTTGAGTATAACACTTTGAGGATGCCAGCTCAGCTGGAATTAGATCTCAGCCATGCATAGCAAGAAAGGTTGTTGCAGCTGAATGGACTGGATGAGCACCGCATGCAGGCCCTCCTTCACTCATAAGTGGTTCAACTTCAAAGGAAGGTGTGGCATGACCAACATCTCCATGACAAGCAATTTCAGCCGGGAGATTGGGCCTTGTTGTATGACTCCAGATTCAAAGATTTCAAGGGGAAGTTGAGGACCAGATGGCTAGGACCATATGTAGTGGAGCAGTGCCATGACAATGGGTCTGTCCTCATTCGAACCATTGATGAGGAAGCCATTCCCATGCTTGTCAATGGGCACCGATTGAAGATCTACAGGAAGCCTCCCTCAAGACAAGAGTTTATCAGCACTATGGAGAAATCTGTTTTGGTCATAGAGAAGGGTTCTGCCTCCATTTTGGGCATGCCCTGAAGGAAGAAAAAAAAAAGGAAAAAAGAAAAAAAGAAAAAAAAAAAAAAAAAAGAAAAAAGAAAAAAAAGGAAAAAGAAAAAAAGAAGAAAAAGTAATAAAGATCCTTGGGTGAAAACCTCTCTGAGGCGCCCAAGGCAGGCAGTAGGGGTGAAAACCTCATTGAGGCGCTCCTATTGTCTTTCGAAAAAAGAGAAAGTTTAAGAAAAAAGATCCTTGAGTGAAAACCTCCCTGAGGCGCTCAGGGCAGGTAGCAAGGGTGAAAACCTCTCTGGGGCGCCCCTGCTATCTTTTCAAAAAAAAGAAGAAGAAAAAAACAATAAGCACAATAAAAGTTTTGCATGCAGATGTTCTATGGAGGAGAAGAAGCCTCTCCATTCCAAGCCAGGGGCCTTCATCATGCTATCAAAGGATGTCATCAACACCTCCTCCAAGAATAACAATGTTTTCCAAGGTATGTGCAATTTTCATCATGATTTGGATCTTCTACAGGAAGATACAGTTTTCTACAGGAACAGACAGTCTTCCTACAGGAAGACGCAGATCTTCTACAGGAAAGTGCAAAATTTCTACAGGAAGCTCTGTGTTCTACAGGGAACTTCCTGTAGAAGGTTGCAACGGCCGAAATGTGTTTTAAATGAAGATCTAGCGACTGAGGAATGGATTGAATGCTTGCATGCCACTGATGGCACCCCTGAACATTGCTATTATCTTGCTCGACCATCCTCGTCGCCATGCAAACAAGATCCCTGCAGCAGCACAACAAAGCAATGAGTTCTCGTGAAAAAACATCTGTCAAAGAAAAAAACCAAGCACCGAGAGCCATACCACATCCACGTTGTGCATCAGAAGCGCTGGGGTCGTGATCGAGAAGCCAGAACCGCCAGCATGCAGCATGCACCCCAAGAGGTGAGACTGTTGCAAGGCTCCCGCGGGAATCCTGTAGCAGTCAAACCTGCAGGAGTGGATGCCATTCATCGCCCAGCCATCTGCAAGCAAAACGCGGGCGCATGCGACCAGAACGTCCACCACAGCACCAGCATCCCGTGACCACGAGCCTCCGGACTGTGTAAGCTACATGCAGCAGGTAGATCCGTCGTCCAAAAACCTGAAAATCATATGCAGACGCGCGCAGGTAAGTGTTCTAATCCTTCTCTCCATCAAATCGCATGGATATTGCTTTGATTTGTTTTGCATGGCATAAAGGTGAATGGTTGAGCGGCCTAAAGGCCAGTGATTGGCCACGTCGGTTAGTAAAGGGATAGTCAGAGGACGAGGTGGCAGCCACGATGAAAGAAACACGCAGCAAGCACATGAAGATCAGTCCCGTCAACCGAGAAGTGAAGTTTAACCGAAAAGGGCGGCGACAGATCTGTGGGAATGAATGCGGCAACAAACGAATGTGCAGGCGGATGATGGGTGACGTCACCCAACAGTCCGGCGGGGACAGCTCACCCCCGCGCCACGAGCTGCGCCGATTCAAAATCTAATCGGCTCGATTAAGCGTGTATCTCCATCAACCTCACTTCAAAACTCGAGTCGATCCTCTGCTTACCTCTGCATGTTGATACGCCGAGCTCTTGGCTACCTGAACGCTGGTAAAGTACCTCTCGACCGCCAGCCAACTAAAGCTCTTCCCGAAGCCTGCGCACTGCTCCTACAGGAACAGTTTCTACAGGAACACCGTCCTACAGGAAGCAGTTTCTACAGGAACGCGGCTCTACAGGAAGGTGAAGTCTTCACGTAAAAAAAGGTGGCAGAAAAGAGGTAACCCTGCAACTCCTTCTGCAATTGTTTTCCAAAGGTGGCAAAGTCATTTTTTCACCAGCTGGTCATAAAAAAAATTGGATTGCCGTGCCTATACTATCGCTCCTACAGGATAGCTGTATAATCAACTGCGGTCTGAAAATTCATTGCATGTTCTGTCTTTAAGACCGAATTTCCTGTGTATCCACCACCTCTGGTATAAACCACTGTGTTCATCATGCCTGGCGGATTTATCAGGCGAGAGCCCACTAATTCAAATGCATTAAGGAGAAACCCGGCAGTGGTTGAGCTCTTCACTAGAGCGCAATGGATGCCTTTCTGTGATAAACTACAGGGCTACGATGATGAAGTAGCCGAGGAATTTTTGCAGGCTCTGCAGCCTAAATCACAGACATTGGCCACGGTAACCTTCAGAGGTCTCAGCCTCGAACTCACCCCAGAGCATATCAGTCGGATTACAGAGCTGCCCATGGGTCTGCCGTGGGACAAAGAAGAGCGGAAGATGAGCCAGCAAGCAAAGAAGGAGTTTTTCACACCTGAGGAAGAATTCTCTGAGGATAAAAACGGGGTGAGGAGGACCAGCCTGTCACCACCGTGGCACGAAGTCAGTTTGCAAATCATGAAATATATTACTTGTGAAGGCCGGTTCAGTATCGTTTATGCATATCACTTCCGGCTCCTCACCGAATTAAGGCACGGAATTGACCTTCCTGTAGAGCAAAAACTAAGCATCCCTTATTATCTCCTGCAGTCCCTAATGGAGTGTGCTACAAAGCTAAGACAGGGCGTCCCTGATCAGATAGCCCATCATGGGTTAATAAAATTGCTTGTGGAGGATGCACTGCACTCGTATAAAGTTCCCCTCTCCTGGGAGTCATTTAGGAATCTAACACAAGATGGGGACATTAAAATGTTGATCGAGGATAGTGGCTCCTCCAGCAGTGAAGACAAGGAAGCGGTGGCTGAAGAAAAGGAGGCTGAAGAAAAAGCTGACTCCCCCATCCCGTCAGCAAGAGAGATACGGTCAAAAAGCAGAAGGGACAAAGTTGGGGCAGGCCATGTCAGCCCAATTACCACTTCAGCATCCACAAGCAAACAAAAGGATCAAACCCCTACAGCAAAGCAAGTAGATGTAAAGACGCCTGCCACGACAGGAAAGGAGACCAAGGCTTCTACAGGAAGCCCAAAAGCAAAGACCAAGGCTTCTACAGGAAGCCCAAAAGCAAAGACCAAGGCTTCTACAGGAAGCCCGATAACAGCTTCTACAGGAAGCACAAAAGGACAAAAACAGGCTTCTACAGGAAGCCATGCAGAACCAAAATCTGAGAAGCAGAAGGTGGATGTTTTAGCCCGAGAGGCAGTGGCTGTATTAGCTGGCCTCAGTACGCCACCTAAGCCAAAAGGAAAAAGAAAGAGGGACCCCCCTCTCTACTTCAAAGCACGGAGAAGTGTTCGGATAAAAACAGGGAAGCCACAGAAGCAGTCCAGCAGCCCAATCGTCATTAAGGACACCCCTGAGTCCCCCAAAGAAAAATCCCCCTCAAAGGTTACAGTTACCTATGAAAAGGGAAGTCCGAAGAAGAGCACATGGCAAGACTGAGTGGACCTGTTGGACGAGCAAACCAAGCTACAGGAAGCTGAAAACGTCCTACATGATACCTTGGCTCGGCTACAGGAAACCGAACAAAGAGAAGAAGGAGGACCCTCATCACCAGGGGCGGATGAGGCAGAACTCCCTGAAGAAACATCAAGAGAACATATACCCGAACCTAGCCCTTCGCCCAATCTGAATTCATATTATACCTTCTTGGAGACGGGCAAGATCATCCCACAAAAATTTACTGTACCCTTATTCTTTGAATTAGAGAAAGAAAGAGTTCGCTCCCATACATGGATGCAAATTGCCAAATCCAGGGGGGTGGGGGACATAGGCCCTCTACAAGATCAGCTCAGGGAAGTCGGAAGCGAGTTCACCATGGCCAAACATGTGGCTAGTTGCCAGCAAGCACTTCTACAGGAAGAAAACCAGAAGTTAAGGTTGCAGCTACAAGCACTCAAGGCAGGGGCAGAAACGTCCTCCAAGGGCATCACAAATGAACGAGAAGGCAAGAAGGAGCTGACCACCAATCTTGAAGAGCCAAAGACACTTCTACAGGAAGAAGAACAGCAGATAAGAATTGAAGTGCAGGCCTTAAAGGAACAACTGCAACAAAAGGAAACACAATTGGCTTGCATGGCCAGTTGGGCCATGGAGGCCCTGCAGTGCAGACATCCTGCAAGGTCTTATGGGTTATACCTGAAGGATCAGTGGCTACAGTTCCAGATAAACACACTAGCACAAAGAGGTATTGAGCAGATCCATAACCCACAGCAATTCGCTGAAATATGTAGTACTAGCTCAGCAGAGGACAAAGCCAAGCTAGCAGAATTCTACATCCACAATCTGGTCTTGCCCAACGAAGTCTCCTAGGATCCCAATATCGCCTTGGGCGATCTACAGTTGATGGCATTTGCTTCGTGGCTGAATCATGAGGATCAGAGGGCCACTGAAGAAAAATCGGTCATGAGCCGAGAAGTGAGGGAGCCACTGTACATTCGGGCAGAACCAGAGGATCCGGTTGCCCTCATCTCAGCCCGCCAGCAGTTATCCAATGATCCTACTGCTTCCTTGAAATTTATGGACCAGCAAGCTCAAGCAATAGCCCACTTTGAGGACATGGACATATTATTGGGGGAAACTGCTGCCCAGGCTTGTGCACGTAGGTGGCATGCCTTGGCACATAGTTTAAAGATCCGGGAGTACCATACCCCGACCAGAATGAGGGAAGCATCAGCAAGAGTAGACCTATACAAGAGGTCCATGCAAAGACTTCAGGCCAACTGGATTGGCCTTAAACTCAGCCCTCCATTGTTGCTAGGATTGGTCGAAGGAAGTACAGAAAAGGATGACCAGGCACAATGGGAAAAAGTGGAAAACACAACAGGGTTTCATACCGACCAAGAAGACATCACCACAGAAGCTTGGGATGTAAGGGGAGCAGTGCAAGCCATGAAGGATGAGGATCTTGACTAAGTTGCTCAAGGATGAGCAAATGGTTCAGCTGGGGGGTGATGATGAGCCCCAATTTTGGTACAATTTGGGCTCATTTTGGCCTATTTTGCTTGCTCAAACCATTCATTTTTATTGTTTATGCATACACTTCTTAGTTTATTCATGTTGTTTGTAGGAGAAAGGATAGGCACTTTATCTACGTAGCTAATGCATTGTGATTCCAGGTTTTGGCATTAAAAGGGAGCAAAAGACAACGAAAAGGTGGCAAGGAGACAACGAGTTGGCATTGCTGACGTAAGGAGAGGTTGTCCACGGTCTTGGGGGGCATTCCTCGTGATCCTCACCAAGAACTCCGAGCCCCACTCCATCCTCCCTCCGAGCTTAATACACGGCCAGCTGTTCTACAGGAACAGCAGTTCAAAACTGCTCTACAGGAAACAACATTTATGATCATCCTACAGGATCAGCAGTTAAACTATAGATTGAACAGCCGAGCTCCTAGAATCATGGATACTTGTTGGAGCATCGTTTTGTATAAGTATAGAGGCCTTAGCCTTGGTTAGGTTGTTGAACCTCTCGTATTGCTATTGTAATTTTGGAGCACAGTTCAGTTTTCGTTCCTTTTTGTAAGCCAATTTGGCATGATATCAGTTATGAATAAAGAAGACAGTTTGTGATCTAGTTCTGAGTTTCTTAAGGAGACTATAGCTCTCAGGTTAGGGCCCAACCTGAGAGCCATAGATCCCCTCTGTTGTAGTGTTATTTCCATTTCATTTCAGCATTGTGAGCTTTCCATTTACACATGCAATTCGAATTACAGGTTGATGAGTTGGTCTTTTTCATAAGTAGATAGGATTTGCTTATGGTGAGTTTGTTTATAGTCATTTAGTGTAGCAGAGGATAGATAGAGTCCATTGGAGCTCCAACAAAAAGGCTGTTAGGACTCACTGCCATCTTTCTTGAAGATTGGGGTGCAACCCATAGCTAGCCACCAAAAACACGCATTTCTTCACTTGATGATTGCTGCAATACAGTCACTGTTACGTTAGATGCTTCCTTGTCATCCACTCATGCACTGCACTTCCTTACCACAGCTTCATGCACGTTCTCTTTCACATTTCGATTGCTGCTCATTGAATTTACAAGCACAAGTAGTTTAGGTTGATGCATTTTTGGTTAAGTAACAGTCATAATCATTTGTTTCACTTACACTGCTCTCTCTCTCTCGTTCCATCACTTTGTCCTCCATCTTGATCACGCATGCAGACATCTCTTTGACCCCTGCTCTGCTCTGTTACCTCACCAAGTCTTTCATTCCTCACGTGTCTCCATTCTCTAGCCTTTCGTTGACATAGCCCTTCACCTTCCATCCTCCTTCCTACACTCACCTCCCATCCTAATCTTTCACTTCTAAGGCCATCACCAACCTCATCCCTACCTTCCACATCTCCCTCTACCATTTCACCATCCCTCCATCACTCCAAACACTCACGGTAGGTCATCCTGTAGCCATTTCTAGACATCCTGTAGAAAACAGAGTATCCTGTAGGATTCTCCACAGCCATCCTGTAGGAGGCCACTCTCTCGGTTGCTGAGCATCTGAATGCGAGGAACCTCTGTGGATGGGTGCTAAGGATCCCTAGGGACCTCTCCTAGCCTCCCCAACCTACCCCACGCTTTCCTTCCTTCTCCATCCCATCTGCACAACCAAACCCTAGTTAGCTCAAGATCACCATCATCCCACACACACTCACAAGAAAATACAAAAACATAACTTTCATGATGCAAGTAGTTTAGAATGATGCATTTTCATTTATCAGAGGTAGTGACAGCATTGGTAGAAGTTGCATTCACATTCCATGCATTGTAGAGGTCAGACTAGTTGAATTAGGGTTTCCTAGGTTTACATGCTTTGATTTGCTCTCAGTTCATTTTTGTCAAGTAGAATAGTTTTCCTTTGAGATTAGCTTTCGTCCATCAATTAGCAAGCTTCTTCTGAGAGCCTATAGAAGTTGGCTTGAGCCCTAGCGGACTTGTGCCAGCTGACCAAGTGACAGCTGCGACAAGAGCTAGTACTTGTGCATACAACACCGTCGCTTCCAAGTTTGTACGAACTACCGGGTTGATAAAATGAGAGACAGGAAGCCCCAGGAGTTGTAGCATTATTGCTACAATACTGGAGCTCACCAGTCTTCTCCCTCTTAAGATATGGTACATACCTCAAAAGCTCCAAAAACTTAGTCATATACTCTTCATCTATCATAAACCCATCTTCAATTCATAGAACTCCTTAGCCTTATTGTCATAATATCTCTTTGACAAGTACTTCTTTATGAAAAGTCTCTTAAACTCATGACAACTAAACTACTCTGTCTTGATACCTTTGACATGCTTTACATATTCCGATCAGTTATACAATTTTTTTTTGAGTCTGAATATAACTATCTTGGATTTCATATTCTCTGAATAGTCATGCAACTCAAAGAACTTCTTCATTCCAAGTAGCCATGCTTCTGCATCTTTTGGTTTCTTCAGTGCTCTATCAAAGGTAGGAGGCTTGGCTTTCTTGAACTCGTCCAGAAAATATTGCTTCCCACTCCTCCTATAAGAATGATAATGATGATGACCATGCTATCTCTTTGAATCAAAACTAGAATAGAACCCATAACCACTACCTCTCCTGTCAGGTGTATCCATCCACTTGCCACCTCTAGTTGTGTCATCCCCATCTAACCTGTGTCCTCCATGAGACCTGCTACCATACACCTCATTATTCCTTTCCTCCTATCCATAAATGATCTGTGGTTGTCCCTATCTCTGCAAATCTGATAAACTTTGAAGGATCACTACACTGACCTCTACTTTCTTTCCCTGAGCTCTAGCAAGCCTTTCTTGTGGCTGAATTATTTTTTCATTATCCACCTTGTGACTTTCGATCTCTGCCTTTAGACTTCTAAAGGTATTTGCTATGTCAGGAGAGTACTCATGTCCATGTTACTCAGCTGATTTGTAAGGAGAGTCACGTGAACTATAATCCACCATTGCTTGTCATATCTTATCTTCTTCCTGCAGACATACCATGTTATATAAACATGATCAAACATACCTTAGTGAAGTTCAGGGGAGGTTATCTCGTCTATGCAAATAAGTCGATATTAGCACTATATATATATATATATATATATAGATATATATATATATATGTATGTATGTATATACATACATGTATATATATATATACATGTATGTATATACATACATGTATATATATATACATGTATGTATATACATATATATATATATACATGTATGTATGTATATATATATATATATACATGTATGTATATACATACATATATATATATATATATATATATATACATACATGTATGTATATATATATATATATATATATATATAGATATATATCATCGCAACATGCCAACATGCCAACGACACAATACCACAACAGTGACCATCACAAGAAATAACTAACATGCATGCATGAGGTCCAGTGCTGCAACTTTGCTCTGATACCAATCTATAACCGCCCCTCCCACATTTGCCCAATTTCACAAGCTTGTCAGGGTAAGCATGAGATGAGTGTCACTATTTCATGACCCAACCTCCTTGCTCCAGTTAAGGAAGTGGGGCCTATAAACTAACCATAAATTGACATCTTATAGGGACTACAAATCACCTAGGAGTTGAAAAAACACCCCAGGTGGTCAATCCCTGAGCTGGAACCTTGTTTCACTGATCTAGACCCACAACCGCACCCACAACAAGGCAAGCATGTAGTTATGAGGCTTTAATTTCACTCATAAGCCTAGTTGCCAGTAGTTATGACCTAAATTCTTCAGTTCCGTGGCATGTGGTCCCGAGATCTATGCCACCTTTTCAAGCCAACCTATAGACCACTAACCAAAATTTCCTGAAACTTTCCAGAATGAAATCAAAGGTATTGACAATGCTAGTCATTCAAAACTCAAGTAAGAACTTGACCCAAAGATGTGTAACCCATGAAAGACATTCTGTCAAACACATGGCAAACATAGAAGCTACATGTCATGAATGCATATCTGATTATAAGAGTTTGAGATTCATCCAAGAATCACAAAGAAAGCTCTATTCCCTCTGAACATAGATGCAACAACACTTATTAGTCCATATATTCATCAACCAATCACATATTCATCAAAGATGTCAAGGGCCATAGATAATATACATAATGTAACCAACACATAACTAGAAAATAACCATAATAGAGACCACAACAAATCAACCATAATTTTGCCAACATAATTGCTATAAGCATTCATGAATAATAGTAGAAAAATAACTCTTATTAACATATGAAAATTTCAAACAAGTTAGGGACTTCCACGTACCACCCGACCATAGATTGGGCTGAACAAAATTTCTCTTTCATCCAATCACCCCAAACCATGGCTTCCAGAGACCAAACCACCTAAACCCTCAACCACAGTGATTCCACCTCTACGGTTGAGACATCACTAACACCAACCAGGTCGATCTCTACCCAAGCTGTCTAGGGCTTCAGGAACTAGTAACTCAACCCACATCCTTCTAGGGCTCCAAAGCATTTATCCAACATGGCTCCAGGGACTAGTAACTCAACACACTAAGGGCTCCAAAGCGTTTGTCCCAACCTAGGCTCTAGGACTAGTAACTCAACCCAAGATATTCCAAGGCTTCCAGAGTGTTTGTTCCAACTCATAGCCATAAGGAACTTGAGCACCAATCAGAAAAAACAAGTGGAAAAACCTACAACGTCATGGTTATCTAGGAAATGGCAAGGCATGGCTAAAATCAATGCCATTCTAGGAAAATCTCAATGCTAATGACAACACATAACTAGAAAATCACATGCATATACCATGCATATATAAACTAGCAAGGAAATCGCACATGCAATCTATTACCTACAAAGCAATCCAACTGTAGCTACTGATCCACCCGTTTCCTTGGGCTCTCTTTTCTTTTCCTTATTTCTCCAAATCCAAGTGAATACTAGAGTGCTCCAAGCATGCTCCAAGAAAGCTCTAAATGTGCAAGAGTATGAGAGAAAAAAGCTAAACTGAAAAAAAAAAGGTTGTGGACTGATCCTTAGAAGCCTTTTTATCATTGAGGCCTCTATTTTCTTCATTTTCCTTCATTTTTCCTCTAATTTCCCTCTCATGCAAATCTATTTTTCTTCACCTTCCTTTTCTCCTATTTTCCTTTATTTCATAAATAAAATGCCAATTATTGCCACTTTTCCTTTGCTAATGCCTTTTCTAATTTCCATAACCATTATTAATAACAAGTGATACCCATCACTATGTTTTACCCAACATTAAGTTTGGAATACTTGTCCCATGACCTTGGTTATATTTTATTTACACAGAAAAATCGACTACGGGCTGGTACATAAATGTTAAAGGATGCAATTTTTGAGTGTAAAAAAATTAATGATTGAAGGACATATGATTTCTCAAAGATACTAAATTCATCGAAGATATTTAAGGGCCAAGAATTATTAGAGACTCCATGTTAGTTCCAAATATGTGTTACAATAAGATTTGAAAGTTATTAAGACATTGTGGGGTAATGATTTGGACAACTTAATAAACATTATGGAGGAAGAAATCGAAAAGCGATTAGTTACATTTGGTAATGAAAATGAAGACAAACTATTGGCCATTGAACAATTACATTCAGATTCAAAGGAAATAAAAGAAAAAATCTCTGCATTAATGGTAAAGCAAGACATAATTGTCCCACCTATGAAGAGATATATCGAATAATGACTTAAAATATTTTCAAGTGAAATTATTAATCTTGAATAATTGCCTCAAGGTTACATTAATAGAAATACGAAGGCCAATATATACTTCAACATCTAATGTTGCAAAGGCGAGAGAGGATTCATTCCACCGATTCTACAAATTTGTGAGTGTTTTATATTTTTTTTTTGGAGCAAATTTCCTTCCTTTCTTCCTAGTATTTGATCATTTAACTTTGTAAATTATGTTATATAATTTTAAAGTCAATCTCTATTTTCTTTTATTTATTTTCCTCCAAGTTACTATATACTATTTATTTGTCTATGGGAGCTCCTTCCCAGTCCCTTACAGACAAATGCATTCAAGTTATATTCAAGTATTAAAATTTTTGTATAGTGATTTAGGCACGTACTTTATTTGAAATTATAATTTGTAATATTATTTTTTACTATTACAATGAGCTATTTCTAGGACTGCATGACATTTTTGGTTTCATTGAATTTTGATTAAGCATTTGAGTTCTTGAGAATTTTCTTATTAGACTCTTTATGAATGAATAAAATTATTTTAAAGCTCTATGAAATATATGGACCATCTCCTTATTTTCGGTCTATGTATTTATTTTAAATATGTCTTCCCCATTATATGTGAATTGATATGTATTTTGGAATGAATCATTAGTGATACTATATTTACTTCTTTTATTTAATATTTCTCCCCTTTAAAAATCACTTGGTCCTCTCACAGGTGATTATGTTGAATGATTATTTTCTTAATTTCAGTTAATTTGAATATCCGAGTGCTTGAAAGAGGATTCTCACCTCTATAAAAATGTAGAGGAAACTTTATGCAAGTTGCAATGAGGTTGACTCTGGTCCTTAACAGGGAAAGAGATCATCATTTTCGGTGACCATAATAGGGAATGATTTCATATCTTCAATAAATGACTCATCTTGATCTAATAAAAACTCATCTTCTCATTGGATTGGAAGACCAAATAAGTGTCTTAAATCAATTTATGCCTTGGTATTAAAGATAACAAGAAATACATAAGAATTAAAAAGATCATGGCAAGGTTTGGTCTAGCAAGAGCTTCCATTCCCATGAAATATTGAAGGGAAACTCTAGTAAAGGAAAGCCTTAAATATGGAGGAATGATTCTAGAGGGGCCTTTATCTATAAGTTGGAGTAGGAAGATTGCTAAAAAATAAATTAGTTTTATGAACGAGGGTTTTTTTCTTTCCTTCCCACCCAATAAAAACAAAATGGCAGATAATGAAGAAAGGTGAGAAGAAAGGAATAATGATAGGCCAAGGAATAAAATAAAAATACATAGAGAAAGTGCTTTGACCTTATAAGGGGAACGACACCAATTATTAAATCAACATTCAAGAGTGCTGCCAATATTCCATGGGGATGGTATCATGAATCATGATAACCATATGGAGAAATTACTAGCTATTTGTGATATTCATGGAATAGTGCAAGAATATGTTATGATTAGGGTGTTTCTACAAATCTTGGTTAGACTTGCTTATGATTGGTATTTGTCTTTGCTCGTGGGTTTAATCACATGTTTTGATGATATAGAAACTACTTTTATAGGAGGATATGCTCAACCTATTGCATACCATACTTTCCTAATGCAGTTCACACATATTCATTAGAAATAATGAAAAAAATAGAGATTTCAATCTTCAATTTATTAAGATCTTACAAAAAAATACCATAAGAATCAAACTCCAATGATCTACTTATCTTTGGTTGTTCTAAAAATGCAATTCCTAAAAATGTTAAGTATGCAATTGAGTCTACCCATATTGATACACTACAAAAGGCTATAAGGAAAGTACAAGAGATGAAAGAATATATGCTAGAAGCCAATGTTAATCCTAATATTATTTTGAGGAAGTCAAAACAGAAATATCTTCTTCCAAAATTTCAAGACCAATATGACCAACGTCGATTTAAAATGTACAAGATACAATAATTGGAAGAGGCATTTTTCATTGTCTATCCCTAAATGTGAAAAATGTTTCAACATTAGGTGAATCATATAGTTAAACAAAACTATGAAGCAAATGAAAAATGAGATAATTCGATTAAGAAGAGTAGAAGAGAAATGACCTTGGAAACAACAAAACATTGGAAGACCAACACTTGATTTTAGAGAAAGATCAAAAAATGAACTCAGAATAATGACAATGTTGCTCTAAGAGGACCTAGGGCCCCACTATTTCAGAATCCCAATATTATAGTAATGGATGATGAGGAAATAGATGAAGATCATCAATTCTTTGATTGATCTCAATAAGAAATGAAGAAAATCCAACAACTCTTGAATATATGGAGATGGGAGATGATACAACATCATTCCTAGAAGGAGAATTAATCCAAAAAGAGGAAAAATTTGCAAATATGGAACAAAAATATGCAATTCAAATAAATACCTAGTTGAAAAAATGAAATGAAAAGGCTCAATTCCTTACTTGTTAAGAATATTCCAAGGTATATAAAGTATCTCTTGTTTTCCTTCTTTTTCATAATTTTAATATGGCTCTTCTCATAATTCTCCAAAATAGGTTGTTTTAGATCTAATAAAATGAAAGGTGCTCTTTAATAAAAATTTAATAACAACACATGGGTTTGAGAGTATATTCTTATTAAAGCTTGCACAAGTCAACTACAAATAACCATGGTTTCATCTGTTGTAACTTATTTTTACCCTTGTAGTTTTTCCTTCATTAAAAAAAAAAATAGAGAAAAAGAAAAATAAGAAAAAGAAATAGAAAATAAACAAGAAATAAAAGAAATAAAAAAATATATGAAAATAAAAGTGAGAAAAGAATATAAGAATAAAAGAATATTATATCCCTAGTAGTAGCGATCATATTTAAATGTCACATTTGTATTTTTATTATCCTTAGAATTTTCAAATAAATTATTTTATTGTAATAGTTTGATGTGATTAATCACTGCCAAGTTTTTAAAGTTCATGTAGATTTGAATGGACAAGATTGGGCCCATCGAGATCAAAGGCCCCCGAAACATCGCAGGACCCCCAAATTGTCGAAAGTTAATGTGGGGGGAGGGGGTTCTACAAAGCAGTTTTTCTCAACCCGCCTTTGATACGTGGAACCTTCCCAATGATTGCAGTACCCCTCCGCTCAAAACCATAAACTACTTCCACCCCCCGCAAACGATCAATTCTCTCGATCGTTCCTCCCGCCAATCCTTCCACTGATTTCGCCCACCACTAAGTTTCCGCTACCATTAGTCATCAACATTCCTTCTGATAAATTTAGTAGGTGACCATTAACCATTCAATTTTCCCACCAACATTCAAAAACATTAATTTCTCCATGCTGATAATGGTTAGCATAACTAAAAGCCATTACAATCACCAGATTAAAAGTTGCTCCCCCGGCCAAAATACATTCTTTCACCATTTCTACCTACAACTAAAGCTTCTAGCATGACAATGCAAGTGAATTTCAATGATTTCCAGCTCCTGATCATTGATATCTCTGGGTAATTATTTAATTGTCCTCAACAATTCTATTTTTCCCCAATGGCTTCTCACAAAGGAAAATCTAAGATATCTGTAGACAATCCTATGTTACCCCTTGTAGTTAATTTAGATGAATTTCCCTTGATTGATACCCATTTCAAAATCGTGGAGACCAATTGTGAATTCGACTTGTATGAACTTCACAATTGGGCTTTTCAGAAGTATCAAGATGTCAGTGACGAATTTTCCTTCTGGGAATCCTTATTACCCCAGTTTTGTTTCCCTTAGACATATCATTTTCCCAAATTTGTCACTTGGTGTGGAGCCCAATATCTTCTTAGTCAGAGAGTTGTTATTGCTCAAAATAATGAAACCTTGTTTTATATAACCCCTAATTCAATCTTCCAGGCCCTGTAGTTAAATTCTCAAGACTCCCTTCACCCTTTTTCCCTGATGTTTTAATGAAGATTTATCATAGACTTTCTTTTTCACAAAGATAACATATTTTTGAGTCATTTTTACTAGAAAACCCAGAATTACCTAGAACAAAACCACCTTATCCCTTTGTAATGTTCCCTAAGATGTCCAAGCAGGTCATTTCCCTAGTTTTTTGTATGTTAGGATATCCCAATGATCAATGGGTAGATGAGGTTATTTTGGGGTTTCTGTCAGTCTTTTCTTCTCGTAAAAAACCATTAATCTTATTCAATTACAGTTAATTTCTGTCCGATGCAATTCGTGATCAGTTTTTAAAGTTCAGTACAGAAGGTTCATTCAAGCACCAATTAATTTTGATTTACTTATTCTTATATCACCAGTCAGAAAGGTTCAAGTTTCCTTTGCAGAAATTGGGTGCTGAAGGCAAACCACAATCAGTGATTAATTGGACCTCATTAGTGAGGAAAACCTCTGCAATTTTTTTTCTTTAGTGATTTTGTCAATCAATTTTTGTATATGGCAATATGATTTTTAAGTAGTGATGCAGTTCCCAGGATTTCAAAATAGATCAAAAGGATTTTTCATATGGGTGAGCAGTCTAAAGTTGGAGATTGATATTTGTACCCAAATTTCACAGAAATCAGGATTTATGGCTGTGAGCTTCCACCTTACAAATTACTGGTGTTCCTCCCCATGAGGATTTTTGCACTTGAATATATCAAGTAGATGATGAACATGGATGATATTCATTTTATTTCCAGAAAACAAAAGGCTCAATTTAAACTAAAAGCATAGGTTGGCCCATTCATAGTCAACACCAGAGCTGCAAAAAATAAGTCAATGAGTTATTGAGGTAGATGAAGTTTAGATTAAGTTTTAGTTGGTCATATGATCCATTAGGACTAATATCATCAATGAGAGTTGGTGAGAATTTTGCACCATATGTGCACATTGCAAAACCTGAGATTGAACAATACGCCAACAAAGAAGAATGGGAAGAGAATACACTACAGGAAGTTGAGGAGCTAGTTTCCAGTCAAACAACACTGGAAACTCCAAGGATGACAGAAAATGAATTGAAAAGACTGAGAGAGAGTCTATCTCCAGCAGGATCAGAGTTACAAAAGGCATCATTCAAGGTTTTCAAGAGGAGGAAAACCATAAATGTTCTAGAAGAATCCTCAAAAGCTCAAACTTCTGAGGAACCTACTACAATTATACTTTCAGGAGAATTCGCTTTTTCATTACAATAGATTTAGGAAACAACAATAGATTCTTCTTCTTCTCCAAGGTAACATAGTATTTTTACAATGTTCTTAAAGATGAAGAAGAAAAATGAAGCACTAAAAACTTTGACATATGCAGAGTTCTGGAAATAATCTTCTACAACTCATACTAGGTTAGTTTTTGTCTTAGATAGTGAAAGAGGACAATTCCAATTAGCATTTTTGGAACCAAACGTCCCAGTGCCAAAGAGTCCTGAGGATTAAAAGACCTATGTGTTCTAATTTGACACCAAATAGATACATCCTATTAATCAAATCGATCTTCACAAGCAAGCAAGATAAATTATATACACATCTTTGACAAGTTTGGCCATGGAAACTTCTAAGCTACAAGCATCTTTGAATAATATTCATTCTCAATTGAAGCTCGAAAATATGTCTTCTCTAGCAAAGGATACAAAAATTAAGGGATTGGAGGATCTAGTTTTAAAATTAGGATTGAATCCTAAAGATGTAAAGGCAGCTGAGGAAATAATTAAAAGTATAAATGCAAATATACAAGCACTAAGGAAGCAACTAAAATCACGAACGACTAAACATACTCAAGCACAAGAAGTAAGTCAACTAGAGAAGGAAAAAGAAAACATGCTCCGGATGATTGTAGAGAAAAATATACAAATTCAGAAAATGGAGGCAGAGATGGAAAAATTGATTAAGGAAAGAGAACTCCAAATCAACACTGGAGTAGGGACATCTACAACAATAGTGTCCACAACAGAAACAGAGTCTACTAGTCAGAATCCAACAGAACAATTATCTAAAGCTATGGGAGACCTATCATTAAAGGATATGGAGATTGAAAAACTCAGAGTTCAATTGGAGAAGACCCAAGATAATAAGATAAAAGTTGATAATGCATATCTGGCCGAAGTACAAAAAAACTTCAGATTAATTAAGCAACTAGAGAAATATGAAAATGAATCAGTGATTGCACAAACATTATCAGAAGCCAAAGAAAAGATATGGATTGATATAAATTCAACCATGACTGAACTTTGGACATCCATTGAAATCATTTTTTAACGGGAGGGTTTAGTGCAAAAGTCAAAGGCAACCATTACAAAGATTAAAGAAGATTTAGATCACAAGCCAAGGGAAGCTACCAGAATAATCAAAGTGCTGAATTCTAAAACAAAAGAAGAACTGGAGGAATTTGGAATTGAAGACAAGACTGATACAGTCCTAGAAGTAAGAATGGTTTTGAAAAAAAGAAACTTAATGTTACAATTAGAAAACAAATGCCAAAACTTGGAAGCACAGGTTAAAAAGTTTCATAAAAATTTCAATGTTTTGCGCCAGAAAAGGCTTCCAACTCTACGATATTCTAGTGGCCAATTGATTCCACTAGAAAATTAGCAGCATGAATTGCATGAGATAGAAGTAGATAAAACCAAGTTTGCAAAAGTCAAAGGGATGATTAGTGGTAAACCATTACTTGAAGGCCTTGAACTTGATATTTTTATTCAACATGAAATTCAACACTTATTTTACTAGGCCAACCTTTGAGAAATACATAGAAGTCGATGATGCATATAGAAAAGTAACAAAAATTTCTATTCTAAATGATAAAAGATGGGATAAATTACTTGAACTCATCTAGTAAAACACAATGCACAAATTTAGTAACCAGTTGTAGAGAAAGGAGCAGAAAAAATAAATTCAGTTTCCAACAACAATTATCAAACAATAGCCTCAAACTGTGTGCCAATTATTTAAATCAATTTAGAATAACTATTTTTGTGTTCTATTTTTGTAATATCCAAATCAATTTTGGATAATATTTCATTTTGTAATAAATTTTATTTCATATCTAGATATTTTTGAATTACACTCTATAAGTATTTTGTATTTCAAAGAAGGAAGGGTTGAACCCTTGTGACAATCCAATGACACCATTGTAATACTTTGAAATATTTTTGAAGATAATTAAAGGATTCTGACTTCATTCTTAACAACTTTTATGTCCATGTGAGTTTTTCCTGTTTTTTTTTTTCATTTATGTTTTCCATAATTTAATTCTACATATGTTCAAGGTAACATAGGAGTTAGGGTAAGGCTAGATTGAGTATCAATCTCCCTGAAAACCCACTGCAAATTTATAATCATTAAAGAGATTAATTAACTAAACAATCTGTTTAAGTTAGTTCCTCCATATCTTTTAATTGTTTCCTTCTATCATCTCTTGAACATATTCTGTTTGGTTGTAGAGTTTTTCTGCATGCATCAACTATTTCTGATTAGTTAAATATTCAATATGGATGTTTGATTATCACATATCTTCTTTATTTATGCTTTCAAACTCGAATTAAAGATTTATTCCTATTATGAATGAAAATTAGCCCTTTGAGATTCTCATAAATATTTATATTTTATAAGTGTTAAAGGTTTAGTACATTGGTCATCCAATTCAATTAAAACCTTACTTAGATGCTTTGGCACAATTCCCTAGCCTAGAATTGTCTACAAAGATACAACATCAGATTGGCACTGTTGTCAGGGAATGAAGTTTGAAGTTTATCCCTGGGACAATGATCAAACTTACCTCTTAATGGTGAATAAGAGGTCAGCAAGCTAAAATCTTTCACCTGGAGACTCCACTGGTTAAATCTGGCTTCACACAGGCATACTAGATCTCATTCAGATCCTAAGATTTTCTCTCCTTTATCAGATCCAGAGAGACTTGTGAGAATTTCATCTATTAGACGTATATTAGAAGAATCCACTTCTATTTATGCTTCTCTTCCACCCGAAATACCCTCACAAACTGATCCTTTTCAATCAATTCCAATACCTGTTGAATTATTAGATCTGCCACCTAAAGTATTAGAACTCCTTTCTAAAGGAGTAGATATTCAATCAACATTACTAGTTCATCAACTTGAGACCTTTGAGTTTCCTGCTTCCCATTCAGAACCTTCTGATACTGAAGCGATCCTGACCTTCAAACACCAAAATTGAAACCAACTGATTTCATTTCTTCCTTCGCAAATACTCATCCTTTATTTTCTGCCAATTCTGAAGAGGAAATTCGCATTTATACCAATCCTTTAGCCTTTTAAGATCAAGAAAAAATCATACCCGAAGTTCAGAAAAGAAACATGACTAAGATTTAATATGTAGAAGTGGTCGATACTTCATGGGCGCCAAAGGGTTGTATTTGGATAGATGGAATCCCAAATTTAATTCAAAAAATGATGTCTCGACAAAAAATCCAGTTTTGGTGAAGTTTCCTCACGTTCCCGTAGATTGCTAGAATGAAGAAACCTTTAGAAGCATTTAGAATGTGCTCAAAAAATATGTAGACAAATTTGAACTAAAGGGATCCATGTATATATGCACTCGAATATGTGTGGAAGTTGATATGGAGAATGGTTTTCCAGAAGGAGTACAATCAACCCTTGATAATTGGACCTTTATCTAGTAGTTGCACAATGACAAATTTCCTTTGAAATGCAAGCACTTCCATGATTATGGCCATTTTGAGAAGAACTACCCAAAAGGAGTGGATAAGGAAAAATATCAAGAAGAGGGAGATCAATGGAAAGACCCAAAAAGAAGAAGATGATCAAATGAATAGGGACAAAAATGCATACAAGGTATCAAATAAAGATGAGGGGCCCTGCCCCCTCACTGCCTCCCTAAAGCCCATTCGACAGCCGAAGGGTTGCATACATGTGAAAATCACCCCTAGTCCTGCAAGAAATTGGTTCCCCTTAATAATGAAGGCTCAACCAAAGAAGGGGAAGATGGGAATATCACAAGGCATGAGATGCATGTTGAAGAGAAAGAATCTCCTAGAAAATCCAATGAAGAAATTCTAGATCGAGAAGATGTTCCAGTTCAAGTAGATGAGGGAGAAGGGAAATAAAAAAAAGATGAGGAATATTTCTTATCTCCCACTGTAAGGATATCCAATCCTAAAATTTTTTCTTCAAGTGATGATCATTTTGAAAATGAGATGGAAAAATATGTTCAACATCCTTGAATTTCCAAGAGAGTAAGAAGAGGGACTAATCATGAAGTGAGGATAGAACATGGATAAAGGGAAAAATAAAGAGGAATCAAGACTATCATTGAAGCCCTAGATTTGAAAATAAAAGAGGCCCAAGGAAAGAAGGATCCTTAGGCCCTTAGCTAGGTGGGTGCTCAAAATTTATTAATAAATGATGATTGTTGTCTCCTAGAATTACAGGGGGTGGGGAAGTGACAAAAGTGAGTCTAAAATTAGAAGTTTGATCAAATTAAAAAATCCCCAAATTCTCTTGCTCTGGGAGACTAAAATGGGGGAACAAGAAGCCCACAACAAAATTAGAATAGTGTGGATAGGTCGCAGTGCTTCTACCATTATATCAAAGGGATCATCTGGAGGATTATGTATTTTATGACAATTGAAAATATTCAATCTAATAAGGAGGAAAATTCAAACCATTAATTAGTGATGACCCTTATCCATCTTCCATCCAAAAATTATGCAATGTGATTAATGTCTACATGCCAATAGCCTATGCAAACAAGGTTTAATGCTAGAATTCACTAATGAATGTCAAAGAAATCCTTCCAAGCACAATATGCATCATTGGTGGTGACTACAACACCAAAATACACCCATGGGAAAAGAAGCGAGGATATGCTCTCAGGGATCAATTTAAGAAGCACATGGAGAATTTCATTTTTGCATAAAGAGCTCATTGATATCAAGTCGTATAACTCAAAATATACTTGGAACAATTAAATACTTTATCCAAGATACATAAAAACAAGATCATATACATTTCTAGTGAGTAGTGATCTTAGAGCACTAAATCACCATATCTTCCTCGAATTTGGCATGGGGTGGATCAAATCGTCGACCCATCAAACTTTATATCAAGTCCTTAGAAGACTTGGACCCTCTTCCCTTAAGATTTAATCCATTATGGATGTCAGATATGGAGTTCATGGAGCGAGTGTCCAAGATATGGTCCACATGGATTGAGGGCTCCCCAACTTTCATATAGGAAAGAAATATCAAATCACTCAAGATATATTTAAAAGAATGGGTTAAAAAACACCAGGAGGAAAAGCGAAAGTGGGTGGAACTGCATAGGAGCAATTTGGAAGCGATCTACTAGAGGTTGGAAAGGGAAGAGATTTCAACAAATCTTATGCAAAAGGAGAAAAAGGTCGTTGGAAGTCTTCACAAATCTCTCAGGGAGGAGGAGGAAATGTGGAGGCTTAAATTTAGAAGTATTTGGTTAAATATAAAGGAAAAGAACATGAAATTTTTTCAATCAACAAACCAAATGAGGGAGTGGAGGAATAAAGTGACCTCAATTAATGTTGAGGGATCACATATTAAATCATTGGACAAAATAAAATTGGTTTCTTTCGATCATTTTGAGGACCTTTACAAGGAATCAGAAGGAGGAACGCAAGATGAATTTGAGGCATTCCTGAGACATATTCCTAATAAAATTAGGGAAGAGACGAATGCAACCATAATGGGGCCTTTGAGGGAGAGTTCAAAATATTAGTGTGGTCCTTTGAACCAAATAAGGCTCCTAGGCTAGATGGATTCATGGGGAAATTTTATCAAAGATGATGACATCTCATCAAATATGACCTTTGTAGAATGTTTGATTATGTCAAGAACTTTGGAAAAATGGGTGGGAGAATAAACACCTCCTTCTTGGCACTAATTGATAAAGAGGTAAGCCCTTCCTCCTTCTCTTGCTTCACACCAATCTCTTTATGTGACATGTCTTATAAAACTATTGCCAAAGTTATAGCCTTTAGAATCAGGTTGCTACTACTAGGCATTATTTCAAAAAATCAAGTTGGGTTTGTTGGAAACAAGCAGATAGTGGACAATGTTATTTTGGTCCAGGAGGCCATCCATTCAAGCAATACGAAAGGTGACAAGGTAATGGCCATAAAGCTAGACATGGCCAATTCTTTTGAAAGGATCTGGCACTTTTGCTCCTTGTAATATTGGGAAAAATGGGATTCTGCTCCAAATTCTTCTCTTGGGTGGTCACATGCATTAAGAATCCAAGGATCTCCCTCGTTATCATTGGAAATCCCTTAGGCTTCTTCAAGGCTCTAAGAGGCTTATGACAAGGGTGTCCTCCCTCCCCAACTATCTACATGATTATGGATGAAGTTATGAGAAGAAAATTAGAGTTTTAATGAAGAACACATCAGCTCCTATGAATCTAATTTGTATGGGGAGTTAAGAGAATAAGCCATGTCCAATTCATAGATGACACTCTTATTGGGAGGAATATCCATTATCATTGCTATGAGATTTAAGTAGGTCATAGATAACTTTATGAAAGTATTAGGGGGGTTGTTAAATGAAGGATAGAGCCACTTATGCACCTAGAACATAGACAAAACTTACCAAAGCTAAGAGCATTGGGAATTGCTAGAAAAAAATCATGGCCAAATTTTAAATATCTTGAAATACCAGTGTATCTCAAGCCTTCCTTTTCATCCTTCATGGCTCCCCATCCTTGATAAATTCAAATCAAAGTTCTAGAAGTGGGGGGCACAATGGCTCAATCTGATAGGAAGGTTTACATTGGTTCAATAAATGTTATCAACCCTCCCTCATTTTCAATTTTATGCTCCCTTAGTTCCTATATGAGTTGAAGCTAGAATGGTTCAAGAGATTCGTAAATTCCTCTAGCAAGGAGGAAAGTCTAACTCCAAAAAAATCCATGTGGTGAACTAGAAAATGCTGTGCACATTGAAGTTATCAGATGGATTGGGTATCCAAACCCCATGCATATGAATTTGTCTCTTGAAGCAAAGCTGGCGTGGTGATTAATTTCAGGGCCCCTTGACTAGTGGAAATATGTCTCGCACAAGAAGTATTATCATGGAGATCGTATGGATTGTCTTAACTTTGTGACAGTCATCAAAGAGGGTTCACATATCTAGAAGCTTATTTACACAACCATTCTAGTTATCAAAACAAAGTTTACATGGTGGCCTAGTAATGGAAAGCAAGTAAGCCTATGGAATGAAAGTATTCAAGGCAATTTACCCATTTACCTGAATTTTAGTTTCAGGTCTTTGCGTGATTGGCTCACCCAATTTGGAAACACACTATATTTGATATCTCCTTGTGGTTGCAGATAGGTATATGGATTGGGTGGGATTGGGGTAAGTTTCCCCATCATCTCCACTCGATTAGCGCATAACTAGAACCTCCCCTCTTGGGTTGTGCCCCTTTTCATATTGCGGACTCAGATGCTCATGGGTGGGGGAAGGTAGATTACATGGTAAAGGAAGGTTATATGGCTATCCTTTTCATCAATCCCCCCCTAAAATAAAAAAATTGGTTGAGGATCTAGAGTTCTGATGGCCTTCCTAAAATCAACATCTTATTTTGGGTGATAGTTCACAAAAAATATTAAAAATAGAAAACTTGGAAAAAATAAGAATAACAGGCCCATCCAAATGTGAGTTGTGCAAGAATGACCAAGAATAAATGTGTAACAACCCTGGTAAAAAATCCATGTAAAAAATTTAATAAAGGAAAAATAATAACCAAGGTCATGGGACACGTGTTCCAAGCTAAATGTTGGGAAAAAACATAGTGATGGGGACCACTTGTGATGAATTAATGGCTATGGAAATTGGCAAAGGAAATGAAAAAGGCTTTGGAAAGGCATGATACATTTATTGGCATTTTATTTATGAAAATAATGGAAAATAGGAGAAAAGGGAGGTGAAAGGTCATAGGTTGCATGTGAGAAGGAAAATGAAGGAAAATAATGGAAAATGAAGAAAATAGAGGCCTCATTAATAGAAAGGCTTCTGAAGATTAGTTTGTAGCTTTTTGTCAATTTAGTTTTGGAGCTCTCATTTTCTACTCTCTCTCTCATGCTCTTGTACACTTACAATTTTCTTGGAGAACTCTTGGAGGAGTATGGCATACCTGGGATTTTGAGAAAGAAGGAAAAAGAAGAGTAGGAAAGCACAAGAGGACATCGGGATCAACAACTACAACGTATTTTTCTTGAAGGTATTGAGTTGCATGTATTATTTCCTTGCTAGTTTTGGCATGCAGGGCACATGCATGTAGTTTCTTAGTAATGATATGTCATTAGCATGGAGGATTTTCTAGATTGATGGTGGTTTTTTCCTAGCCTTTCCATTTCTTGGATAGCTATGGGGTTATGGGTTTCTTTCCTTTTGTTTTCCGGTTGGTTCTCATGTTCCTTTGGTTGTGGGTTGAGTTACAAGTTCTTGGAGACTTGGTTGGACAAACACTGTGGAATCCCTGTAACATCTTGGGTTGAGTTAGTAGTCTTGGAAGCCTTGGTTGGAAAAACGCTCTAGAGCCTTTTGTGGGTTGAGTTACTAGTCCTGGAAGCCTTGGTTAGACAAACATTTTGGAGCCTAACAACGTCTACGGGTTGAGTTACTAGTCCTGGAAGCCTTGGTTGGAAAAAACTCTTTGGAGCCTTGGACAACTTGGGTAGAGACCGATTTGGTTATGGTTAGTGATGTTCAACCATGAGGTGGAATCATTAGTTGATGGTTGAGGTGGTTTGGCCTTTGGAAGCCTTGGTTTGGTTTTTTTCATGAGATACCACATTCATGCTTGATATTATGTGTCTTTAATGGTTTTTTCCTCATTGATATATATCTATCTATTTGCCGGTTATAAGTATGTTTTATGATAGTATGATGTATGGATCTCATCATGTTTTGGTTAGTATATGAAATGTTAGTGAATGAATTGCCTAATAGGTAAAAATGCAGCTATCGTGAGGAGATATCAATCCTCTTTGACGATTCTCAGATAAGTATGAGGCCCCTATGCTTAGATCTATTGTTGTGACCTGTAGATTACATGTTTAATGAAATTCTTGTAATGGCTAGTAGGGGTCAGGTCAAGTCCTTGTTCAAGTGTTTGCATTAGTACCATTGTTTCTATGTTATTTATCATTTTTGGAAGTTTGATGAAGTTCTGGGCAAGGCCCGAGTCCTGGACTAGAAAAAGTGGCACAAAATCTAGGGTTGCTAGCACAAAACTACTTGAAAAAGGCCACAGTTGCATGGATTCCTTGCTGTGGGAGTGATTATAGGGTCCTAATCGCATGCATGGATTGTCATGAGAGCGATTGAGGCTCTAGGGAAGTGAAAAAACAAGTTTTCTTGGGCGTTGGTCACTTAGAAGGGTTGGTTGGCTGTTGAAGGTTCTGTAGCATGTGTGGAAGGTCAGATTGGTCTTGTCATGTCAATTCCACTTCCTTAACTGTACTTGGGGAGTTGAATCATATCATAGTAACTCTTTGTCACATGTTTAACTCAGTGGACCAGTTAGCTTGGGTAAATGTGGGATGAGGGTGTCACACAATCAACCACGTCTTTCTTTTTTCCCCCTTCACCTAGTTGTTTTGGGACAAAATTCTTCAAAGATTGAATGGTAGAGTAAGGATTTCAAGCGATATTTAATAAATCCTTGGAAGTTGAGACATTTGGTGAAAAGGGTCCATGAGAGGTAAACCTATCTTCAAAAGTATTTGGCTTTCTCTTTCTAAATATGTGAGTTGGAAAAATTGGTTGACTAGGAATAAACAAATATTCTAAGGAGAGGAACTATATTTTAAGAGAGTTGCTATGAATGTAATGGCTCTCATTAAGGAAATTTTCATCTCCGGGAATTTTGGTAAGTACTCCATCTTCCTTTCCTCCAACCAAATGGAAACTCAAAATCTAAAATGCTAAATTTGATAAACGAAAAGTAGAAAAAAACACATCATATATTATGGTTTGTTGGTGTGACTAAAAATAATCCAATGGTGGCAATGGGGGGGGGGGGGGGTGATCTATCATCCCGAGGATCCATGGGAATACCCGTTTTCTTGGAGTCTAGAAATCACCATAGACAACCAAGCAAAATCCTGCATGCTTATGTAAGGTATCTCTCAAGATCTCGTTATCATTAGTGGCTCTGCCATTCTTTTGTGCAACCTCATCAATGTCTCTCTTTTGTCTGACATCAAACTCTAATTTATTTTACTTAAAAGTATCTATCATATGCTAGGAATATTTCACTCTAAATAATGTATCCATGTCCATAGGAACAAAAAAAAGAAGGCAAACCTCCTCATGTATGAGGGGGTCCATCTAGCAAAAGGACACCTTAAAGTGGATCAAGTTCTAAGCTTAACCCCAGTTCCTTAAGCTTTCCTATAAACCATGTCTTTTAAGTGTCTATTTTCAGCTCATCTTTTTTGGAGGATCTATAAGCTAGCATTTTTAAAACACTATAATGCCCCTGTGCCTACTCCAGGGCGTAGTTTTGGATCTTAGTTTAGATTTGTATTTCTTAGTACAATGTTGATCAAGCTTGACTAGTAGGAAATAATTATAAAGGATGTATAACTGTGCTCTCCAACACATATTTTATGAAATATAAATATATTTTTAATTTGAGTTAAAAAACAAAAAAAACAAAAGTCTAAGGTAAGACTTCCACTCTTAAGAAAAATACTCATCAAGAAAAAACAAGACAATGCCTGTCTAAAAGCAGTAAAGGGGTCGATATAGCTCAAATTACTGACAATGTCAGGGATGGTGTTGGAGGGTCTAGTTGACTCAGTCGACTAGCATAGTTGAGTTGACAAATCAAAATGTGTATTGTAAGTCAGCGGACTCCTTAGTCGAGTCGTCTGACTATGTCGGTCTAGCTAAGTTGGTTGAGATAGTTTAACTATTGTAACTGTCTACTCTAGCATACAATTATTAATGTAATTGAATCTATGTACTAGTTGTTTGTTGAGGATATATTAGTACAAGTGTGCATTTATTGGCTCTCCACTACTTTTGTGTCTCTTTTCTCTTCCATGTAATGCATACACCTCTTTAAGCTTATTGTTCCATCCTACTCGTAACCAATGCATACTTTTAACCACATTACAATACTGGTTCCATTTCCCATACTGTTAGACCCGGGTATACACAATATTCATATATAAATGTTAACAACTATTAGTTGTTAAATGTTAAAAACTACCCGAAGAATTACGCGAGGAGAAATCAACTATCAATTGCATAATCTAGAGCACATTTCTTCATAAAAGCACATGAACATTTTATTGAATATGTATCTGCCAAAATAAAGAAATATCTTGACCACTTCCCTAACGTGGTGGAAAAAACTTGATGACAGACTAACTTTAAAGTTAATTGACAGAGGAAGAACAATTTTTCATGGGTGGGTTCATAAGGTATTAGACAAATTCTGTGAGGAAAAAGAAATAGAGTAAGACACTTCTATTGAAAAATTAAAGCAATGTTATTTGATGATTTTCACAATAGTTTCTTTTGCACCATACCTACTTTACTAAATAAATTTCTCCTCGACATGGGATTCAGTCATATATTTGAACACAAACCACCCTTGTAGACTCTAATAAACTCTGACAAAAGTAAGTGGCAAGCTAACTAGGATAAGTTCCTTGACGATCGATGCAAAAGTAAAAAAGAAGTGTTGGACTATTTCTTGAGCAAACGAAAATGTTCATCAGATTCATCGTCGCGACTAGGAGTAAGTTGGGTCAGCAATGGGGGGTTAAATGTTCATGAGAAATATATAAGAAAATAATAAAAAGGGAGAAGTAAAAGTAAATTGGCATTCAAAATGAGAGGAAGACAATCTGTGGCAATGACACGAGAATACACCTTAATGAGGAAACTGATATTCAAAAAATAGAGAGGGAAAAAGACAAAAGAAGTGACAAGAAACAAGGGACACAATACATACGAAGTGACATGAAACAAGGGACAAAACACATAAGAAGTGACAAGAAATAAGGGACAAAAAACTTAACCAAAGATGAAGAAGTAAAGAAGTGCAAGAGCAAGAGATTGATGATGCACGAGACTCCTCTAAAGGTAGCATAGAGCACCCAGAGTTGAGAGGCATAGCATTGACCTTTTCGAAAAGAAGTAATAGTCCCCCTAGTAAGCATGTAGACAATATGGAAGTGGATGAATCTGGGCTAGGGATTCCAGATCCCTTGTCACAAGTATATCAAGTCACATTATCAATTAATTCCTCTAGCAAAGACTCCATATTAATTCAAAGTCATCCATTGTTTGGTATATATGAGACGAGCATGGAAATTTGAGAGATTGTCTCAAAATTGAAATACTTGTAGTTAACCAAACTTGAATAGGCAACAAAGAAAATGAAGACATATTTCTCCATATATGGAATCTCACAAACGTACCCCCCTACCACAATTATTATATGTTGAAGAATAACGAAATAGAAGTCGAGATGATGAATCGACACAACCTTATATGAACTGGTTCGTTGAATATGTAGATAAAGGGTGTCAAATGGATGATAATTTGAAAAATTCTACAAGATTCGAAGACGAGGAAAAAAGAGAGCACCCCACATATAAATCACTCACCTGTTGTTAACACCGACATATTAGACAAAGTAGGTCAACTGACCATCCCTAAGAAAATAGAAAAAGTCCATCACCTAAAATAAAAATAGGATTAAACCATATCCCTTTCTATGAGGGTGATGAAGACCCTAAAAAGCACTAGTTCATCATTGAGAAATTCTAGGTGGCCAACGATATTATAGAAGAAGATACACAAATGGAAAAATTTGCAACAACTCTCTGAAAGAGAGCTCTTATGTGGTTTATGAATTTCACAAAGAACCAACCTAGAAATAAGAATGATATCAAGAATAGTTTCTTCTCCTTATTTAAAGCTTAGGATGTTAAACATATTGCAGCTCAAAAACTAAAATAAATTAAACAGAGACCAGATGAAATAGTAGGAGAGATTGATAAAAGATTCAAGGATTTTTTAAAGTCAAATCCCTTACAATATTGATAAAGCCTTGCTGGTTCAATGGTATGTTGCTAGGTTAATACAAAATATCCTAGGGCCATTAAGAATGCATGAAGTTTAATAAAGTGAAGAAGCTTTGAAAATGGCCCAACGAATTGAAACATATGATGATTGACAGTCAAATTCCTCATTTAATAATAAAATATTACAAGAAAAGATAGAACAACTGGAAAATTCATTGCTAAGTTTATCTTTACAGAAAGACAACCTATGGTGCACCAACTATAGGAACAAGGGGCACACCAAAGACAACTGCAAATTTGCAGGCTATTTTTATCAAGATGTTTGATGCGTCCAAGTAGACACATATTGTGACATATGTCAAGTCATGTTGATCCATAATACTAGATATTTCTAGCATAATTTAAGGAATGTAAAATTTAAGTAGTGTGCCATATGTGAAGATAATACTAATTCTACACAAGAATTCCAGTTGAATGGTAAGAATAAGCTTGATTATGATATTGCCTATCACACACAGGTATATGGTCAATTTAATGGCTCAACTATACAAGGGGAAAATAGGAGGATTTGGTGGAAGACGAGGTGGATACAGTGGATGAGGTCAAGGTTGAGGTTGTGGTCAAGGAAGGCTTTATTGCTTCACATGCTGGCAAGAAGGCCATGTGCACCTAGTTGTCCTTTAAAAGATAAAACCAACTTAATATTATGTAATATGTGTGGATTGGGTGATCACTCTTTAGAAGATTTCCCCAAAATACTAGAAAAAACACTAAACAAAAGAGCTATAAATCTCCTATAGACTATCCCAAAGCATGAGGTTTTGAACTAGAAAAAACCACGTTATTATAATATCGGGAGTAGGTTAAGGAAACACTCTAGGAAATCAACAAGTTCTTTGAACTTCTAAAAATATTTCCCAATATCCAGGCATGAAACAACATAGTGATACAATGGAAAAGACAGTTGAGTTTTTCAAAAATAAAGCTGGACAACTGAAACCAACCAAAGATAATATATTAGAGGAATTTATAAAATTATTAAAGGAAGAACAATTAGTTGGTTGTTTGATTGAACTTCCACACATATTGAAATATTATAATGAGGAACCAATGTAGGAACTTGCGTAAGCTATATTAGGGTAAGCATTTTGATGATTATGACCCTCAAGTAGACTTTGATGTAGATGGATACATGATAAAACAAGTCGTAGTAGACTTTGGATTGCAAATGAATATCCTTCCTAGAGAAATATGGACAAAACTAGGAAGTTTGACTCTCAACGAACAACTAATTGGCTCAAAATAGCAGACCAAAGGTTCATCGAACCCATGAGAATGGTGAAACAAGTAAAAAAATTGGTTATGGTGATCCCGATTTTTTTTCGACTTTGAGGTAATAGACTTAGTCGATGGGATACTAGAATATCAAACTTCGGTCAGAACACCATGGGGTCAAAGAATGAAGGCAAAAATTTCACTAAAAAAAATACAAAATAAAGTTAAAGGGGAAATAATAAAAAAATTATAATCCCTCTTGACCCCCAAGAAGGGAAACATTGGGTTGAAGCCTAAAAGGACAATGTAGAAACAAGGACGTTATATAAAATACTGCATGAGGATAGAGATAGCATGGAGCCAAAAATGACCAAGAATGTCCAACCTTGCTTCACTGTAAAATCAGTGCCTATTACTTAAGAAACAAAGCTAAAAGAAATTCATACACTGCTATCATTTCACTTGAGCAAGGATCTTGGTGCTCCAATGATATTTAAAGAACAACCATTCCCTATAAATCATATCGAAGAAGTGACTAAGGAAATATGGGAACACGAAAGAATGAAAATATTAGTCCAAACCTTTATTGGACAAGCCTTTCGATGGTGAGACACCCATGCTTTTATACTAACTTGGACAACAACAACAACCTATTTTGTCAAAATATTTGGAGGGTGAAAGTTTTTGGCACAAGAAAACAATTCCAACTTTCAAGCCAAAACAAGACCCTGTACAACATATTCAAACATGTGAGATAAAATGGAAAAGAATTGGTTACAAGGATGAGATAATATGGCCACACATGTTTCCCAATACTCTCGATGATTTTCTAGAAAAATGGTATATGCTCGAGGAAGCCTGAGGCAATTCACTCCAATGGAGGGAGTTAAAGAATAATTTTATTAAAGATTTTGAATTTTGGCCAAAGGAGAAAAAACCAGTTGAGACAAATCAACAAATAAGATAGTTTTGAAAATAAAATCTCCTACCAAACAAAAAGAAAAAAAAGGAACATTTGTTGACTCCTTGCTGACTTCTTCATGTAATTATGTATCATGCTCATCATATCAAAATATAGCCAGTTGTTTGGAAATAGAGAATATTCATGTTTTAGGCTAAAGTTTTTTCTAGAAAAAGGATCATCTGGAAAATATTAGAAAAATTCAAAACAATAATTAAAGTAATTAAGGAGGAAATTGAGAAACCCAACAAATTTTACTTTCCACTCGCCTACCAATAAATAAAAATCAGGGACCATAATCTCAATGAGTTGGAGGATCTCGACTAGATGGATGCATAAATCAAAATTAAAGAATTCGATATTTCAAATGATGACCGACTTAAAATAGCTCGACTTGGCTACTATCGGTCAGATAGACAAGTGCCATAATTTATTGACTCATTCAAAGAATATCAAGATTTATTTTCCCATGATTACAAAGGTCTAAAGGGACTTATAAAATAAAAGGGGGAGATGAAAATCAACCTCATTCAAAGAGCTTAGCCCATAAAGAAGAGACCATACAAATTAGCTCACAAATATAAGTTGATTGTTCAAAATGAAATAGAAGGGATGCTAGTTGTCGACATCATCTATCCTATTGAAAAATCAGAATGGGAAAGCCCCATGGTTGTGCAACCAAAAAACATGACCCAACCAAATTAAGAATTTGTGTTTATTTTCATGGTCTAAATAAATTGACAATAATTGATCCATTTTTGACTCCATTCGCAGACAAGATTATAAATGAGGTGATAGGGCATCATTGCTATTCATTTACAAATTATCAGGGTACAATCAGGTACTCATTACAAAAGAAGACCAGGGAAAACCACATTTATTACAGAATTTGGCTCTTTTGCATATAGAGTAACGCCTTTCAGTTTGAAAAATGCACCAACATTTTTTTTTAGAATAGCATTCAAAGCATTTCAAAAATGAATCTTCAAAACTATGGCAGTCTATTTTAAAAATTAGACTATATATACATTACAAAAGGATCATGTCCAATGGTTAAGAGTAATGCTAGAAAGATGTAGACAAATTAAATTATCTCTCAATACCAAGTAATGTGTCTTTGCTACACTGAAAGGAATATTGCTTGGGCATGTAATATCTAAAGATGGGATCAAAATATATATAGAAAAATCAAAGCTATCCTCGACGTAAAACCCTTAGTGAACCAAAAGTAGATTAAAATATTTATTGGGCATACAAAATACTATAGGAAGTTCATCTGACATTAATTCGATATAAATTTCCCTATTGATAAATTAAAGAAGCATGCTCCATACATTTGGACTAAGGAATGTGACAAGTCTTTCCAACTTCTCAAAACGAAATTGGTTGAAGCTCCTATATTAAAATTCCCTTATTGGTTGAATAATTTCCACACACTTTTCTATGCATCTAATGTGGCAGTTAGGGTCATACTAGCACAACTGGATATCAATTCCATAGACCATATGAATGCCTATGCTAGTTAAAAATTAAATAATTTAAAAAGGAATTATTTGGCGATGGAAACATAGCACTTACCGTGATCTTTTCTCTACAAAATTTTTGCCATTGCCTTCTAGCCAATACTTTCATATTTTTTTTACAAATCATCAAGATTTAAGGTATCTCATTAATAAACTAGTACACCGGGTTCAAATATGTCAATAGCTACTATTATTCTAGGAATTTGAATTTGAAGTAATAGTCTGACCTTGGAAAAATAATGTTGGACTTGACCATCTATCCTGACTGGAGACAAGGGAAGAATATTTAGGAATTTATGATGACTTACTAGATGCACACTTATTTAAAGTCAAATGAATTCCTATAGAATTCACATAAATTGCCTAGTTCTTGCATATGGGAAAAACACACGATGGGCTATTTGAGAAGAAAAAGAAAATCCTAGCAATAAAAGAAGCCCCACTTTCACTAATTAATGGTCAATTTATACAAAATGGGAACCGACGAGATACTTCAAAGATGTGTTTTAGAACATGAAAGGAAGTCTATTATAGATGAAGTTCACAAAGGAGGTGCTAATGGACATTATCAAGGAGATAGGACAACAAGGAAACTCCTACAAGCAAGATTATGGGGATCGACCTTATTCCTAGATTGTCAAAAAGAAGTCTAGAAATGTGATCTATATCAAAAATTAGGTTTACCACTACAAAGAAACCAAATGCCACTCCACTCCATAAAATAAGTCTACCATTTAAGATTAGGGAAATCGACTTTATCGACCCATTTCCCAAAAGGGATAAGAGAATGGGTGCAAAGTAAATTATCACAACAGTGGAGTACTTGACAAAGTGGGTAGAAGCTGAGCTAGTCAAATCTTGTATAAAGGAAATGACTGCTGAATTTATCTATAAAAACATAGTAACAAAATTTGGTTGTACTCTTACTATAATTAGTTATAGGGGTACACATTTTCTCAATGCTACAATTAAAGCAATGTTACAAAAATTTATGATTGAGCATAGGAAAACAACAACATATCACCCACAGGCCAACGATGCAGTGAAATCATTTAATAAGGAATTACATAAAGGACTTACAAAAATATGCAATATCAACAGGGATGACCGAGATTACAAAATATCAACAATTTTATGGGCACATAACATGGTATACAAAAAATCAACTGGGTAAACACACATTTAAATTAGTTTATGCGAAAGAAGCAATAGTTCCATTACACTATATAACAAATGTTGCAAGCATATGATTTGTACTGAATTACAACATCAATAAATCCGAAAAAAATGACTTCACCAACTACAATGATTATAAGAAGATAGATTGCATGCAATACACTAGCAACAAGCAAGAAAAAATTAACAAAAAGTGTGGCATGATAGAAATTGACAAACAATAAATATGAAAGTGGGAGACTTAACACTACTTTTGATAGTCAAATAAAGGGGAAACTACAAAAATTGAGAGTTCCATGGCTTGGCCCCTTTACAATAGAGGAATACATTCTTTACGAACCTTAAATCTAAGAACACTTCAAGGGCACTTATTTGAATCACTTGTAAATGGCTCCCAACTAAAAAATTATATCACTTAACAACGTCGACATGAGATTGGTAAAAACCTCTCTAAGGCACCAGGAACATGGGCTAGATTGAAAACTGCAATGTGACAGTCTAGCTTATCGACTAATTGTACAATATATTTTTGAATTTAATTTTAGTGATTAAAGATAACTTAATAAGGAGGAATATAAAAAATAGTTAGAAAATTCGATACAGTAATAAGCACGCTAGCAAATAAGTACTATCAAAGAGAAAAAACTTACAGTAATATCAAGAAGAAACATAAAGCAATGGAGTGAGGAGAAGACATGAGAAAATTCTTAAATAATAAATCATATGAAAATATAAGTAAACTTCTGCAACCACAACATCATGAAAGAACGATGACTTAGATTCAAAGAACACTTTAAAAGGGAATTTGACTCGACCTAAAGGAGAGAAGAAAGATCGAAAGTCAAAATGAAGATCAGCTAAATGGTTACACCCGAAAAAGACATCATGACCAACAGATGCATCACACTGCATTTAAAAAATCCTGATGAGTTGGCATATTAAAAATGTGAACCAACTGCTAAAAACATAAGGACAACTTAGCCACATGGCTTGCATGAATTCAAAATAATGGAAACAACCTATATTAATGCACAAGACAATTTCAATAACAAGTTGTGGATGAAATTAATGGCACACTTAATAATTTGTCTATAAAACCATGTGAGGCATTAGACCCATCCACCATTGTTTCGATAAGGTGGAAGGGATAGTAGATGGGGGGGGGGGGGGGGGGGCAGAGGGAGAGGGGGGATCTTTAGAAGGAATAGGTATGGAAGGAGAGGAGGGGGAGAGTGGGGGGGGGGGGGGGGGGGGGAAGGGTCGAGGGAGGGAGAATGGATACTAAAGAGGGTTGGGAAGATGATTTATTTGCTATATTTTTCTTCTTGACCTGCTCCCATTTTGGTTCCTGGTTTTCTGTTTCTTTTGTTTCCTATTTTTTAGCACATCTATTTGCAAAATGACCATATTTGTGACATACCTTGCATTTGAATGAAATTTGTTCATAATCTAGATGTTGAATGTGAACCCAACTATCAACATTGATTTTGACTACTTCCGGTAGTCCTTTCCCCAAATCGACTTCCACACATATTCTTGCGCAGGCATGCATGTTTTCCTTTGGCTCACTTCTATCAATATATTTCCCCATTGCATTTCCTATTGCTTTAACAGATTCATCTCCCCAGCAATGTAGAGGAAGGTGTGGGAGCCTTACCCACACTGGCATTGCATTCGGCACGTACAACTCTGGAACGAAGTCTAAGGTTCATCTATTTAAATAACGCCCCCTTGAGTCCATGAAATACGATCCATTTCTGAATATTAGGTCCCTATCCTCTTTTGATTCAAAATGGAAGGTGAAGTAACCTCTTCCACAGAATTTGATCGAGATTTTCCCTAAGATGGAAGAGGCCCAATTTCTTTCCACCCATTTGAGAACTGATTGGGGAGAGGGCCAGAGCCTAGTAAATTGACCAACCAACCCACGCTTAGAAAGTGACAGAGCAACACGTCGGGGGAGGGAAGGGGGGAGGATAATTTCAGGGATTTCATCAAAATTCTTCACAAACTTGGAAATTGAAGGCCTATTTCGACACGATCCAAGGGAGGAGATCAGAGAGGAAAAGGCTTCTGTGTTTTCTCCCATCTAGGTTGAATATTTAGGAAGAGTAGCAGGGATTTGGAGGAGATTCTATAAGGGCCATCACTGGCTGGTCGCGGGATAATAGGCCCTGGGAGAAGGAGGTCGCGGGAACCAAGAGAGGAAGGTGCGCGCAGCGTTTGAAAATTCCCAGGCGGGAAGCTCAGCGTTGTGCACTCCAGAAGACTTGAACCTGGAAAAGAATTGGTGAACCAATATTACCACATATATGTTGTTCTATTACACTCCTTTAAATTTTGTAATTCTCCACATCTCCCCCTTATTTTGGACAAACAAGGCATTGAGGTTGGGGGAAATGTTGGAGGGGCTAGCCAAAATGTTGAAGGAGCTAGTCAACTCAGTCAATTAGTCCAATCGAGTCAATAGATCAAATATTTATTGTAAGTTGGTCAATTCCTTATTTGAGTTGAACAACCAAGTTGATTTGGTTAAGTCAGTTGAGATAATTAAACTATTGTAACTGTCTACTCAAGCATATTACTATGAATGTACTAGACTCTATGTACTAGTTGGTTGTTGAGGATATATTAGTACAAGTGTATATTTACTGCTTATCTACTACTTTTGTGTTTCTTTGCTCTTCAATGTAATTCATATAACTTTTTAAGCTTACTCGTTGTCCCATCCTACTAGTAACCAATGCATACTTTTCGCTAGATTACAACATATGGTCTAAACAAATTTCAAATTACTATTCCATTTTTGGAAGTAGTGAAGATACCCCCAAAAAGTGAGAATCTCCTTAAATAATTAGAAATAACGACATAATTAAGATGAGAAAAGAAGCAATGGTTGTTGGTGACCAAAAAACATGTTGTTTCCCTTTTTTACATATCATTGGAAACGCTGGAGTTTATTTGCACAATTAATTAATAGATAATGGCACTACTAATAATATTATTCCATTATGCATTGTATAAGCAATCAACCTCAATTATAGTAAAAATTATCAAAAAGAGGGAATATTTGTCCAATTGATTCAAGAAAGGTGCCAACATATAGTGAAATCAAGGATTTTTGTGCATCAATAGTTATGCACTCCATATTATCATTGTTTTTACTATAATTGTGGTATATTTGCCAACATCATATGGTTTGATATTGGGAAGACAATGTAGTTCTCCTTTAGGAATATATATAATGAATGATGGGAATTGCATGATGCTCCCAAATAAAGAAGGTTGATTAACAAAGGTTCCTCATGACAAAAAATGCAATTTTCCTTTGAAAATAAAGAAATCGAAGCAATGGTCAACTATATTGATACCAGTCACGGTAGCTATGCTATAATGAGAAATGTAGATATTGTAAATAATAGTGATCATGATACATTTAAGGGATTTTGGGAAAATTTCTTTAATAACACTTCTTCAAGTGTTGGATTAGGAGCTGGTCTAATATTAAAAAATCCTCAAGGAGAATGGTTTCCAAATTCTTTTTAATTATAATCTAATTGTATTCACAATGAATCAGAATATGAAGCATTGATTCAGGGCTTGATATTTTCCCATCAAATGGTAGTAAAAGACATTATTATATGATGAGGGACTCTGAATTGATCGTTAATCATTTAAAAAAAAATATAACACTAAGAAGGATAAATTGAATGCTTATGCTGAAAGAGTTTGAGAATTATTCCAAAATTTTAATGCCTTCAATATTGCTTATTCCAAGGGAGAAAAATAAAAAAGCTAACTCTTTGGTAGTAACAACTTCTTTATTCAATCCAGAACTAGCTCATAATTCATTTCATGTAGAAGTTATATTCCAACCATCTATTCTAGATAATGAAGAATATTGATAAATAATCAATAATGAAGAACATATTGTTAAATTTCTTGTTGAACAAAATAATGAAGATGAATAATTATTAGAAAATCATAATAATATGCCAATATATCTTGAATCCTTGTTCACTTAATATGATCAAATTTAGACAAGTAAATTATTAAAATTGTAGGTTTTAACCCCATACAAAAATTACCTGCATACGAATTCTAAGAACAGAAAATAAACAAATGTGAGAGCATAACACATAAAATACATATACACAGAGATTTTCCCCTGGATCCCAAAACCGGGACTACCAACTTGATTTTTCATTATGTTCCTTTCAATGTTACAATACATATTTATACATGCCGAAGCATCTAATACCATGGACCGAAAACCATCACGTTCAAAACCATGGACCGAAAACCATCACGTTCAAAACCATGGACCGAAAATCATCACGTCCAAAACCATAGGTAGGTTCACCCAACCTAATATAGGGTCCAAATTTTTTTTCCTCGGGGCGCTGCCCCAAACCTCGTAGAGGGGGGCTACCCGGCCCCCTCAAACCCCCTAGACAAGGGGGGCTGCCTCTCCCCCTGTGACCCCCCCGCTGCGTAATCGACACAATGAAGGGGGGGCTCTAACCCCCTGGTTAACTACGTTGGCTAGTCGTGGAAAGAATATACCACAACCCACCATTCTCCCACTTGTTGTTTTATTTCCACAAGGGGCCACAAGAGAGCTTAGTCATTTATCCAACCATGCAATACCCATTGTTTTTCTACACCAAGAGAACTTCTCAAAGCTCACAGATTTTGTCAATGCATCTGCAGTATTCTTCAAATTGTCCACCTTTACCAGCAACACCTTTTTGTCTTCTATCATATCCCTCACAAAGTGATACTGAACATCAATGTGTTTTGTCTTTGAATGGTAAGCAAGGTTCTTTGCCGATAAGATTGCACTTTGGCTCTCACAATCTATCCTTATAGCTCCCTGCATTAACCCCATACTTGGACACAATATTTGCAACCAAACTACTTCCTTGCTTGCATGAGTGGATACCATGTATTTCACCTCTGTAGTTGATAGTGCCACTGCAGATTGTTTCTTACTCATCCAACTAACTGCACCTCCAAATAGGTTAAACACATACCCACTTGTATATATTCTCTGATCCAGATATCCAACCCAGTCTGCATCAACAAAGCCACGAATATCCAAAACTCTGTCCAATCCTAGTCTTCCTTGGTAGCACAAACTATAATCACTAGTGCCACACAAATACTTGAAAACCCGCTTCACAACTGTCCAATGCTCCTTCCCTGGTTTTGACATAAACCTGCTCAATACTCCCACTACATGTGCACTGTCTGGTCTAGTACATACCATTGCATACATCAGACTACCATATGCACTTGCATATGGAACACAGGACATGTCCTCTTCCTCTTCTTGTGTCTTGGGACACTGTTCTGCATATAACTTTACACCTATAGGAATAGGAACCTTCACTGGTTTACTATCCTGCACATTAAATCTCTACAATATTGTCTCCACATACTTCCTCTGGTTTAACCAGAGCTTCCTCTTTGCTCAATCTCTTTTAATTTCCATGCCCAAAATATAGTTTGCAGCACCAAGATCTTTCATGTCGAATTTGGAGGACAATTGGGTCTTCAAATCCTAGATAATTTCTTTGTGATTTCCAACCAGCAACATATCATCCACATACAAGACCAGATAAATAACATGGTCACCAATTAATTTAAAATACACACAGTGATCTTCTTTGCTTCTGGTGAAGCCAAGTCCTCATATAAATGTATCAAATTTCTGATACCACATCCTTGGTGACTATTTTAACCCATACAGAGACTTCTTTAACTTGCATACCAGTTCTTTCTTACCCTTCACCCCAAATCCTTCAGTTTGCTTCATGTAGATCTCTTGTTCCAGATCCCCATGAAGAAATGATGTCTTCACATCCATCTATTCTACCTCAAAATCAAAAGCAGCAACAACAGATAAAAGTAATCTAATAGAAGCTACCTTGGCAACAGGAGAAAAGTTATCACCAAAATCAATTCTTGGCATCTGGGAATAACCTTTTGCTACCTACTGAGATTTGTATTTCTCCACTTTTCCTTCTGCATTTTTCTTCTTCTTGAACACCCATTTGCTTCCAATTGGTTTCCTTCCAGCCGACAACTCCACTAGATCCCAAGCCTCATTTTTGTGCAAAGATGAAATTTCATCAACCATGGAATCTTTCCAGAGTTCGCCATCCTTTGAATCTACTACTTCCTTCACAGTTCTGGGATCATCATCAGTAACAAATAAAGAAAAATTTGAACAGAAAGCAGATGGACTATACCTTTCCGGCTGCCTTCTTTCTCGAACTAATCTTATCACACTCGGAGTTTGTGGCTCTTCATCTTCTGATTCCTCCTTTGCTGTAGAGTCTGATTCTTCCTCCTTAAGCTCAAACTCTATCTTCTCAGGTTCCTTTGGTTGGACTTCATGTTTAATAACATCTTTCACCTCTATGAACACCACATATCCGCTATACACAACCTTCCTTGTTATTGGGTTCCAAAGCTTATAACCCTTTAAACCATCCTTATACCCAATAAATATGCACTTTTTAGATTTACCATCCAACTTGGTTCTTTTCTCATTTGGAACATGTACATATGCATCACATCCAAATACCCTTAGATGTGAAAGAGAGGGTTTCTTACCAGTTCATACATCTTGTGGAGTCTTATCCTCCAACACTGATGAAGGTGATCTGTTGACTAGGTAACATGCTATCTCCATCGCCTCTGCCCAGAATCCCTGTCCTAACCCAGCACCACTGAGCATTCTTCTTGCCCTTTCCATCAATGTCTTGTTCATTCTTTCTGCAACTCCATTTTGCTCAGGTGTGTATGGAGTAGTCTTCTGCCATGCTATACCACACTTCTTACAGAATTCTTCAAATTCCTTATGACAAAACTCTCTACCGTTATCTGTCCTCAACACCTTTATCTTCTTCTCTATTTGGTTTTCCACCAGAGCCTTAAATCCTTTAAACCTGTCAAAGACTTTAGATTTATTCTTAAGGAAATATATTGATGTATTCCTTGAGAAGTCATCTATAAATGGTACACAGTACACAGACTTACCTAGTGATGGAACCTTCACAGGTCTAAACACATCACTGTGCACAAGCTCTAATATCTGTTTCACCCTCTTACCACCAGAGGGGAAGCTCACCCGATTCTGCTTCCCATATGCATAATTTTCATAGAAATCAAAATTCAGAGAGCTATTAGTCATACCTTCTACCATACCTTTACCATGAAGTATTCGAAGGCCCTTCTCTCCAATATGTCCAAGCCTTTGATGCCATAACATGGTCTTTTCTCCAGAGACCACTAGATTTTCTGCTCCACTTTTAGGAACCACAAAACTGTTGCACCCATCAATAACAATGCTACCTTGCAGCTTGTATAAAGTTCCAATCCGAACTCCCCACATCAATACTAGTGCTCCTCGAACCATCTTGCAGGTATCTTTCTCGAACACTGTTTTTACACTTGCATCATCTAGCTTGCTTACAGAAATCAAATTTCTGGCCAATGCAGGAATATGCAGAACACCCATAAGTGTTCTAATCCTTCCACCTTGCAACTTCAACTTTACTTTTCCACAACCAACGATTCTAGCCTTCCTATCATCCCCTAAGAAGACATCACCACCATCATATTTCTCATACTCGTAGAACCACTCTCTATGGGGAGTGAAGTGAAAAGATGCACCTGAGTCAATTAACCATGCCTCATGATCTACATGTGTACTTGAAGAAGCCAAGTCCACATCCCCAACTTCATCTGAGGTGGTTTTCACCTCTGCAGAAGGAGCATCATCATATCCCTTTCCTTTGTCAGGAGCTTTAGATTTACAATCGCTTTTGTAGTGCCATTCCCTTCCACATTTCCAGCAAACCACCTTTCTAGGTTTTCTTGGAGATTTAGATCTCCCACTCGATGACTTATTTTTGTTTCTATTTTGGGACCTTCCTCGTACATACAAGGCATCACCATTCTGTCTCTCCATATTTTTCTGTCTCATCTCCTCCGTCAGCAAGACTCTATCATCAAAATGCAAGGCAGTTGCATTGCTACCTATTGTAATAACCAAACTATCCCAAGAATTTGGTAGAGAACACAACAAACTAATGCACCTATCTTCATCTGAAATTTTAATATCAACATACAATAACTGACTTACCACAATATTAAATGCATTCAGATGCTCTATCACCGAGTCTCCATCTTTCATCCTCATGTTATACAACTTTTTTCGTAGGAACAATTTATTCACTAGAGACTTAGATTGGTAAACCCAACAAAAATAATCATCAACCAAGAAGATTCAAGAAGTTCAAAAGGTAAATTTTGGGAATCTATAAAATCCAAATCTAATAGACTCAAGAAGCATATGCGCTTAGCAAGAAATTCATCAATATATAAGGCTATTCAAGGATTTCAAAGATATTTTTGCTTGGACTTATTATGATTTGAAATAATATGAAAAAGATATCATAAAACACATTATTTCTTTGAAAGAAGGGGTCAAACCACTGAGATAGAAGCCAAGAATACTTAATCCCAGGTTAAAACCATTGGTCAAATTGGAAATTGAAAATATGGAATGGTCAGGAATTGTATTTTCTATAACATTGTAATTGGATTTCAGATCCAATTTTAGTTAAAAATAAGAATGGGAAAATTCGATTATGTATAGATTTTTGTGATCTCAATAAGGCTTTTGATAAAGATAATTGCCCATTACCAAGTTGGAAATGTTGTTACAACATGTCACATGTTTTGCAGTAATGCGTATGCTTGATGAGTTTTCAGAATATAACTAAATATTGGTGGCTAATGAAAATAGACATAATATGGTGTTGACATGCCTTTGGGGACCTATTCTTAAATTTGAATGCCATTTGGGTTGAAAAATCCATGTGTGACATTAGAAAGAGCCATGGATTATGAATTCTAGGAGATGAAAAGAAAATCATGGTTGGTTATCAAGATGATATGATAACATACTCCAAATTGAGAACATCTCATTTATTACATTTACAAAGGGTTTTTGCAAAATGTAGTATATATGGAATATCTCTCAATCCTAAAAGATGCTTGTTTGTGGTTTATGAAGGGGACTTTCCACATTGTAAGTAAAGAAGGAATATACATAGATCCCGAAAGAATCAAGGTCATATCATAATTAAAGCCCCTAGTGTTTCAAAGTTGCCTAGTCATTTTTAGGAAGATAAATTTTGTCAAATATTTGTGCTAGACTATGCTTCAATTGTTGAGATTATAAATAGAATTTTAAAGAAATATCAATTTTTTGAATGGAATGATACACAAAAGGATTTCATGGATATGAAGTCAACAATTTCTTAAGCTCCAATGCTCATCAACCCCGATTTTGGAAAATATTTTATCTTGTATTATTTTGCATCAAAACAAATTATAGTTGCGTCTTGACTTAGAAGAAAGAATTGAAAGAAAAACATCCAATCTCATTCTTGAGTGAATCATTACAAGAACATGAATTGAAATACTCTTTGTTGGAAAAACAAGCAAACACATTGGTAAATGTATTTTTGTATTTCAGAAGGTATATCTTGACATCTCATATAATAGCCTATGCACCATATCCTTCTATAAAAATGATGTAAACCAAACAACTCAAAGAATGGGCCAATTGTTTTTCCAAATTCCAAATATATGATAGTGAGGTAAATTCATTAAAATATATGAAAGGATAAGGATTATGTAAATTGGTTGGTGGAATTCAAGTAGTAAATTTTGGATCACCTAATGGAAGATATTAGGAAGCATCATTATTGAAATCATAATGGTACAAGGATATTATATTTTATTTCAAATTAGGGAAACTCCCAAATAGAATGACAACCAAATAAAGAAGAACACTAAAATTTAAATCTAATGCTTATGTATTAGTGTTTGGGATATTGTTCAAAAGTAATTGTGATGGGATGTTAATAAGATGTCTTAACAATTCCAAATCCATGGAGCTTATTAATGAAATGCATGAAGGAGTACGTGGAGGACACTTTGCTCCAATAATAACTTATATAATTCTCAAAGGTGGATTTTATTGGCTTATACTTTTAGAGATGTGCATTCTTTTGTAAGAAAGTGTATGCCATTTCAAAAATTTTCAGAGAAGGAAAGAAAGTTGCCATGTTCGTAAAGGCAATCACAATTTGATAGTCCTTTTTCTTTGTGGGGCATGGGTGTTATCAGCCCGATAAATCATAATTCAAGCACTAGAAACACTTATATCATAGCCACAATTGATTATTTTACCAACTAGACTGAATTTATAACACTAAAACAAATTAAAATTGAGCATCTCATACAATTTTTGGAAGAAAATATTCTAGAAAGATTTGGTGTCAAAGAAAAAATTATTATAGATAATGCATTAATATTTATTTGTTCAAAGTTTACAGATTTCTGTGGAAAAAATGGAATATTAATGAGGCAATCTTCTAATTATTATCCATAAGGAAACAACTTAGCTGAATCAATAAATAAATCTCTAGTGCAAATCCTAAAAAAAACAATTGTTGAAAATTAAAGGAATGGACACAAAAAATTGCTAAATGCTTTATGGGCTAGCAGGATCATGTCAAAAATTAGCACAAGGAAATCTTCATTTCATTTGGTATATAGAAAGGATGCAATATTGCTTATACATCTATAACTTAATGCATTGGATAAATCAATTGAATAATAATTTGAAGAAGGAATTATGCCCATGCAAACATGACTACATCAAATGATTCAATTAGTAGAAAAAATGGAACAAGATTTTGGGAATATTAAAAAAAGATAGTAAATAGTGACCAAATACTTCAATAGAGGAGCTACAAACAAGGTTTTAACCAAATTTCAACTCACTTTATTATGGAATAAAGCCAAAGAAAAACTTTCAGTGCATACTAAGTTTGATGCATGATAGATCAAACCTCATCAAAAAGAGAAAATATACAACTTTAGTTCTTATATCTTGAAGGGAATGGATGGTTAGCTTTTAAAGTTTCCAGTTAATTAGAAACATCACAAGCACTTTTTTTCTTAAGTCTATAAGTGATCCCTGTATGAGAGTAGTGTAAACATTTATACATATTCAACTTATCCATGTAAATATAATAGGAATTTTAACTACATGGCCAATGCATTTAAGGCCTTCTGGTTTCTTAGTAGCCCATAGGGGGCCACTATCCCATAGTTGGAGCCAATATATTGACCCATTTTTGTGTATCAACGTAATTTAAATGATCACCATTCTTTAGCTATCATTTACATTTATCATTTTTCTTATGAAATGGCATACTTAGTCATATTTCCAAAACCTTTGTGTGGATTTTAGTCATGATATTTCCAAACTATTTGTGTGGAACTTAGTCATGATATTTCCAAAATATTTGTGTGGAACTTTTAATCTTGAGCTATAGCTATGCACTCCACACATTCTATGCTCTGCATATAGTCAAACTCACATTACTCTTAAACTTGTTCATTTCGTAAGTGTGCAGAATCCCTCACACATCCAATCCTCCACACATCCCATTCTCTGCACAAAATTTCTTTCTCACATCTATTCTTCCACACAAAAATTCTTTCACACATCTCGTTCTTCACATAACTATTCTTCTAGATATCATGTTCCTCTACTCTTATTTTTCTCCACATATATAAAACTCTACACAAATGATGTCATACATTCTATGAATGTGGTATTTACACTTAGAATACATACTCAATTAAAACTCATGGAAGTATTTATTTTCTCCTTTTAAGGCTAATAGAAAGATCCTTTAATAAAGCCCAATATTCAAGGTGGAAAGATGGCAATATGGCATGATGTGAACCAAATATTTCATTACTCCATTGAAGATGTGACATATGTTATTAAATATTCATTATGATTCTCACATGTATTGATGAAGGTGGTACATTATGAAGGGATATATTACTAAAAATTACTCGTAAACTAAGCTTTGGAGCCGCTAAGAGTTTCGTAAAACCACATTTGACCTATCACATATATCAAAATTCATTGGAAGAATAAAGAAACATGGTGAGTAAAAGAAAAGACTCATTTTGTGGGGATACAACTAATTCACTTGCTAAAAATGATAAGAATTTCCATAGGTTAACGACATGTTAATGGTATTTAAATTTAACGCTTGAGGAGAAGCTAAATAATAGAATTTGGACTACAACCCTTGCTAATATTGGATGTATTCTTAAGGCATTTGAGTTGGAGAATTTTTTTACTAGTGTGCCTGATGGTTTGACCCTAAGTCTATAACTATCAGTTTCTTTGAAGGAAAGAAATTATTCCTCTTGACTCTAAAATCCTTCAGAAAAATACTAACTCTACTAGATCCAAACAAGCAACTCAAATCGTCAGAGGTTGATGTTTTCATTGATTCTAATGGGGGTGGAGTAAATGTCATTCGATAATTCATTGTTTAGTTTGTGCATGTTCCACCTAAACTTTCTTCCATCGACATCTCAATGCTAACAAAGCACAACAAGAAATTTTTTTGGTTGTTTTCCTGTATTATGAGAAGTGAATCAATATCTAATGTACCTAGGTCAGTCTTATACATCTTTTATTTTTCTTTCAAGAAGGACATTTTTTTTTTCGATTGGGCAAAGATAATCTTTAACGATATTTCTTTTTAGTTATCTAATTTTTTAAAAACTTAATGATTTTTCATGATGGCCTATTTGGTGATGGCAATAGTCTATTGAAATTTGTTCAATTGCCTACACCCTAAAAATAATGTGAATCCCAAAGTAGATCCAATATAATTATGGTATCTTATTTTATGGATATATAAGATGTCGTTTCATTTCTTCCTTCTCCATGACATTTTTGTTAGGGAATATAGATATTTGTTGAATGAAATCAAATCACAGAGGTTTACTCAAGAAACACATAATTTTTAAATAGAAAATGAGTGTACATATCAAAATAAAATCATACATACATAAGGATTTATGGTTATCAAGATAGACCTTTGTTACTATTTTTTTTATAGATATTTTGTTGCAGAAGTATGCAGACAATTTTATTTATGGTCAATATTATTTGACACAAAAAGGAAGAAGCAATTTATTTTGCGACAATTTAAAGTTGGAGATGTGGTGGTGAAATACTAAGCACATTTAGCAGAGTTATCTGAAACATTAAAATCCTTCAATTTAAAAGAAGCTAAACTTTCCCAAGGATTTGATCCTATTATATTATTTTCCCAACATATAGAATTAGTAATATATTGCAATTTATTAACTAATATCACATAAAGAACTAGAGATAATGGAGTAGAGAATTCAAGAGAAAAAGAGAGATTTTTTTTAAGATTGATGTTTTTTTCACAACAGTCAGTACCAATTCAAAATCGAAGACCAAAACCAAGAAAAGATTGAAGAAACCTACATAACTACAATCCTCGTCAACTCAACGGACTCTTTGAAGTTTATCCTCAACCTCTAAAAAAGAGACAATAACAACTTGATGAGAGAATAATGAATGACAATCTGGTGGAGATTATGGTAAAGAGTTAGCCCCTCATGGAACTTTTGAAAAACTACATGTTATCATTATTTCATTAAGAAGTAATAAATGTTCTAGTAAGAAAGTGTCACAATAAATAAAAGGATCCATTAACATGGAAGTAGATATTGTTAAAGTCTCTAACTAGATTACAGTTTATCACACAAAATTTCGAAGAATAGTAGAATAATTGGTTGCAGAAGAGGTCACCATTTTTTGAAGAGCAACCATTAACTATGCATAATATTCTTTATTACAAGGTTGGTAAGGAGTTACAAATTGAGAAGGTGCACATTAGGAATAATAATGTGACAAAGAAATGGAAGTTAGAAGTAGATGTATTGGGATTTGGACCTATTGGACTTCTTAAATTACATATAACTGCAAGGGGTAAACTTACCCATTTTGTCACAGAGCAAGAGATAAAAAAACATGCTACTAAAAAATAAGATTAGCAAGCTTGAAGAAACTCTTAATCATAGACCTTTTTTCATGCCCCCTTTGGCTATCAAAACCCCAAAACCTAGACAAATAATCACACCAAAGAGAATCAAGAAAGCAACAAAACTACTAAATGGAATTATGACTTATGTCACAGACAATATCAATAAGTGATGAAACATTATTAAAGAGATGTGGGGGATATGTTTGTATTTAAGAAATCTTTCTCAGTGGAATTCTTCTTTTACATTTTTTTTACAAAAGAAATTGGAACACGATTAACATTTTGCTAAAAAAAATGTAATGAAATTTATTACTATAATTAATACCATTAGTGACTTCCAAAAAACCCAATATGGGCTTCTAAATGGGAAATGAATAAAATAAATTAAGGGAAGATGGTCTACCAAGGTCAAAATGTTAAAGGATGCTATTTCCAAGTGTACAAATAATAATGACTTAAGGAGTAATGATTTCTTCAAAGTTATTAAAGTTGTCAAAGATATTCAAGGGCCAAGAATGATAGGAGACTCCATGTTAGTTTTGAATAATATGTTCTATAATAAAATTTGAAAGTTATTAATACATCATGGAGTAATGAGTTTGACAACTTAACAAAATTTTTGGACAAAGAAATCAAAAGGTGGTTAGTTACATTTTTTAATGAAAATGAAGACCAACCTTAAGCCATTGAATAATTACATTAAAAATCAAAGGAAATAGAAGAAGAAATCTTTGCATTAAGGGTAAAGTAAGATACAACCGTCCCGCCTATGAAGGTGCATATTGAAGAATGGATTAAAATATTTTTAAATGAAATTGTTAATTCTGAATAACAACCTCATCAATTACATTAATAAATATGCAAAGCACAATATATACTAATACATAATACCGTAAAGGAGAGAGAGGATTCATTCCATCGATCAACCTTCTGCAATTTTGTGAGTGTTATATTTTATTTAAAGCAATTTATCTTTCTTTTTTCTCAGTCTTAGATTATCCCATTTTGTAAATTGTGTTATATAGTTATATAAGATGATCCCTAACTACATTTCTTTATTTTATTCCAGTTTAATATATACTATTTCTTGGTCCATGGGAGCCCCATCCCAATTTCTTAGGGACAAGTGCATTCAAGTTACATTTAAGTGTCAGTAATTTTGTAGAATGATTTAGGCACATACTTTATTTGAAAGTAAACTATGTAATATTACTTTTAACTCTTGTAGAGAGATATTTCCGCAAGTGCATGATATTTGTGGTTTGATAGGCATTTGATTAAGCATTCAGACCTAATAAATGTAACCTATGAATCTTTATGATTTTGAATGAATGAAATCATTTTAGCTCTCTTTGAATTATTTAGACTATTTCTTTATTTTTTGTCCATGTATTTGCTTCAAATGTGTCTTCCTTATGAGATGTGAATGGATATGTACCATGGAATGAATCATAACTGATATTATATTATATATTTTTACTTATTATCTCTTCTCTTTAAAAATCACCTAGTCCACTTGGCACTCATAGGTGAATTTGTTTAATGTTTAATTTCTCATTTTGAGTTAATTAGAAAATAAGTATGTGTGAAAGAGGAGTGAAAGCTCAATAAAAATGTAGAGGGAACATTAGACAAGTCCCTAGAAGGTTGACTCTAGTCCTTAAGAGGAAAAGAAATGAACAAGTTCCTGCAGTTATATTGTTGCAAAGTTCTTATCGATATAAGGTTGGATCATGTGATGGTCTCCAAAAGTAACTAAGGTTTTAATGCAATGGTCATCCCATATTAGAGCCCATTGAAAACCAAAACTTAATGCACCTCACCACTTCACGAAACATATACCAAATAAGTCATTGAAGAAACTATGAATATATTCATTGTATAACTCATCTAATCCATAAACTACTGTGGATATTCCACTGAATAATTCAACACAACAAATCTACTAATATATGTTAGAAAATCCAAAATATACACTACAAGGGTTTATATCTCCTTAGATTTATGAATCTTTTAATTACTTTTTATTTCATATGCATGAAAATTATAATTATGTAGAAAATAGAGAGCATGAAATAAAACTCACAAACCACAAATTAAAACAAGGTATAACCTAGGAAGCCATTTCGGAAGAAAACCTATATAGAAGGTGAGGCCCCTCTGCTTTGTTTCTCTGAATGAAAAATGGATGCATGTACAAATAATTGAGGCCTGTGGACCATGGGCTACTACAATGCATAAATCCTCTATGTTTTCTCTCTCCCTACCCCCTCTTGGCTACTCTTCTTATCTATGAAACAAAATGCACTTGAATAGAATGGAACCCATTTTCCTTCTAGTGTGATGGCTATAACATAGCCTGATAGCCTACTAGTGGTTAAGTTTTGTTGAAAAATGCAGCAAGGAATTCTCAATTTGATTTTGCCTTGATTAAATTGAGAAAATTTGAATTTCCACATCAAAAGACAACTTGGATGCAATTAACTTGTGTGACATGGCTTGTGTCACCCAGTTTAATCAGTAAATTCGAGTTGGACGAGTTAGATTTTAGTTGAGCATATTGTTAATTTATAGCAATCAAGATAAGTTATATCACGTTGTTTTCAGTTAAACTAGTTAGAACTGTTGGAGGAACTAGTGGAAGGTTAGTTGTGCAGTGAGACTTCTGATCCAGGTGGATATCGGTGGCCACCCACCTATTCCACTTGGACCACCACCATTGTTTCTTTCAGTTTTCCAGTTTGCTTATTTGTAGCACAATTTACGATTTTTGGTAGTCTTTTTCGGGTCCTAAACTTCCGGAGCCGTTTTGAGGCCCTAAACAACATTTTTTGGGAAAATCAGGAGCAACATGGGTCATGGACTAATGTTGCTCATTCAAAAGTTGTAGTATTTGGATAGATATTTCTAATGAGGTATTGTGCGTGCATCAAATCAAGATCGTATGCCAAAGTTACAACCCCAGGAAGTTGATGTACCAATTTACCCAAACGGGGTCCATAGTTTGGTGCTTCATCTCCTAGGCTTAGGTTTTTGGATGTTTAGGGTTTTCCATTGTTTCTCAATAATAAATAGGCCTTGGAGCCTCATTGTAATATAGTTCAAAGGCATGTAGCCTCCACATATCTTCTTAGAGATAAGCTTCATCGCCCGAGCTAGTCTTATTTCCATTCTGTTTGTAAGCATATTTCAGTATTTGATATTAATGAAATGAAGTGTTATTTCTACTGCATATTTGTATTTTTGGTTATACTGTAATTTTTTACATTCCTGCTTAAATCTAGATTAGTGGCATAAGAGCTCCAATACAGTAAATGCAAGAGAAAACTCAGACAAACAAAGCCTACCCAGCATAAAAAGTCACTGATCATCCAGTTAACTGATCAATTAGCCCAAAATAGCTAGTAAATGCAAAGGATCTGTGTTCCCCAACTGTGGTGGAGATTCCAAGGTAGCGTCCACCATTAAAGATTCCATGGGGGCAAGAAGAAAGATTTGTCCAAAATTGAATGCTTCCATTGTCATGAATTTATGCACTATGCCACTAAGTGTCCACACAAAAAGGCAAGGAAGAAGACCTCAAGAGGAGTAGTAGGTGAAGCCTTGGCTTCATAGTTCAATCTTGAATTTATCCTTATATATGCATGGCCAACACAATGATGGGGAGCGTGCGGTACTTGGACTCAGGTGCATCGTTCCACATGACATGGTGTAGAGAGTTTTTCAGTGACCTGGAGGAGAAAGATTTGCAGATGCACATCTAGTAAAGGGGATGACAGAAGGTATAACACGACTAAGGCTGGTACATTTACCTTTCAGAGGGAGTCAGGATCCCCTCTGAGTCTCAAGGATGTCATGTTTGTTCCAGGCCTAAAAAAAATCTCATCTCTATTGCAGTTTTCGAAGATCGTGGTTATGATGTGATCTTCAAAAACGGAAAATCATTCCTGAGACACATAACCATGAGACAAGTGAAGGAGAACAGGGTTTGTGTGTAGAACTTGTATAAGCTAGATGTGGAAGATTGTGTTGCATTAAGCACTAAGGCAGAGAAAGTGCAGGGTGGTAATGTCGATGAACTTTGGTACAAAATACTTGGTCATTTGCATCATGGTGCCTTGAAGATTATGCAACAAATAACCATTGGCCTCAAGGAGCACTTGAGCAATGAGATGGATGCAAAGGATGTACTTTGGGGAAGTACACAAAATCCACATTCCATGACTGGGACAACAAAGCACATACAGTCCTAGAAATGATCCAATTTGATGTTTGTAGACCTTTCTCGACAACCTACACTGCTAGACACAAATATTTTGTCATTTTTATTGATGACTTCTAATGGAAGTGCTAGATCTTCTTCATGCAGAAGAAATAAGAGACATTCTCCAAGTTCGTAGAATTCAAGGCTGGTTGAGATAGAAATCGACAAGAAGGTGAAGTCTCTTAGGAGAAATAATGGAGGTGAGTACGTGTCGAATGAATTTAAAAATTTATGTGTGAAAGAAGGCATTTGACGAGAGTTGACAACACCCCACAACCCACAACAGAATGGGGTGGCTGAGAGAAAGAATCGTAGCATTGTGGGAGAAATGAGGGCGATGTTGCATGACCAAGGTCTACCTCTACATTTGTGGGATGAAGCATGCAACTCAACAGTCTATTTGCAGAACTGGAGTCTTCATTGGATTATGGGAATGGTTACACCGGAGGATGTTTTCTCAGGGAGAAATTTGGATGTGTCACACTTCAAGATTTTTGGAGCCTCTGTTTATTGCCATGTCTCCAAAGAATCAAGGAAGAATATTGAGCAGACAACATAATTGGGGGTATTTGTGGGTTATACAGATACTCCTCACAACTACCAGGTGTACTTTCCATCCCTAAGAATGACAATTGTGCGAAGGGATGTAAATTTTGAGGAGGAGAAAGCCATGTAGTGCTCTCTTGATAGGGAGCTATAGATCCCACCATAAGAGGAGCTTTTAGCTACAAAGGAGAAGCCTTTGGAAGTTCTGGAGAAGCCACAAGTAGTAGAAAAGAGAGTGGAGGCATCCATTCATGCAGAAACATCCAGAGAAGGTAGGAAAAGGACCAGGGAAGTTGATAGACTTATGTAGGATGCGATGGAGAATGTGGGAGCTCCTTCCAATTTGCACAAACAAAGAAGGTCACATGATCGGTACACTAGCTGCATGGATATAATGACTGAACTTATAGAGATTGAGCCATCCTCTTTCGAGGAAGCAGTAGAGAAACCTACATGGGTTAATGCAACGGTGGATGAATACAAATCCATTGTAAAGAACATTGTTTGGGAAGTGGTGCCAAGACTAACAGATAAATCAGTTGTGGGTTCAATATGGATCTTCAAGGTGAGTAGGAGGCATACGAAAGCATAGAGAAATATAAGGCCATATTTGTGGCCAAGGGGTACTATCATGTTTAAGGAATTAACTATGAGGAGACCTTTGCTCATGTAGAGAGGTACTCATCCATTAGATCAATTCTTGCTCTGGCTGCACATACAGGGTGGAAGATCCACCAGATGGATGTAAAAACAAAATTCCTCAATGGATTTATTGAGGATGAGGTTTACATCAAGCAACTAGAATGTTTTGAGACATTTTATTGGTAGTCTCATGTCAGCAGACTCAAGTGAGCATTGTATGATCTCAAACAAGCACCCCGTGCTTGGTACACCAGGATCGATAACTATCTCACCAGTTTGGGCTTCACCAAAAGTGAAGAGGATGCAAACCTCTATCACATCTTGGTAGAAGGTAAATTGCTTATTATTGTATTATATGTTGATGACTTTATTTTAAATGGTGATGAGAAGCCAATTATATCTTGCAAGGAGGACATTGCAAGGGAGTTTGAAATGAAGGACATGGCTTTCATGCACTACTTCCTCGGGTTGGAAGTATGGAAAGGAGACGGGGAACCATTTGTATCTTAAGGCAAGTATGAAAATGAGATATTACAGAGATTCCACATGGAGAGTTGTAAACCCATGGAGACACCTGTAGCGACCAACTGAAGGAAGGAGGATGCCACTTCAGGTGAGGAAGTGGGTGCTACCATTTATAGACAACTAGTGGTTTCACTGATGTACCTTGTGAACACATGACCATATATGTACTATGCAGCCAACCAACTGATCCAAGCTATGGTTAGGCCAACCAAATTATTTTGGAGGGAATCTAAGCGTTTTACAATACCTCAGAGGCACTACCCAGTTTGTACTATGGTACATACGGACCAAGGGAGTGAAGTTGTGTGGCTTCACAAATGAAGATTGGGAGGAGATTCCATCAAATCGAAATAGTGCATCAGGTGGATTTTTTAGTGTTGGGTCTGTAGCTATTTCCTGGTACAACAGGAAGCAAATATATGTGGAGCTTAGCTTGACATAAGAAAAATACATGGATGCAAGTCTAGCAACATGTGAAACGATTTGGATGAGAAAGATACTTGTGGGGCTGTTTGGTTAGATGATGGATCCAACTTTGATCTATAGTGATAATCATAGTTGCATTAAACTCCCTAAGAATATTGTATTTCATGATTGATCTAAGCATATAAATATCTGGTATCACCATTTACAGGATTGTGTGCAGAGGCAGATAATGTTGCTACAATTTATTCTTACAGCGAAACAAGATACTGACATTTTGACAAAGGCCTTGTTAAGGGGGAAGTTTGAGTTCCAAAGTTGCAAGATAAGGGTGGTTGATAATCCCTTTCTTTATTAGAGGGAGCGTTGAAAACTGCAGCAAGGAATTCTCAATTTGATTTTTCCTTTATTAAATTGAGAAAATTCGAATTTCCACATCAACAAACAACTTGGATGTAGTTAACATGTGTGGCATGGCTTGTGTCACCCAAATTACTTATTAAATTTGAGTTGGAGGAGATAGAGTTCAATTAAGCATATTTGATTTCTAATTTGTAGCAATAAAGAACAATTATCTCAAGTTGTTTTCAGTTAAACTAGTTCCAACGGTTGGAGGAACTAGTGGAAGGTTAGTTGTGCAATGGGAATTCAGTCAAACTAAGTGATCATAGAGTTAACTTATCAATCAACCCAAAATAGCTAGTGCATGGAGAGAATTCAAGTTCCCCAACTATGGTGGAGATTCCAAGGCAGTGTAACATCAATTTTATACTAGTCTTGAGAATATAGGTGTTGCATGCAGTTAGATGATCAACCTTGGGAATTGCGCAATCCATTTTGGAGAAATTCCTAAATAATAGGAGCCTAATTTCTCAAGAAATTGCACAAGAAAATAGGGGCTCAACCAGAGGCAGAAATTGACTAATTTTGGGTCAGAGATTCTTAATGATCATAGATATAGGTTATTCACTTGCAGGTTGTGATCAGTTGAGCAAAGAAATTGTAATACATCTCTATTCATCAGATTAATGCAAGCAGGCAAGGGGCTTTTACCATATTGCTTTCCCCTGGAAAAAATACTATGTGCATGTATGTTATTTCTCATTGCATGTTTGTGGTTGATTTTCTAAATTATGAATTGAATTTCGCAAAGCAGTAGAGTAGGTTTGTGTCTTGTGATTTTGATTAAAACTTCATGAGCAATTGCAAATCTACATCATAATTTCTACAAGTTTGACTCCGTTAAATATTAACTAGAGTTACAATATGGAATATTCTAGATCCTTATTAATCACGATCACATGGATTGCACCTTTTCCATGAGTAATTAGGGATGATGTGGCATCCTCTTGGATCATGTTGGTCAAAACAGGAAGGTCAACTTCCGAATGGCATAAATTTAAGATACAAACTCTGATTGAGGTGATTGTTATGTCGTTGGTAAGGTATATGTGCATACAATAAAAAAATTATCATGATTTAGTGGAAAATTTTTATCCCCAAAAATAATCCATTTAATGCCTCAAACTACTCTGGAAAGGTTTCAAACACCAATTTTCCACGTTGGGTCCTGCTAGTAAAAATGGCCCTATGAGGTGATTCCTCTACTTTTTTAGCTCTATAACCATATATATGGATGATAAACAATATAATGATCCAATATGGATCACGCTTCTCCATTTTAGCTTTTGGTCCCAAAAATATTCTATTGAATTAGGTGAGGAAATTGTTCCTCCAGCTTCTCTCAGGTGTAACATTTAAGCCTTACCTAGAAGTTGTTATTTCAAACCAATCTGCCAAAGGTCATGCTACCCATGTCTTATAGTTATATATCTGTTTTACAAAATTGTATCCTTTATCAACTCTTCCCAAGGATCTGGTGCCAAATCCTTTACAAAAGTTATGCCATATTCCTCTTCCTAATCTAGCATGGAAGGCTCATAGAGTTTCATATTCTCTACATACACCACTAAGTAAATGCACATGTATGGGGGTAGAATGATTCTATAGGTAATTTTCCACCTTTTCTAGTATCTCAAAGGGATCGCATCGTAGAACCTTGATTTTATTACTAGGACTCTGTAGCCTCTCCTTGTTCAACTATAACCATATTTTTTCTCCCACCCTGAAGGAATTTTCCGTTCTGTGTTGATCATGCTTGGTTGTATATTTTTCCTATGACTTCTATAGTGTCTCCTACACTTGTATATTGATTTTCTTGATCTTATTAACAATTTTTTCTGCCCTCAAGGCACCCCCTATAAGGTCCTCCCTTTCTCCTCCTTGCTACCCATTTGCAATATCCAAAAGTCAAGGTGAAAAATATCCAAAACATGTTTCAAATGGGGACTTACTAGTAGAGTGGAGAATTCTCTATTATAAGAGTGTTGTATATATACCATATTTTCATCCCAGTTCTTTGGATGCTTCTGATTGTGACCCTTGAAAAGCTGCACCAAAGTCCATTTAACTTCTTTTGTCTGCCCAATCTATTTTTGGATGGAATGTTATAGAATTGTTCAACTTTCTGTCCATTTTGTCCAATAATGTAGTCCAAAACACATTAAGGCATCTTGTTTTCTTATCTAAAATGATGCTCCTTGGTATCCCAAAGTGCCCCCAGAACTATCCAAAGTCAAAGTTTGTTGTTTCTTTCCCATTTACAGTCTTTTACAGGGCATCATAACACACATCTTGTTGAACTTATCAACTGCCATGAACATGTAGTCATTTCCCTTCTTGGTTGTTGGTAAACATCCCAAAAAGTCTATGGAAATTATTTCCCAAGGATGACTAGGTATTGGAAAGATATGATATAGACCTTGTTTCTTGTTACTAGGCTTGATGGCATAACAAATCATGCATCCTATTATGAAACTAGCTACTCGCTCTTGCATCTTGGGCCAATATACATACCTCTGCAAGTTGGCCACTGTTTTCCCTAAAACCTTGTAGGTGTCACCCTCTCTAATAAGCTACAATCACTCAGCTTTCAGCTCACACAACTTCTCCATCCTTTGGAGTAACCTGTCTTGGAGATGGAAGTCAATTTTGTTGCCACCATTGTGCACATGGCTTTTACTCTGCAACTGCTATAACACCTCCATGAAGTCCTGATCCTATGAATATGCCTCTGTATATGCATCATGGGTGAATGGATCCATGTGCATAAGAGTTCCAAAGTTGTGATCTTAGTTGTGGTTTGGCCTTGAAAGCATGACAACCAACTTGTTTATGCCACCCTTCTTATAGTTGATCACTAAATGAAATTTCTATAGAAACCCCATCCACTTGTAATGTCTATTTTGCGATATTTTACTAGGTCTAGAGTTCCTTTTCCTAGGTACAGTATTTAATAACTTCTCCAAGAAATACTTCATAATGTTAATATACAAGCCTTCCCCCCTGAATCAAGATCATTGTCATAACATACCCACTCACATTTGTCTTCATTTTGATGGGTTGCTGCAAGTTTGGTAATTCCAGAAGCGGTGCTTGATTGATCTTCTTCTTTAACTCCTCAAAGGTCCTGTGGTAACCCTTTACCCACTAGAAACTCTTACCACTAGTTGTTATGGCATGGAGTGGTGTTGTTATTGTTGAAAATTAGGCTATGAATTTCCTCATGTACTATTCTACCCTAAAGAAACTCTCGACCTCAGAAACATTATTAGGAACTAACCACTTCACGATGGCCTCCATCTTGGTAGGATCTATGTTCAACTCTCCTAAACTTATCACATACCCCAGGCACACCAATGACTGTTGTGCAAACTCACACTTCTTGAGAATTACTAGTAGTTGTTGCTTCTTTATTGTCTCTAAAACCTGTGTCAAATGTGAGATGTGCTACTCCCAAGTAGCACTGTATGTGAGTATATCATCCAAATAGATAATAAAAAATAAATCTATGAAAGGGTGCAATATATCATTCATTAGCCTCCTAAATGTAGTTGGTGCATTGCATAGGCCAAACAACATGACTAACCACTCATAAAAAATCTTGCCTAGTTTTGAAGGTGGTATTCCAAGTATCTTCTTCTCTGACTCAAGTCTAGTGATATCTAGACTTTAGTTCCATCTTGGTGAAGTATTTGGCTTGCTGCAACTGATCTAGTAGATCATCTACCCTAGGTTGGGGTACCTACTTTTGAGTGTAATTTTTTTTAATTCCCTATAATCGATACACATATACCAAGTCCCATCCTTCTTTATCACAATGATGATGGGTGATGCTTTTGATAAGGTGCTTGGTCAAATGACACCCAGTTATGGTAGTTGTTGCAACTACTTCTTCACCTCACTTGATTATATAATGGACTTCCTATACATCGCAATGTTTGGTAATGGGGAGTCTGTCAACTGTTGGATCTCATGCTCCACATCCTTCTTGGGCAATATCTTTTTAGGTTCTTGGAACAAATCCCTATCTTCCTGTAGAAACTCTTCCAATTTTTTATTTCTATTTCTTAGTACACCCCTCTAGGGATAAATTTTCTCTAACTGACTCTTCTACATATCGATTTTCTATAAAATTAGTAAAACATACTTCTTGCTAGGACTGATCAATTTCTTGTCTTGGTTGGTACTTACTAGTGAAATTTTGGGCTTGCCCTTATGTGCGTCGATGACGAAGGATTTTTCATCCTTGATGAGGCTACACTGGTTGACTCTTCACATGAAGGTTGCATCCCACATGCTTCCAAACGACACTTCACATACATCAAGGGGAACTACATCTAGTTCTACTTCATTAATAAAATCATCATTGACGGCAAATCTGATCTGATTTTACAATATTTGGTTACTTTTATTTCTACATCCTTATTTACCCATCTTAATGGATATGGGCTTGGATGACCACGAACTTCTAGTCCCAATTTGTTAACCAACTCTGCTACAATGAGAATCAACTGCAAACCTGAGTTGAATAGAGCATCAATATTTGTCTTCTAGACCTATATCTTTACATGGAAGAGTATGGTATTTTTGTTCTCTTCCTATTGTTGAAGGCTACTTAGATTCACCACCTTTTGCACTGATGTAAGATGATCTTCTCATTAAGTTATGATGTGTTTTCAACTTGGTTTTTCGAATAAGCGTTCATGATGTTCTTCTTCTTTGCATATTTCTTTCTATTTTTTAGGTTAGGCTCTAGATGCAACTTCTAAAACTTCTCCTCTGTATGACCATCAATATTATAGTGGTTTCTAGGATCTTTTCTCTAGTGCACTATGGATGTTGTCTTTTTATTTTTTTTCCCTTTCACTCCTTAGAAGCATTATGGTGCTCCTTTTGATTTAACCCATTTGATTTCCCTTTCTTCTGGCCTTCGTTGTCCAGGTATTGTTCCTATACACAAGCCTCATCTACCGATATGGGCTTAAAAAAATCACTTGCTTATGTAAGATAGTTGTGTAGAACTTGTAGATAGTTGAGGAGTACGTATGGGTTCATTGGATAGATAACTAATATTATGACCATCTTTCTAAATTGAGTGGTGTACTCTTATACACTCTGCCCCTTCTTCTGCTTGAAGTAATGCCACTGGATGGACTAGTCTTCTACATACCTAATGGGGTAAAATTGCGATTTTTTGAGGTTTTGAAATCCTCCCACTTAGTCATTATAGGATCTCCCTCTAACCTTAAGGTATTCATGTGGATTTTCTACCAGGTCAAGACATGACCTTATAATTTCAATCGAGAAAATGAAATATTCTATTCTTCCTCTATATGATGAACACTAAAACAAAATTTTAATTAATGCAACCAATGATTTAGCTTCAGAATATCAATCTCACCTTGATACAACTTGATGTCGACCTTTGCTTCCATTTTGAATAGTGATTGTGAATGCTTCATGACACTCAAAAGATCCTTTTTGGGTTCGTTCTTATATTCCCTCTCTAGTTCTTCCCAATATTCTGATTCCCCTCCAATCTAACCTCCACATTAAAACCACCACCATCTCTAAATAACCCTAGATTATTGGTTAAGGTTGTCATGAGGAGGATCACATTATGGTTTATATCTATGACTTGTACTTTGAGCCATGCAAAGCTCTCCTTTACAAGATCTTGAGGGTTATTAACATATTCATTGGCCATGGTTGGGGTTTTATGACTTTCTTCTTAGTCGATTTAGATCCCCCGCAACTCCCCACAATATACCTAAAGAAAGCTGCTTTGATACTAATATCATCTATAAACTACCATGGATATTCCATTGGACAATTCATCATAATAAACCTACCAATATATATTAGGAAATCCCAAATATACACTATGAGAGTTTATTTTTCCTTATATTTATGAAGATATTAATTACTTTGTATTGCATATCTGTGCATAATATAATTATGGAGAAAATAAATAACAATGAAATAAACCTCACAAACCAAAAATCAACTCAAGATATGACTTGGGAAACCCTTTTGGGAGAAAACCCTATTGGAAGGTGAGGCCACTGTGCTCTCTTTCTTTGAGTGGAAAATGGATATAAGTACAAAGAAATGATGTCTGTGGCCAACGGACTACTACAATGCACAAATCCTCTATGTTTTCTCTCTCCCTATCCACTCTCGGCTGCTCTACTCATCTATAGAACGAAATGCACTCGAATAGAATGGATCAACTTTTCCTCCAAGTGGCATGGTTATAACACATCCCGATAGATTACTAGTGGTTAAGTTTGACCCTTTTAACTCTTAACTAGAGTTACAATATGAACTCTTCTAGAGATTTCTTAATCATGATCATGTGACTAACGTATTTTCCATGAGTAATGGAGGTTGATGTGGCATCTTCTTAAATCACGATGGTCAAAACATGAAGGTCGACTTCCGAGTGGTATAACTTTTGCATACAGACTCCGATTGGGGTGATTCTTATTCCATTGTAAATGTTTATGGTTGTAGAATAGCAAAAAAAAGGTGTAATGCTTAAGTGACGATTTTGTCCCCCAAAAATGTTGTTTAATGCCTCAAACTACTCCTGAAAGGATTCATACATCAATTTTCCAAACTGGGTGCCATCGATAAAAATGGTCTTGTGAGGTAATTCCTCCACTTTTTCCACTCTAAAAACATCAAAATGGATGACAAACAATATAAAGATCAAATCTAGATCATCATTGCACGAATTATATAGTAATAACTACATAATTCGACAACTTAACCTTATCTCAGAACTCACCGTAGAACTCTATACCCAAAATGACCATAGAACTTATGTTACTAGAATTTACCGCAAAACTCGATATTGGAACCCACCATAGAACTCACACATCTTAATATATAAGAATAAAACTTTATTGAAACTCAATGTGGTACTTAATATGAAAACCCATCGTAGAACTCATGCATCAAAATATACTGGAATTCACGATGGAACTCATGCATCAAAATATACCAAAATTCATCACAAAACTATTGCTTTTCATCATAAAATTAATTGCAAAAAATAACACCACATAATTTATTGCATAAAATATTTTTTAATTGGTTAATCTTTTTATTTTTATTTTTTATTGGATAGAAATATAATAGATAGTTAGTAGTGCACAATTTTGCATCAAATTAAATTTTAAATTAATTTAAATAATACGAATAATATAAAATTTAATTTTAAATTATAATTATATATATGAAAATGTTGAGAGAATCAATAATTTAAGATACGCCGCCAAAATTACATTTGATATAACTATTATATAAATATTACATTGGATTAGTTACAATATGTTTTTAAATAGTTAAACCTGTGTAGATAAGAAAATACCACTTAAACTAGAATCTTTTCACATAAATTATGTAAAATAATATTAATTAATTTAATTTAAATTTAAATAAAATTTTTATTTTTATTTTGAAATATTAAATATTTTAAAAATAATAATAAGTTAATAATAATAATATTTATTTTTTTAAGATCACAGCGAGATACCAAATTGGTGTATGAGACCTTTTTGTTTGTGAGACAAGGGACTTATTTCTACATAACGCTTTCACTGCTATGTCTACAAAGGCATACAAACTCTACCTCCTCTGATTTTGAACCTGTGACATTTTAGGAGGAAACACATGCTCTTAACCATTAAGCCCACTCATAAAATATTTTCCTTAAAATATTTCACTTAAAATATTATATTCCCACGTTACAATTAAATGTTATAAACATTGTTAAATTTATTTATTATATGGTTATCATTATGCATACTTTTTTAAACACTTGCAAATTAAAATGCTTTAAAGGAAGTTAAATCTTGAATTAAGCTTTTGAAATAATAAATATCGTTTGCAGATATGATTTGATGTGTGAATGGTAGATGTCAAATTTTGTATAGAGTTAAATAAAGAGATCAATGCCTTTGAGAATTTATTTTATTTGCAAGTATTAAAGAGACATTATCGTTTGCACATATGATTTGGATGTGTGAACGGTAGATCTCAAATTTTGTACCTGAGTTACTCTGAATATAGATATAAAGAGATCAATGCCTTTGAGAATTTATTTTATTTGCAAGTATTAAAGATGGTTTCTTTAAATGGACTATATTATCAGAGATATTTTCAAATACATGTAATTTACTTTACGAAGAAATACTTTCTAAATGATTTCAAAATTTTAAAGAAAATTTTAAATAATTTATATATATATATATATATATATAAATAAATAAATAAAAAAGTATAAAAATATAATTATAATTTAATAATTTTTTTTTATATTTATATGTTTTAAAATTTTATTTTACAAATTAATTTATATAATTTTATTTTATTTATTTATTTTTTCGGAAAAAATTAATTTTATTTTTATATGAAATAAAATTATTTTGCTAATACATGTTATATATGTATTTATTTGACAAAAAACATGCTTCAAGAAAGAGTCTCGCTGATAGAATTTGTTGGCTACATTTAAAATATGTCTGTCTATAGAAAAATAAAAAAGATAAGTTGGGTAGATATGCATATCAAAACTCTTTTTATTTCAACATACATATAAAAGCAAAGTTGTGAGCTTTGTAGTATAGCTAACCATGTGGTCCAAATGATCTATATCAAGTAGACAAAAAAATATATATGTCAAAAAACACTAAAAACTCTGGAGTAAACTTTAATCTGAGCTGTCATCCTCCAAGAAAGCCCTGTGGAGGATCTCTGCAGCCCCATTCTCGAACTATTTAGTTATCGCCCATGTCCTGCGAGCCAGTAGAACAACTGTTTTAGAGAGGCTGTCTGCGTCTGTGTTGTATTCCTATAGATATGAGAAATAACAAAGAATGAGAGTGCTGATTTGAGATGCAAAAAATCATTCAATAAAGATTTCAATCTAAGGTTGTGACATCTGTGCACTCCTTTGGCCCAATTTGCAAGAATTTGAGAGGCTCCGTAAATATGAATTGATGTGATTCCCTTTTCCAAAGGAAAAGCTAGGAGAAGTTTAAGAGCCATGATTCTTGCAAAATTATTTAAGCCCTCTCCCAACCCCATTTTCATTTTGTAGTGATAGTTTTCATTTAGGTAAAGAATCGATCCACCTTCACAACTTTTGGGTTTTGCTTGCGCTGCTCCATCAAAGAAGCCCCATGGCATGTTCTTGTCAATATTTGGATGGACGATTGACCTGGTGAGCGTGGAGGTTGAGGCTTTAGGAAGGAGATCAGGGATTGCAATAAATTGGGTGGCAGTAGTTTTAGGGGGAATCATCTTCTCCCTTAAAATGACATTATTCCTTGCAATCCAGGTGCCCCAGCTAGAAAGGAGAGGAAGCGCGATGAAATATCTAGCACTGTCATTTGATACCTATCGTTTCCAGGTGATCCTCACATTAGGCCCTTCCCATTTGCAAGTCTGTTGTAATTTTGAGGCAAAGAAAGTCCAGAGGGATTTGGAGTAGCAATAATCAATTAATAAGTGATCAAACGTTTCCTTCGCATCTTTGCATAAATAGCACCAGTAGGAGCCTTCTTTCTTCTGTCTTTTACACAGGAAATCCCATGTTGGTATTTTTCTCTCTAAGGCACACCACATGAAAATTCTAGATTTGTCCAGACATTTAAGACTCCACATGTGTCACCACCAGGGCTCTATAGGGTCTGGTATACAATTTGAAAATAAATAAAGGTATCCTTCTTTTAGGGTATAATCCCGAATTAGAAAAATAAGAGACTATCTCATCAGGTTCATCTGATATGTAGACATGAGCCTGAGATAATGCCCTGATGTAAGAAGACCAAGTTATTTTGTGCTCTCTCGGTAAATTCAACTTTCTGCCTGATAGCCACATTTGATCTCTAAGAAGGTTGAGATTAGGAACAACAACTTGATTAAGAGTATGGATACCTTTGGAGTGTAGAATCTCGATCAGTTTAGCTGGGAGACGATGGGATCCATTACCTCCTACCCATAGATCGGTACCTATATGAAATCTGGTGCCATCTCTGATTTGCCAAGATATACCATTTCCAATGGTGGAGAAAGAGTTGACAATAACCTACCAAATGATGGAAGTGTTTTATCTTTGCTTGTTGGGGCTTTGAATCGAATCTTCTATGGAGAGGGGGGAAATACATTTCCTGTGGAGAATGTTAGTCCAGAGGCTATTTGTAGAGATTAGTCTCCAACAAACTTTTGCCTCTAAGGCTTGATAAAAATAAGAAAATTGCTTTAGACCCAAGCCTCCCTCGAACTTGGGCATGTTTATTTTGGACCATTTGACCCAGGGGAAAGGAAAGTGATCAAAGGAACCAATAGAAATAAAGTTGCAGCAAATCTTCTTGATTTTGGAAAGGATAGCCTTTGTAACCCATTAGAGGGACATCTAGTAGACTGGAATGGCCTTGAGAACTAATTTGATTAATACTAGAGGACCTACCCTGGAGAGCCATTTAGTATTCCATGCTTTGAGTCTCTTTTCCATTTGAGCTAAGATCCATTTCCAGTCTAAGTTTGTGTATGCATTTGGCTTGAGGAGGAATCCAAGATATTTGAATCCATTCATAAGATCAACCGTATCATAAGGGAAGAAGTGAAAATATAATATGATCTCTTATTTTGTAAGACTAATAGGGGCAATGGTTGATTTCCTGGAGTTGATCACCATTCTTGTGGTTGCTTCAAATAGACAAAGAGCCTCCTTGATACAATGTGCATCATTTTGGTAGCCATCACTGAAAATGAGGATGTCATTAGTGAAGAGCAGATGAGTGATATGAAGAGTAGAGGCAACCTTGAGTCCCATAAAACTGTGTCTTGTGCGGACCTCCTATACGGATTTGCTGAGGCCTTCTCCCACCAAAAGAGGAGGGGTGAAAGGGGGCAGCCCTACCTTATCCCTCGCTCAACTCTGAAGAAAGGAGAGGTTGAGCCATTAATGAGGACACCAAAGGATGTTGAGGTTATGCAACACATGATCCAATTGATGAAATCTAATCAAAATCTAAGGTGGGTGAGGAGAAGTTGAACATATATCTAGTTGACACCGTCGAAGGCTTTGGATAGGTCAATTTTAAGTATAAACCCTTTCAGATTCCTCTGCTTGAGACTCTGGAGACCTTCCTAAGCCACTCCAATTGCTTCACAAATTTTCTGGCCCTTGAGAAATGCGAATTGTTCCTCATAAATATATTTAGATAAGATAGGTTTGAGTCTAAGGGCAATGGTTTTGGCTATAATTTTGTAAATACAATTACAGAGAGAGATAGGATATAAGTTATCAAAGGAAGAGGGATCATCATTCTTGGGGATGAGGCCAAGGAAGGTGGAATTGAAGGAGGCATGGAAATGACTAGAGGTTCTGGACTCTTCAATGACCCAGAGGAGATCATTCTCTAGGAGCTCATAGAAAGCCTTGAAAAACTCAATTGTCCACTCATTTGGTCCATGAATTTTATCATTTTGAAAACCGATTTAAGATCGTCTTGAGTTATTTTGTTGTGACTAGTTCCATCAACTTCTCATTGTCATCTGGTATCGAAAATCTGGGAAAAAATAAATCCAACTTGACAATTTCAGCAATAGAAGTCTGGTTGGGTTCTTTGAAAAGGGAACTGAAGTGATTGGTTCCCATTGCAACGAGGTCCTCAAAGGAGGTGGTTGAATTTCCTTTTGAGTCCTTGTGCTTCCAAATGGTATTTCTCGTTTTTCTTCCTTTGGTAAAGTTTTGAAAAAAATTGGTATTATCATCACCTACTTGCAACCAAAGAGCTTGACTTTTGAGCCTCCAAGTTGCTTCTATATCATCAAGGAGATTTTTCTTCCTACGTTCTAGATGGATGAGAGTGGCATTTGATTCCTCTGATTCATAACCTTATGATGAGTCTTTTGAGATGTCCTATAATTCTGTCTCGACCTCACATAATTCCTCAACGTCTCTTTTCCTTTTTTCCACTACCCAATTTATAGTGGCTTCCTTCACTGCTTTAAGATTTTGGATAAATTTCCTTCCAGCATTCTTTGGTGATTGGGGATCAAAGGATTTCCATATTGACTTCACCAAATAAAAAATAACTCCTATCATTGAGCTTGGTTGAGTTGAATAGGGTTGGGGGTTTCTTCCTAGATTCCTTAAATTCCAGAAAGATTGAAGAGTGGTAAGAGCCCCCCTCCTTCACCAATCCATTGTATGATAAGAGGAATACTGTCAACCATACATTCAGTGAAAAGAAATATGTCAAGCTTCTTTGCAATTTGGTCCTCCCCTGTTCGTTTGTTTTTCCAGGAGGGTTTGAATTTAACAAGGTCAATGTCAATGAGGATGTGATTTCATAGAAGTTTGATGAAGAAATCCGAATTCAAATTGGCCTGTGCTCTAGGTCCCCAACTCTCCACTTCACCAATTGAAAAGTTAAGGTATCCTCCTAGAATCAGATTGGCTTCCTTCATACATATTTTTTGGGAAAGGGATTCTCAGAAGGGAATTTTGTTATGGGGGGGTGTAGATGTTTAGAATGAGGGTGTCATGGGCTAGTTCAACAATCTTTAAATTAAGGCCAATGACCAACCCCATCCCCTAGAAACTAAGAGAATTGATGAAACAAGGGTTCCATCCTATTGCTTAGCCACTGGAACGATGCTTGGGGTCTATACAAATGAAGTTCCACCCTGGAACAATTTTATGCAGAATACCAGAGATAAGATTTTCGGCTCCAAGAGTTTCTTGTAACAAAAGAATTACCGCTTTCTCCAATTGGATGAGTCTTTGCAGGGCCAATTTATTTTGAGGGTTAGCTAATACCCTGCATTTTAGGGAGAGAATGATCATTATAGAACACTTTTGGGGGTGGATGCTATTCTAAGCACCCCGTCTATTGATAATTGTTTCCTTGAAGCATATCCACTAGAGCTTTGTTTTGAGGAGCGTGGATAAATATGGATCATCGACCCCTTCCTCTACCAGCCAAGATGTCGGGGAGTGCAGATTGGTCCCTGCAATTAGAAATGAAATAAGAAATAAGAGATGAGTGAACCAAAGAAACAAACAGGGGGTGAAGAGGACAAGTACCTAGGAGTGATGCCTGGTCCATAATGGAGGAAACATTCCCCCAGGCTTGTTCTCGCATCCATTTGCCCATCTTGTTGTTGTTGTTGATTTTGCATAGCTGAGGGACCCAAAGGGGAAGATGAAAAGAGATGAGAATTGCTTCTACTGATTTAGTGGCTAGGGATGATGGTTGAGAGAGATCCTATACCATTGGGTACGATTCACTTTATGGCCCGTGCTGAGGTTTCCATGAATGCTGGTTGCCAATGAAAGGTAATTTACAGTCATGGGTGTTATGTATATATCAATGGCATCATCTTCATTTATAGGGAATCCCCTCATAGTCCATGACTTGTTAATATTTAGTTCCTTTGCAAGTGATGTTTGTTTTCCCCCATAAACCTGCATGAATGACCAATAGAACTAGAACCATTGCTACCTTCCATTCTTTGGTCTGTAGGAAAGACACATCTACATCTAGAAGCTCTCCCAGATTCCCAACTATCTCCGAGAGAGCACCTTTTGTCTAGAAAATCATGGGTAGACCTGACATGCGAACCCATACTAGAATTTATTCCATCCATTCCTTGTTTGCGTCAAAGAGTGGGTTCCACCTATTGAAAAGAAGAGTAAAATCGATGTTCCAGGGTTTGGTTAGGACCCATGAGGCATCCCCCTTATCTGCAAATATCAATGTAAGTCGTCCTTTGACCAGGACATGGATTTCATGCAGTTGTTTCATATTTTGTATCCATTCTCTCTTCACCCACTCGTCGAGTGTGGCCTAACTGAAGCGATGACCACTAACATGCCAACTAGAGTGTGCTCTGTCATGTAGATCACTTGGTTTATCTCTATATCATGTTGAGCACCATAAGTTTTGTTCCCACAAAAAATTTGATAAGAGGGTGGGGTTTGTTTTGGGATCCTTAAAGGGCACAACAAAAGGGGTGGGGGGAGGGTTTGAGGAGGTCAAGCATGGGATATGTGCTCCTTGTTCAAGGCCAGAAGGAAAAGGAGTTTCTATAGAGGGAGTAGGGTCGCATGAGGGGAAGGGGAAGAGAAGGAGGTAGAGTATTATTGGGGGGGGGGGTGAGAAGTTAGAAGCTAAAAGGGGTCAATAAAGATAGTAGATGGGGGAGCTGCACTTCCCTACGAAATAGGCATCCTTGATGAGATTGGGGGGCCTTGCTAAAACCAAAAATCATGCAGGGAGGGGAAAAGGGAGGGAAAATGGTGAGGGGAGGGAGGGACCTCACAAAAACATAGGGGAAGGAGGTAGGATGGGATCCATGGATGAAATAGGGGAGGCTCGATGGTGTCTAGCTAGCAAGGAGCACATGCTGGATTTCTCTTGAAAGAGACCAGTTTGGAGAGCTACATGCAAAAATGGAGATGACAGGAGTATAAATATACATGCAGCAAAAATTGGAAAGAAACAACATCTTCGCTTTGAAAGGGATAAGATGGATATTTGGACTTACCAATAGGAGGAGCATTGTTTTGAACAATGAAACGACCCTCCACAGGGTTGTGTGTTCTCGAGGGAAGAACCAAGACAACAAATTCCTCCAGAAGGGAATCCAAAATTGTTCCCATGACATGTTGACTGTCCATTTCGCTGCCATGAATAGGAAGGAATGCAATCAGAGGATCCATGGTTTCCAAGCCGTTGGGGGAAGACTTCACGCCTCAGGAGATGGCAAGAGGAGAAGAAAAATTGTTTGGCCTTTGAAAGGGTCTGCTAAGTAATCCAAGAGGGTTTCCTACATGGTAAAAAGGATTTACCCTAGTTATAACGCCTGAATAACTACATGCTGACACCTGTACTGCAGGGCATATTTGAGGAAGGAAGTCTCTGTCAGTCAGGAAACCATTGGATAACCACTGAGTAACTAGAGTATGGAGTCAGATTTAGAATTTTCTAGATGGGTAAAGTAAATAGTGTGGGATCTTGTCCTACTGCAAAACTTAACCTTGATAGTAATGCAATTAGTCAAATTAAATTATATAAATACTTTTACGAATGACATAAGTTAATATTTTAAAATTTGATTTTCTAATTGTTTTTATGAATATTATAATACTTTTTAGTGATAAGAGTTTTTTAAGAATATTACCATCGTGTGACTGTTATTAGTTCCTACTTCAATAAGGACTATAGCTTTTGCTTTGCGGTCAAACGCCTTTGCTATGTATTACTTCATGGAATTGTTGTTGTGTTAACTAAAGTTTTCCAAAAATGTTTATTAATTTCATTTTTATTATAATTGAAAATTATATTTTTAATTTTTTAAATTCTTAATTTTATATTTTTTGGCTCAATGAATACTGGTGTGACATAATACTTCTGGTAGAGAAAATTTTAATTTCAATATTTGTCAGACATTAAAAATGATTTCAAAATATAAGAAAAAAATTATGTTATTGGTTGCTACAATGGTTGTCGTACTGCACATCATAATGTTCATGATTAATCTATAGTGAGATGATTAGCACTACACAGTGGGATGATTAGCACTACAGTTGATGGCTTGATCTGTAGCCGATGATATGGCATATCTATTTTCATTCCTACATGCTAATGGATACACAAATCAATTTACGCCATTACAAGTCCTTGGTTAGCTAAGACAAGAATTTAGGAACTGATCCGGATCTTCAGGGGTTAAGATATGGAGACATTAACCTTGAGAGAAAGGAGAGAAACACATAAATTTCCCATAAAATAAAATTAAAATAGAAAAGAAACAGAAGCACAAATCTTTCTTTATTAAATGAAGAAATTATTTTCACTACATTGTCGCGGACCCATTTGTCCTTTTACAAAGTGAGGCTTTTTATTTATAACATTTTTTGAGATACAATACCATGGGTAGATACCATGGGTAAATACCATGGGTCAATACCAAGGGTGGATTCCACTTTCCATTCAGATCAATCCTCTCCATTAGGAAGCAAAGGTCCCCATTGCGTGAAGTTCCCTTCGGAGAAGCCTTTGTTGAATAGGAGCAAAATTGTGGGTATGTGGATGACCCAAAACCAAGTGCTATTGAAGACAATGGTTTTGCATGGTTGGCCCACAACTGAGGGTTTGTGGATGACCCATAACCATGGTGAAAAAAAATTTGAGGATAGAGATACCATGTAATGTTTGTATGCCAACTATAATACTTGTAGTGCGCAGCTTAGCAAATGGACTTCGATGGTAAGGGTTTTGTGTGGTTGACCCATAAGCATGGGTTTGTGGATGACCCATAACTATGATGAATGAAAATATGAGGATAGAGACACCCTATAATGATTTTGAGCCAACTATGATGCTAACAATGTGCGCCTAGCAATTGGACTTCGAGGGCAAGGGTTTTGTGTAGTTGACCCATAACTATGTGTTTATGGGTGACCCATAACCATGATGAATGAGGGTCAGAGGATAGAGATACCATGGACCTCGAGATAGTTCACTTGTTGTGGTAGAAATTTGGAGGCTTATCTGGTGGCTTATCTTTGTAGATCCTCACTATCCAATGAGATGTTGTAAAGTCTTCCTCCAAGTATTCAAACTTCACATTTTTTATTCTCGTTGTTGGGAGTTGATAGTACGACCATGACATTACCTTGGCATTAGGACGTGTATTTTATCGTAGCTAGAAATACACTAAAGCCAAAAATGATATTGACACCATGCTCTGTATATTTCTTCCATTATATTTTTATATTATTCCACCAGTTAGTAAGATGTTTCAAGCCACATAGAGCAAATAACACTGTCAAAATGATCCTTGTATGATTCTAAAAACACTACATTCTCCAACAAATTGTCCTTGGAAAATAGGACATTAATGTCAATATGTTTATTTATCCATACAAATTAACCAATGTTTTGTGCAACCATATAGAAACCCCCAACAATTCATCTTAGTATTTGTTAAATTTGCAGTAAAGGGGACAAACTGCTGACTTGAGGCTGTCACTATAAGTTTCCCTATATCTGTCTACAAAAGTGGATGGGGTTGGAAGTGCCAAACAAAACATAGAGGGGCAAGCATAATGTTTCATGCTTCCCATGGACCTCCCTCCTTTCCTACCCTTTTTGGAGAAAATGTTGCGGATTACAATGTAATATTTGAGATCATTGCGTCCTTGAAACTGGTCATGTTAACATTCAATTATGTAGCTACTGCCAACGCACAATCCCCAATAATGAAAATTAGTGAGACATACTAACATTGAAAATATTTATCCCTAGTTAGGTACCCATGAGTTCTTTATGATCCAGTGGGAAAGATAGTCCAAAAGAAATCAAACCTAGAGCTGAAGACGCTAATGGTTACATAAGGACAAAGGAAGAAGAAGATGCAAGTGATCACAGAGCATAGGAAATAGAACAAAAAGAAAGACATGACAGAAAAACAAACTTTATTATTAGGGGAATAAGAGATTATGGGAAGAATGAAAGTACTCTCAATTTGACAAGAGACTTTCTGAAAGAGAAACTACATTGGAAAGGGAAAATTTTCCAAGCAAGAAGGGTTGGGAGGATATGTGAAGAGAGGCCTTGACCCATAAAAGTCACCATGGCAAGTGTAGAAGAAAAACGACAGCTTTTGGGCAAAAAGAAACTTTTGAAACGCTCATACTTCATCCTCGATGAAGATTTAACCAAAAAATAACAAGAGTAGAGAAGGGATGAAGTGGAGAAAATTAGAAAAGCAAGAAATGAAGGGAAAAGGGCATGGTTGTACAATGGGAAAGCCGTTATTGCAAGCTGACAGTAAAGGAAAAACAGAGAATTCAATAATATAGATGAAAACAACAAGAGCAGCATGGACAAAAGGGGGTGAAAACTTAAATTTGAGTCTTATGTGTCAAACTGCGTAGCAATCAAATCCTACCCAGGTCTACCTAAGTTTAGTTTGTTGGAATTATAGAGGTTACCCTTGGAGGAGAGGAGTTGGGTTAGGGCCTATTGCGGAAGGTAGAGACATAGTTTGTGTCACGGAAACTCATGAGCATGATGGTTGCAAAACTCCTGTGTTTGATGGTTATTTGAAGTTGGCAGTTTGGAACAAGGTAGCAGAAAATGGCAAAGGGTATGGGGGAATACTAGTTTTAGTGAAAGAAAAAGAAGGCCGTCACATTCAGTTAATTAAAGAAGATGCAAATAAACAATATTTATGGTTGAAAATATCAGAGAATGAGAATCACATAAAAATTGCAGCGTGCTATTTTGCCCCTCAAGTCTCAAAAACTTACAAAAATAAGGGGCTTGACAACAACGACCCATATGCAGCTTTAAAACAAGATATTGTTGTGTACTTTCAGCAAGGAGAAGTTCTTTTAGTGGGAGATTTCAATGCTAAAACAAAAAATAATCAAGCTAGCATCCTTTGTTGCAAAGAGGATAACAATCCTATTTGGCTCACTGAAGAGGAGAATCCCCAATGGGTGAGGTGTTCAGAAGATGACAAAGTTAGCAATCATTTTGGAGATGAGTTGCTTACACTGTGTGGGGCTTTCAACCTAATTATTTGCAATGGTCTAGATAGATGGAAAAGGTCTGGGAACTTCACTTGCAACACATACAATGGGGCAAGTGTCATTGACTATGTGATGTGTTCACAAAGCTTAATAGAAAATATAGATGAAGTTAGTATTGGAGAGCATATTTGGGACTTAAAATCAGACCATAACCAAATTTTTATAAGGTTATCATGGTTAGAAGAAAGGAAACATAAGAGGAAAACCCAATGCTCTCGACAATCACTATCAAGGGGCAAAATTCTTCTAACACAAGAAAATGGTACTATCTTCAAGACAATGTTAGAGAGATTAATTCAGAAAGAGAAAACTGGTTTCAAACACTTCAGCAACCATGAGTTAACAAATATAATCCAAAGTGCACTTGAGAAGTGCAAAAGAGCAAAAAATAGGAAATCAAAATCAAATTGCTTTCCTGTAAATGCTTGGTTTGATGAGGAATGCAAAATGGCAACGAGAACCTTGAAAAAGGTAGGAAAAGAGAAGAGGAATGTAAATTTATATAAGCAGATACTAGAAAGGAAAAAAGATGAGTTCATGCAAACAAGGAGAGAAGAGTTAATATATTTAAGCCAGAATAATCCAAAGCTTTTCTAGCAGGAACTACAACCAAGGAAGAAGCAAATTGAAAATAATATTACAGCCAATCAATGGTTTGATTATGCAAGGCAACTCTATGAGAAAGAATCTGAGGCGAAGTCCCCCCCTAGGATCAACACAAATTCAAAGCTCTTCACATTACAAGAGGTGGAGAATGGAATTAAGATGCTGAAAATAGGAAAGGCAAAGGACTTGGTCGAACTTCAAGCAGAGTATCTAAAATGGGGAATGAACGCTCTTGCACCGCACATCATGAAAATATTCAACAACATCATTCAACAAGGATTCCCAAGAAATTGGACAACTAGCCTAGCAATACCCCTTTTTAAAAGTGGAGACATTAATAATCCATCCAACTATATAAAAATTATGATCAATTCTTTGTTTGCAAAGCTTTTCGACAGCATGGTAGAAGACAAAATTAGCAAGTGGGAAGAAGTAAAAGAAAAGAGAGCAAGAGGACAGGCGAGTTTTAGGCTGAAACATTCTATAGTGGATCATGGCATCACGTTGAGACACATTGTTGAAAAGGTTTGGGAGGACAAAGAAGAAGTATTTTGCTACTTTGTTGGCTTCAAAAAAGCATTTGACACAGTCCCTAGGGATAAGTTGTGGCGTAGAATGGAAGAACTTGAAATTACTGTGCATTATAGAGCCACTATCCATAGACCTTATGAAGAAGTGAAAATCAAAATTAAAACCTCAGTAGGTACTTCAGAAAGCTTTAGAAGTGACATTGGAGTCAAGAAAAGTTGCCCTCTATCCCCTACTCTTTTTGGTCTATATATTGATAAATTGGAAGAGTGGCTAAATCTGGAAGGGGGAGATGGTGTTTAGTTGGGGAGTTTGTAATAAAGCTTCTTTTATATGCTGATGATATTGTATTGATTTCTAAATTGGCCCATGGATTGCAAATGCACTTATATGCCCTTTAGCATTTTTGTAGAGCAGTGGGGATGCAAGTCAATACTAGCAAGACCAAAATAATGTTTTTTTCTATAAAAGGAAGCATAGCCAGCATACTTTCTTCTTTGAAGACAACATTATTGAATAAGTAAAGGAGTACAAGTACCTTGGGATTGATTTCAACAATAAACTCAATTGAGAGGACTGCAAAAAGAAGAGAATTTTAGGAGGGTGGAAAGCATTATATGCTCTTCAAAACAGATGTAGAGAGGCAGAGTTATGGGATTGAAAAACGATTAAAGTGCTTTTTGGACTCCTAGTTTGTCCAATGATGCTATATGCGTGTGAATTGTGGGCTAGCAACATTACCGTCTCAAAATGGAAACAAATTGAGAAAATCCAAAAACGCTTGATCATGAGCAAGTTCAAAATAAAAAGTTTTGTACCTTATGAGATAATGTTGAGTGAAAGAGAAGCAACTTCCATTGAAGCAATTGCTATGGTGCGGCTCATTAGATACCTAAAAAGAATTGAATAAATGAGAGTAGGTAGATGGCCTAATATTATCTTCAATGAAGGCATCAATGAAAGAAAGAAAACATGGATGAAACAAAACTACACATGGATGCAAAAATGGGATATCTACCTCAATGCTTGTCCCACAAATAGCAAGGAGCTAAAGGATTTTGTTATGGAGAAGTTTCATAAAAAGGTATGGGGAAAAGAGTTGGGGAGAAAGAAGAAATATTACATTGAAGAATTCAACCCTACGTGTGATTTACAACAAAAAGAGTTCATTGGAGCTAGCATTTCGTGGAGGGCAAAGGTTCTTATTGCTCAATTAAGGACCAACTCACATCAACTTCGGTGTGAAACAGGATGGTGGAAAAGGCCTAAAGAAGCTTGGGAAGAAAGGGTGTGCACATTTTGCACGTATGGGGCTGTAAAATCGGAAAAACATTTCATTTTGGAATGTGATGCATTTAAAGACATTAGAGAAAGTTATGATAACATGTTAGCATCAGTTTCCTGGCATTGTCTTTTTAGCGAGGAGATCGCTGGAAAGTTGAGTCAACTCATCATCAATTTGAATCGGAAAAGGACTGAATTGCAAAGAGTGAAAAACAGGGAACTCTTAGTCTCATAGACTATTTGTAGTCTTGTAGACCTTAAAATATCATTTCATTTCATTTCATTAGGGTTTGTCCTTCATTCTAATGGGAACAAAGCCTGCAAAACCATATCCTACCAAGAGCACACAGTGATCCAAGTTGTGGTTTCTGCAAATGTATGGGGAAGATTCTGGGGAAGATACTCCTCATACGTATTTCTGCATAAATGAAACATTAATTCCCACTTATAGACGTCCATTTTTCACTAAATTTGCAGCAATTTGATCTTCATCAATGAAAAAGAGCTGGAATTCGAAACATGTGCTACAATTTTATTCTTATTAAATATGCAAGTGTTGTTGTTATTGTTTTTTTTTTTTTTTCTTCCCGTATATGGATAGTCCTCTTCCCTTTCCAATCCACTGGCTTTCAGAGTACATTGATAAGCACTTGCCATCAGTCCGCCATTGCAACCAAAATTACATTATCTTGAATCTAAAGGATCACGCCCGTGATCATAGTACACCAATTTTTGCTCGCTCAGGCTCACCAACTCCCCTGTCTTCAAGAAATTTGCACCCTCTAGTGCCCTGGTTGTGCTGAAAGCCCAGCAGGAACAACATGATCCCTAATTCTTGACCTCTATAACAATTCCCTTCTCTCTCCAATCAAACTCCTTCGGTAGATCGTTCATGGGGAAAATTGGAGCACCGTGGGCATCTTAGGGCGGTGGTGGCCTGATCCCTAGATACTTTCATCGAAACTCCTCGTGTCAAATAAGAGAATTTGGTGACGCCATGGTAGGCATGGGGATCAAGCTTCTGGTGCTTCAAGGCTCTTAACAAATTGCTATTGAAGGCGCCGAAGCAGTGCTCGTGCTCTTTCGGCCCGGAGTACTTCATACCGTAGCACTTGATGAAGTGCCTCAAGGGCACTTCAACATTGAACAGGGTGCTTTGAGCATCGAGGATCTGAATCTACTTCACCCGTCACTTGATGAATAAGATCATTGTCGGGCCTTATGGCCAAGGAAAGGCAAATAAGAGAGGAAATATAGAGAGCCAAGAACAATAGCATGGAGGATCCCATAGTGGAGCAATTACAGATGATGGGTATTGTACCTATCAAGGGAAAATATCGAGGGATTCAAATCGATTCACCGTAGAGATGTCAAAGTGTTGGAGCGTTGAAAGCACGCATAAGAACATTGTAGTTTTGCGTCGACCTATCATAAAAGAAACCCTCAAGGTGTTTGGAATTGAGGAAAATTTGATTCTTGCATGTTGATTGCCTCTACTCCTTGAATACTGTCTCCACGTCTATCGCCTGGAAAAAAACATGTATCGTTGATCAACGAAAAGACTAGTGAGTGTAATTGGCATATGTCGTGAGTACAAGAGAAGCAAATTATGAAGATAATTCATCACTTTATATGGCTGTCAGTCTGAGAAAATTTGTAGGAGAATCTTAAAACCCTGATTGCAACGTGGTCATAAAATACTATGATACCACTGATTGCCATGGAATCATAAAACACTATGATACCATTGGATCTTGGGGGTCAAGATATGGATACTTGAACCCAGAGAAAAAGATAGAAACATGTAAATAAAACAGAAAAGATAAAGAAGCGCAAACTTTTTTTTTTTATTGAATGGAGAAATTATTTTTGCTTATTCGGTGGATCAATCTGTGCTTTTACAAAGTAAGACTTGTTATTTATAGAATTTGGTTGAGTTACAATATCATGGGCAAAAACCATGGGTGGATGTCAATTTCCATTTAGATCAGATACAATACTTGATTTATAGTCTTCTCTAAATATTATACAACTTCAAAGTAAACACAAGAGAAAGATATTTACATAAAAATGCTAACATCCATATGTCGAGAAAACAAATGAAAAACTAAAATACGTATAAAGAATATAAACATGGCTAATAAATTCAATTGATTGAAAATGTAGAAACATTGTCATAACAAAACTTAATAAAAGTTCAATAGAAATAGATTATTGCCTAGGTTTAATGTAGAGTTCCATAAATAGTAAAGATATAATATGCAGTACACACATCTCAGCAATCAAAAAGATGAAAAATATAAACAATAAGAATAATACACAATGGAAAAACCATAAGGATATCCTTCATTGAATAACTTAAAGAATAATGTTCAGATATCATAAAAACAAACTTAGTAGATTTCAAAATATGCGTTTAAGAGGTTCTTAACAAATGACCATGTTTTTAGGATTGTATGGGGCAAATGCAAGCAACTATGAACAACAAATTAATTAAATTTTGCCACAACCAACTCAGAAAAAGTGTACTAGTATGCTACTTCAAAAGGAGTCAATATATCAATATCCACAAAAGTGCAACAAGTTTTAATCATAATGACTAAAATGAGAGATACATCTAACAACAAGAAAGATGGTTTAGCTTCTATCAATGTTGTTATTTAAAAGAATCCCTTTAAACTAGAGTTTGTAAGATGCAAATATCTAAAAAAAAAGTCAAATACCCAAGTGAAGAATAAAATTCATTTCATATCAAACTCTGTAGCAATTGAGGGATCTTGTCTTCATCATATGAGCATATATTTGTAGTCAAGTTGTCTTCATAACCGTTATGTAACTATTCATTTTTCATTTTTTTTTTCTTTTAACTAATCATAGGTTGGGTTAGGTCAAAGGAAAGACAATGAAAGTATGCTTCTAAAAAATAGGAGTGTGTAATGACTCAAAAGCGGGGTGGACCCACATCCATGTCATAAAAAAATTCCAAACGACCACGTTATTCCAAATTAAGATGTAAGATAATTTTCATATAAATATCATACATGCACACATCACATACAATTTGAGTTATTCGAATTGACAACCTAAAAACATTAACACACACACACATTTATATATGACAGAGTCCAAAAAAATGCATGTCTGTGAATCCAATGTTGAAACAAAAAATCATGTTTCCATCAAATTGTATATCAAAAATATATGACATATTCAAAAACTTAATGTTATTAAAAAATTAAACCTGCAACCAGACAAAAAAATTTATAAGCAAATGCTGTTGGATTGTCTTGTTTTTTGCCAAGAACTTTTCCATTGAAAAGGTAGATTACTTTATCTCCATGTATTTTTTTTCACCTGTCTCTAGAGGCAGAAGTAGTGGAGATAGTCGCTTGTTTAAGGGGTAAAACTCAATGGGGAGCCTTTTCTAGATTCACATTTGTAGGGTTTATAGACCATGTCTCAAGGTTGGTGGATTTAACTGCTGAAATTTCAATAGATTTTCCAGTTTGGGCATTGCTAAGGTGAGCACAAGCATTTGTAGTAGGGGGAATAACATCTTTGGATTTTGAATAAGGATTGATTTCTCCAGAGGCAACGAAGAAGCATGAATAGAAGGAGAGTGAGAATGACTAGAGGGATGATGAATTGCATTGGGGTCATCTCCCCAACATTTATTATTAGCATTGCATGGATTTGGGACTCGGTTCTAGCCATCATTAATATCCCAAACATCATTATTTGGATGTGGTCCAAGAATCTCATGTATATTTAGGTGAGGCCTAAGAGAAGGAGTGACACTATTCTGGTACATAGGATGGAAGTAAGAAACATTATGGGATCTACGATACAGGTGACCTAGTGGCCAATTGATGAAATTCATTAGAATCAACATTAAAATGCACATAGAAGAAAATTTTCTTATTCCTCCCTGTATCTGTAATAGACCCCCTACTAACCCTGACCCAAACCAAGGGTAGAAGAAGGTAGTTACTATGATGATTTGACCTCCAACGTCCCATTATGAAAATGGGGTCTAATTTTTTTCATCTTTTTCAACTTCCTCAAAGCTTAAAATGGGCAACATCATTGCATTCATCTCGTCGATACCTTTCCAACGATATAAAATTTTCTTCAATCTGACTCTTAAATCAAAAGATATGGTCTATTAAAATCTGGCCTATAAGGCTCTGCGATGTCATTTTACCCACATGACACCCCATGTAGTGCCCACGTGGCCTCTATGCCACCTAATGAGTCTACGTGGAAAGTACATCAACCTTCGTGGTCGATGGTGTCCCTTCCTCGTGACACACAAACTACTTACATAGGAGTCCTCAACACTGACTAACTTGATTGGCCCGACCTCTCGACCCCTGACCTTATTCAAGCACAATACCTGTTTGGGTGTGAACTCACCCAAGTTTCGTCCTCTGGCTGACTCGCTTGACCCCCAACCTAGTGGGTCCCATAGGTGAATTTAAGCCTACTTTGTGAGTTTTTATACTTCGACATTTTTTCTGATTTCCTTAGAAATCACCCAGGCCTGAGGCCTTCACAACTCGACCGCCTGGTTAAAATTGGACTTCAAAAGATCAAGAATGAAGATTCCATGTCTTTAACCTCTCTCTCGGTGCATCATGGCCATGGAGGCCACGAATCCACGCATTTGAATGCATCAACTATACTTCACTAAAAATACACCGAATTCTTACTCTCAAGATCCGCTGAAACGAGCATAAACATACATAAGAAACGTGCATGTAAATGCACTTCTCAAAATCACAGGGAATTTAGTCTAGTTTCCTAAATGTAATATAGACATGCATATCTTTTCAATAAACAACTCACACTATTCAAATAATACGTACAAGGTATTAACTTAGACACATCAACATATTTATGCATATGATACATTCCAACCATTAGCATGAATTTTATGCTCAGAACAACATAGGGAAGCTAACCTTTTACAGATCCAAGAAAGAAATTCAACATTTCATAATTACAGAGTAATTTCAACCATAACATAGATGGACCCATCTACTTTACTCAAGAAAAATGATAGAGTTTAAGTTTATAATTTAACATAGGAATTGGCCACTACTCAACAAACAAAAGAATTGGCATTTCCACTTACACACAAGAATTCACATTCCTCAACACCATCATAAGCCTATAACCAATTTTTGATGGTTCTAGATTCTGCCAACATACAGGGGGTCTCCTTGATGTGAAGTCCCAATTAGACCTCACACCATTTGGAGTAGGAGCCCCATATGGAGTATCGGCCAGGCCACCATAACTATAAGGTTTTCCTTGGATGCAATGGATAACAAAAGATATTACACACATAATCTTTGAAATAAACAAGTAAGTTGACATTGTGAAACATCAATTGCAATGTGTAAAATGAGACTTTCATGAGGGGAGAATAAAGAGTGAGTCTCTGGCAGGAAAGTAATAGTACTAAACTAAGAGAGGCACATAGGACCAAGGAAAGTTTCGTTAGTTATCTAGAAAAATAGTCCACATAGACACAATGATCATTAAAGAAAATACAACACGCATTGAACAAGATAAGTACCAAATCCAATGAAGTAGTTCAATTTCCTTAGTACATATGAATATAACATATACCACAAACATCTAAATAATAGTCTTACAACATTTATGATACATGCATGAAAATGTGTTGGCTCAATGAGCTTCTAAATGTTAAGTGAAAGATCCAAGTACACATTTACAATGGTGAGCCACTAGCTCTAGTAGTGGAACATTAAGTCACTTCTTTCTTCTCCAAAAGAATGATATTTTCTCCTATGCCAAGCTACATAAGCCAAAGCTAGCTCTCCAAAGCCTAAGCCTCCAAAAATCCTTTTGCTTGAGTTATGAGGTTTATTTTATAACAAGAGGAATGAACTTTCATATCCCCTATGACTCTTGAGCTACCCTCATGACTCTTGGACTCCTAAATGACCTTTGAACTTCTATTGACTCTTGGGTCCACATGTGACTTTTCATATTCCACATGTGACTCTTGGACTTCCACACATGTACATTTTGTCATTTTCCCTTTCGATAATACATCATTACATTCCACTTCATGTGGAAAGACACATTGAAACATATGACATTGTGATGACACTTGTACAAGCCATGACTTAGCATTGATGGCATGGAACTACATGATGATGAGAAAATTCCAAGCTACTCTCCTTGCTATCATGTCTTCAATCTTCTTGATAGATCTACTTTTTCATCTTCACCCTCCAAAGGGTCTTGGATCAATGATGGAACCTTCTAAGGTAACATGATATGTCTCCATTTTGTCATCGTCCATGATCTACTTCATGTCTTCATGTTGGTTCTTCTTTGTAAGTGCTTCCTTGTTCCTTCTCCTTGTCATCTTCCTTGAGCATCCCTTGTCATACTGAGATGGTACACCTGCCAATGAAGTTCACTCATGACAAGGAAAAATCAATCTTGGAACCATTTATTCTATCCCTGCTTTACTCATGGAAGAAGTTGCTTGTGATGGGCCTGTGTAGGACTGAAAAGGAAAGGCGTGCTAGTAATGTCACAATTGAGCTTTCTAGTGAGTTAGGGATGACCCTAGTACTCACTATAAATATACTCTACACCAAAAGGGAAGGCTTCTCATGGTCTAGCACAATGGGAAAGTGCAAGAGGTAGAAGTGATGATATTGGTAACAAGAAATGCACTTTGTGCCAGGCTCAAGGGAGAAGGAGGCAGTGATAGTGCAGGTGAGCTTGACATTGAGCAAGTGATGACCCCACTGCTCACTAGAACTATGCCATGTGTTGAGGAGTCAAGAAAGGACAAGTCTTGGTGTAGTGAGGAAGTTTAATGGAAAAGGGTTGATGGATTGTTAACTAAAACTATACCAGGTGACATGAATGAGAGGCAGGCTTAAGGGACAACATAGTTTTTTTCAACATTGATATAATAAAATCTCCATTTTCCACTAGAATTGCACCATGCGCTAGGGAGGTAGGTAGGGCAAGTCTTGGGCACATTGAGGGGCTGCAATAAACAGTGGGAGAAGGACTAGGCACTGAAACGGCGACATGCATTGTACTAGAGAGGGAGGCTTCCAGGCTAGTGCAGTTTGCTTTGCAATGGCTGATTGTCTACTAGAAATGAGACCCACACTTAGGAAGGCCCACTATAAGAGGATATTGCACAGTTCATTGCAGGAGGCAAAAAAAGGTAAGTCACTTTACCTAGGAGATGATCATTGCATTGTGAGAGAGGAATGACCTTTGTATGGTACAATTTTCTTTTACAGAGGGACACTAGAAATGCTCCATGCAATATACAAGTTTGAATTTCCCAAATCTCAGTGTAGCGAGTTAGTGAATGTAACAAGGGTTAGGTGACTCCGCATTGAAGGCTATCAGTGTGTAGACATAAGAGATGTCCTAGAGAAAGACTCAGTACACAAGTCAAGGAGAAATAGATTTCATCAATGAGGCTTATGGATAGAAAGTTCTCATCACATGGCAAGAGGTTCATGCATACACAACTTGCACTGGGTAGGAGGACCCAAAAGAGCTCCAAAATGGCTAAGCCTTGTGGGACCAATAGAGTAATAGAGATAAAATCATTCGAACAAGACTAAAAAATGGATCACACACATGAATGCCATCAATACAAGCCAAGGGAATGCACAAGACTCATGAACAAAGCAAAATGACACTTATTTCTAAGTGTGACAGTTGAAACAAAGCATTATGACAAGTAGAACACAAGTTGTGACATAAGTGTCGACTGAAACCAGAAAGTGCGCTAAGCTGTGGGAATGTATCTAGCGCATATTCTAATGATAAGTAAGACCATATAATGTAGAAGAGTGCACTAGATCCACCTCTAGTTATTTGCAAAGGTGCATCACATACAAGAGTGAAATGGTTAAGAGCAACACTTGCGACCATAAAATGTGAAAATGACACTTGCAAAAGCGGAAGAAAGTGAAAGCGACATATGCTAGAGAAAACATAACATGAAAACATAACTTTTTAAAGTGAAAGCAAGCAAAATGAAAATCGTGAAAGTGAAAGCAACACTTATGAAAGTAAAGGTGAGCAAGAGCGATAATTGAGAGAACTCACTAGAATGATGAGACAAATGCAACTGAAAGTGAGAGTGAGACTGCCAATGGAGAGTGCGCACTGAATGTTAACATAGGTAGCACAATGCGATGTCTTTATGGACTACGTAGTCACTATCAACGATGATTGCACAAACACTGTAACTGAGCATTGCACAAGCTTTATTTATAGACTTTCATAGAAATAAGTAAGTTTGTGAATTCTTGAGCATGTGTGAGAAAGTGCCTTTGACACTTAGAGTCTGGGAAGAAGAGTTTAAAACTTCAAAAAACATCAACTGACCATGAAGTGACTATGATACACATGGAATGATAGATCGTAAGATCCTCAGTAGGCTCCAAAATTCAAGTGTAGGCAAAATTTTGGAGGGTGTTGATCGCAACGTCAACAAAAATATACTAAACATGTATCTATCATTCAAATATAAGAGGCATAAGAAAATACTTATCTTATATGGAAAAATAGACTGGTGATTGAGATTGGGACTTCAACTCTCCACCCAAACCTAGACAATCTAGAAGTTCTCTTACTTGAAGCTGTCATCCCCAAGCGAGATTCTAGTGCTTGAGGTGAAGTGCTTTTAAGAGGAAATTTCATCCAATATTGATAGCTAAAACATGATGTCACAAGCCTGATCTGGGTTCACCCACTAGCTACACAAGATTTCACTCAACCTTCCCAAATTTTATGGACATTATTAATACCCATGCCATGATACCACAACACAAAGAGTCTCAACTCACATTCAGGAGAGGAGAAATTAGAATCCACACCAAAGGAAGGTTCATCAATGGATAACCTACTAATGAATAAGGATATCACCTCTCTAGGTGGTTCATCAGTGATTTAAGCACCAAACCTTCATCCCCGAGACCACTCTTGGTGGTTCATCAACCCTCACAAAGACCTGAGTGACTCTTTCCAATCTAGTAGGTTCATCAATCCACAAGCTTCCAATGTTTTCTTCATACTTATAGGCAAGCCATTAATCTCTATAATTATTTCACAAATTAAGCCTCTATGAGGGTTCTTTAGATAGTTTAATCTCTCTAGAGCTTAATTAGTGTCATTTCAAATCACTTCCTACTCTGGCTTCCACCTTCTTCCCTTGAAGCAATTTTTTCGCAGATATTTTCACTATGCGTTCTCTCCTATATCTTTCCATGAGAGAACGAGAGAGAGTCTTCGTGCGAATGAATGACTTCCTTCCCTCAACTTGTTTTCGTGCCTTTTTGACAGACCAAACGTTTTTCGTTTTCCAAATATTCACACAGTCAACCCTTTGGACAACACAACCTATGTTGTCTTTAAATTTTTGTCTTGTTCTTGCTTATGGTTGGGGCTATAGGACACTTGGTCCTATCCTCTTCTTTCCCAGTCAGTTAAGTTTATTTCTGATTAATCCCATTTAAAGCCACTCAGCCAACCAACACTGATATTTAAAACAACAATTCCCTTAAGCAATCTCCTTCCTTAAGCAATCTGGAATCTATGTTCCCTTCTATCAACCTATTAATTAATTACAATTTATTTATAATGGGGAAAATTATTAAGGGATGTCATAGTATCCCACCAGCCAAGGGGCCTATTTCTTTTTCCTCATCCTTTGCCTTGTCCCCAAGAACTTGAACTTATGTTTGAAATTGACTAAAAATTAATCGCAACCAACCGAAACATGCTAAGTTAATTCATCAACTCAGTTTTCTTTTAAATTACAATAATCCAAATGCATCAACAAAGGTAACTATTTCTCATGTGGTTGAGTGAAGATTAGCTGAAGGGTGTTTGGATTATGGGAGTGGTAGGGAGGAAACACCGACTAGAGGCATGAGTGTCAGAAGCACTTAACAAAAACCACATTATTCCACTTACACTTTCAACCCTGTGATTTTTACCATTTTCTATTTTCTTTTTAATTTCTGGCTATTAACGGGGAAAATTCAAACTCAAAACTCTGTTATATTTTCAACATAATTTTTCTTCACATTTTTGGGAAAATTTAATTTTATAGTACCAATGTCGAAATTTATTTACTGATACAAACTACAAATGGGCATTTTCTTTCCTCGTTTTATATTTTTATTTTTTTGGAATATGGTTCTTTTGAGTATGATTTTTGGCATCTTAGGGGATACAGTGAGGATTTATGGTAACTAAAAGAATGGATTGGTGGAAAAGAGGCCACGAGAATGAGTAATACAAACATATAACACAATTTTTTTCTTGGAGGTTACTTGAGGTGAAAAAGAAAAAAGAAGACTATGGATGTGGAGAGGTCTGATATTCTTTTTTGGCCTTTTCCTTTTTTTTTTTGCTTAGAGTGTAAATGCTAGAGGGAACACAATATGGCTATAAGGAATACACAGTGCAATCAAAGAAGGGTGTGTATTTTTCCACAACATTCAAGAATCTAGTTTGAGTTTGAGATCACGATCACAAACACACTCAAATACCACAACACTTCTACTTTATACAATAGAATAACATGCATCTGTGAATCAACTAGTGCACATGACAATTTTTAACTTTTTAAACCCACTACTTGTTATATTACAATCTTTATTACAACAATCTTAGGGCTCCCTTACAAGGGATCATGGCCCTTACATACAACCCTGATATAAGGACACTACTAGGGCTTCGTGTCAACAATTATGACCACCAATATACCTTGAGCAAATAACACTTGACCTACTTGCTGACGGTGCACATCCACAACCCTTTTAGTTCACATACCTTGAACACATCTAGGGGTACTTTTCCACCCCATCTGTTGATCACTACAAATACATCTTTAATTGTCCAACTTGCCACTATCAATGATCACATATCCTTTTGTGGATCTAAACTTTGGTTCACTAATATGCCCATTAATAGCCCTCTAGGCTCCATTAAGATGTATTCTCATTGGATCATTTGGATCTTCCCTCTTATCCGTGATTTTCATTCTTGCAATCACTGAACTAGGAATCCATAACTCCACCTCCTAATAGTCCATTGGTTCATTCCATGAATACTGTATTTGAAGTCTTCTAGATCTACCCACTATCCATCTCTGTGCTGCTCCAAAGGTGTCGGAACTTAGGGCTTGATAACTAGCCCTCTTGGCTACCCTTTTGCTCCTTCAAAATTCAACCCTTAGGGCTTCCAAAACTACCCACTTAAAATCCTCCCTTTGACTGGTCTAGGGAACATATAATATTCCCACTAACAACCACACTTGGCTGAGCCAGGGCTCCAAAAATATTGATGTTCATTTCCCTTGAACAGGCCTCCAAAAACTCTTATTTCCTTCACAATACAAGCCCTTACCTTTTGCCCATCTGCTCACATTCATGTTCATGTTCAGAGGTTGAATACAACCAACTAGAAAATCAAATATATTCCACAGGTCCTTCTTTTCACATAGGGTCTCAACCTTTCCTTTTATGGATAGATCTTGAGCATATATTCACAGATCTCAAAATATATCCTTTGAGGGAAATATACCTTAAAAGTATCACTAAAATAGGGCATCCAAATCAATCCTTTAACAATGATAATACTTCCTTCTTATCACTGTTCTTAGGAATAAGATATACTACTGTTCCAAACCCTTGAAAATCCTCTCCACTTAGCAAAATATCTCCACGAATTCACCCTTTTTCTAGCAACCCTTGCATAGACCTAACTATTCGGCCTCATCCAAATGCACTAGAAATCCAAGATAATCATGTAACCTCACCTTATAAACATGTCAAACGTCGAACAAGACCACACAGGCCTTTGACCTATCTCACTTTGGTTTGATGTAGTTCGACCCTCCTGGCCACATTTAGCACCAGTATCTAGGCCTCTTCCCTTGCATGCTAAGGCTCACGACTCAGTCTTGCAATAATGTATAGTAAAATATGGCATTAAACCCCTTCTCTTATAGGTAACAAGATACTTGCCATGCGACCCTACTCTTGCAATATTTTTAGGCCTTTAGCCATCCTTTTCCCCATCAAATTAGCTTGCAGGCCTATCCACAGATCAAAGAAAAACACTAAGATGACTTAGTTATTAGGGATGAAGAAGACCTCCGTAAGAGCGATATATCTTGGAAAGAAACCCTCCTCCTTCTCTATGACTCTTCCTTGAGACTCCTTCATTTCCCTCTTTAGATATGGTTTCTCTTGGATCAGATAACGAACTCATGTAGCTCAATCCCTTCCTTGGGCTACATCTCTTTAGTCTCCACTATCAAATGATGTTCCTCACTTGATATATTGGCTTGATCCTTAGGCCTCTTAAAATAAATTCTCCTTTAGACTCTTAGGAGCCCTCTATATTTAGGGTTTTAGTCCTCCTGACCTTGGGAAATAATAATAATTTATTTTTATATCTTGAACCCCTTTCTTGGGATTTTGCCCACAAATTCTTTTGTGATGAACCTTCTCATAAACCGAGAACCTAGGGTTGTGGAATACCTCCTAAGCTACACAAATCAACACTCCCTCTTAGCAAGGTAGGTACTTCCACTACACAGAAGTAACGATCATCACAAGTGACACTGAACCATTTGGCATCCAGTACTGCAACATACCCTGCATAATGGACCATTCTCATCTTGGCAGTGTCACTGCCTCATCTCGTTAACCTTAAATATTTGAACCTCCATAGGGTTTCCCCCTATAATTCTAGACTCCCTCTGAGCCTACACAACCTTCACTAGTTCACACTGCTTCCACTACCTACACTCTGATCCACTGGCCCTTCAAAGTAGCTCTGCAACCATATTGATTTTTCCACAACACTCAAGAATTTGGTTTGAGTCTAAGATAATGATAAAAAACACACTCAAATGCCACAACACTTATACTTTTCATAGCAGAATAACATGCAACAATGAATCAACTAATGCACTATTATCAATGCTGGATGCCACCAACAATCATGGGATCTTCCTGATATGAAGTCCCAATTGGTCCTCACACTATTTGGAGTAGGATCCCCATCTGGGAAATAGGATCGAATACCATATTCTTAATGACTTGTCTTGGCTATAATAAAAAACAAAAGAGAAACACATAAACTTTTATGGTGACATTTTGAGAAGCCATGATTTAGTGATGGTGACATGGCACTTCATTGTAGTGTATCAATGCCAAGAATTTCTCCTTGCTGCCATATTGACATCTTCATGATAGGTCTTTCTTATTATTCAACTTCATTCTCCAAGATTCCAGTTAGGATATGGAGTCTTCAATGTGATCTTGATATTCCTTCTTCTACCGTGATCTAGTGTCCCTTTATCTCTTCGCTTGATGATCTCTTTAGATCTTCAAATTCACATTTATCTTCTTGTAACATCTCCTTGATATCCTATTTTACCATCATGTTTTCATGTCAAGATAATAACAATTGCAAATGGAATTTACACGTGATAAGATGACATTAGTCCTAAAATATCCTAGTCTATCATGTTTCTCATGCAACATATTGACTGAACTAGGATAATGTGTAGGATTAAGGAGGAGGCCTAAGGATTGCGTAGTGCACAGAAGTAGGAGGTAGCGTGATGCAGGAGCATCCAACTAAGGGCATCATGACTGGGTGTTGGTCTCAGCCAAGAAGGACAGGTTCAAAGACTTTTAATTTCATTTACGTTTAATGAATAAAACAGTGTCTAGAAACTAGTTTGTTTTATTATTATTAGTTAAGGAATATTAGGAACAGTACAGTTAGGATAGTGTCATAACAGTTACATTGTTTTGTCATTTTCTTAGTCCATCTTACAGATGTCTGTTCATAAACAAAAGTATAATATTGTAAATCCTACAGCACAAGAAAACCCAGCATGATCATCGACTATGTAACTACAAAGAGTAACTGTATGGTAACCGAGAATAGTTTGAGTAACTGTTTAAACACAACATAAAAACCAATGTAATACATTAGGGAGGGGTTCAATACATGAGAAGAGAAATACAATACAAAGAGTAATTTATTTCATCCGAAATATCTGAGTCCATCTGTAACAGTTTGTTGTAACATTTATTTACTTTTTCCCTTAGTCATTAAGTAAGAAAACTAAGCAAGTACTGTGCATTCCTACTGTTACACAACAATTTGTCACCGTCCCTATTATCCCTCACCCACACACTGGAGGACTCATTTCGGGACCTGTGAGAAGTGACATGACCTGAAACCACTTGCATCATATTCCTCTAAGTATGAACTTCATTTGCCCTGAAGACATCTCCTGCAAAATATCCATGAACACAGCTCTTTTTGCATTAGCGCGGGTCCACAGTTTATTGCCCGTGCCAATGAGGGAAATCCTCTAAAAAGGGCGCGCCATTGGAGCTCTGTCCCAGAGTCGTACTCGTGCCAACCAAATTGAGTAAAGTTTTTAACCAACAAGCTCCCGAAGGTTCTCTTCAACCCATTCACCAACTGAATCTATGTTGAGCTAGGATGGTTTGGCTTCGAATCTCCATAGAAGGGAAAGTGGTTTGCCACCTTTCATGGAAGTTTCCAAGTGATAAAACCAATCCCATGAATAAAGTGGTTGATCCTATCTCTTTCTTCTCTATCTATAAAAGCTTGCCTCTATGCCTTGAGCAAGCTAGTTACAATAGTTCTAGTTCCAGCATAGTGATAGAGAGTTTGAAGCTGCAAGAGCCTTCTTTGCACCCATTAGGCCAAATCTAAGTAAGGAGATTCTTGTCACCCAAAGAGAGAGAGGCTTGTTCCTCATCCCAACAAGCTTTGCAAGACTTGTGTAGCTGACTACCCAGCCAAAGGAGGATTTGACGTCAGAACAATGGTTGCATTCTTCTTTGTTATTTATTAATAATAGATGACTATCATTATGGTTCCACTCTCATTGTCTTATGTTTAATGTTGAGTTATATCTTTTCTGACTGATATATAATTGCATCTACTAGATTTTATGCTTGTATTCATGTTGTTCTTTGCATGTGCAGGTGTCCAATCACGGAGATCGTGGAGATCGTGACCGGCCGAGGCAAAGGAACGAGAGCAACGTCTCTTCTACGAACACTAGCGTTGGAATCCAAGTAGGTTCTCACCATCCACTTTTTATTTGCAATTAGGAACTTGCGTGATAGCATTGGATGATTGTTGTTAGACCCGGTCTGGGCTAGTAGGGATCGTCTCTGTCCGCAGAGAGGATTTACCTCTACAACACCTACCTATTACATTTTGTTTCTTTTCCATAGAACAGAGAGCGAACAGAGAAATTAAACGAGCATTCCCACCATGGAGTCTGGAAGCAAACATAAAGGAGTTCCACAAATGAAAGCCAACCACAGAACGGGCAGTTTGAAAAAGAATGAGAATGAAAACGTTGAGCAACAACCCCAGGACAGAGGTAAACGAAATATAAACAAAATTCCTTGTTAATTCTTTTTCATTACAAAAAAAAATTGTATACATTCAACAGTCCTGAGATACCCATTAAAACAACGGAAAGAATATTACAAAGTAGCAGAACCCTAAGGGTGAGGGTTTGGTCGGCGACTGTCAAAAGGTGGACCATAATTACAATTACCCAGGATACAACGAAAACCCATATACAAATTGGAACATGGGTCGCATAACAGCAAAGAACACCAGATGGAGGAGAATTGGGACTTGCCCAGTAAATTGATATAGGCCACCTAATTAACAAAATTGACAACAGTAGAAGAGAACGAGCCTACCAGAGAAAAGCCCATAGCAGTTTCATCGACCGCGCCGGTGAATGAACCCCCACCTGTACAAGCAATCCAAAGGAGCGCTGTTAGCCATATGCAAACATAGTAAAGACAAGAAGTGACCTAAGAAAGAGAAACTGAATGCACAGTTAATAAAATAGTTTTACCTGGAGAGTATTCACGTGGGAGGATCGAAACCCCACTGAGCCACAACCAACGGTGAAACCCTAAGACCAAGGAGTATACATTGTTAGAGCCGAAGGAAAACGAAGCAGGTAAGAAAATCATGGAGGAACAACTTACCTTATCAGAGTTGCGAAGCTGAGGAGGCCACTGTGACTGTGACCTGTAGAACGCAACACAGGCACCCACTAACCAAATCTAATAACCAGAAGAACTATAATGAAATGAAAACAGTGGAGCAGGGACAAGTATAGTAACCAAGCAGATGGAAACAGCTGAAACCCTCTTATACAAACAAGGAGAACCTCCACACTATGCCCAAGTAACCGGGCAACGAAATCACTAGAACAAGCGAAGGTGTCATGCCGACAAACAACAGAAACCATAGCTAGGCGCACGCAGACCCTACTGCCAAACCCCATACAGTCGCAACACAAACCCTCACTACCAGTCCAAACCCTTGGCGCAACAAAAACACAAGTGCAAAATGAAGAAATGACAAAGAACTAAGGGTTTAGGCGTTAACCAAGAGCAGGAAAACAGTAACCGAGGCAGGTACAACCAACACAACATCATTAAAATCCAACATAAATGCCATCCAATGAAGATCTAGAACAATCCTATGATTAGCGCCTAATCACATGTATTAAACCCCAAATCATTTACTAATCATTCAATTGTTGATTAAAGCATTGTTATATCATTGTTAAATATTATAAAGTGGAGTTACAGGCTAGTCCCATCATAGTGGTATCAGAGCAGGATTTAGAGTTTTCCCGAGAGATGGAAGTTGGAAGACGAGGATGAGGAAGAGGTGCTCAGAGAGCAGCAGATGAAGGATTACGGGAGGAAATTAGGATCCTTACTGCTCGTTTGGAGGCAGTTGAAGTAGGAAGCAGAAGCTGTAGTGACAACAGATGGATCGGATGAAGAAGGGCCGGAAATGAGATTGTTGAGGTCGGTTCTATTAGCGAGTAGTAAGCCTAAACCAAAAATCCCAAATTATGACGGCAGCTTGTCCACAGAAGTTCTGTTGGATTGGATCAACAAACTGGATAAATATTTTGAGTGTGAAGAGGTTAGTGAAGATCGGAGAGTTAAGTTCGTTGCAACAAAGTTGAAGGGACATGCAACCCTGTGGTGGGACAGTGTCCAAGCAGAGAGAAGAAGGATGAACAAGTTGCCAATAAAGAAATGGCCAAGGATGGTGGCCAAGTTGAAAGGTAGATTTCTGCCCAAGGATTACCAGATTGCACTGCATCAGCAAGTGCAGAATTTGAAACAGAAAGGGATGACAGTAAGAGAGTACACTAAAGAATTCTACCAGGTAAATTTAAGAGCTAGTTATACAGAGGAAACCCTAGAGAAACATCAAGGTATGTAAATGGTTTGAGATTAGAAATATTAGATGAAATCAACATTCTTTCCCCGAAAAACATAGAAGAAGCATACCAGAGTGCTATGAAGGTAGAATAGAGGATCACTAAAAAACAAAATGCTAGGAGAGGACGTGGAACTGGCAGAGGAAGAGGAAAATCTTATGGCAAAGGGCGAACTGCCAGCAATAGTGAAGAACGCAACAGCTCCAAAACTTTTGGGACAACAGAAAAAGGTGACAACACTAGAGGTGGCAGGCCATATTAGCGAGGAAGAGGAAATGGCCGAGGTAGAGGAGCTAACTATCAGTGCTACAGGTGCCACAAGTGGGGGCACAGATCTTTTGAGTGTCTTGAAGTGGAACAAGCTGGACAGAGAGGTGCGTATGTCGCACAACCAAAGGAAGTAGAGGAACCTCCCCAAGAAGCAGAAAATGTGTTGGAAATGGGGGAAGCCTTAGTTTTGAACAAAGTGTTGCTGAATCCAGCCAAAGAAACAATTAAACAAATTCAAAGGAAAGCATTGTTCCAGACAGTTTGTAAGTCACACGGAAAATGCTGTAAGATGATTATCAATAGTGGGAGCACAGATAATCTGGTTGCCACGAAGATGGTATAGAAGTTGGGGTTGAAGTGGTTGGAGCACACCACTCCTTACAAGGTATCATGGCTGCAAAAATGCCATCAACTGTTGGTGGATGAGCAATGCGAAGTTGAGTTTCATATTGGCAGATATAAGGATAAGGTTATTTGTGATATAATGCCGATGGATGTATGTCATATACTGCTAGGAAGGCCATGGCAGTATGACAGGAAGGTAGTACATGACGGGAAGACAAACTGTTATAAGTTTGTCAAAGATGGGATCAAGAAGACACTTGTGCCCATCAAGGAAGAAGAGACAACGGAAACAAGCGGGATGAGAGTGTTACTAATGGGTGGAAAATAGTTTTTGAAGCAGATTGAAGATAGTGAAGTGAACCATGCTATTGTTAGAAGAGAAAATACAGTGTTGTTATACATAGAGGTGTCAGATTTGCCTGTGGAAATTTAAGAGATGCTGCAAGAATTTAGCGATATAGTAGTGGACGACTTACCAGAAAAATTTCCTCCCAAAAGAAGTATAAGTCATCATATTGACTTTATACTTGGAGCAAGTCTACCAAAAAAGGCAACATATCAGATGATCCCCAAAGACAATGAGGAGATCAGAAAATAGGTGCAGGAATTTCTAGATAAAGGGCTAATAAGGTATAGTTTTAGCCCTTGCATAGTTCCAACAGTTCTCGCTCCCAAGAAAGGAGGAGAATGGCGAATGTGCACAGATTCGAGGGCCATCAACAAGATTACCATCTGGTACAGATTTCCACTACCACGGATGGACGACATGATGGACTGCCTGAGTGGGGCAACATATTTTTCAAAGATTGATTTAAAGAGTGGGTATCATTAGATTCGAATCCAGGAAGGGGATGAGTGGAAGACAACCTTCAAAACTAATGAAGGACTGTATGAGTGGCCGGTAATGCCATTTAGACTGATTAATGCACCCAATACCTTTATGCGATTGATGAACGAAACACTGAAAGCATTCATTGGAAAGTTTGTAATAGTGTACCTGGATGATGTATTAATTTTTAGCAAGACGAGGAACACTTTCGACATGTTCGAAGTGTGCTGGAAAAATTGCAGTAGAATAAGCTGCTGATAAATCTAAAAAAATGCACTTTTCTGCAAAAAGAATTGGTTTATCTGGGTTTCGTGATTGCAGAAAACGAGTTGAAGATGGACCTAGAGAAGATTGCAACAATTGTCAACTGGCCATCCCCAAAAAGTCTATTTGAGGTACGTAGTTTTCATGGGCTGGCAAGTTTTTACTGTAAATTTATAAGAAATTTTAGTGAAATCTGCGCACCTATGTTGGACACTATAAAGAAGGCAAGTCAGCCTTTTCGTTGGACTAAGGCAACAGAAAGGAGTTTTCAGCTACTGAAGAAGAAGATCACAGAAAGACTAATCCTAAGATTGCTAGATTTTAAAAAGCTTTTTTAGGTTCGCTGTGACGCAAGCGGTACGGCCATTGGAGATGTACTTAGCCAAGAAGACAAACCTGTTACGTTTTTCAGCGAGAAGTTGAACGAAATCAAGCAGAAGTATTCATCCTATGACAAGGAATTCTATGCTGATGTCCAAGCACTAAAGCATTGGAGACACTATCTGCTGGGGAATGAGTTTGTTTTATTCTCGGATAATTCTGCACTGTAATATGTGATGCAGTAGCACAAGTTGAATCACAAGCATGCTAAGTGGGTTGAATATTTGCAGAGTTTCATCTTTGTGTTGAAACACATTAGCAGGCAGGCCAACAAGGTGGCAGATGCATTGAGTAGAATAGCCTTGCTCCTGCAGGAGAGTACGATACAAGTGATGGGCTTTGAGCATTTGAAAGACTTGTATCAGACCGATACAGATTTCAAAGACGCTTATGAAGCCTGTTAGAATAGTCCGTGGTTGGACTTTAATTTGTAGGAGAAGCTATTGTTTAGAGGGGGATAGTTATGCATTCCTGATTGCTCAATGAGAGAGAATATCATTCGGGAGAAGCACAGTGGAGGTCTAGCCGGACATTTCGGCATAGAAAAAACATTAGAGTAGCTCAGCAATTTTTATTATTGGCCAAAAATGTGAAGGGATGTGCAGAGATTTGTGACCATATGTAAAGTGTGTCAATTGGCAAAAGGACACAGTCAAAATACGGGACTCTACATGCCATTGCCCATTCCAAGTAGACTGTGGGACTCAGTCAGCTTGGACTTCATCTTGGGTCTACCAAGGACACAATGGGGTTATGATTCAGTGATGGTAGTAGTAGACCAGTTTTCAAAGATGGCACATTTCATCCCTTGCAGAAAAACTAGCGATGCCACTCACGTGGCCCACTTGTTCTTTACAGAGATCATCAAGCTACACGGTCTACCTAAGTCCATTCTCTCTGATAGGGACGTGAAGTTTACATGGCACTTCTGGCGCAACTTGTTGAAGAAGATGGACACGCAGTTAAGTTTCAGCTCTGCTTATCACCCACAGACCGACGGGCAAACAGAGGTGGTAAATAAGAGTCTGGGGAACCTGCTACGAAGTTTGATTGGTGAAAATTCATGAATGTGGGATCGAGTACTTGCTTAGGCCGAGTTCGCTTACAACCACTAGCCCAATCATAGCATGGGTTACAGTCCTTTTCAGATCTTATATGGCATGCATCCTCGCGGAGTGCATGAGTTACGAGATCTAGGACAACAGGAAAGACGAAGTGCTGATGGGGAAGATTTCGCCAAGGCGATGAACGATTTCCACGAGCAGGTGAAAATAAAGTTGTAGGACAGCAGTAAAAAATATAAGTAGTGAGCATATTTGAAACAGAGAGAGGTGCAGTTTAATGTGGGGGATGAAGTCCTCATGCATTTGCGCAAGGAGCATTTTCCTAGAGGTGCATATAACAAGCTGAAGTACAAAAAGATAGGCCCCTACAAAGTTCTCCGGAAATTTTCAGCAAATGCTTATGAATTACAACTGCCACCAGGAATAGGCATCTCACCCATCTTTAATGTGGCAGACTTGTTTCCATACATTGCTGATCTAGAGGAAGACAGTACCGCACGACCTACATGGGACATACAGGGGGGAAGTGATACTTGGATGAGACAAATGCCTTACGCTCAGCCCCTCGAGATCGAGAGGATCCTTGACACTCAAGTGGCCAAGCGAACTCGACAAAAAGAGTATCTGCAATATCTGGTCAAGTGGAAGAACCGTTCTATTGAGGACAGTTCGTGGCTTAACACTAGACAGATAGAGCATGCAGGTTATTCAATTGAGAAGCTCATGGACCGGAGTCATGAATTTTTCTTACCTCGAGAGCCTGGTGCAGGAGCATCTAGCTAAGGGCATCATGACCGGGTGTTGGTCTCGGCCAAGAAGGACAGGTTCAAAGAATTTTAATTTCATTTACGTTTAATGAATAAAACAGTGTCTAGAAACTAGTTTGTTTTCTTATTATTAGTTAAGGAATATTAGGAACAATACAATTAGGATAGTGTCATAATAGTTACATTGTTTTGTCATTTTCTTAGTCCATCTTATAGATGTCTGTTCATAAACAAAATTATAATATTGTAAATCCTACAACACAAGAAAACCCAGCATGATCATCGACTATGTAACTACAAAGAGTAACTGTATGGTAACCGAGAACAATTTGAGTAATTATTTAAACACAAAATAAAAACCATTGTAATACATTAGGGAGGGGTTTAGTACATGAGAAGAGAAATACAATACAAAGAGTAATTTCTTTCATCCGAAATATCTGAGTCCATCTGTAACAGTTTGTTGTAACATTTATTTACTTTTTCCCTTAGTCATTGAGTAAGAAAACTAAGCAAATACTGTGCATTCCTACCTATTACATTTTGTTTCCTTTCCATAGAACAGAGAGCGAACAGAGAAATTAAACAAGCATTCCCAGCACAGAGTCTGGCAGCAAACATAAAGGAGTTCCACAAACGAAAGCCAACCACAAAACGAGCAGTTTGAAAAAGAACGAGAATGCAAACGCTGAGCAACGACCCCAGGACAGAGGTAAACGAAATATAAACAAAATTTCCTATTAATTCTTTTTCATTACAAAAAAAAAAATATTTGTATACATTCAACAGTCCTGAGATACCCATTAAAACGACGGAAAGAATATTACGAAACAGTAGAACCCTAAGGGTGAGGGTTTGGTCGGCCACTATCAAAAGGTGGACCATAATTACAATTGCTCAGGATACAAATGAAAGCCCATATACAAATTGGAACCCGGGTCGCATAACAACAAAGAACACCGGACGAAGGAGAACTGGGACTTGCCCAGTAAATTGATAGAGGCCACCTAATTAACAAAATTGACAACAGTAGCAGAGAACGAGCCTACTGGAGCAAAGCCCGTAGTAGTTTCATTGACCACGCCGGTGAATGAACCCCCACCTGCAAAAGCAAGCCAAAGGAGCGCTGTTAGCCATATGCAAATAGAGTAAAGACAAGAAGTGACCTAAGAAGGAGAAACTGAATGCACAGTTAATAAAATAGTTTTACCTAGAGAGTATTCACGTGGGAGGACAGAAACCCCACTGAGCCGCAGCCAACGGTGAAAACCTGAGACCAAGGAGCAGACATTGTTAGAGCTGGAGGAAAACAAAGAAGGTAAGCAAATCATGGAGGAACAACTTACCTTATCAGAGCTGCAAAGCTGAGGAGGCCACCGTGACCATGACTTGTAGAATGCAGCACAGGCACCCATTAACCAAAGCTAATAACCAGAAGAATTATAATGAAATGAAAACAGTGGAGCAGGGACAAGTATAGTAACCAAGCAGACGGAAACAACTAAAACCCTCTTATATAGACGAGGAGAACCTCCACACTATGCCCAAGTAACCGGGCAACGAAATCACCAGAAAAAGCGAAGGTGTCACACCGACAAACAACAAAAACTATAGCTGGGCGCACATAGACCCTGCCACCAAACCCCATAAAGTCGCAGCACAAACCCTCACTACTAGTCCAAATCCTCGGCACAGCAAAAACACAAGTGAAAAATGAAGAAATGACAAAGAACCAACGGTTTAGGCATTAACTAAGAGCGGGAAAATAGTAACCGAGGTAGGTACAACCAACACAACATTATTAAAATCCGACATAAATGCCATCCAATGGAGATTCAGAACAATCCTATGATTAGCGCCTAATCACATGTATTAAACCCAAAATCATTTACTAATCATTCAATTGTTGATTAAAGCATTGTTATATCATTGTTAAATATTATAAAGTGGAGTTATGGGCTGGTCCCATCACAGCGAGTGAGGGTCTAGGCTCTATGACTACAAAAAGTGCACTGGCTGAGAGAAACAGAGGCATGACTGTGTAGTTGGGGAAGTTAAGGAGGTAGAGATGACATGCCTGCTCACTATGACTGCACAATGCATAGTTTTGGGAGGAAAGGGTAAATGTATTTCACATTTAAGAAACGTAGAGTCTTAGACATGACCTGACTACTGATTGAAAATGATTAGTGCACAGTGAAGGCAAAGCTAGGCAATGCCTGTGCAGTGGGCAAGTGCAGTTGACAATGACTGAGCATTGGGATTGTGTAGTGCACAGTTGATGGAAGCAGTTATCTATGATTGCACAATGTGCAATTATAGGAGGTAAATGATGCTTGAATGAGGCTTGTGACTGTGTAATGCACATTTCCAGGAGGTAGAAAGATAGGTGTTTGGTCAGGCAACTTGTGAAGACAAGAAAACTCAAAAAATGGCTAAGTGTGGGATTAGTAAGGAAAAAGGATGAGGCCAAAGAATGTAACAAGTCTTGCATATGATCACACACCCACAAATGAACAACCACAAGACAATGTAACAATCAACACCCCAAATCAACATGCATCCATTAAAATGACAACAAAATGATACTTACCTCCGAGTGTGGCACTTAAGATACAACTTTTGGCACAAGTGTAAATTGCAACATTAAAGTGTGAAATACCTTGAGAATGAGTCTAATGCATGTCCCTATGATGGATAGAACCAATTAATGCAAAATAAGGCACCAGAGATGCCACTTAAAGATGTGCCATAATTGTCTTTCACAAAGAGTGATGCTTCCCTTAACAAAAAACGACACTTGGAATTCCTTCAAAAAGGGACTTAGAAACTTAGGAAGCAAGCATGGGATTACTCTAACGACTAGAAACAATAGTTCAAATGATGAAATGGAGGCTCCAAATTTTGAATACAGACCAAAATTTAGAGGATATTGTGGTGACGACAACACTTGCGATTCACTGGAAGGATCCCAACTTCTCTATTCAAGTCTAGACTTATGCATATGGTCTAGCCTTTCAGGAAGTATTGATTCGTCATGTAGATTACCTCAACTTCCCCATTTATACCAGTTACAGCTGTAGTCCCTCATATTCCCTTTCTGGGTTAAACAAAATTATAAATATAACCATATCAAAATTGTTTTGATCGGGAGAAGGACAATATATAGTCGCAAGTTCAGAATGATTAGAGTTTTAGTTCCATTTCTAGTGTTTCTCTATTGCTAATAGGCCTGTTTAGTACCCCGACAGAGTCACAATAGTAACATAAGAATTTCTTTTCTACTAGCAAGCTTGTTCAGTACATCGATGAAGTTTCTTGATTCACCTCTCTACATATGAATCCTTTCTCTTCTTTCACCCTTGATTTATTTTCAATGTGCTCATTGTCATTTTGTCAGTTTTTACATCACTTGGGTGGAAGAGGGATCCTGAATTATTGAGAGAAAGAGAGGTTGTTCCTTTAGACACTATTAGATACCTCCAAAATTAGTATGCTCATCTCTAGTTTTCTCCTTTCCCTTCAATACTTAATTGGATCGACATCAAAACACCATTCAATTATTGTACTGAGTCAAGGAATGAAGATCCTAAAATAAATACGAGCACCATTTTTCTGCCTAAATATTTCCGTTCGAAAGGACCATATTTTCTGTTAGACATTATTGACCTTAAAGATATCAGATCCAAGCAAAGAAGGGGAACCAAAAGTTAACCAAGTGTTGTTGTATCTTACAAAGCCATTAAAAACTTCGCCATATCGTTAGAACCAAATAAAAAACTTCCACACACGGTCTTATTTACATAAATTTACAAAACACAACAAAGAAGGAAAGAACACAGCATGACATGAACCAAACAAAACAAACAAAAGGACAAGGAAAGAAATATGTACATGGGTAGAAACAAAGCCCTAGGATGCTATTGAAAATAACATTTAAGATCTTGGCCATTGATAAATTTACAAAACACAACAAAGAAGGAAAGAACACATCATGACATGAACCGAACAAAACAAACAAAAGGACAAGGAAAGAAATATGTACATGGGTAGAAACAAAGCCCTAGGATGCTATTGAAAATAATATTTAAGATCTTGGCCATTGACAGGAAGAGAGTCCATCTTCCCATCTAAGGATTGGAGACAATAAGTATGATGGCCAAGCTTGTCATGAAAAATAAAGGGTCTGATCCATAGGGATTGAAATTTGGTGTGTTTACCTTTCTCTTCATGGGATTTATCCCATTTCAATACTAGGTCTCCCACACCAAAATCCTTCTTCCCCATAGTTTTCTTGTCAAAAAAACACTTGATACAATTCTTATGCATAAAAAACTTTTATTTTGTTTTCTTCCTTTCTTCCTCTAACTTAAGAAGGGTTTCTATCCTGCTTTGAACAACAAGGCAAGGTTTACCTTGAGATTCTTGATAAAGTTGTAAGGCGAAGAGGTATATGTTCGGAGGAAGGATAACTTCTTTTCCATACATGAGGAAGTAAGGAGAGGTCTTCAGAGAGGGTTTTGGTGTGACATAGTCAACCCACAAAACATTCACCAATGCATTATGCCAGTTCCTTTTCTTAGAGTAAATGATTTTCTTAATGATGTAAATTAAATTCTTATTGGTAGACTTAGCTAAACTATTTCCCTAAGGGTAGTAATTAGATGAGTTCTTTAAAACAATACCATTCTCTAATGCAAAATCATAAAGTTTTAGCGATGGAAAGTAAGTTGCATTATAAAAAACAAGTGACATGGGAATCCAAATATGGTAATAATATTTTGCTTGAGGAAGTGGACGACCTACTATTTGTTCACTTGTTTCAACGAAACTGCTTCAGCCCATCGAGTAAAGTAATCTGTGGAAATTAAGAAATATTGGTGTTGCTTTGATGAATGTGGATTTATTTTTCCAATACACCCAATCCCCATTGTTGAAAATGATCTTCAACAACAATGGACTACAATGGGGTGGCTGACTTCTTATCTCGACCAACACATATTTGACATACAAGACAATTACGAGCGTAGGCATGTGCATCCTTAAATAATGTGGGCCAATAATAACTAGCCCACATGACTTCATTAGTATTAATGTCACCTACGTAGTGCCCACGAACTTTCCTATCATGAAGGTCTTTCAACACCCTTTCTGAATCTTGTGCTTCCAAGAATTTGAGTAGGACACCATTGTGGTGCTTCCAAAAAATCACACCATGTACAAGCTGATATGATAGAGCTTTAAGTTGAATCACCCTCTTCTGTTTCACTAATAAATGTGAGGGAAAGGTGCCATGATATAGATACTGATGTACACTAGTGTACCAAGACTTGGTTGTGTTTGTAGGGGTAGCCTGCTCGATATTGTACATTTCGATTTCTTGTTCCCATCCAAAAGAATCCTCTTTTTGTGAATTGACTTTTTATGTTGTAAGTAAATAAAGACCATGACCTTTTATTGTATGAACTAGATTTAATTCTAGAAGGCTTGTCATCCAGTTCTCCCTCCTCTCATCCACCTCTTGCTGCATGAAGAGCAATCTAACCAAAGGGTGAGGCACAAAGATAATAACATGGATTTTCAAAGAGATAAGACTTAAAGTGTTGCACTGCCTTGTATAGTGCATAGGCTTGCTTATCTATTGTGGGATAATTCAATTTAGATCCCTGTAATCTAGCACTCATAAATGATATGCAATGCTCATTTCCTTGATTGTCCTTCTGAGTAAGAAAAATTGCAAGAGATGTGCCAGAAGAAAACATATAGAACAAGTACTATTTATTAAAATTGGGAATATACAATGTTGGGGTGTCGACAATCACTTGTTTAATATGGGAGAAGGCATCTTTCTCCCTTTGGTCCCACTTGTAAACAACATCCTTCATGATTATCTCTTGTAATGGCTTAACAATTTGTGCATAATCCAAGATGAAATTATGGAGGAAGTTGATTTTCCCCAAGAAGGATTGCATGGATTTCTTATTCATGGGAAAGGGAACATGAGAAATAGTCTTGACCCACTCTAGGTCCACTTTAATTCTGCTCTTGGATATAATGTGTCTCAAGAGTTTTCGCTTAGACACTCTGAAGATGCTCTTTTTTGGATTTAAGGATACACCATATTTTCGACATCGCTCAAAGATTTTCCTTAGATGATGCAAGTGATAATATCTTTCTTTGAAAATATTATAACATCATCCAAGTACATAATCACACTTTTCCCAATTAAACCATGGAACACGATGCTCATAGTCCACTAAAAGGTAGCTCCAACATTTATGATTCCAAATGGCATCCGCCAAAACACGAATGTACCCCATTTAGTTCTAAATGTAGTTTTTAACTTGTCAAGTTTCAATACCAAAAATTGGTTGTATCCATAGAATCTGCCTAATAACGAGAACATATCTGACCCACATACCATATGGAGTATTTGTTCCATATGTGGAACAGGATAATTATATTTGCCTAAAGCCTAGTTCAAGTTGCGGAAATCAACACATAAGTGTATCTCTCTAGAATTATTTCTAAAAGGAACCAAATTTGAGACCTAGGGAGAATGGTGAACTCTAAATATGATCCGAGCATCTAGAAGTTTACTCAGTTCTTTTTGAATAAGGGGTTCAACTGTAGGATGAAATTTTCTTAACTTCTGCTGAAATGGATTTACCACCACCTTAATGGGTATCTCATGCTAGATAATTCGTGTATCATAGATTTTCAAATCATCATATGTCCATGCAAACACATCTCAGTATTGTTTGAAAAGACGAATAAAGGATTTTCACTCTTGGGGAGAACAACACGTACCGAGATTCACATATTTCATATCTTCTTTGTTTCCCAAGTTAACTTGTTCATTCAACAGTGTAGAACTATGAGTCTTAGCATTGGCTAGTCCCTTGAAGGAGTTTCACAAGTCATAAGGATTCTCTAAAGATACCACACCCTTAGGCATGGGGTTCCCTTTATGTGCCTGAGATGATTCCTACATAGCCCTTTGGTGCTCATCTTCATCTATCCCTGCATCAATAAACACGTTAGCATTGGACATAAAATCCAGTATGTGATGGTCATCGTTGAAAACATAAAAAAGTGACATTATTAGGTACATATGGCTTATAAATAATCTCATTGGAAAAACCATCTCTAGGTGGTGATAATCTAACAAAAACATTAGCTAATGTGTCTGCATTTGCATTGGAATCCTAGGAACGTAATTAATATTAAATGAAAAAAATAAATAAATAAGATGCCATACCTCTTGCTAGTATTTTTTTTAGATTAGGTGACACACAATGAATAATATTCCATACCTATTATGTGACAATATTTGAGTCACCCATTACCTTTAGCACTTCCACCTTAAGGTCTATGTATTTCTTTAATCTTAGAATGACTGATTCATATTCAACAATGTTATTCATGCACTCAAATTCCAATCAACAAGAGATCAAATAATTTTTCTTTTGTGGGTCAATCAAAATACAACCAACTTTAGAACTCTCCTGTGTTTTCGAACCATCAAAGTATAAAGTCCAAATGTTAACAAGAATAGGGTTAGTTCGTACGTTAGTACTATTTACATCTATATTACAAAAGTAATTAGCACCAGTTGGATTTCAAGGAAGGAGTTCCAACTGTGTATCTGACGGTACAGGGTATGACTATGCAAGATAACATCCATGATCAAATTCTAAGAAACAATTTTTGAAAATTACTTGTGCATAACTAATAGGCTTATTAGGGGCTTCAAGCACCGTGACAATATGCTTCATGAAAGGTTCACCCTTGACTTGGATTTGATCATTCTTTCCCTTATAAGGAAGTTACAAATGGGACTAGTTAGTAACAAAGTATCCTTGCAACTTCTTAGACAAATATCTGCTTAAAAGCAATCCATAAACTTCTGGAATGTCCACAATGACAAGATCAATACATTGGTGAAACCTATGATTAGATGATAAATAGATTATAACATTTTTAAGCTCACTAGTTTCTTGTACTAAAGATCTATCTAATTTTATGATTTTGGCATCAATCTTTTCCCATTTAGCATTAATTTTCTGTAGTATACCTAGGGGGGATAATATGGGGTACAGAGGGAGGTACCCAAGGGAATAATGTAATAATGGGATAGGCCATAGTAATAAATAAGGTGGTTAACTCGTATCATGTAAGGGACCATAAGTAGTTAGCAATAATGTAATAAGCAGGTGAAAATTTTAAGAACCCCCCCTAAATTTATAAATATAATAAATGGGCGAATCTCCATGGTATATAGGAAAAATGGAAGGCGATTTTATCAATAATATAATATGTATATATAATTTTTTGGCGAATCTCTCACCAGGCATGGCGAATATTTTACTCAATTATAAAATCTTGTAAGATCTTGGCAAGTCTTTCACTAAATAATAAAACTTTGTAAAGTCCTAGTGAATCTTAGCATAGGCTACATGCTGGTTTAATTCCCCCATTTAAATAGGCTACATTCCAGGTGAATACCATGGGTCAATACCATGTGCCATTTTGGTGAATACCATGGGTCAATACCATGTGCCATTTTTATTTTTATTAATTCTAATATTAGGGTTAATAATGGTTTTTTGCATGGTATTAATAACAATCTAGTCCATGGTATTTGTCCCATAGTATTTTTGCCATAGGTTTCACCTAAATATAACCCATTTTTTGAGTGTTCGTAAATATAAGGTGACTTATGGAGTAAATATAAAAAAATGTTTTATTTGTTTACCATACCTCTCATTTATTTATATTGTTATTAATTTACCATACCTCTTTTACAAATATGGTATTTGGCCCATAGGATTCACTTAAATAAAACCTCTTTCTTGAGCCTTCATAAATAGAACGAGGGTTATGGACTAAATATAAAAAGAGCTTTCATTTATTTACGATACGTCTAGTTTATTTATATTTTTATTTATTTACCATACCTTTTGAGTAAGTATAAAAAGACGTTTTATTTATTTACCATACCTCCTCTTTACTTATATTTTTATTTGTTTACACCCTTACATGTATATAAGGTGACTTATGGAGTAAATATAAAAAATGTTTTATTTATTTACCATACCTCTCATTTATTTATATTTTTATTAATTTACCATACCTCTTTCATAAATATGGTATTTGGCCCATAGAATTCACTTAAATAAAACCTATTCTTGAAAATGGGCTAATGGATTCACTTAAATAAAACCTATTCTTGAAAATGGGCGAATGGAAGGTTGTAAGTCCTAATTTCAAGGGCTAAATTTACCTTTTTTACCCTCTCCCTTAAAATAAGGTGGGCTATTTGAGGTGATTTGTAAAAATGTACTATGATACAAAATATTCGCCCACTAAAAATTTAAAACCCCTTAATTTCGCCAAAGGACGAACATTCGCCCCTAAAATTACCCTTGGTAATAAGCCCATGGTATTAGATAGATGGTATTAAGGGAACCATGGTAATGACCCATGGTATTGTATGTATGAGGCCTATATAGAGGCTAGAGACTCCCCATTGAGAGATGTGAAGGATTATTGTATGAACAAGCATATGGCTTGTGGAGTGTTCTCCTTCCTTAAGGAGTGAATGTATGGGTTTGCCCTACCTTAAGGGTTTGATCAATAAAGAAGCATTTCTATCTATTTCTATTTTGCTATTTCTTGGGTTTATTTACAGTTATTGGGCATATTTTTATTTTCATATATTTTCATATCAGATCTATAACAAGTGGTATCAAAGCACTTTCTTGGGCAAAACAAAGATTTTTTTTAAATTTTTTGCAGGAATTTTTTGGGTGGTGAGTTTGCAGATCAGATATATACGTTTTGGTGCAAAATATACAAAATCTAATTACAGATCTGGGTTGTTGGTGAAAAAATACCCAATTAAAAAAAAAAAAATCGGCCAAATCGGAGTCCGGATGAGGGAGATATCACTGATTTAAAAATCAGCTGGGTTGCAGACATTTTTCAGGGCGACGAGTTTGCAGATCAGATCTGTACGTTCTAGTGCAAAATTTGTAGAATCTAATTGAGGATCTGGTTTTTTTGTGAAAAAATACCCAATTTGAAAAAACAATCGGCTGAATCAGAGTCTGGATGAGGGAGATATCACTGATTTAAAAATCAGTCGTGTTGCAGACATTTTTCAGGGCAGCGAGTTTGCAGAGCAGATATGTATGTTCTGGTGCAAAATCTATAGAATCTAATTGCAGATCTGATTTGTTGGTGAAAAATATACCCAATTTAAAAAAAAAATCAGTCGAATCGGAGTCTGGATGAGAGAGATATCGTTGCTTTAAAAACAACTCTTTTTTTTTTCAGAAATTTTTGTGATGGCGGGATAGTTGTAGCGCGAATATGAAATTCCAGTGCCTAGATTGGGATTTCTACTACATGGGAAGATGCAGAATGGTTGTTCCATTTCTGAAATAGGTCATAATGGGGATTCTGAGCAATATTGACTGAATTGTGGCCATTTCAAATTTTCGCCAAGTAAGTAATTTTTTTTCAAAACCCTCTTCATGGCGGTTCTATAATTTACAAGGAAAGATAATGGTCTTACTATTGAAGAATACATTAAAAAAAAGAAGGTCATTATGGGCAAAACATTGGAAATTTTTTGTAGTGGAGCAACTTAAAGATGAGGTGACCACGTGGTGGGAATTATTTAACAAAAAGAAGTGTTCCAACCCGCCCGATGAAGAATTTGAAAAATTCCTTTTAAACCGATGGTCTCATGCTAGAAAACAAGATAATGAGAAACATGTGGGGTTATTTTCTACTGGTATATGCTTATTACAGGTTCATGGATATATTCAAAAGGAGAATATCGTTGTGTCTATAAATCCTAGTTGCAAGCAAAATCTTATAAATGTCAATTTGGCAAAAAATTTGCAAGTTCCAGCAAAACAAATGGAGCACACACAGGTTAATAATGAGCAGGTGCAAGTTTATAAAGATTTGAATATTTCTATGGATAAGTATGTATTGCATTTCGATTTTTATACTTCAGATATGGGTAACATGGATGTTGTTTTGGGATACCCTTGGATGGAATCTGTGGGTACTATCAATATTAATGTGTAGAATAAATTCCTGAAGCTTTGGTATAAAAAGAAGAAAATAACATTGCAGGATATCTCTACTAAGACGCAAGCAAAGACTATGGAGGCAGATGCACAAAGCTCTAATGAAATTGACACATTAGATGATGAGCCCTTGATGATCGACAACCAAACACAAACATCAAACCAGGTACAGGAAAAACAGGGAGAACCCAAGGAGGCTGAAGCAGAAAATGTTATAGGTACTGATACAACAGATGAGGACTCAGTGGTTGAAGTAATATTGGAAGCTAAGAAACAACAACAGGCACCACAACATGTACCAGATACCAATCAGGCTCTATTAGGTGGTGAATTAAAGAAAAAGACGTTGTTGGTTAAAACTTTAGCATATCACCACCCACATCACCTCGCAAGAAAACAACCAACAAGAGGGCAACAAATTAGCCACAAGGACAACAACCCCTGCATGATAGATAGAGAGGGGCAATGATCCACCTACTACTCATCAACACAGAAGAGCCACCAGGGTCATCTTCCATCTCAAGCGAGTGAGTCACCAGCTAGATCGAGGGTTCATCTTTCTCTTGGATGGCTAGATGCACGTGGATGGTACTAGTGGACTACTCTTTTGAGTAGATATTATTACTTGTGTTCTTCGTATGTTTTGGGAATGAAACATGTTAAGGGGGGTGGAATGTACTATACCTAGGGGGGATAATATGGGGTACAGAGGGAGGTACTCAAGGGAATAATGTAATAATGGGATGGGCCATAGTAATAAATAGGGTGGTTAACCTGTATCGTGTAAGGAACCACAAGTAGTTAGCAATAATGTAATAAGCCCATGGTATTAAGGGAACCATGGTAATGATCCATGGTATTATATGTATGAGGCCCATATAAAGGCTAGAGACTCCCCATTGAGAGATGTGAAGGAGTGATTGTATGGTGTTGCGCTACCTTAAGGGTTTGATCAATAAATAAGCATTTCTATCTTGTTATTTCTTGGGTTTATTTACAATTATTGGGTATATTTGTATTTTCCTATATTTTCAGATCATATCTATAACAAGTGGTATCAGAGCTATAACATTTTCTTTGCAACAGATAAAGGCATGACATTCGTAGATGCATAAGAATAAACTAGGCAATTATGGTCATTATAATTAAAAATTATAAAAGTAAAAAGAAAGGTGGGGGGTAGTGGATCTATAAATTACATTAGTTGAATTAACAACCAATTCCACAATAGTAGGAACCTTACTATACAAGGCTTCAAAAGTAGGAACCATTCTACCTGACAGAGGCTGAAATGCATATGCTTAGATGGTCAACTCATGTTACCTTACCAACGTTGCTGGCTCAAATATAGAAATATTTGCATGGTCTTTTGTTATATATTCAAGAAAATTATAATATATATCTTCACCTTAGGTGTGGTGTGTTGAAATGGTAGGTGGTGTGACTTAGTTCGATACCTCAAGAGTGACAAAATTGTTCTTATTATTTCTGAAAACATTCTTATGAGTATGTGCACTTATGGATTTGTTCTGAGTGTTCTGAGTAAGATTACTAGGAGGTAAAATGTTTCTCAACAATTTCTTCTTCACATCTTTCTCAGGAACCAACCCTTTTCTCCTCAAATTATATTGCTTTGTAGGTTGTTGAGGAGGAGCATAACCCACAGGGGGCTCACCAACACCCTGTTAGTCATTGTTCAAGATAAAATCAAATGTGAAAATTGAATCACCAGCATTCATGTTTTCCTCTATCGAGGCTAGTTCATCGGTCTCTTGAGTCTGTTTGAATGCTCTTCTATTGACAAAATTTCTATAAGATTAGTAACCACAACATTCATAGTGTGCTTCCACTGCAGGGATATTTTCTCTAAATGTGCTTCTTGATGAAAAGTACAATAGTTATCCATGCCCAAGTTCTCAACGTTGAATACAACATTATAGATCTATGCAGACTTAGTCGGTTTACTAATTTTCTTCTTAAAATATAGCTGAAAAGACTTGTTGTTAATAGAAGCCTCACTTGACATCCTTTTGTTCAAATACTTCATTGGTTTACAACTTCAAGGATTTAGTCAAGTTGACCATGTCAAAAGAATCTTTGTCTTTAGTTTTAATGGAAGAGGCTTGGGACTTTTTAGCAATTCCTTTGGAATCCTTTGAGTCTTCCTTATTAACAATGACCCCAATCAACCTTAAGTCCTTTTCAATAAGAATTTGTTCTGTAAAATTAAGAGCCAAAGTTTCTTTTGCAACACACTTAATAAAAATGAAATGTTAGTGGGCAAGGCAACAGTATAATAATCTTTAGTAATTGAATCATGAGGTTGCACATTAGTGGGGAATTTATTCAAAATACGTGTAAATATTTGATTAAAATCATTAACCTTTTATTTACCCCTCATCTTAATGTTTTTGAGTTCTTTAAGTAACATGGCTGGAGTTTTATCATCAACAAAATTTTCTAAGAATAATTGTTTAAACTCCCTCCAATTATGGATTGAATTTGGTGGAAGGCTATGATACCAAACTGATTCTCTACCTTCTAGAGTGTATGGAAATAATCTACAAGAAACATCATCAAAACATACCTTTAAAATCTGTAAATGCAAATAGAAGTCATCAATGTGATCTTTGGCCTTCACTTTTTTATTAGGATTGTACTTTGTAAGAAACTTTTTCGGGTTCTTTGGTAAGCAATGGGGATTCCCAAGAAGAGCGAGAGGCCCTTGGGCCATCCAATCCAATTATTCATCGACCATGCCTTCGTTCTCATCCTCCTCCTCACTCCATGATTATGAAGACTCATCTCCTTCACCATTCAAATTTTCATTATTATTTGGTTGTTCTTCGTTAGAAAAAATGAAAATCCTCCCTGTCTCCTTCCATATTCCCCCCAATAGGTGGTGGAGGATCCCCTTGCTGATAAGTTACTTCAAGAGAGTTAACTAAATATTCAAGGCTTGCATTAACGAATTCTTCCACTGAAGAAACCAACATACCACGACGAGTTGTCTCTTTCTTTGTTTGCTTACGAGGAAGAACGTATGTGGCAGGAAGTAATCCATGTGATCTAGCAAACTAATGAGTAATAGGCCAAATTTTCCAGAGTTTCTCATATGTGACTTCGTAGGCATGACCCTAAAATTGATGAGATGACCCTTATTTCTTGGATATATGAGTCAAAGTTGGGCTCAGACAATTGCTACCTTGCATAAAAGGTTCTCTATGTGAATGTGGTGAATTATCAGCCATTAAAAAGGCTACCCTCCTTTTAGGGCTAGAATTGTTGACGATGTTGGATTCCACCAACAATCAGGAGGTCTCCCTGATACGAAGTCCTAATTAGCCCTCACACTGTTTGGAGTAGGAATCCATCTTGGAAATAGGCCCGACTACCATAGTCTTAATGATTTTCCCTGGCTACAATAAATGACACAAGAGAAGCACATATACTTTCAAGATAAACAAGTAAGTTATCCTTGTGATGTATTCAATTGTAAGTTGTACAGTGGTTCTTTCACGAAAGGGGAAGGAAAATGAGTTTTTAAGAGAAAATTAATAATACTATCTTAGTAAAGAAAAATGCATATATCTGGAAGAATCGTTATTTATCTTGCGAAATAGTTCACAAAGAAATAATGATCATGAAAACAAGAGACACACAATTCAAAGATGCATACTAAAGACAACGAAATAATTCATTTTCATTAGTATGTAGAAACATAAACATACACCACAAACAATGAAAGAATAGTGTTCCAATCATTCACAACATATGCATGAAAGCGTGCCATATCTAAGAGCTTTGAATTATAAAGTGAAATTCCCAAGATACATCATTACAATGATACAACACTACTTCCAATAATAGAATGTTAAGAAACTACTTGCTTCTCAAAAGACTAATATTCTCTCATATGCCTAGCTTGAGAGACCAAGGTGAAAATTCCCTTGCTCGAGCTATGAGGGTGTATATATAAAAAATGAGGTGACTTTCCACCTCTCTTGTGACTCTTGAGCTTCCCTCATGTCTCTTAAGCTCCCGTGTGGCTTTTCAAATTCCTAAGAGAGATTTGAGCTTATACATGACTCTTCACATTCTATGTGTGACCCTTGGGCTTCCACACATTTTACATTTTCTCATTTAAAAAAAAATACAATTTTACATTTCCACAAATTTGTGGCAAAATACAATGATTTTGTGAAGACATGACTTGATGATGGTGGCATGGAGCTTCATTGTAGTGTATCAGTACCAATATTTTCTCCTTGCTTCTATCTTGACATCTTCATGATAGGTCTTGCTTGTTCTTCAACTTCATTCTCCTAGAGGCTGGTTAGGAGATGGAGTCTTCCATGTGCTCTTGATCTTCCTTCTTCTGTCATGATATAATGTCCCTTTATCTCTTCACTTGATTATATCTTTAGGTATTTGGCTTCATAAGTATTTTCTTGTAACTTCTCCTTGGTAACATCCTTTAAAATCATCCTTTCATGTCAAGATAATAACACCTGCAAATGAAATTCACTTATGACAAGGCAACATCAGTCCCAAAATATCCTTGTCTATCTTGTTTCTCATTCAACATACTGACTGAGCTAGGACAATGTGCAGGATTGAGGAGGAGGCTTGAGGATTACTTAGTGTGTAGGAGCAGGAGTGACGCAGGCAGGGCCTGCAAACCCCAGAATCTTTACCTACACTGTATATAAAAACATGCGCCTCAAACAATTACCTAATTCAACTTCAATACACTGCAAATTTTCCCCACTGGCAATCTCAACTAATATGCAGAAGCTTATCTTTCATTTCTTGGCAAACTCAAACAACTTAAATTCACGGAAGTTATCTTTATTAAATGGTTCAAAACCCACAACCCAACCATCTTCTTTTCAAAAGTTTCAATAGCATTAAAAACCCCTTATACAAGTCTTATAAAACCCCCAATGCTTCTCATTTAATCATGTACTCAATTCAACAATCTTCATGCCATTTCCAAACTAAATACAATCTGAACTTCTAACTTGATGCAAAAGTAAAATCAAACACTACTCAATCCAATAATTCCATTCACAGATGGCTGGATTTTAATTCAAATAAAAGAATGTGCTTATGTTTTTCAACCAGCAAATTCACACCACTGCCCAATCGATTTCATGCATTCTGATATGACATCTCATACTGCCACCATCATTTCAAATAACATTGAAACTCACCTTACATATTCAACAACCGACACACTATTCAATGCATTCTACCCATCACTTCACATATGGGTTTTAATACCAGATTTCAAATAAACTTTCCATGAAACAAATGCGCCCATATATTAAATCTCGATCTGGAAATTACAAACCTCCAATTCATTTCATTTAACTTCGTTCACACATTTCTTCAAACAGTTTTCTGCTATGGCAACTATAAACTCAGATTTAAGCCACAACATACCTTTCCAGAATTCAGCAGCGCTCTCCCTTCAACCCAATTTCCACAACGTTTCTTCTGAATTCGGTTTTAAACATCTATGTGTCGACTGTCCCGTTTTTTCTTAGTCCAGAACTTGGCGCTGTAACTAGAATTCAATTGCTGTAATCGATCTTCCTCTTCCAGCAAATACGCCTTCAATTTAACTCCAGGCTGTAGCTGCAGATATGCCACACCAAACGTTCTTCCTCTGCGCAGATTCAATGCAGAAACCAATATCTGTTACATACACATCGATTTCCAAAACACATGAAATTGCTTACCTCATCTACCGGGTTGTCTTCCACTGATTTTGAAAATGTTGTCTATCGTTCACTACGCTGCCAATTTGCACCAAATTGAATTTTTACAACGCTTTCTTTGTTGGATACAGAGACTCCATGCGTAAATTGCTTCTTCAGCGGCATCCATCCTCTTCGATTTGCCATTAAAAATTCTTCAGACAAATTCTTTCACTGCTGCAATTCGTGTCTTTGCCAGAATTCAATTCTTCAATGCTTATGATTTTATCAAACAATATCAGGTATTAATTCACTGTATAATGTTCACAAACAGAAATCGACCCAACGAATCCTGTCTCCCTGTTGTGAATTCGATTACACAGAAATCAATTTATTAACTTCAACAACGCTGTCATTTAGTTTAATTGTGATTGCCCATTCATGCAATTCAACCAATTTCAAATGCCTTTCCTCAGCATGTGCAGACAAAATCGATATGAATTGATACTCAATTAGAGCTTACAAATATCGCTCATCATCCAAGACAACAAAACATACTTCGATTACAAAATTCCTCTCATAGACACACACAACAAATTGTTGCTAACGTTTGAAGAACATACATATAATTATTCTCTTATAAACCAGCAAATTAAATACCAGCCATTTCACCATTTCAACACAGAAATTGAATCATACCCGAATTGACCAAATTAAGGTGCATAACTCAAAACCAACACTTTCATTAAAGTGAATTTACTTACAGCAACATTTTCTCCGTGGCCTGATTTACAATTTATTGGCCCTTACAACCTGCCTGAAGGCTTACAGCCTTGGCTGTTCAAGCCTGCTCTCAATCACACTCTCACTCTTTCCAACTATCTCAATGTGTTTTTCTCTCAAAACCCCCTCCTATTTATACAATTTTAAAAATGATCTAATTAAATGCTCAATCCCCTTAATATCTCAACACCACTAGAATATCTCAACAAATCCCTAAATCTCTCAACATCCCTAAAACTTAGAAACTAATTCCAACTTAGGCTCCCTCATTAATTCTAAATAATCTAGAAACTAATTTCTCTCACATTTACAATTTCTCACAAATAATTTATTAATCACCCAAAATAATATTAATATTTACATGAAATTTAATATTTCTTCAAAACATGAAAACCCCCTAGCTTAGATAAAATACAAGGTGTTTTTCGGAGCTAATGCTCCTGCATCAGACTCCCCATGTAAGAAAGTTCATGACCACCTGGTCATAAGTCTAGATATTTCCTCCTGGATCCCAAATTTTATTGCTTTACTGTTGTTGTTATCTGCTGTTGTCCTCCAGGTTTCCATATTTTGTGCTGTAATGCTCCACTTGCTTTGCCTTCAAGATCTGCTACTGTCTTCCTCTTGTTGTCACTCCTTTTCTTTCTTGCTACTGTCTTTCTCTGAGACATTTTCATCATTAACCTCCTTATCAACTCAATTTCTCTGTCCAGTATATCCTCTGTCTGCTGATTGTTTCCAACATCTTCAATAAAACATGTTACTTTAGCTACCACCATAAATGTTGCGGCCTCCCAAACTTCCTGTCCCTCTGCAACATTCCTTTGCTCATCACCTGCAATTTCATCTGCAACTTCTTTCTCTGGTTCAAATGTCTCCAACAAACATTTCAGCATTTCATTAACTCCAACATAATCTCCATCTTTCTCTTCGACAATCTTCAAAAATTGTCCATCATCATCTTGATTGATTCTGGGAATCAAATCAAGTTCTTCAAACACTACAGCTTTATCCTGTACTATTGTAGTAGCTTCAAAGTTTTGTCCTCCAATCTTCTTTTGGCTATACAGAAAGGCCAATTCTCTTTTGTCACCCATGGTAACAAGCCTCTGCTTATGAGACATGATTGTCTCATCTTCTTTCTGCAACTGTTCTCCTCCTTCCAAGATAACTCCAAATGATGGACTCTCTTCTTTCTTACCTGTAAACACAATCAAATTGTCAGCATCAAAATCACAAGACCTGCTGGTCTCACTTGTCGATTCAGTCACCAAGTTTTCTCTCTGCAGCTCCAAGTCTTTTTCAGGACTCAGAAAATCTTCATTGGCTTTCTCCTCAGCTTTCTCTGGAAACACTTCAGTATGTTGCTCTGAGTTTCTTCCCAACTCCTCTATCAGCACATCAGTATGTTGATTTGCATTCACCGTGAGACTGTTAACTAGTCTCTCCTTCTTACCATTATCTACTCCATGACTGTCATTCATAAAAACTCTCTTCCCTTGCCTCTTCACCAAATTAACCTACACATAAGTCCTCTGTCTCTCCAAATCTCTTCTCTGGAGATCTAGTTTCCCATACAATTCAACAACTTCATTAGGAGTAGAACTTGGAAACTTCACACGATTTTCCATACCTTCCCTAGTGCTTGACCAATCATCAGCTGGTCCTTCTCTTTCTGCATCAACATCCTAATTAGACTCCTTCGTCTTCATCTCCTTCTGAGATCTTGCTATCTCATCATCGATCTGAACAACCTTCGGATTCAACTCTTCTTTCTTCTGAACAAACTCTAAAGCTTTCTCATCTCCCTGTATTGTACCTGCAAACATACACAACTTATTAGTTTTAAAACTGCAAGACTTTTTAGTCTTGACTGCTTCCTCCAACACATCCTTCTGAACAAATCTGCGTGTGGAATCTTCAAATTCCATCTCTGGCTCAAGAAATCTAAGTTCCTTTTTCAACAAGGCAATCACAATTTGCCTCAACCTCCTCTGCAATTGTCGCCAAATCACTCTCTTTCCCTTCAGTGGAAAGATCCATTTTCTATTTTGATTTTCCTGCTCTTGCAGCCATTCTTCCAGTACCTGCAATTGTACCTTCATTACTGCAATCTCTCTTTCTCGAACTTCTGCAGTCATCTCATCTCTGTGGCATTCCTCTGAACCTCTTCTCTGATCCTCCATGATCATCTTCTCCATGAGTTTCTCACTCATCATGAGTTGCACTAGCCTCTGCAACAACAATCTCTCTTGCTGCCACTTACCTCACCAAGCTCTCCTCACTCAGTCTTTTGGTAAGTACTTGGTTCACTGCCTCTGGAACCTTTCGAGCACTCTCTCTGCTCTCTCCAGGCTATCTCTTCAACTCACCTTCTTCTTCAGGACACTGCAATTGTCCTCCTTATTCAGCCTTTAGCTGAATGCCAGGTTCACTGCCATCATCTTCTCTGCAACCATAAACTGCATTTACAAATTTCAAATCAGAAAAATCATCTCACCTTTAAGATCTTGCATGATCTTGTCCTCCCTTCGTTTCTGCAATCCTGTTCACTTGTGTAGTTTGCATATCAGATTTAGAAATCTGATCTTCTTTTCAATCATTCATCATATATTCAAAAATACATTTCAGTTCTTCAACAAAACCTTATGTCTTCATTCAGAAAACAAATATCTTCAACAGAGCATTCCAAGCTCTGATACCAAAAATGACGCAGGCAGGGCCTGCAAACCCCAGAATCTTTACCTACACTGTATATAAACACATGCGCCTCAAACAATTACCCAATTCAACTTCAATACACGACAATTTTTCCCCACTGGCAATCTCAACTAATATGCAGAAACTTATCTTTCATTTCTTGGCAAACTCAAACAACTTAAATTCGCGGAAGCTATCTTTAATAAATGGTTCAAAACCCACAACCCAACCATCTTCTTTTCAAAAGTTTCAATAGCATTAAAAACCCCTTATACAAGTCTTATAAAACCCCCAATGCTTCTCATTTAATCATGTGCTCAATTCAACAATCTTCATGCCATTTCCAAACTCAATACAATCTGAACTTCTAACTTGATGCAGAAGTAAAATCAAACACTACTCAATCCAATAATTCCATTCACAGATGGTTGGATTTTAATTCAAATAAAAGAATGTGCTTATGTTTTTCAACCAACAAATTCACACCACTGCCCAATCAATTTCACGCATTCTGATATGAAATCTCATACTGCCACCATCATTTCAAATAACATTGAAACTCACCTTACATATTCAACAACCGACACACTATTCAATGCATTCTACCCATCACTTCACATATGGGTTTTAATACCGGATTTCAAATAAACTTTCCATGAAACAAATGCGCCCATATATTAAATCTCGATCTGGCAATTACAAAACTCCAATTCATTTCATTTAACTTCGTTCACACATTTCTTCAAATAGTTTTCTGCTATGGCAACTATAAACTCAGATTTAAGCCACAACATACCTTTCCAGAATTCAGCAGCACTCTCCCTTCAACCCAATTTCCACAGCGTTTCTTCTGAATTCGGTTTTAAACATCTATGTGTCGACTGTCCCGTTTTTTCTTAGTCCAGAACTTGGCGCTGTAACTAGAATTCAATTGCTGTAATCGATCTTCCTCTTCCAGCAAATATGCCTTCAATTTAACTCCAGGCTGTAGCTGCAGATATGCCACACCAAACGTTCTTCCTCTGTGCAGATTCAACGCAGAAACCAATATCTGTTACATACACATCGATTTCCAAAACACATGAAATTGCTTACCTCATCTATTGGGTTGTCTTCCACTGATTTTGAAAATGCTGTCTATCGTTCACTACGCTACCAATTTGCACCAAATTGAATTTTTACAATGCTTTCTTTGCTGGATACAGAGACTCCATGCGTAAATTGCTTCTTCAGCGGCATCCATCCTCTTCAATTGGCCATCAAAAATTCTTCAGATAAATTCTTTCACTGCTGCAATTCGTGTCTTTGCCAGAATTCAATTCTTCAATGCTTATGATTTTATCAAACAATATCAGGTATTAATTCACTGTATAATGTTCACAAACAGAAATCGACCCAACGAATCCTGTCTCCCTGTTGTGAATTCGATTGCACAGAAATCAATTTATTAACTTCAAAAACGTTGTCATTTAGTTTAATTGTGATTGCCCATTCATACAATTCAACCAATTTCAAATGCCTTTCCTCAGCATGTGCAGACAAAATTGATATGAATTGATACTCAATTAGAGCTTACAAATATCGCTCATCATCCAAGACAACAAAATGTACTTCGATTACAAAATTCCTCTCATAGACACACACAACAAATTGTTGCTAACATTTGAAGAACATACATATAATTATTCTCTTATAAACCAGCAAATTAAATACCAGCCGTTTCACCATTTCAACACAGAAATTGAATCATACCCGAATTGACCAAATTAAGGTGCATAACTCAAAACCAACACTTTCATTAAAGTGAATTTACTTACAACAACATTTTCTCCGTGGCCTGATTTACAATTTATTGGCCCTTACAACCTGCCTGAAGGCTTACAGCCTTGGCTGTTCAAGCCTGCTCTCAATCACACTCTCACTCTTTCCAACTATCTCAATGTGTTTTTCTCTCAAAACCCCCTCCTATTTATAAAATTTTAAAAAGGATATAATTAAATGCTCAATCCCCTTAATATCTCAACACCACTAGAATATCTCAACAAATCCCTAAATCTCTCAACATCCCTAAAACTTAGAAACTAATTCCAACTTAGGCTCCCTCATTAATTCTAAATAATCTAGAAACTAATTTCTCTCACATTTACAATTTCTCACAAATAATTTATTAATCACCCAAAATAATATTAATATTTACATGAAATTTAATATTTCTTCAAAACATGAAAACCCCCTAGCTTAGATAAAATACAAGGTGTTTTTCGGAGCTAATGCTCCTGCATCAAGGAGGTAGGGAGTGAGGGTCTAGGATTTGTGATTGCGTAGTGCGCAATGGCTGAGAGACAAGATGGAATGACTATGTAATTGGGGAAGTTAGGGAGGCAAAGATGACAAGCCCACACACTGTGATTGAATAGTGCACAATTTTGGAAGGAGAGGGTCAATGTACTGCGAATTAAGCACTACATATACTTAGACATGACCTAACTATTGACTGAAAGTGCGTAGTGCACAATGAATACAAAGATGGGCAAGGGATGCATAGTGGGAAAGTGTAGTTGATAATGACTGAGCACTGAGATTGCGCATTGCACAGTTGATGGAGCTGATTCTCTATGAATGCACAATGTGAAGTTCTAAGAAGTAGAGGATGATTGACTAAGGCTTGTGACTACATAATGCATAGTTCTAGTGGGCAGAAAGATAGGTGTTTCGTCAGCCAAGTTGTGAAGACAAGAAAGCTCCAAAATTGGTTAAGTGTGGGATCAATAAGGTAGAAGGATGAGACCAAATAATGTAACAAGACCTCAACATTATCACACACTCACAAACGACCACCCACATGAAAATGGAACACTCGACACGCAAAATGATAACAAAACGATAGTTACCTCTGTGTGTGACACTTAAGATACACCTTTTGACACAAGTGTCAACTGCAACACGAAAGTGCATAATACTTCGAGAATGAGCCCAATGCATGTCTCTATGAGGGATATAACCAATTAATAAAAAAGAAGGCATCAAATATGCCTCTTAAATATGTGCCATAACTACCTTTAACAAAGAGTGATACTTCCCTTAATATAAGACGACACTTGGAATTTCTTCAAAAAGGGACTTAAAAACATAGGAAGCAAGCATGGGATGACTCTAACAACTAGAAACGACAACTCACATGATCAAAGGGAGGATCCAAATTTTGAATATTGGCCAAAATTTGGAGGGTGTTGTGGAAATGACAATATGCACATGGCAATTTTTAACTTTTTAAGCCCATTACTTGTTATATTACAATATTTAATACAACTATCTTAGGGATCCTATACAAGGGATCATGGCCCTTACACACAACCTTGATACAAGGACACTATTAGGGATTGGTGTCAAAAATTATGACCACAATCTACCCTATACAGGATATTGCTTGACTTACTTGTTGTTGGTGCCTATGAACAAGCCTCCTAAAAATCTTATTTTCTTGACTATACGATCCCTTACCTTCTGCCCATCTTCTCACAACACTTCTACTTTGCACGATAGAATAACATGCATCAGTGAATCAACTAGTGCACATGAAATTTTTTTACATTTTAGACCCACTACTTGTTATATTACAATATTTAATACAACAGTCTTAGGGATTTGGTACCAGGGATCATGGCCCTTACATACAACCCTGATACAAGGACAATACTAAATCTTGGTGTCAACAACTATGATCACCAATATACCCTAAAAAGATAAAACTTGACCTACTTTCTAATGGTGCACATCCACAACCATTTCAACCATGTACCTTGAACAAATATGGTGGGTACTTTGGATCCCCATTTGTTGATCACTGCAACTGCATCTTCAACTGTCTAACCTGCCAATATCAATGATCACGGTCCATTTTGCGTGACTGAACTTTAGCTCTATGTTCTTCCCATTGGCAGCCCTCTTTCTCCACTAAGATGTCTTCTCATTGGGTCTTCTAGATCTACTGTGTTATTGGTGATTTACCTTCTTGCAATCACTAAACTAGGCCTCCACAACTCTGCCTCCAAATAGTCCATTGGTTCCTTCCATGAACATTGTACTTGAGGTCTTTTAGATCTACCCACTATCCATCTCCTTACTGATCCAAAGGTGACAAAAATTAGGGCTTGATAACTAGCCCTATTGGCTACCCTTTTTCTCCTTGAAAATTCAACCCTTAGGGCTTCCAAAACTGCCCACTTATAGTCCTCCCTCTTGGTTGATCTAGGGTTCCCAAAATACTATTTTTCATTGCCTATGAACAAGCATCCAAAAAATATTTTTTCCTTAACTATACGAGCCCTTATCTTCTACCCATATGCGCACATCCTTGTTCATGTTTTGAGATTGAATACTACCCAATAGAAGATCAAATGTATTGCACATGTCCTTCTCTACACATAGGGTATTTACCTCTTCTTTTATGGATAGATCTTGAGCATATATTCACATATTTTAGAGCAGATCCTTTTAGGGAAATGTACCTTAGAAGTAGTTGTAAACTAGGGAATCCAAATCAATTTTATAATAGTGATACGATTTCCTTCTTATCACTGTTCTTAGGCATCACATATATTGTTGTTCCAAAACCTTGAACAACCTTGCCACTTAGCAAAATATCTCCGTGACTTCACCCTTACTCTAGCAACCCTTGCACAAACCTAACTGTTTGACCTCTTTTTCCAAACACCCCAACAATCTGGGACAATCATGTGGGCTCACCTTATAGATTTTTCACACCTTGAACTAGGTCACACATGCCTCTAACCTTCCTCACTGTGGTTTGATGGAGTTTGGACCTCCTGGCCACATTTAGGACTGTTATCTATGACTCTTTCCATGCACATTAAGGCCTATAACTTCCTCTTGCAACATTGTACAATCAACTAGGGAATTCAAGCCCTTATCTTACATGCAACAAGATACCTGAGATGCGACCCTACTATTGCAAGATTTTTAAGAATTTTGGACATCCTTTTCCCCATCAAATAAGCCTACATCCCTACCCACTAATCAGATAAAGAACATTGAGATGTGTAATATCCCTCCATTGTTATAGTACTGTTTTGATTTCAATGAGATATATTGGACAAAATGGAGGGAAAGCCATGGGAAAAAAATGTTAGAATAAATATGTAAATGAATACTTATTAATAAATAAATGAGATGTATGTACTTGAGAATGAGACACCTATAAATGAGATGCTTGCCATGCCTTCACGATAATAATTATAGATGAAATTCTAGATAAGCTTAATGGATGGGAGAGAAAGAACCATTAAGTTGTTTAGCTGGAGAAAGATGCTCAACGTAGAAAAGCATAAATTCTCCACGAGAGAGAAAGGAGAGCTTTTATGTAAAATCCTAGGCAAGTGGATAAGAAAAGGTCCACAAAGTGGGACATCGCTAAAGGAAACCTTATCAAGAAGGAAAGGAATTAAATAACTATGGAAGGCATAAACAGTGGGGGGTTGATGCTGGGAAAATGCTCTCAACTCGAGGGGAACTGAAGGTGCAGTTCGTGGTTGGGTGGATAGTATGATCATTAAGCACGATCTGCGAAAATTAATTGGTCAGAATATCTGTGCATAATTCTTTGTGATTATTCTAGTATGAAATTGAAATAATCTCGTAAATATTTATGAGTGGCTAACTATGAAATATGTGTATGAATGGTATGTGATCTAATTTATAAATAATGGAGACAGTTTGGTGAACGGTTAAGGTGATAGGTTTTATAATTAGTAAAAGGAGTAGGATTTTATTACAGAGAAGTAGAATAATATGTATATTATGCTATAGTCCAATGATTTTCATGTGAATGATAATTTGTTAGGATCAATGTTAAGTAAATGAACAAGACTTTGTGATGGAAGTAGTATAATATGTATATATTGTGATAACATTTGTTTTATAGTGAGAAATATAGGATTAGAGGTAGATTATAATTATGTTATGATAAACATGTTATAATAAATACTATTGACCAAGATAAATGTATAACTCGATCTATGAATGGGAATTATTTAAGATTATATATATATATATATATATATATATATATAAGGGATGCTGGAGCGTTGAACAAAAAAATTCAAGGATAGATTTAGGCCAAAGGAGGAATGAACCCGTGTGAAGTTGCATTATAGCATATAAGGAACAATTATTATTCTTTTAAAAACCAAGCTATTCCATGGCAAAAACAATAGTATATCGTGTTAACCTATGAATGTAAGGAACTTGGTAACAAATAGAAAAGGAACCAACGTCATGATTTTAAAGGGTCATCATAAGGACAAATCTGTTAATTAAAAATAAGGCAACAAAAATATGAATGGGTTAGGTGAGGTATCAACATTTCTTAAAGAGAAGAAAAGAAAAAAACATTGACCGGAAGGAAGAGAAGTCTAGAACTTTCGAGTCTTTACGGTCATGGATTATTCAGTAGCAATAAATAAACTATATAGAAAAGATAAATTATCCATGGTAGATGACGCATGAGACACATTTGATCAATAACATATTTAATCTCTTTAATTGAGAGTGATGTAACCAATAAGAAAATATGTATGCTCAATATATAGATCAACTTACTCTGGGTCGAAATTGGTAATTAGTGTAATTCACAACATTTGTTATGACTTTCAAAATGGGTAGAGTATTGGAAAGGACAAATTATCAGGGATATCATACAAGGGTGAAAATCTGTCTCTAATAAACTACAACGACAGAGTGAATTCGACCCAACTTCAAGCTATGAATACACAACTTAGATATTAATGTAAATATCTAGACATGCCACAAAATTATGACTGGTGACAAAAACTGTGGATATAAAAGAAAATCGGAAGGGAAAAACATACATATCTCACTCAATGGGTATATTAAAATGTATGACAAGAGCGAGAAAAACTCTACCAAATAACATTAGACATTTAATATTATTTCTAGTTAAGATATGATAACCATGCATCAGAAACTTTAGTATTGAAAACTCAGAACCAACATAAAGAAATGTACACTGTAACAACGAGATCGAAGCAGAAACAAAACATCTACAACATATGTTGGAAGTGGAAAGACAATTTAAATTACAAATATCAGTAATGATTACAATACAGGTGAACCAGGTTCACATAATTGAGGGACTCAACTCGGAAGTTATCCCGTAAGAAATATCAGTAACCATAAATGGTTGTCATACCCTATCAAGGAAAAGTTAGCTCAGCAATGACCTCCAGGCCAGTTTCAATAGTAGCAAATCGCACGATAAGAAAATAGGAAAAGATCGACCTAGAAAAAAAAGGGGGTTTTTCAATTAGCATCGACATTGAAACTTTAGCTGACCAGCCAGGAGGATAAGGTTATTACTTGTAAGAACTAAGAGAAAAAGATAAAAGAGGAATTAGTTTCAAATTAGAGAAGTTGGATAAACACAACATAAATATCTCACGCAATTGCAAGGAAACAATTCTACTTACCATTAGTTTTTGCAAAGGAAATATTTTGGGGTAGGTGTTGGTGTTCCTAGCGAGGGTTGACACAGAACTCCACTACCTATACCAATCCAAGACATAAATGGGTAGTGACAGGGAATGAAAACGAAACCAAGTAGATAAGTACTTAAGAACGAAAATGTGTCACCTGTAGGAGGAAGCAAATTTGCTGGAAGAGCCACGAAATGTGATTGATTACACTCGAGCATAACCATAAAACTAAGTTCACTATTATCAGCAATGTAAATCTTGCTCCACAAGGGATGCAACCCTTTCCCTCTGTTGGATCACCACCATAATGTTGACAATAATACTGAGAGGGGGGGGGGGGGTGAATCAGTATTATCTAATTCTTTTAACAAATGTTCCTTGAATTATTTTTGCATGTCAGTACCATAAAATAATGAGCATGAACAAAGAAAACAGATAGTCACACCAAAGAACACAAGATGTAAGGTGGAAACCCAATGTGGGTGAAAACCACCTGCGGCAATATGTCTCTATCTTCTTTCAAATTAGAAACTTCTTTTACAATGGTTTTGTACTGGTGCAGTCCTTTACCAGTACGCAGGCTGCAACCTGCAGAGAGCTACAACTCTCTTTCTCTCTCGTTTTCCAGTCTATCCTGGAAGGGAACTACAACCCCCTACTTCTTTTCATAAAGCATCAAATGATCATCAAGTACATAAAAGTTACAGTCCACTACAGTTATCAGCTCAGAAATAACAGAACTAACCCATAACACCTTATCAACAGAAAAATTCAGTCAACAGAACATTTTAAGACAGATACACAGTTTTCCCTTCTGTGGCATGCGTCGCTACGCAGTTCACCTTTTGCTTTCCTGCGTACACCCGCAGGGATCCTTCTACCGAACTGCGTGCCCACGCACTGTTCCTTGAACCGCGCTGCGTACTATTACTGCAGGGACGCACCCAGAGATATTATCGCGCTGCGTACTATTACTGCATGGACGCACCTGAAAATACTATCGCGCCGCGTACTTTTACTGCACGGACGCACCTGAACCTTAGTCGCTCTGCGTACCCACGCAGTTCTCCTTCTTCTGCTCTGCGTACCGACGCAGGTCTCCTGTTTCTGCTCTGCGTCCCGACGCAGGTCTCCTGTTTCTGCTCTGCGTCCCCACGCAGATCTCCTGTTTCTGCACTGCGTACCCACGCAGTTCTTCTGTTAAACACCTGCGTCCTTCTGATTAGGGCCGAATAGGCAGTCCACCAGAATAGCAGAGTTGCGCAGATCTGATCATGCGCTCGAGAGATCACCCTTCACAGATTCGCCTTCAACTTCCCTTTCATATAGATCAAGCTTTTAAGACCATAACCCAATATTTCAGATCTAAAGATATTCAATTGCAAAAGATGCTTAGCCAAGTGATCTCCTTTGCTTTATATAGGAAAGCTCTTCCTTAAAACATGGATCAATACCACGAGCCGACATCATAATAACCCAATACCGTCGGCTAAATACCAAGAGTAAAACACAAGAAAGCCCACATGTGAATTTCTTTGCCTTGAAATGTGTGCACTGAGGGGACGCACCTCCTGAACGGCTGGCCTGCGTATCTGGACGCGGTCCTTGCATGGTGTACCTGCGGGTATGCACCTTCTGAACTGATTTCCTGCGTACTTCTTAATTTTCAACAAATTGAGAGCCTTGCCACGGGAGTTGCCATCAAGTACAACATCTGTAACATATAGCCATACCAGAAACATAATGCCAACACATAAAACAAACAAAAAATTCTATTGAAAAGTAATAAACTCAATCTGTGAGTCAAAATTAATAAATATAAGAGATATATGAAGTTTTATCCTCAGCATGTTATTAAACTTTCAAAAGAAAACATACCTGTAAGTGCGATGGGGAAAGCGTAGACATTGAAGCTGATATCCTCAGAAGAGTTGGGTAAGGGGGCTCCAAAACCACAATATTGTCATCGCACCCTCGAATATGCAATTTGGATGGGTGAAAGATAGAACACTCTATCATTACCGAAGCTACTATCTTTACGAACACACAAAGAAGCTACATTCACTCTTGTAATGCACTGATCTAAAATATATTAAGAATAGAGTATGCAACAAGGGTTGTTTAATAATGAATTAGTAGGTAACTATAGTGAAGGGGAAATAGTGTCACTTGGTAAATGTGGTGATGAGCCATGGCTTCAATTTGAAGTCTCGTCCGACTGCCAGGATCCTGTAACTATGTGGCCAGATGGAGAGGGCACCAAACCAAAACCTTCACAGGTGGAGTTACCAAGCAAATGCAGAAATGACAGAATGAGTGATGGGTTGAAGAGGGTACATGTTTAAGGTTTAGATCAGCTAAGAATTTTTGTCGATTCACCTGGACCAAATCTCCACTGTTCAGATTAAAGGTATTGACAATGTAGGTGAATATGACATGGGTCTTGCGCAGTTGTCCATACTGGATAGTGTAAGGAGGCCAAAGCCATGCACACCCATTAATTCACCAATTAAACATATGTCTTGAGGGTATGGTTCCACAAGGTATAAAAGCCTTGGTATGGGTTACCATACCACCAAAGAAATGTTAGCAATGCACTAGAAAAAGAACCCACGTGTTCATAAATAATGCACAAACTTACTATAAGAAACCATATTACATACATTACATAGTAGCGACCAAACATGTATTTATTTGCTGAGCATACCTTGGAATGTTGATAAATGTAAATGTGAAGTCATATACAAAATATGAAATAGAGATTGTGAGAGGGTGCACAATAGTTATAGTCTTGGGTACTATACTCACATGTAGCAAGTCAAAGTAAAATAAAAACTGAATAAAAAAAAAAAAGAATTATCTTAGTTATTCGGGAGATGTGACAAATGGTATCAGAGCCTAGGTTCAACTCTCAGACCTAATGGGAAGAAAAGAGTATGGTTACAAGTCATTGAACTAGATATGTAGAGTGTATCAATTTAACAACACATCATAGATGTCGCTATACAGCTGAAATTAGCATAACAATCTAATGTTCAAAAACTACCATTGAATGGAATAACAAGACTATATGTTCAATGTTGAAGTCAATGGCCAACCCACAACTACAAGGAAAAAATTATTAATAGTGATGGAAGTGCTCAAGATCAAGTATGTTATACAAATCTTCTAGCAGATTGTTATATAATGGTTGTTTATATAAAATTCATGATGAATCAAAATATTAAATTTAATATAAACATAACATGTATTCTGAGGAAATGGAAGACACAAAAAAGAATATAAATTTCCAAATAATGTCCATTGTATCACCATCCTACCCCAGCGTGGTTGAGCTAGTTATAGATGGAGTTATGTACTCTACCATCTTGCTGACTATCTTATTTGTAAAACCTTAAAGTTTTATTGGAAGTTTGAAGTTGAGAATGAAAATTGACAGTAATTATGTGTATTTATGAGTAAAGGGGAACATCAACCTCAATAATGCCAATTCCCAAACCGCTTTTCTAGCTGTGCAATATCATCTGCATTGTCCTTATGCTGACAGGGTTACATTCAATATGAAAAGCCTCACTCTGGAAGATATTAGTATTATTGAAGAGATAAGGTGGAAATCCTTGCCACCAAATCTTAGTTGCAAATAATCGCCTGAATAGGTACAGTGGATTGATATCTTCATCACTAATTGGTTGTTGCATCTTAGTATTAAAATAAACAAACAACGAAAAAGATATATATGTGGGATTAGAGAAAAATAAAATTTCACACATGTGACAAATTATAGAAGTGGTTTGGGGCATGATGCACAAACAATTTCTTGTCCTAGTGATACAAAACCTATACGTAATAACCATTATTTTCCAACCCAACTAAGGGTATGTACAATCTGATGATATGATCCACTTTTTATGCTAATAAAGGTTAAATTGTGCAATGATTAAAACACCATTGTCAGGCACTACGACTAAATAAGTTGTGTGTCCCTGTGATAGATTGCGGAGTTTTGGTCTAAATTGACCTAAAAGCATGTATACATGCCAAGATTATTATCACCTATAGTCCCGAGTAGTACTGAGAATATCATCTTAGGATAGGTGGTGTGAGATACATAAGGCTGAACAAGGGACACAATCACCTAAATCAGTAACACGTTCTACGAAAAATCCACCTTCTAAGGAGAAAAAGGGGGTTAAAAATGTTGCTGTAAGGAAAATGAAAACTAGAAATTGCCTTGAATGCATAATAATTCAAGCAGATACATGAATCATCAAAATAAGAACAAGGGTATACATAAGGAAATAATGGCAGCCTATAGGAAATGATTTGATTAAGTCACTTTGGGATGCAACCAACAAGATATGAGAATGGTGAGTAATACACCTAAAGGTGCAGGCCATCTGCATGGTTGATATGTGAGTAACTATTGTAAAGTACATTATCTCCTAATAAGAAGATAAGAAACTTTAAAATTGTAGTAATATGAATGAAATGATCTCAAAGGTTCAGATTGGGGAACTTGTATATTGAAACCAATAGAAAATAAAAATAAAAAATCAAAGGTGGACATAGCTAAGTCCCATTAAAAGTTGCTTTGATGATAAGATAGCAACCACATAATTTTCTTAAATAGTAAAAGGCACAATTAATGCAATCATATGTACCTTATAGCATGCTAAAGATATTACCTTGATGATGGTTACCTTATATGAGCAAGGTGAAAACGCCATTCATTATTTTGAGTATCACATATAACAATGGTCATAAAACTGGGTGAATGATTATATGAACAACATATATGGTATTGTTATATTGTTACTGATTTTTTTCAGTTGTGTATTAATAGTTGTTGGGTACAGATGAAATGCACATAGCATATAGTATACCATCAGACCCGTTTTCAAAGGCAGGAATTACAACTGGTAGCTAGTTTTGGATACATAACGATGTAATAAGTAGGGTTTAGTCACGTTGAATTTCAATTTATGAACATAGTCTAAATTATATTTATTATAGAAATGTTGTAAAAACTTCGGATATGTATTATTTCAGGCTATAAACAGTAATAAGGATACTCTTCAGTATCGATGAACAAATGTTAAATATTGGGATTATAAGAAGAGAGGAGAAGTTGGTTGGAAATATTTCCTGAAGAAACCAACCATATGAATAGAGACAGTGGGTCTGTTCACAAAATATGTAAATATGTAACTATAAATTGTGGATTATGGTCTAAAGTGACCAAAAATGTATGCACCATGTTTAATTTATTAACACTCACAATCTCAGGCAGAGTTGAGATGACCAACTTTGAATAGGGGTGTAAGGCACATAATACTGAAAGTGAGAAGAGTCACTCAAATCAGTAAATTGGGTTGTGGGAAGTCTGAACTTAAAGAGGGAAAAAAATGTGTCAGACATACTTCTGCAAGAAAAATGAAAGATGGGATGCACCTAGAAAGCATAAAAACTTATCAGATGTATGAATCAACATTAATTGGGAAAATAAAGATACAAACATATAATATTCTTTACAAGGAACTTAAGATAGGATAACAAATGGAAAAATGAATAAATGATGTACAATTAATTTTGAATGATTAAGGAATCACATAGAATTTCCTATAAGTCCTTACTGTGAAATAAGGCAAGAAGATACAAATCTGAATTAGAGGTTGAGAATACCAAGTATGTTATGAAAAAATTGTCTAAGACAAGTTTTGCCATTGAGAAGAAAGGAGCATGCAAAATGTCCATGAGATACAATTGTATAGGGGAAATATAATAAAAGAAGGATTTAGAACTATTAACATACAACAAGTAGGGAAAAATTCATTTTTTTTTAGCATTGTTAGTATCCATAACAAGAAACCAAATATGGTTAGAGTGAAATTGTTGAATAACTGATAAAATGTTGGAGAAAAAAATGAAATTTGCTACAAGGAAGCTGATGGCTGAATTGGGTACCCTCCTCGATTGAGAAAGTCTTAAAGATTCCCTATAGATTAAGTTCCAACATCGGAGCACCTTTAATAATAAAAGAGGAGGAGGGTAACTAACGACAAATATACACAAGAAAAAAAGTAACAACATGATAAGAATGGACTAGATTAAGCTATCCTAGACAAAACCCACAAAAAAATAAGAATCATAAGTAAGTTGTTCTGCAGCTCAATGGGAAATACATCGATAGGTAGTTGATGTAAGAGTATCAAGATAACAACTACTAATTACATTTAGATTCAAATAAAATCTAAGAAAACTCAGAATTAGTAGCAATGATTAGAAGGAAACGACCTCATAAAGGTCAAAATTTGGAAAAAAAATAAAAATTCAAAGGATTGAAATTCTAAAACATTGTGAAGCATATGTTGTTGGGTCGATCAGGAAAATTGGCGAATGGTGAAAACAATTTGACTACCAGTGTTGGTGACGGAAAATTGATAGGAAAAATAGTCAAGGATATGCATAGATAAGTCCATCTGAAGGCTATTTTAATCATAAAATAGTATATGTAACAAACATTCCTTGATAATGGTTACTTTTATGTGAGAAATGAGATAAGTAATGTATAATTCTGTCAAATAATATTTAAGTTAATAAGCATGGCCATCGGGTCTATTGTAGCAATATATTAATGTTGCTGACCATATTAGATGTGATCCAAAAATGGATCCTGGATAAACCTCTAAGTCTAAAAGACTTCATGCAAGAGGTAAAAGGTGCCAAATGGCACAAATCCTTTTTAAATCAGAGGAAAATGAAAATTGTAGGTTTCTCTTGGAAATAGTCTCATTGCAAAGATCTCCTCATTCTGAATCCAATGCAACTTGAATGGGTGAAAATGGACTTCGGATGAAGGAGTTATTGTAAAATGAAAATTGCCCAATGTCCTTAGAAAAGGAGGCAATTTCATTAAAGTTTGAACTATATTGAAAATTTTGATTTTTAGTATAGGCTCACGGGCCAATCCATAGCTGACACATGGTAGGCTAGGATTGGGCCACGTGGCCCTGTTTGATTGGTCTAAGAGGAAATGAGGCATTAACGCTCAAGGGTCATTGGATCTAAAAGATCAATGGATGGGAGCGAACCACAACAATGAAGCATTGATATCGCATCGGCGGATGGCTATATAAAGGAGGGACCTCAGGTCTTAAGGCATCATGGCATGTGATTGCTGAAATATCGCATCGCTTAAATCCAAAGGGAAAGGACCAAGACCCGTGACCAGGTGACTTGTTGATGTGCGATGGGCTGATCAAGCAAAGATCACAATTGGCACTGGCATAGACCCTATTATATGAATAGGCCTCAGACTTGTGCGATTTTCCATTGCGACTTGTCGCATTGTAGTATCACGTCGGCACAACACATTGGAGCGGGGCCACATATGTTATATATATGCGATGCGATGACTGGACCCGACCAGGCTGTAGGCGGTAATCGATATATTTTTAAGTCTGTCTGAAGGAAATTTTACATGCATTTTCGCCGTTTCAAAGTATTTTAAAATACAAAGGGAAAAACATGGAGCAAGCCAATTGCGATATGCGATAGCGATCCCCAGGCGGACCCGATGGCGCTATAAAGTGGGGTTATGAATATTTGAATTCTAGGAACTATGTTTTCTGTGGACTTTCCTGTGTTTCACAATATTCTCTGTGTAAACTGAGAATGACTGTTACTAAGGATTCCAAGCGCCAATTTCCCCTTATGTTACAAAAATGGTGGCCACCTCCCCTTTTGGTGTTAAGCAATGATGGTATAATGCCTGAAAGAGGGATTCGAAGCGGGTGGAGGCCAAGGAGACCAAGAGACAAGAATCTGAAATGAACAGGCAACACGATTTGGCTTTTAAGCCATGAATGCCAAAGATTGTGCGCTGCTGAGTTATTGATGGTGGCCGAGTTGTTTTTTGTTGCTGAAGCCAAGCACAAGCAGGCAGTGCTGATACATCAGTGCAGGAGCAAAGAGATGTTGAGTTATTGTTGGTGGCCGAGTTGCTGTTGGGGTTTTGCTGTGAAGCAGAAGCCAAAGAGGCAACGTAGAAGCCAAAGAGGTGGGGTAGAAGCCAAAGAGGTAGTGCAACTCAAAATATCCAAGAGCCAAAGAATCAGAGCTAAGAGTCAGAACCAAGAGCCAAAACCAAGAGCCAAAGAGCCAAAGTCAGAGCCAAGAGCTAGAACCAAGAGCCAGAGAGCCAAGAGCCAAAGCTTCAAGAGCCAAGGGATAAAATGGTGTCTGAACCCACTGTTTATGTGTGGAACAGCGGGAGTTGAGCCAAAGAGCTTGTAAAAAGACTTATACCATAATCCCAGAGAGCCTAGTTGAATTAACTAGAGCTCACAGAGACGTAGCCCAAGAGTTGTGGGTGAACTCCAAATTAATATTGTTGTTCATGTGTCTGTTTTACTGCTACATTGTCTCTGCTACTTTATTTACTGTTATATGCATTTATATATCAGTTTCAACACATTAATTTACAACACATAATCAGTTTAAAACAAATATAAGCATACACCCATATTTTCAAACATTTCTTAATTCCACATTGGTTAATCGAATAGACTTGGGAAAATTTAAAGCTTTGGAAGTGGGAGAGGTTCTAGTAAGTTAGACAAGAAGCCTAAGAGCCCTATTTTCAGATCAGAAGGTATCAGAGCTTAATATTGATTAACCCCACCTTCAAGGAAGGTTATATCGGAATGCTTTATTGACAAAGCAAAGATTGCTTGTCTCAAAGGTGTTTGAACAACAAGAGGCTAATTGTATGCTTGTTTGCAAACTGACTATTTTCTAAGTTTGCAAAGGCGAAGGGAAAGATATTGATAGATCAGTCCAAGAAGGACAAGAAGGAGAAGGGCTAAAGGTACTCTTCTTATCCCAAGGAACTCAAGGCAAACTAAAGCACAAGAGGTTTGTTTCAAGAGGTTGCTTAAATAAGCTCTTTATTTATCTTGTTGAAGTTTTTTTTTTGTTGATTGGCATAATGACAACTTCTACAAGTGGGTCCTCAAATTTTGCTCTCTTCACAGGATTCTTTGACGAAGACATGAAGCAAGAGTTGTTCACCATGATGGATATGGTGAGAGAAATGTATGAGGATGGAAGGAAGAGTAGCATACTTAGAGAACAACTGAATTCCATGAAGAAAGAGAAGCAGTTGCTTGCTAACAAATTGCAGGAAATGGAGAGGCAACTTCATATTGAAAATGTGAACCTGAAAAGGATGCATGAGTTGGAAAAATAGCTCTTTGTTGCCCAAGAATCCTTAGTCAAATATCAGCTTGAAGTAGAGGTAAGCCATTCTAGTTTGTCTTCAAATTCTTCTGAGAATGCTTGTATTGGTTCTTTTGAGAAACATACTAAAGGCATAGGTTCCAAGCTAATGTCCAAGATGGGCTATGAAGGAAAGGGCTTGGGAAAGCATGTACAAGGTATTGTTGAACCAATAATGGTTGAGGAAAGGCCTAAGTATTTGGGTCTTGGCTATGGACAGTCTTATGGACAGAGTTCCAAAGCTGCCATGAAGGCCATTGAAACAGTCCCAAGAAGGAGTTTCAGTTCATGTCCTCTACCTCAAAAGTGTGAAGGTTGTATCCAAGAGGAATACAATAGCTTGAAACATCAATTGCAGGATGTAGGTGTTCAGAAGCACACACTTGAACTAGAGAGTTGGGGAGACTCTAATAGTCTTGAAGAGTTTGATGGTGTTCCAAAGGGAGCCACTTCTTCATTTTATTCACCTCCTCATGAAGGCAATAAAGGTGAAAGAGGCAGGTATAAATATGGTTCTAAACACATTCCTTTTGATTTTGCAAAGCATGATGAATTTCCACATATGTATGGGAAAAGAGTTGCATGTTCCGTTTTTGGTTTGGATAACCATGATGTTTCTAGATGTTGGAAGAGAATGGCCCCATACAGGAAGTAGGAGAAGGAAAAGAAGCAAGAAGCCAAAGGTCCATTGGACAAAGCAAATCATCTTATCAAGAGGATGCACATGAAGTGCACTTATTGCCATAAGCAAGGACATCTTGCTGCAAAGTGTTGGACACTGAATCCAACAATGCTTCCACCAAATCCGAAGAAAGTGGAAAGAGAAGATGGCAGAAATGGAAGTGAAGATTCCATGAATGATGTGTCTCAAAATGATTCACATGTTGATGTTGATGTGCAGGCAAGGATAGTACCTTTGAAAGGGATTGGTAAGGAACAATTAGAGTTCTCATCCGATTAAGATTGCATGTTTATTGATGCATCTACATTATATTTCATTACAACTTCGAAAGTACAGTGTGCTTAAGTGAAAGTTGAAGGATGAAATGCATGCATGAGCACAAGGATGTTGATGATTTCCTTGTTTTTGAACATGTATGTGTAATTAACTTGTAGGGTTGATTGATTTGACATGTATGTGATGCCATGTTGACTTGAAATAAGTTAACTTGGTCTCCAAATGGAGATAATGATGAAAGTTTCATATTTTTGAAAAAGATTCCTAATGGTCTTTTTCTACATGCTTGACTGAAGGGTCATCTATTTAAATGCATGTTTTGTGGGATTGTTATCTAGTCCATCATTTGTATGCAGATGTAAGACATGGAGGTGTTCACAAGATGTGAAAATACGTTTCTTTTGTTGGAGCAAGAGTTTAGTCCATCCAATTGTTGTATGTATGGCTATTGTTGTTAATAGTGTTGTTGGCAGCTTGTCAAATAGGTACAAATGAAAGTTTTGTGGAGCAGATGTACTTCACATTTGTTTGAGCCACCTTGGATCAATGATCAAGACAAAGAAGCTCAAAACTACCTTCTATGACCATTTCAGTAGAAGTTTTGCAGGAAGGCAAGAAGGAAGACAGTTCTTCTCAAGAAGACCAGCCCATCCAGAGAAGGGAAGTGGTCAGAAACTTTGGTTCAGAGGCACTATGCAAAGGCAAGTGTAGGTAGGTTAAAATAAGAGGGTGAGTCACTCTCATTTACTATTCAGATCAGTATATCAGTCTTTTAGAGACCAAAATTTCTTTTAGTGGGAAGGCGTGATCCAAAAATGGATCCTGGATAAACCTCTAAGTCTAAAAGACTTCATGCAAGAGGTAAAAGGTGCCAAATGGCACAAATCCTTTGTAAATCAGAGGAAAATGAAAATCACAGGCTGCTCCTGGAAATAGTCTCATTGCAAAGATCTCCTCATTCTGAATCCAACGCAACTTGAATGGGCGAAAATGGACTCCGGATGAAGGAGTTATTGTAAAATGAAAATTGCCCAATGTCCTTAGAAAAGGAGGAAATTTCATTAAATTTTGAACTATATTGAAATTTTTTTATTTTTAGTATAGGCTCACGGGCCAATCCACAGCTGACACATGGCAGGCCAGGATTGGGCCATGTGGCCCTGTTTGATTGGTCTAAGAGGAAGTGAATCATTAACGCTCAAGGGTCGTTGGATCTAAAAGATCAATGGATAGAATTGAACCGCAACAATGAAGCATTGATATTGCATCGGTGGATGGCTATATAAAGGAGGGACCTCAGGTCTTGAGGCATCACGGCATGCGATTGCCAAAATATCGCATCGCTTAAATCCAAAGGGACCAGGTGAGTTGCCGATGTACGATGGGCCGATCAAGTGAAGATCACAATCGGCGCTGGCATAGACCCTATTATATGAAAAGGCCTCAGACTTGTGAAATCTACGATTGCAACTTGTCGCATCGTAGTATTGTGTCGGCAAAACACATTGGAGCAGGGCCACATATGTTATATATATGCGATGCGATGGTCGGACCCAACAGGGCTCTAGGCAGTAATCGATATATTTTGAAGTCCGTCCGAAGGTAGTTTTATATGCATTTTCGTTGTTTCAAAGTATTTTAAAATACAGAGGGAAAACCATGGAGTAGGCCAATTGCGATATGCGATAACGATCCCCAGGCAGACCTGATGGCGCTATAAGTGGGGTTATAAATATTTGAAGTCCGGGAACTGTGTTTTTTGCAGACTTTCCCGTGTTTTCACAGTGTTATATGTGTAAACAGAGAATGATTGTTACAAAGGATTCCAAGCGCCGATTGCCCCTTATGTTACAGAAATGGTGGCCACCTCCCCTTTTAGCGTTAAGCAATGATGGTATAATGCATGGAAGAGGAATTCAAAGCAGACGGAGGGTGGGGAGATTGAGGGATGAGAATTTGAAATGAATAGGCAACGCGATTTGGCTTTTAAGCCATGAATGTCAAAGATTGTGGGCTGCTGAGTTATTGATGGTGGCCGAGTTGTTGTTTTTTGCTGAAGCGGGGCACAAGCAGGCAGCACTGAGACATCAGTGCAAGAGAAAAGAGCTGCTAAGTTATTGTTGGTGGCCAAGTTGCTGTTAGGGTTTTTTGTGAAGTAGAAGCCAAAGAGGCAATGTAGAAGCCAAAGAGGCAGCGTAGAAGCCAAAGAGGAAACGAAACACAAAAGAGTAAACTATAGGGTCACTTGGAAGCCAAGTGAAAAGCCAAGAGGACTGTTTTTCTAATAGAGAGCCAAAGAAGTCAGAGCTGAAGAGCCAAGAGCCAAAGAGTCAGAGCCAAGAGCTAGAACCAAGAGCCAAAGAGCCAAAGTCAAAGCCAAGAGCCAAAGCTTCAAGAGCCAAGGGATAAAATGGTGTCTGAACCCACTGTTTATGTGCAGAACAGTGGGAGTTGAGCCAAAGAGCTTGTAAAAAAGACTTATACCATAATCCCAGAGAGCCTAGTTGAATTAAATAGAGCTCATGGAGACGTAGCCCAAGAGCTGTGGGTGAACTCCAAATTAATATTGTTGTTCATGTGTTTGTTTTACTGCTGCATTATCTTTGATGCTTTATTTACCGTTATATGCATTTATATATCAGTTTCAGCACATTAATTTACAACACATAATCAGTTTAAAACAAATACAAGCATACACCCATATTTTCAAGTATTTATTAATTTCGCATTGGTTAATTGAATAGACTTGGGAAAATTTAAAGCTTTGGAAGTGGGAGAGGTTCTAGTAAGTTAGACAAGAAACCTAAGAGCCCCATTTTCAGATCAGGATGTGCACGAATAGTATGTTGAATGCAGGTGAAAATTAAGCAACACATATTCAACATGTATATCAAGGTGCTAATTGCAAAAAAATAATGTTGATTGAAAGCGAGAAAGATGGGAAGTAAATTCTTAGAAAAATATAGAACTTCTCCAAAAATGCAAAGAGTTAGCAAACGCTAAACCATACAAAATCAATAGAATGGGAAATGTATTATTTCTCAGTGAAAAAATAAAAATAAAAAAAATCATTACTCAAGATATATATACATGATATTTAACCTAATGGAGTGGAAAATGCCACAAGGAGAATTGAAGGAGACCTTCTAGCAAAATCCCTTGTATCTTAAATGGAAAGTAATATGGCTTCGAAAAATCGAGCTATTGCTCAAGATAAAGTGAGAGGAAATTTTGTACCGTTGCAAAGGATACGTGGGAGAAAGCAAATGTATGAAAGAAAGGTTATTCAACAAGGTTTCTGAGGAAGGAAACAGGAAAATGAACACCGAGGATGGTGTTAATGAAAGGGGAGGAGAATGTAATATCCCTTCGTTGTTATAGTACTATTTTGATTTGAATGAGCTATATTGGATAAAATGGAGGGAAAGCCATAGGAAAAAAATATTAGGATAAATATTTATTAATAAATAAATGAGATGTATGTACTTGAGAATGAGACACCTAGAAATGAGATGCTTTCCATGCCTTCATGATAAGAATTCTAGATGAAATTATAGATAAGCTTAATGGATGGGAGAGAAAGATCCATTAAGTTGTTTAGCTGGAGAAAGATGCTAAATGTGGAAAAGCATAAAATCTCCACAGGAGAGAAAGGCAAGATTTTATGTAAAAGCCTAGGCAAGTGGATAAGAAAAGGTCCACAAAGCGGGACGCCGCTAAAGGAAACCTTATCAAGAAGGAAAGGTATTAAATACCTATAGAAGGCATCAACAATGGGGGGTTGATGCTGGGAAAATGCTCTCAGCTTCGAGGAACTGAAGGTGCAGTTCATGGTTGGGTGGATAGTGTGCTCATTAAGTATGATCTGCGAAAATTAATTGGTCATAATATATGTGCATAATTCTTTGTGATTATTCTAGTATGAAATTGAAATAATCTCGTAAATGTTTATAAGTGGTTGGCTATGAAATATGTGTATGAATGGTATGTGATCTAATTTATAAACAATGGAGATAGTTTGGTGAATGGATAAGGTGATAGGTTTTGTAATTAGTAAAAGGAGTAGGATTTTATTATAGAGAAGTAGAATAATATGTATATTATGCTATAGTCCAATGATTTTGCGAATGATAATCTGTTAGGATCAGTGTTAAGTAAATGAACAAGACTTTGTGATGGAAGCGGTATAATATGTATATATTGCGACAATGTTTGTTTTACAGTGAGAAAGATAGGATTAGAGGCAGATTATAATTATGTTATGATAAGCATGTTATAATAAATACTACGGACCAAGAGAAATGCAAAACTCAATCTATGAATGGGAATTATTTAAGATTGTGTGTGTGTATATATATATATATATATATATATATATATATATAGATATAGATATATAGATATAGATATATTAGGGATGTTGGATTGTTGAACAAAAAAGTTTAAGGATAGATTTAGGCCAAAGGAGGAATGAACCTGTGTGAAGTTGCATTATAGCATATAAGAAACGATTATTATTCTTTTAAAAACCAAGCTATTCCATGGAAAAAACAACAGTAGATAGTGTTAACCTACGAATGTAAGGAACTTGGTAACTAATAGAAAAGGAACCAACGTCATGATTTTAAAGGTTCATCATAAGGACATATCTATTAATTAAAAACAAGGCAAAAATATCCCAATGGGTTAGGTAAGGCATCGACATTTCTTAAAGAGAAGAAAAAAAAAACATTGACCGGAAGGAAGAGAAGCCTGGAACTTTCCAGTCTTTACGGTCATGGCTTATTCGGTAGCAGTAAAGAAACTATATAGAAAAGAGAAATTCTCCATGGTAGATGGCACATGAGACACATTTAATAAATAATGGATTTAATCATCTTTAGTTGAGAGTGATATAACCAATAAGCAGAGATGTATGCTCAATATATAGATGAACTTACTCAACATCAAAATTGGTAATTGAGGTAATTCACAATAGTTGTTATGACTTTTGGAATGGGTAGAGTATTGGAAAGGATAAATTATCAGGGATATCATATAAGGGTGAAAATCTGTCTCAAATACACTACAACGATAGAGCAAATTTGACCCAACTTCAAGCTATGAGTACAAAACTTAGAAATTAAAGTAAATATCTAGACATGCCACAAAACTAGGATTGGTGACAAAAACTTCAGATATGAAAGAAAATCGAAAGGAAAAAACATACATATCACACTCGATGGGTATATCAAAATGTATGACAAGGGCAAGCATAACTCTACCAAATAATATTAGACATTTAATCTTCTTTCTAGTTAAGATACGATAACCATGCATCAGATACTTTAGTATTGAAAATCCAGAACCGACATAGAGGAATGTACATTGTAACAACGATATATAAGAAGAAACAAAACATCTACAACGTATGTTAGAAGTGGAAAGACAATTTAAACTACAAATATTGGTAAAATTACAATATAGGTGAACTCTGTTCACATAATTGAGGATCTCAGCTCGGAAGTTATCCCGTAAGAAATATCAGTAACCATAAATGGTTGTCATATCATATTTGGGCAAAGTTAGCTCGACAATGAGATCCATACCAGTTTTGATAGTAGAAAATCACACGATAATAAAATTGGAAAATATCGACCTAGAAAGAAAAGTGTGTTTTTCAATTAGCATCGACATTGAAACTTTAGCTGAGTAGCCAAGAGGACAAGGTTATTACCTGTAAGAACTGACACAAAAAGATAAAGAAGAATTTATTTCAAATTAGAACAGTGGGATACACTCAACATAAATATCTCACAGAATTGTGAGGAAACCATTCTACCTTCCATTAGTTTCTGTGAAGGAAATATTTCGGGCAGTTGTTGGTGTTCATGGCGAGGGTTGAAAAGACCCACAACTTCACTACCTATACCAATCCAAGACATAAATAGTTATTGACAAGTAAAGAAAATGAAACCAAGTAGATAAGTACTTAAGAACGAAAATGTCTCACATGTAGGAGCAAGTAAATTCGTTGGAAGAGCCAGGAAATGTGATTGATTACACCTGTGCATAACCATAAAAATGGGTTCACTATTATCATTGACACAACTCCTATTCCACCAGGGATGCAACCCTTTCCATCTGTGGGAGCGCCACCATAAAACAGAGAAAAAATTCTATTAAAAAGGAATAAACACAATTTTTGAGTCAAACTTAATAAATACAGGAGATATATGAAGTTTTATCCTTAGCATGTTTGTAAACCTACAAAACAAAACAAATCTATAAGTGTAGCAGGGAAAGCGTAGACATTGAAGATGATATCCTTAGAAGAGTTAGGTAAGGGTGCTCCAAAACCCCAATATTGTCATCGTGCCCTCAGATCTATAGCCTGGATGGGTGAAGGATAGAATTTTGCATCATTACCCAAGATTCTCTCTTTATGAATATAGAAAGAAGCTACATTCACTCCTGTAATGCCCTGGTCTAGAATATGTCAAAAATAGAGTATGCAACAAGGGTCGATTCATAATGAATTAGCAGGTAACTATTGTGAAGGCGAAATAAGGTCACTTGGTAAATGTGGTGATGAGCCATGGCTTCAATTTGAAGTCTCTTTTGGCTACCAGGATCCTGTAATCGCATGTCCAAATGGAGAGGGCATCGAACCAAAACCTTCCCAGTTGGTGTTACCAAGAAAATGCGGAAATGACTGAATGAGTGATGGGTTGAAGAGGGTACAGGTTAAGGGTTTAGATCAGCTAATAATTACAATCGATTCACCTAGACCAAATCTCCACCATTCAGAGTAAAGGTACTAACAAGGCATGTGAATGTGGCATGGGTCTTGCACAGTTGTCCATACCGGATAATGTAAGGAGGCCAAAGCCATGCACACCCATTAGTTCACCAATTAAACATTTGTCTTGAGGGTATGGTTCCATAGGGTATAAAAGCCTTGGAATGGGTTACCATACCACCAAATAAATGTTAGCAATGTGATAGAAAAAGAACCCAGGTGTTCATAAATAATGCACAAACTTACTATAAGCAACCATATTACATACATTACATAGTAGTGACCAAACATGTATGTATTCGTTGAGAATACCTTGGAATCTTGATAAATGTAAATGTGAAGTCATATACAAAAAATGAAAAAGAGACTGCGAGAGGGTGCACAATAGTTATAGTCTTGGGTACATATGTAGCAAGTCAAAGTAAAATACAAACTGAATAAAATAAAATAAAAAATAAAAAATAAAATTGTCTTAGTTATTTGGGAGATGTGACAATATGACTCAACTACTCGGGTTGAAGAAGACCTCCATAAGTGTGATCTATCTTGGACATAAACCCTCCTCCTTTGTTGCTACTCTTCCTTGAGGCTCCTTTGCCACCTTCTTGAGATATGGTTTCTATTGGATCAAATCACAACCTCATTTAGCTTAGACCCTTCCTTGGGCTACATCTCTCTAAAATCCATGATCAAATGATGTTGCTCACTTTATATCTTGTATTGATCCTTAGGAATATTTAAATAAATTCTCCTATAGACTTGTAGGAACCCTCTATATATAGGACCTCTTGACGTTGGGAAATAATAATAATTTCTTTTTAGATATTGAACCCCTTTCTTGGGTTGAAAACCCCACTACTTGGTATTTCATCAACAAATCCTTTTGTGACCAACCTTCTCACAAATCCAACACCTAAGGTTGTCGAATACCTCCAAATACACATAAATGAACACTCCCTCTTAGCGAGGGAGGTACTTCCATTACATAGAAGTAACCATCATCATTGGTGACACTACCCTGTAAATGAACCATGATCATCTTGGTAGTGTCTTTGCCTCATCTTGTCAGAACCTGAAGATTTGAACCTCCATAAGGTTGCTCCTTTTGAAGCTAGAATCCTTTTGAGTCTACATAGCCTTCACTGGCTCACACTGCTTCCACTGCTCATGCTTTGGTCCACTAGACCTTCAAAGTAACTTTGAAACCATGTTAATATTTCAAAGATACTCAAGAATCTAGATTGAGTTTAAGATCATGATCACCACCACATTGAAATGCCACAACGCTTCTACTTTTCACAACAGAATAACATGCATCAACGAATCAACTATTGCACATGGAATTTTTTTACTTTTTAAACCCACTATTTGTTATATTACAATCTTTAATACAACAGTATTATGGCTCTTGTATCAGGGATCATGGCCCTTACATACAACCCTGATATAAGGACACTACTAAGGCTTGGTGTCAACAACTATGACCACCAATATACCCTAAACAAGATAAAACTTGGCCTACTTGTTGATGGTGCACTTCCATAGCCATTTCAATCCATGTACCTTGAACACATCTGACGAGTACTTTGCATCCCCATCTACTGATCACTGCAACTGCATCTTGAACTATCCAACCTGCCACTATCAATGGTCACATCTCATTTTGTGTCACTAAAATTTTGCTCATTGATCTTCCCACTAACAACCCTCTTGCTCTACTAAGATGTCTGCTCATTGGTTCTTTTGGATCTACCCTCTTATCAATTATTTTCTTTCTTGCAATCACTGAACTAAGGCTCCAAACCTTTGCCTCCTAACAGTCCATTGGTTCCTTCCATGGACATTGTACTTGAGGCCTTCTAAATCTACCCACTATCCATCTCCTTGCTGATCCAAAGGTGGAAAAACTTAGGGCTTGATAACTAACGCTCTTGGTTAGCATTTTGCTCCTTCAAAAGTAAACCCTTAGGGTTTCCAAAACTACCCACTTATATTCTTCTCTTCGATTGATCTAGGGCTCCTAAAATACTTCTATTCATTTCCTATGAACAAGCCTCCAAAAACTCTTCTTTCTTTCACTATACAAACCCTTACCTTCTACCCATCTACTCACATCCCTATTCATGTTCTGAGGTTGAATACAACCCACTAGAAGATCAAATCTATGCACAAGCCCTTCTCTTTGTATAGGGTCTCAACCTCTCCTTTATGGATATATATTGAGCATATATTCATAGATCTCAGAGCACATCCCTTGAGGGATACATAACCTAGAAGTAGCCCTAAACTAGGGCATCGAAATCAATCCTCTAATAATGATAAGACTCCCTTCTTATCACAGTTCTTAGGCATCACATACATTGTTTTTCCAAACCCTTTAACAACGTCTCCACTTAGAAAAATATCTTCATGGATTCACCCTTCTTTTAGCAACCCTTACGCAAACCTATTTGTTTGGCCTCTTTGTCCAAAATCACTACCAATCTAGGACAATCATGTGGCCTCACCTTTTAGGCCTATCACACCTCGAACTAGGCCACTCATGCCTCTAACCTTCCTTTTTTCTAATGAGTTTGACCCTCTTGACCACATTTAGCACTAGTATGTAGGCCTCTTCCCTTGTGCACTAAGGCCTATGTCTCCCTCTTGCAACATTGTAATATCAACTAGGGAATTCAACCCCTTCTCTTACAAGCAGAAAGATACCTGAGATGTATCCCTACTCTTTCAATATGTTTAGGGCTTTTGACCATCCTTTTCCCCATCAAATAAGCCTGTAGCCCTACCCAAAAATTAGAGATAGAAGAATGATATGACTCGAATACCAAGGTTGAAGAAGACTTCCATAAGAGAAAGCTATCTTGGACAGAAACCCTCCTTCTTTGTTGTGGCCCTTCCTTGAGTCTCCTTTGTTTCCTTTCTGAGATATGGTTGCTCTTGGATCAAATCACGACCTCATGTAGCTTGGTCCCTTCCTTGGGGTACATCTCCCTATCCTCCATGATCAAATGATGTTCCTCACTTGATATATTGGTCCTTAATACTCTTTAAATAACTTGTCCTTTTGAACCTTAGGAACCCTCTATATCTAGGGTTTTAGTCTCTTGACCTTGGGAAATAATAATAATTTCTTTTTATATCTTGAACCCCTTTCTTGGGTATTTCATCCACAAATACTTTTATGATCAACTTTCTCACAAAACAAACATGTAGGGTTGTGGAATACCTTTGAAGCTACACAAATCAACATAGGGGTTTTGTTGCATAGAGTGATTTTCTTTATTTTTTCAAAACTAAGATAGGGAAAGAATACTCTTTAAAATTTTGTCTTTAGAGTTAAATCATGACCAAAGCTTCAAATAAAACCCCATATGCAGTGTAGTATCAAATTTCAAAGATAGAGGGCTTGGCAAGGGCCAAGAAGGATTGTCCATAGGATAAATGGGATGAAAGACTGGGCTATAACTAATTTTTCCATAGAGCACATAAATATTAATTAGTCAATGAAGATGCACTAAAATGAGTAATTAACCATCAATAAATTACCTGTAATCTGACTCAGAGACTAATGAAGTACATAATTATCCCTCTGAAAAGCTCACAAATTCCAGTTCATTCTCACTATTCCTCAATGGTCACGGTGGTATTCTAGGTGGTAAAAATCCCAAAGGAAAGTGAATCTTGTGAGACAAAATATTAAGCATTAAGCAAGTAAAAACCCTCCCCAACAACAACCATTTATTTGTTGGAAATAATACTGAGAGGGGGGGTGAATCAGTATTATCAAATTCTTTTCAATATATCTTCCTTATTTATACTTTGAATAATTCTTCAAATATTGATCATTACTTTGTATGTCAGTATCATAAAATAATGAGCATGAACAAGAAAAGCAAATAGTCACACAAAAGAACACCAGATATAAGGTGGAAACCCAATGTGGGTGAAAACCACCTGTTGTAATATGTCTCTATCTTCTTTCAATTAGAAACTCCTTTACAATGATTTTGTACTGGTGCAGTCCTTTACCAGTACGCAGGCTACAACCTGCAGAGAGCTACAACTCTCTCTCGTTTTCCAGTCTCTCCTGGAAGGGAGCTACAACCCCCTACTTCTTTTCTTTCAAGGACCACTTTTCATAAATTTTCAAACTGGATCCAAGAATATCAAATAATCATCAAGTACATGCAAATCACCCAAACTCCTTATACAATCACCCAACTTCTCAGAATGTTGTAAACAGAAAGATAGTACCAGAAATATAAACCCAAAACTCTGCAGCAATAGATAAAAGATAACCAACAAATGTTTTAAGATAGATCCGCAGTTTTTCCTTATCTGGACTGCGTGACTCCACACCCCGCCTTCTGTTTCCCTGCGTATCCACGCAGAGCGACTTCTGCTTCACTGCGTATCACCGCAAATCACCTTCTGCCTTTCTGCGTACATTTACTGTGCCAACGCACCTGTTCCTTCTATCGCGCCGCGTACTTCTATGTACCTCCATAGGCTTTCCTTCTATCGTGCCGCGTACCTCTGATCTTGTTCCGCACTTCTTCTTCTGCCTTGCTGCGTGCGTCCGCGTTGTGCCCTTCTGTTACGCTGCGTACCTCTACTGTATCTACGCACTGCGTCTTCGATCGCACTGTGATCCCTTGCACTGTGCCTTTCTGTTAACCGCATACCACCGCACTGGACCTTTCACCGAGCTGCAGTCCTCCGCACCTGAACCGTGAAATACCTGTGAACCTTTGATTTGAACCGAATTAACAAACCTCCGAAGAGCCACTGACAGTCAGATGCCCAGATCTGATCATGCGCCCGAGAGATCACACTTCATAGATTCACTTTCAACTTCACTTTTATATAGATCAAGCTTTTTAAACCGATAACCCAATATTTCAGATCTTAAGATATTCAATTTGCAAAGATACATTGGCCAAGTGATCTCCTTCCTTATTTATAGTCAAGCCCTCATTCACACCATGGGGCAAAACCATCAAATAACCAAAACAAGGGATCCAAACCAGGGCTAAATTAGATCCTATACCACGGGCCAAAACCATAGGATCATGAACGACGGGCCAAATACCACGGGCCAAACATAAGAAAACCCACGTGAGCGCGCTTCTCTGCCTTGAAGTGAGTGAACTGGGGGACCGCACCTTCTGAACGGGTAACCTGCGGGTATGACCGCATTTCCTGCACGGCGTGCCTGCGGGTCCGCACCTTTTGAACCATTCACCTGCGAACCTCTTAATTTCCAACATTTTGAGAGCCTGAACAAAACATTTCCACTAGAGTGAGTTGCCATCAAGTACAACACCTGTAACATAGAGCCATACCAGAATCATAATGCCAACAATCTCCCCCTTTGGACTTGATGGCAACCTCAAGATCCTCAACATCATTCTCCCCCTTTGACATCAAGGGAAAAGGGTTATGCTCCCCCTAAGAACATGCTCCCCCTGACTATAAACCAGATCTGCAAAGAAGAACCATACCAAACACCATAAATGACCATGAAAGAGATAGAGACATATTGCAGCAATATTCAGACCAGCATCCATGATCTCCTTCTGTACTTCCTCCATAATGCCAACAATGCATGATATGCTCCCCCTGAACCTGTGCCATTCGATCTTCGACCAATCCGCAACCCAGCACATGTATGCATATACTCCAGATGAACCTTGCGTACAACCAACAATTAGAAGAGATTCAACAACAAGATGATGCATCAACAACCCCCAGCTTTTGCCTGAGGTATTCAAAGGTCTCCCTAGGCAATGGTTTGGTGAGTATATCAGCAACCTGTTCCTTAGAAGGAACATACTCCAACTTGACCTTTTGTTCAAGCACTTGTTCCTGGAGAAAGTGATACTTGATTGGTATGTGCTTGGTTTTTGAATGCATGACTGGGTTCTTTGAAATGCTGATTGCACTTGTATTATCACATAAGATGGAGATAGGTGGTGTACAAGTGATTTGAAAATCTTGCAAGGTCTGCATCATCCAAAGGAGTTGAGTGCAGCAAGATGCAGCAGCAACATATTCTTCTTTAGCTGTAGACAAGGCAATCGAACACTGTTTCTTCCTGAACCAAGATACTAATCTGGAACCCATAAAGAATGCACCACCACTTGTGCTCTTCCTGTCATCCACGCTTCCGGCCCAATCTGCATCAGTATAAGCATGAAGTGTGAGATCTGTATCTCTAGGATACCATAAGCCATAATTTTGAGTCCCTTGAAGATATTTGAAGATTCTCTTTACTGCCTGAAGATGAGTTTCCTTTGGATTTGCCTGAAATCTTCCAACTATTCCCACTGCATGCATGATGTCTGGTCGGGTACCTGTCAAATAAAGTAGACTTCCAATCATAGATCTGTAGGTTGGTTGATGTACTGCTGCTGATTCATCATTTGCACTGAGGCTACATCCTGTGACCATGGGTGTACATACTGGTTTTGCATCTTCCATGCCATATTTCTTCAAAATCTGCTTGAGATACTTGGTTTGAGACAAGAAGATCCCTCCTTCCTTTTGTTGGATTTGCAGGCCAAGAAAATATGTCAATTCTCCAAGCAAGGACATTTCGAATTCTTTCTGCATCACCAAGGCAAAGATTTGACTCATAGATTCTTCATTGCTGCCAAAGATAATGTCATCTACATACACAACAAGTATTAGCAATTTGTCATTTTCAATTTTTATATAAATATTGCTATCTGCTGATCCTTTTGAAAAACCTTGTTGATGAAGATATTTGTCCAAACGATAGTACCAAGCCCTTGGAGCTTATTTAAGACCATAGAGAGCCTTTTTCAGTCTGCATACAAGATTTGGATCATTTCCAAGAATGAAACCATCTGGCTACTCAATGTATACTTCTTCTTCTAAGTCTCCATTCAGAAAGGTTGATTTCACGTCCATTTGAAATACTTTGAACTTTTGAAAGCTTGAGAGAGCAAGGAACATTCTGATGGCCTCAAGTCTTGCAACAGGAGCAAAAGTTTCCTCAAAATCTATTCCTTCTTGCTGCGCATACCCTTTACAAACAAGTCTTGCCTTGTTTCTAATTACTTCCCCATTTTCATTCAACTTATTTTTGAAGACCCATTTTGTCCCTATAACATTCTTATCCTTTGGTCTAGGAACCAACTCCCAAGTGTTGTTCTTTTCGATCTGCTCAAGTTCTTCATCCATTGCTTTGACCCAACATTCATCTTTGCATGCCTCTTTTACATTTTGTGGTTCAGTGGAGGAGAGTAATGCCAAATAGCTTGAAGCTTCTGCGATTATTCTTCTTGTTTGTACACCTGCTTCTTTCTGCCCCAAAATCTGAGATTCTGGATGATTCTTCTGAACGTACCGGGATGGAGTCTTCTCTTCTATCCTTATCTGTTCCTCTGGTGCTTCTTGAGGTTCTTCTTCTTCATCATTCTGTCTTTGAGGGTAGTCTTAATCTTCTTCGATATTTTCATGATTTACTTGCCTAGGAATGTATCCCTTTTCATCAACCACTACATCAATGTTGTCAACAATTCTTCCAAGTCTTTTATTGTAGCACTTATATGCTTTGCTGTGTGGAGAATAACCAAGAAGAATGCCTTCATCTGCTCTAGGTTCAAGTTTGCCAAGTTGCTCATCAGTATTCTTAATATAGCATTTGCTCCCAAAGATTTTGAAGTGCTTTACCGAAGGAGTCTCACCATACCAGAGCTCATGAGGAGTTTGAGTGCTGTTCACTCAGACATTTTTTTTGTTGAGAATAACAACCGCAGCATATGCAGCTTCACCCCAGAAAGTTGCGGGAGTTCCAGACTCATCCAGCATAGCACGAACCATTTGTTGGAATGTTATGTTCATCCTTTCCACCACTCCATTTTGCTGAGGAGTTATAGCTATAGAGAATTCTCTTCTTATCCCATGTTCTTCACAGAAATCGAAAAATTCATTTGAGGTAAACTCCCCACCTCTGTCAGACCTGAGGCACTTAATTTTGTAACCTGATTCATTTTCAACCAAGGCTTTGAAGGATTTGAATTTCTCGAATGCTTCGTCTTTGTGCTTCATAAGTCCTAACCAAACAAACCTGGAGAAATCGTCAATGAATAATATCAAGTATTCTTCTCCTCGAGGTGTCCTTTTCCTAAATGGACCACATACATCTCTATGGACTAGCTCATGAGGCATGCTAGCTGATCCTTCCTTCTCCGGAAAGTTAGTTCTGGTTTGCTTTCCAAACTGACATGATTTGCATATGGTGTTGTCTGGAATTTTGATATCTGGAAGACCATGAACTGCCTGATATTTGCATGCTTTCCTTATTTGTGAAAATCTTAGATGCCCCAACCTCCGGTGCCATAACTAGTGTTCATCATCCTTGCTCAAATAGCATTGTTGTTGTCCTTCTTCAAATATGTATAGATTATTTGGAGTTCTTCTACCTTTGATCACTGTTTCACCTGTATCAAGATCACGAACACGACATCCGTTTGATCTAAATATCACCTTGGTTCCTTGATCACACATCTGGATGACACTTAGAAGAATATGCTTCAATCCATCAACATACAAAACATTTCCAGCTTTGACCTTTTCTTTTAACTGAGCAATGCCTTTTCCTTTTATAGCTGCAGGAGTATCATTTCCAAAAGAAACTTTCTTTCCCTTTTCTAAAGCAGAATATGATTCAAGTTTTTCTTTATCACATGTCATATGTTTCGAACATCCACTATCAATGTACCATAGATTTTCTTGCCCCTCTGCATAAAATGCTATCCCACATCTTTCTGTTTGTGGTTCCTTTATTCTCCATGTTCTGGTGCTTGAGGCTTGTTCCTTTTTCTGCTGAAACTTGCTCCTGCATTCAGAATCTTCATGACCAAAGTTATTGCAAATAGAACATTCAACTTCATTTTCGAGAGCCGAAAAGTTGTTATAGGTCCTTTTTGTAATCCCGGTCATACTTCTTTGTTTTTGAGCTTCTCTAGTCATGATTGTTTTATATGCAACACATTGAGCTGCTTTGTGACCAAAGTTATGGAAAGAGAAACATTGCCCATTGAAGAAACTTCTGCGATTATCAAATCTACCGGCCAAATGATTGTAATTTCTATTGTCATCCATTCTTGAAGCAAATTGAGAAGATTGTACCTGTGGCTGGTTGTAGCTTTTGTTCACCCTTAAGATAGATTGCCCCTGGTTTACCTGATAGTCTTTGTTCGTTCTTGATGTAATTTGTCCTTGCTTTACCTGGTGATCTCCATTGTGCTTTTGCTCATTCCTTCTTGCTGCATCAAGATAACTCTTTGAGGTGGATGCTTGAGATGTTTCTCCATTATACCCTAGACCTGTCTTATTTAGCGGAGAACGTTGTACATTGATGATCTCATCCAGAGTTTCAGATCCTTTGACAAACTTAAGATTAATAGCCTTTGTTTTCTCAATTTCTTTTCTAAGGCCAACAATTTCACCTTCTAACTTTTCAAGATATTTTTCTTTTTCATCAATTTGAAATTGTAGAGTATCAATGATCATATTCTTTTCTTCTATACATGTCTTGAGTCTAGAAATCTCTTCATAAAAACTATCCACATCTATAGCATCCGTGTAATCATCATCTTCAAATTCCATTAAAAGTTTATAGTCATTACCTCGTTCATCTTCATCACTATTTGATAGACCATCACTGTCTTCATGAGTGTAGTAGCTTTTCTTATTTGCATTTTGTTTCTTGTTCCATCTAGCAGGTTCCTTTCCTTTGTCAATCTTATCCTTATGAGGACATTTGGCAGCATAATGACCTACTCTTCCACAAGCAAAACATTTAAAAGGTAGCTTACCTTTGAACCTTCCAGTACCCCGTTGAAGATTTCTGACAAAATTTGATTCTTCTTCTTCTTCTGGCACGTGACTTGATTCATAGTAGTCTCCTTTGCCTGAAGCCTTAAAAGCAACTTCTCTCCTGTCTGATGGACCTCTTTTTCTCATTTCATAAGAAGTTAGAATTCCGTGTAGCTGAGACATAGTAAGAGTTCGTAGATTTTCCTTTTCTTCTATTGTAGACACTTTAGATTCAAACTTGGGGGACAATGATCTTAGGACTTTTTCAACCACAACAGCCTCTTTTATTTCTTCACCCAAGTTTTTCATGCAATTAACAATCTCATCTACCCGAAGGAAATAGTTAGCCACACTTTCATCATTATACATTCTGAGATTCTCATACTGAATCCTGAGGGTTTGAAGTTTTACACGTTTTACCTGTTCATCTCCTTCGTAGCTCAAAACAATCTTGTCCCATACTTCTTTTGCGGATTTATATTGCATAACCTTCACGAATTCAAATTGAGATAGACATCCTAGAAGAGTATTAACCGCCTTTGCATTTGTTTCATATTTCTTCTTCTCAGCTGGATCTGTAGGAGTAGCTGATGGAAAAGTATACCCTGTTTCTATAATGTCCCATACTTCTGTATCCAAAGATTGAAGATAGGCAGTAACTCTTACCTTCCAATATACAAAGTTTGTCCCATCAAAAATTGGTGGCCTGATTGATGCTTCCCTCTCGTAGTTGCTCATGATGTTAGATCTTCCTTCAAGCGATCAAGCTTCTTCAGAAGGACCTGCTCTGATACAAATTGTTGGAAATAATACTGAGAGGGGGGGTGAATCAGTATTATCAAATTCTTTTCAATATATCTTCCTTATTTATACTTTGAATAATTCTTCAAATATTGATCATTACTTTGTATGTTAGTATCATAAAATAATGAGCATGAACAAGAAAAGAAAATAGTCACACAAAATAACACCAGATATAAGGTGGAAACCCAATGTGGGTGAAAACCACCTGCTGCAATATGTCTCTATCTTCTTTCAATTAGAAACTCCTTTTACAATGATTTTGTACTGGTGCAGTCCTTTACCAGTACGCAGGCTACAACCTGCAGAGAGCTACAACTCTCTCTCGTTTTCCAGTCTCTCCTGGAAGGGAGCTACAACCCCCTACTTCTTTTCTTTCAAGGACCACTTTTCATAAATTTTCAAACTGGATCCAAGAATATCAAATAATCATCAAGTACATGCAAATCACCCAAACTCCTTATACAATCACCCAACTTCTCAGAATGCTGTAAACAAAAAGATAGTACCAGAAATATAAACCCAGAACTCTGCAACAATAGATAAAAGATAACCAACAAATGTTTTAAGATAGATCCGCAGTTTTTCCTTATCTGGACTGCGTGATTCCGCACCCCGCCTTCTGTTTCCCTGCGTATCCACACAGAGCGACTTCTGCTTCACTGCGTATCACCGCAAATCACCTTCTGCCTTTCTGCGTACATTTACTGTGCCAACGCACCTGTTCCTTCTATCGTGCCGCGTACTTCTATGTACCTCCGCAGGCTTTCCTTCTATCGCGCCGCGTACCTCTGATCTTGTTCCGCACTTCTTCTTCTGCCTTGCTGCGTGCGTCCGCAATGTGCCCTTCTGTTACGCCACGTACCTCTACTGTATCTACGCATTGCGTCTTCGATCGCACTGCGATCCCCCGCACTGTGCCTTTCTGTTAACCGCGTACCACCGCACTGGACCTTTCATCGAGCTGCTGTCCTCCGCACCTGAACCGTGAAATACCTGTGAACCTTTGATTTGAACCAAATTAACAAACCTCCGAAGAGCCACTGACAGTCAGATGCCCAGATCTGATCATGCGCCCGAGAGATCACACTTCATAGATTCACTTTCAACTTCACTTTTATATAGATCAAGCTTTTTAAACCGATAACCCAATATTTCAGATCTTAAGATATTCAATTTTCAAAGGTACATTGGCCAAGTGATCTCCTTCCCTATTTATAGTCAAGCCCTCATTCACACCATGGGGCAAAACCATCAAATAACCAAAACAAGGGATCCAAACCAGGGCTAAATTAGATCCTATACCACGGGCCAAAACCATAGGATCATGAACGACGGGCCAAATACCACGGGCCAAACATAAGAAAACCCATGTGAGCGCGCTTCTCTGCCTTGAAGTGAGTGAACTAGGGGACCACACCTTCTAAACAGGTAACCTGCGGGTATGACCGCATTTCCTGCACGGCGTGCCTGCGGGTCCGCACCTTTTGAACCATTCACCTGCGAACCTCTTAATTTCCAACATTTTGAGAGCCTGAACAAAACATTTCCACTAGAGTGAGTTGCCATCAAGTACAACACCTGTAACATAGAGCCATACCAGAATAATAATGCCAACATTATTTAGATTGAAATTCATTTGTTACTATAGATCAAAGACAGCTTGGAGCATTGAAATCATAGGGCATAATTACAGGCTTCTAGGTGATGTATTTAAGACTAGAAATTCCATGTATCATATGCAAGTCAAGTAGTTTAGCCAAATGCATGCAAATCAGAGGAAGAGAAACTCCTAAATGAGCGAAGAAAATAGCATATTACCTCATATGCCAGTGCATGTATAACACCACGTGATACTAGATGGTTATGTATTATAGGTAGGTCGGCAATGTGGCAGATAACACATAGACATTTAACACAAAAAACTTATAATTTCTTGGCCTCAAACAAATAATATACATATATTCACAATATAATCATATCACCCAACATAATCCTCAAATGTCCACCATAACAAATTACGTCATATAACCATATCAAAAGGCACCATAACAATTATACTATAGCACTCAATGCGAGTTCAATGACCAAAATGCAATACAAACTTATATGGTTATAGTAAATTTTGAGATGTATAATGGAGTTTCAAATAATGCATTTGAAACCTTTAAAACATAATCCTTTAACACAAGCAATAGCATTTCAAATCTTTATAAATATGATTTGTGCCATGAACCATTCACCAAGTATAATAGCAATGTTTTGATGATGGAAAATGTGTAGTTCGGTTGCCATTGCTTCATATTTCAACAACATACACATAATTAGATTCAACCATTTTAATCTAGCCAATAATATCTAGTCATTGACATTTATACCATTAGGAAATAATGCATGAAATGTTATGTAAAGAATCTTCATGGTCCTCCCTCTTTTGGTCATGGTAGCAAAACATAAGGTTTCAAGATGATAGAAACATAATTTTTATGACCAGTTAAGGTGCGGCCAATCATGACTAAGGCAAGAATTTTGTATCCTATTACAAAATTTCAAATTTTTTGAAGTGAATGTCAACTACACATAAGAATATAGAAACTAGAGTACAACAAATTTTCCACTAGCCACACTTTCCACCTGCTCATTGCCTTGCAACTTCCCAAGTGCCTTATTACAAAGTAAAGACAACATGCCTACTAACTTATGCTTATTACAAAGGAGACACTCATAGGTTCTCTAAGATACAGGTCTAGTTCTTCTTCATACAAAGGTGAAATTACTGAATCCGATTCTCCAAGATTCAAGTATGCTTCTTTTTCTTTTAAAGGTGAAATTACTGAATCCAATATGTAGGTTTTCTTCTTCTACACATAAAGGTGACATTACTGGGTCTAATTTATTTAACAAGTGCTTCAACTGCTTATATATTTATCCTTTTCCCTATATCTATGCTCTATTTGTTTGCCATATGGAACTTAAACTACCTTTATCTCCATATTTTTCTCTGTATCTATGCTTTATTTGCTTGCAATATGGAACTTAAATTGTTGATTCTTCTATTAATGAGCTAATTGACATGAAAATAATGGATATAATGATGTAGGTTTTAGCCAATGAAGCCATGGATTGATATTGTGTAGCTCTAACACTAAGAACATTCTTACATATTGGATGATATGTTCCAACATTCACGATGTATAAGGTTTTCATAAGATGATAAGTCTATTTTCTTCACTTCAGGTACTTATATTTTTAAGTTTTTTTTTTTTTTTTCTTCTGATATTTGTATATCGATTTCTTCACATTTATACCTACAAAGAGAAAGAAGTTTAGAATAGTCAGAACCAAAATAGTATGTCACATATGATCAAAAATATTATTAGAAAAAAACAATCTTTATATGAGTGAACTATATATAGGTCGCTTGTGTACATAAACACATGATTCGGTAATGTCTAATCTTGATATGTAGATACTAATCAATGGAGGCCCTCTATCATGAAGTAGAAAGAACTTGTGAAGAGTGAGTAACTAACTCAATCCTAAAAGTATAGTATTGGCTAGTCTAGGGATTACAATACTAAATATAAACTTCAAATAACCTACACATGGGTTGTGGAAGTAAGGTTTCACTCATGGTGACGAAATATTTCAATGATTTTTTGTGATAGTTACTATACTTTACCATTTGAGGCTAATTGTTATGAAAATTATAAATTTGGTTCTACTATATTATTAGGTTTAACTAGGTTTGTTGGCCATATAAAATCCATTACATTTCAGAACTCTAGGCTTCATTTATGTACTTTAGTTAAAAATAAAGATCATTTATGCTATAATACAATTGTTATTCCTCTAATTTGATAACTAACACAGGGAAAAAATAATTAACCTCTTCATCCTACATTGCCTAGAGCCGTCATTGAATTAGACATCGTTGGGAAGCAAAAATTAGGAAGGAAGGAGTAATTTGGAAATATTAAAAATGAGATTGTTCTTCATAAATCAAATTTGTTTAAATTTTACTCCCATTAAAATTTTTGTTTTTATTGACATATTCAAATGATACAAAGGAATCCAAAAAAATATATAGATGCAGGTCAAGTAGTTTACCAAACAAAAGAAAATCCAACAACATATACTGAGCAAAGGAAGATCCAAGATCAAAACTAGAAACAAAACAAGCAATATCAATTGCATAAGTAGTAAAAGCACCACAAGCACCTTGCCCAACATCTGTTCCAAGGTATCCAATGTTAGACCCACCATCTTGTCCTATTTCAACTTTTACACATTCCCTTTAAGATCACCCTGTAACGACTATTCTAACCAACCAATGATGTCAATATTATCTCCTATAACTGATTGCATAAAAACTGTGGGGAGTAACCCCATCCATAGTCTTCTTCACTGGTTTGGCAACATGATTGTTACTAAAACAAGCTCTACAAGCATAAAAATAGTGCATATATGAATGAAGTTTCTTATGTTCTAGTTAGGATAAGATCCTCTCTAGGAAGTGATTGCATTTTTTTTTATTTGCATTGCTTTTTATAGAAAGCAAAGTATAGTTCTAGAGCAATCATGAATGCAATTTCCTAGTATGAACTATTTGGTAACTAAAATTCTACCATCCTTGTAGAATTTTCAAGGAAAATGCAATTAGAGTATTTCTTAGTTCACAGAGTGCCATCACATGAAGCTTTTCTAGACCTACCATGTTGACGAAATCCATTTCCTAAGCCATACATCCCTCTCCTACAACAATCACGTTTAAATCTCACCATAAAAACCTTCATCAATCACATCCACATGTATAATTCATGCAAAGTTTGTAAAATGACAGATGCCACACACCTTCATAAATTTACAATATCATATTTATTTTCAAAATATACTTTTAACTTTATTATATTTTCTTTATATGTTTTTTAAGCATTGGTTCCTTCTCACACCATTTTGATTTAATTTATAATAATCACAACACTCGTGCTTTTATAAATGCATCCTTACAAACATAATTTTCTATTATCATAATTTATTGTAGTGTCAATGTTTTTTGCTACACCTTTGATGTTATTAAGAATGAAATATGAGTGCGTTCTCCACGATGGAGCTAATAATAATGGTCACAGTTTGATAAGTACATGTGACCCATATCGATTCTTGTGCTCAGTGCTTTTACAATCGAGTGGAGTTGGTTATTAAGATTTATTTTTTGCAAAAGTTGATGCATGTCTATTGTGTCTTTCTTTTGTCTTTCGTGTGATGTGATCTGAAATGAGTGGCTAGACATGAAAATGCTACAAAATACACCCTAATGTCACATGCACATGTATCTAGTGGGGAAAATTTCAGCATATATAACCATTGGTTACCAGGCCTAATCAGGGTTAAGATATTTTAAAATCTCTAATTAAGAGAAAATATAAAGGAAAATTTTCATTGTGCGATGACATTTTAGAAAGTTCAAAATAAGGTCCACTTAATTTTTAAGACAAATAAAAATGGTTTGGGGATAAAACGAAAACAATGGAGATAAAAAAAACAAAATTAATGACATGCAAAATCATCACATCAAGCTCTACTACTTTTGACTAGGACATAATTGAAGTGGAATCACTTCTCAAAATTGGGATGCTAAAATGCAGCTGATTGGGCCCTTTCCATGGCCAACCATTGCCCCAAAAATGATCTATTTAAAATGTTTTACTCAGAAACATTTAAACAATTTTGTTTTCAACCCAGAATTATCTTTTGCTACCATGGTTTAAGATTGTTGTAAAGTTAATTTTAATTTATTGGTTGGCACTACTAAATTCCATTACTAGAATTTAAATTTAAGGACAAGAACAAAACATCGTCATTATTTTTAACAATTGTAGTTAAAATCCATTTTCCTTCCCAACAATACCTCTCTTTAAGCATATTCAAATGACATTTAATCTTTATGAAAAAAATAATTTGAGGCTCGGATGTTCATCTAGTTACTATAAATTTAATTTTTTTGGTGGATGGCCCCAACAATAACAACATATTTGATGCCAAGTTTAACAAATAAATTCACTAATGACCTCACAAAGACCTAAAAAAATTGGCCAAAACAACATCCCAAAAAGGCATATACAATATTGTGGTTGCAATGGCTCTAGAATATGCCCCATTCCTTGGGAGGGGAATGAAAAAAAACAACATCAACCCAAGCCATTGGAACTCCTCTATAGGATCCACTTTCTTCCTTGTTATTTCAATCAAACTATCCAGAAAGTTAGAAGCAACTGAACTCCTCTTTCTCGCATAGTTCACAAGCTGTTTCAAATAGAATAAAATAAATGGTAAAAGTACCAATTTTCTGCAAGGAAATCCAACTTAATGTTACACAATTGGGTAAACAAGTTTTGAATGCATATTCAAATAGGATTGGTTTTATCACACCATCTTTATATTGAAAAATAAAATACAAGTAATTAAACATGAAAGAAACATTGATACTCATTTTGAGAAACACAATTGTAATGACTATGGAAATATCAATGTGATACATCCTATATAAAGTAGCATTATTAAACCACAATATATTGTATATTTTTTATAAGAGTGGTTTTCATTTATAAATTTTAAATTTTCTTGATTTAATTCATAAATTTCTGCAAATGGTTAATTATATAAAGACGTATGGCTACTATAGTTTATTTTTTATTTAAACTGTAACAAATATATTTATACTTGTATTCAATCAATAATTGAAATTTTTCTTGATGTATGATGTTGCTTGGTTGTCAATCATCTTTATCTCATTGAAACTTTTAAAATTAGAAACCCATTGATTATCCTAGGCTAGCTACTAAACTCATAATATTCACAGGTCAAACAATTTTCTTTAATGGTTGGAAAATACTTACAAGGTAAGGGTGGATTGCTATGGTTGGTTGTCGAGGAAATAACATTGATCAAGGAGATCAAGTTCATTTAACAGGTGATTATAGTTAATCCATCTATCGCAACATATTTTAAGAGTTTCCATGATGCACTACAACTTGTTACAATACAATTCTCAATCCAAAAATTACACAATTTCAAATAAACTACAACAAAATGGATGGAAACTAAGTAGAAAACCACATATAATACAAATTTTATACATTTACTCTACTTTTTAAAGCAATTTTTATAAGAATTATCAAATACAATATCCTTAATATCTTAAACCAATGATTATTTAAAAAACTTTTCCACACTTTACTAATTTATCATATAAAATAATATAGCGATTTTGATTATACCCTTGAGGTATATCAAGCAAATTAGTTTCTAAATATTAAAAACATAATAGATTATACAACCATACTACAGGATGGTGATGGAAATGGTAATATTTTCAATAATTTATTTTCATTTTATTTAATTACATAGGGAAATCATGGATATATTACTTTTTAGGTAATTATTATTTAAAAGGGACTAACATAAGAGGACACTAATAGTCAATCACCAACAAGTGGTATAAAGCACTAATATCTACATATTATGTATCTAAATTCATAGAATGATGATAATTGTTGAATCTTATTTTCATTACGTTTGCAGTGAGAGGCGTCGGTCGAATCTTGTATATCATCAGTTGCAAGGAGTTTTTTGATTGGTGTGAGAGATTCAAATGGGTTGTATGCATCCAAGGAACCAAGACTAGTTAAATAGTCTTAGCAAGTTCATACTCAACGCAATGGTAATGTGGAATGTGACCGAGGAGGAAGGTTAGCATGGGTTCACCACGTTAAGCGCGAGCTGTGAATGAATTTCACGTGGACAAATTAATTTTTTTTAAATTGGAAGCCTAAAGGAGGAACCGTGAGTGCAAACCCCTACTAAAGTCAATAACCTACCCCCAACAAACTATAGATTTGGGTTACGTGATCTCCACTGTCAATAGTGAGGACACAAATTGGAGGAGGAACTATGAGTTTGGACCCCCCTCCCTTTTTCTAATGTAGGAGACCTACCCCTCCCCCAACACTTCGCTCTAGCCATCGATTTTTTTATGATTGAGTCACGACCATTGAACCTAGACCAATCAAATCACATTGGCCTCCAAAAGAGTTGGTTTATTTGGGTCTTGTTTGTACCCAATGACACTATCATGCCCACTTAAAAGAGTTCATTGAACTTGAAGAGGTTGGTGAGACTTGAGGTTTGTTGGTGTCCAATGATGTTGGGACTTTGGTTTAGGGTTTAATAATAACCACAACGAGTTAATTAAAATTTTTAAACCTCAAAGGAAATAATAGTGGAGTGTTGTCCTTGACAACATCCTCTAAAAGTTTCAGGACATTCAAATTTTGGAGCCTACCTCATTGTCACATCAAGTGTTTTTTCAAGTCATTCTATATGTTTTAAGTGTTCTTGATCATTCTTATGTGTCGTCACATTGATTAGAACATCTCTAGTATATTTCATGGTCCTGACATCTTTGTTTGTTGTAAAATGAAACTTTTTGGTCGTAGTCACACACACTTTGTTTGTTGTACTTGCAGAGTGTATGTAAACTGGCATTTTTATGTTTATTTATCATTGTTCAAGTCTATATAAGTTTTATTGATGAGTTATTATGTGTCACACATGATTTCATGTCTAAACTCATTGTGTTCACCCCTTGTTCCATATTCCAGAATCAGACAAATTTTTGGTTGCACAAGTGAACCCATTAAGGCAAGGAGAAAAAACGTGCACTCCCAAGCCTTGATTGGGAATCCTTCATTATTTGGAAGTTCACCTTGTGCCCTCCAAGAGTGTATAGTGTACTCCTAAGCATCATTCCCCTTCCTTGTTCTGAACTACGCCCTAAAACCAAGCCTTCCTTTAAGCACACTCCTTCGACTCAAAGATCTACACCCTCCTTGAACACATGAGCACACTCTGAAGCCCCGAAGCTAGACCCCCATCATCCTTTAGCAATGCACCCAATGACCTCCTTAGCATTCTTAAGCACATGAGAATACCCTGAATCCATAAAGCCTCATCCTTCATCCTTCGATAGTGTGCCCTACGCCCTCCTTGTCTCCCTTAAGTGAACAATGCACTTGGTATGCTCGAATGTTCTCCCTTTGTCCTCCAGATCTACGCCCTATGCCCACCCTTGAGTTTCCCTCTCTCCTCTTGAGTGCATGTGCACATCCCGAAGCCTTGAAGTTTCATCTCTTTAGCCCTTCAACCTTTCTAAGTGTTCCCTTGCACCCAGACATCCTCCTTGCTCCTCCCAAGCGCACTGTTGAGTCATGAATAAGAAATATGCATGAAACATGTTAGAATAAGATATTTTTCAGGATGATGTTCACTTGCCATGAGTGATTGTAGTTACAATTATTTCAAGAATAACATGTCATAATTATGCATGAATAAGATCAAACAAAGAGGGTAGTTAAAGGAAGCATTGGAGAACAAAGAACAAATTGAAATATTGATGATGGAAGCATCCCTAAAGGTTCCATAAGATCAAAGAATCTTCGGAGGGTGAAGACATCAATGATTGAAATATGCATGAAAGAGAAAAGGCACAAGTGGTCTCCATGTCACCTATTGAATAAGGTCCATGTCATCAGTCACAACAAGTCAAGTCATCAATGATAGTGACTTGTCATGTCCTCACCACATGATGATGTGGAAGTTATGATGTAATAATGTAATTATTGTAAAGACAAAGAAGTGGAAGTCCAAGAGTCATGTATGGACAAAAATGCCATTTATAGAAGTCCAAAAGACATGTAATTCCAAGAGTCATATGTAATTCCAAAAGTCATTTGGAAGTCCAAGGGTTCTAGAATTCCAAAGGTCATTAGAAGTTGGAAAGTCAAGAGTCATGAGGATATGAAAGGTCATGCCTCAAGTTATAAAAGGATCCTCATTACTCAAGCAAAGGAATTTTAACCTTGGATTTTCCCATAGGCATTAGAGAGATAGAGATAGTACTTTTGGGGAGTAAGTAGTGGCTCTAATGCTCCAGTATTGGAGCTAGTGGTGTTCATTGTACTTATGTATCTTGTAACTTTTGCTTAATACTTGAAGCCTTTCGACCAACACATTTTCATGCATGAAAAATAAATGTTTTGATATTATTCTTCTAATTTTTTTAGTTTATGTTGACTTTCATATGTATTGAAGTAATTGAACTATTTCAGTGACTTTGCTGCTTAACTTGTTGGAAATGTGTCTTGATGAACTAATCATCGTTGCATCTATGTGAACTACTTTTCTTGATGTCTAATGATCCTTTCTCACTTATGTGCACATGTATCCATTATGTTATTACTATTATTTATCTTTTAGAGGCTCACTTTCTCTCCCTTTCAGTGAAAGAACCTTGATACATCTACAATCGAACATTTTACAAGGCACAATCTCTTGCTCATTCAAAAGAACATGTGCGCTTCTCTCTTGCTAACTGCTTAAAGCCAAGGGCGATATTTAAGTAAATGGCATCTAGGTCGTATTTCCTGATGGGACTCCTACACAAAATAGTGTGAGGTCTCATTGGGACCTCTTATTGGGGAGATCCCCTGTATGTTGGCGGTATCGAACAAGGTCAACATTCTAGCGCTAGAAGGAGGGCATCTAGTTTTTTATGGCTGATAACTTTTCACATCCCAATCATTCATCTTCTGGACAAGGTTGTAATAATATTATATAATTAAACAATTTGAATAGTCAAATATAGTTGTTTATCAAGTCTGACCTAATATAGTCATTTTTTCATTATAGTCGTGTTTTTAGTCAAACCTAGCCGTTGGATGATCTTCTCTCCCTATTTAATATGCAGCCATGATCTAGTTCTTCAACTTGTCTTGACGATGAACCACACTTTTTGGTTCGAAACACATCGACAAATGTACTATCATGTGATTTATGCTGAAGAATTCATCTTGACATGGATCACAGAAGCCTCAATTCAACTATTGAATCCCTGCAAGGTTGTAATATCTCGAGCACTATCCCAACTCCTATTCCCAAAGTAGGAGGATCTTCTCAATGTGGTCCGAAGTTGGCATACGAGGTTACCTATGAATAACTCTGAGAACTTTGGACTATTACCCATTGGTTGACAAAACCTATTGGTTTACTCCTATTCCTCATAATCTTCATCATCATCCTAAGAAGAAATAAATAACTCCTAATAGTGTGTTAGTCGTATCGGTGAAAGATTTGTTTTTTGCTACTCTTGAGGAATCAACAAAGTCTTTAGAAGACAAAATTCAACATGAGTCACTTCCACCCATTCAGGAAGAGTATGTGGGAAGATATTGTTCTTTTTGACAAAGAGAAACTAATGTTTGAGCTAGAATTTAATGACGGTTTAAATGGTGAAGGAGAGGGCTCATCAGAATTAGAAAGGGAGGAGGAACAAAGAGATGAAGACATGGATGATCAAGACTTTGATTGGATGGCCTAAGGGACACTCACTCTTTTGGATAACCTCATAGAAAACCCAGACATCCAGAGAAGCTATTATTAAAGTTTTATCTAGACAAGAAGACTAAGGCAGAAGATCATATCGATGATTTTTACATGCATCTACGGATATTAGAAGTATGGTACGATGATGTTGCATGTAGCATTTTTATTTTCACTTTAGAAGATAGAGAAGTAACATTGTACCATAGTTTTCTTGTTAATTCAATCCATGGTTGGAGGGAATTTAAGAAATTCTTTTTAGAGAAATTTGCTGATGACAAGACTCCTACCATGTTATAAAAAAGAGCTCAGAAACATTAAGATGGTGGAAAGGAGAAAGTTAAGCATTTTAATTAGAGGTTCAACCACATATTGAACATGTTTCCTTTAGATACACAACCTCATGATTAAATTACTATTTTTTATTATACATTTTCCTTACCTACAAACATTTCTGCATTTGTTAAATGAGCTACAAAGGAGACATTGGCTCTAATATTTGCAAAAGAAATCATTGTGGAGAAAAACATGTGTTCCATTGGAGCTAATACCAATGATGAAGAATCTAAAGACTCTAAGGAGACTGGAAAGAAGTCTTAGCCTTCTTCAAGTAAGGCTTAAGAAAAGTATTATGCTGATATTGAAAGCTTGAACAAATATTTAAAGGTACCCATTAACGAAGTTTCAGAATTAAAGAGGTGGTCAAGTGAGGCTTCTATCAGTAGCAAGCCCCCAAAGTCCTTCCCTTTTAGAAGGAATAACAACAACAACAACCAATCGACTAAATATTCCTATAGCTCGAATGTTGTGTTAAATATTGAAAGTATAGGCATGGATACCTACTGTTCCTTCAATCAAGAATGGCATTTGGAGAAAACATGCCCACCGTGGAACCACAACATGAATGCCATAGCCGAAACATATTGTTGATACTCTAGTAGCAGATGAGAAGTTTGTGTAGACGAAAGAAATAAATGAACCTGCAGCAAATGAGGAAAGTACATGTATTGGACATGCAATTAATGATTTTGATTTTATTCTTAATGATAACAAGAAGAGTGGTGAAGCACCACCGCAAAGCAAAGCCTCTCCTTAGAAAAAAAAAAAAATGGTCGATATAGTTTGAGGAGAAAAGGCCCGTTTCTAAACAGGAGGTGACGAGAAATAATTGAAGGAGTAATTGTTAAGAAGGATCTCACCACTAGTAAATCCCACTCAGAATGCACAAAGTAAGTATGGAAATGCTACTAATTCTAAGAACACTTCCACCAGCAACAAAATCAAGTCTATCACTCCGAAAGTGTCAAATAAAGCTACTCCCCCTGACATTTAAACATTGCCTGCTAAAAGTGAAATGATTGATTATAATATCGTTGAAGACTTGAAAAATCCCGTACCAACATTTACATCTTCGTGCTCACAAAGATAAAGGGCCATCGTGAACTACTTGTCCAAGCCTTCTCACAACCTTCATAAGGTGAAAAAGCCTCTACTTCTCAAAAGGTGTCCCGTAAGTCTTCTATAACTCTCGAATCTGTAGTTAATGTTGTAACTTTAGATGCTAGCAATCTCTACCCCCTATTTTTTCCAACTTTCGAACTTTAATTACAATGTCCATAATTGTTTGTTTGATCCAGGTGCATCTGTGAATGTAATGTCATTATTTGTTATTAATAAAATTAACGCTAAATGGGATAAAACTGATGCACAAATTATCCAACTGGACATATCCCTTTTCCAAACTATTGGTGAACTCAAGAATGTTATTATCCATATGTCATCTAATCAACAGGTACACCAATGTATAAACATTGTAATTGTGGGCATCCCTGAAGCCTATGGTGGACTCTCGAGTTGAGACTGGTTTAGTAAATTACAAGGGGATTTTTATATAGATTAATCACACTTGTTGTTGAAAATGCAAGAAGAAAATATAGTTTTGACATTTCCTTTGTCAAACTAGATTAAAATTCAGATTTCTATTTCAGCAAAATACTTGGAGGTAGTTAACTGAGGTGACATGGATCTTGTTACTCAGGTAACTTAGTAAATTCAAGTGGGAGAGACTTGAGTTCAGTTCTACATGATTGATTGATAATTTATAGCAATCTATTTCAATTAATTTGAGTTATTATTAGTTTAACTAGTTATAAATGTTAGAAGAACTAGTGGAGGTCAAGTTGTGGATGCGTAACTTCAACCACATTCAGTGATCAACAAGTTAACTGATCAATTAATCTGAAATAATTTTTTCATGCAAAGAATTCAAGTTACCCATTTGAGATGGAGATTCCGAGGTAGTGTACTATCAGTTGTAGCATATTCCCATGTGTACAGGTGGTGCAAGTAGTCAAAGATTGACCTAAGGATATTGTGCAATTCCTTGGTGTGGAATTCCTAAAAAATAGGGGAAATTTCCTAAGGGAATAATGCAAGGAAATAGGAGCTTGGGAAGGCTTTAAATTGGCTAAGATGGAGCTCCTTCCTTGTACTCCAACTGGCACTAATGAATCATGTAATATAGATGTACATAATAGTAATAATACTATAGGAATTAGTTTAGTAGCTAATAATGTCTAGAATTTATACTTTGATGGTTCAAGAACATAGGATGGCTCTGGATTTGGTTGCGTACTCATAAATCCATGCAATAAGAAAAACATCCCATATTGTCATTTGGAGTTCGAGTGTACAAATAATACTGTCAAATATGAAGCACTCGTGCTTGGACTAAAGAAAGCCATCAATTTGACGGTAGACCTGCACAAGGTAATTGGTGACTCAGAAATGGTTGCTTGTCAGGTATGGGATACTATCCACTGTGTTTCAACAAATCTTAAAAAATACCAAAAAGAGGTATGGTGATTGATTAATTATTTTAAAGATTTTAATATCATTTCTGTTCCTAGGCTTAGAAACACTGCAATAGATGCATTAGCTAATGTAGCCCCTAGAATGTCGTCGTTGAAAATGATTTTTCTATATATATTATATATAAACCATATATGCCTGATAACATCACTAATCTTTGTGTTTTCAATGACGACCAACAAATACTGCATTTTATGGATAATGTAGACGTATTTAAATATGTTTCCATTGAGGAGGACGAGCACGGACAATATTTGCAGGAGGCGTCTAATGCAATGAAAGGTAATATTATGCCTAAAGGTATAGTGTCCCTGGAAAAATTATATGACCTACAAAACTGGTTCAGAGGACCAATCAATACTAAGACTCAGAGCTCGAAGTTGTCATCTGAACAAGTCAACTTGGGAACTCAAGAAGATCCGAAATATGTAAACCTCGATACATGTTATTCTCCACAAGAATGACAAGCATTCATTCGCCTATTCAAACAATACTATGATGTGTTTGCATGGACCTATGACAATTTGAAGACATATGATACTCATATCATCCAACATGTCATTCCCATTAAATAAGGGGTAAAACCTTTTAGTAGAAGCTAAGGAAAGTTCATCCAACATTGGAACCCCTAATTCAAAAGGAATTGATAAATTTGTTGGATGATCAAATCATTTTAAAGGTTAAACATTCCACTTGGGTTTCTAATTTGGTCCTAGTTAGAAAGAAGTTCGGGGAGATAAGGTTATGTGTAGACTTTCACAACATTAATCGAGCATCAAATAAAGGCAATTACCTAGTGCTATCCATGGAACAAATTATTGAAACAATATCTAGGTCTGAGATGTTCTCACTACTAGATGGTTTTCTAGCTACAATCAAGTGCTAGTGGTAGAACTGGATTGTAAAGCTACCTTCAGGCTCAAGTGGGGAAAATTCACTTTTAAGCGTATTCCATTCAAGCCTATCAATGTTGGTGCTACATTTCAAAGAGCGATGAACATTAATTTCCGTGGCCTGATTGGCCAAAGTTTAGTTGTTTATTTAGATGATGTAACCGTTTTCTCCAAAATAAGATCATATCATGTACATCATTTGAGATAAATATTTGAGCGGTGTCATAAATATGGGATTTCTCTCAATCCAAATAAAAGCATGTTTGGTGTGTCAGAAGGAATTATCTTAGGACACATCATTGCGAAAAGTGGAATCAAAGTTGATCCCAAAAGGGTAAAAACTATAATTCAGATCCCATTCCCGGTATATAATATGGCTATGCAATCTTTCTTAGGGAAGATTATTTTCTTGCGAAAATTCATCTATGACTATGCTCAAATAGTTAAACCTTTACAATATATGATTAAGCAAGATGTGACTTATAAATGGGATAAAAGAGAAAATGATTCTTTTGCTTAGATTAAAAAAGCTATTGCTAATGCACCGCATTATTTAGCCTAGATTATGGCAAAGATTTCTTGCTTTACACTTTCGCCTCATATTCAACTATTACAGCTATATTGAATTAGAAGGATGCTGAAGGAAATGAATGACTTATTTCTTTCATGAGTGCTGGCTTATAGAGGTTAGAGTTGAATTATCCTGCCATTGATAAACAAGCTTATGTTGTGTCTAAGGGAGTAAAATACTTCAGGCCCTTCTCCTTAAAGCTCACGTGATTATATTTGTGCCTAGGGTATATAAGCAGACCCTCACTTTCATTGTATTAATCTCATCAATTCTTTATAATATTCAATATACAATTACTTGTCCTATTATGGATGTTTACATCTTCCAAGTCTTTTGAATATTACTCTGTTGTGTATACAAACTTTATTCATTACAGTGGTATCAAAGCTGTTTGATCCTATGGCCACTCAACCGCTGCATAGAGCCAGTCTGATTTAGACTTTTGCCATCAACCTTGCATCAACCTTGTTGTAGTGAAATTGAAAGAGTTTCGCTATAGAAGTTTTTGGAGTTTCTTCCTTTGCTGATTTTGTCAAAGGCCCTTGGTCCTTTTTAAAGAATTAATTTTTAAAAAAAAAGTAAGAGAAAAAAAAAGGAAAACACATTTATCCAATAAAAAAAAGAAGGAAAAACAAATATCTATTATAAATATAATATAATATAATATATATATATATATATATATATACTAAGTATAAATAGCACACACACATACACACACACACACATACATATACACATACACACACACACACACACACACACACACACACATATATATATATATATAAACAGTTTTTTTTTTCTCGGGGAGAAAATATCGTAATTTCCATTATTTTGTGAAAATTACATGCTGTAAATGCCATAGGCATATGCAAGTACCGTGACCGTAGTCAACTGTGAAAAGTTTGTAAAAACAAAACTGTAAATTACTACAAAATGACCCTGTGATGGGTATACTAATGGCAGCTGATCATATACATATTAATTACATGTTTCAAAATTTCACCATTGGTGATTGTTGTTCTGTTTGAAAAAAAGATATAAACAAAAAGAAGCTGATAAAATTAGGGCATGTCTGCCCTTTGTAGTTCCTGATCCATATATGGTATGTGGAAAAAGCGATAGGTCCACTCAGGTGAGTGCTCTGTAATCATCCATTCTCCTCGAGGATGATGCGTTGCTTCTTTCGATAGCTTGTCCACACCTTCATTACGCTCCCTGTAAATATGAGTGCATGAGACATGATCAAAATGTGTTTTGAGAAATATAATATCATCCAAAATAGTTCTGAGTGTGTATGCATGGCATGTTGTTATGTTGTTGAACCAGTTTATAACTATCTTGGAGTCTCCATATATTTGTAAGTGTCTGCACTGTTTGTGTATTGCAAAGTATAAGAGGTGTCAGAGTGTGAGCAGCTCCGCAAAGTTATTTGTGCCCTCTCCCAACCCCATGCAGATGTGAAAGAAATGTGAATCAGTCAGATGTAGGATTATGCCTCCACCACAACCCTGTGCTTGTGCTGCACCATCGAAATAGGCCCAGGGGTGTTCTTTGTCTATGAATTCCTGTGTGATGTTCCGGGCCCTGATTGCATGTTCCTCTACCGGGATTTCCAAGTAGCTCATACAGATTTTAGGAATGATCAATGGTCAGACTATATTTCCCCCTAAATATAATGTTGTTCCGGCACATCCATATGTACCAGCAGACCAATAGCGGCAGGTTCCGAGCTCTCGGCTCTGTTGATGATTCCCACCACCTTTTCCAGGCATTAGGAATATCGTCACCGCTCCAGGTATAAGGGATTTTTAGTGTATGAAGAACTTGAGCCCAGGTTTGTTGAGTTGTGGTACATGAGAGGAATAAATGGTGGTTCGATTCCTCCTCTGCATGGCATAAGACACACCAAGTCGGTCCTTGATATGCCTATTTCCTGAGGTTTTCTCCTGAAGGTGTTTTGTCCATAATGATGTTCCACATCAGTAGTTGTGTGCGCAGAGGGGCTTTTAACTTCCATAGATGACTCCACCAACTCTCCAGTCTATCTGGCTTGTGGTCAGCATGTATGATATCATACCCCTCCTTAGGGGAGTAGTGCCCTTTCTTTGCAAAACCCCAGATCAGTTCATCCTCCTCATCCCTTATGCGCACATGGGATTCTATTAATGCCTACAAATAATTCCTCCACTACCTTTGCCATTGGTCTGGAATGTCCCATGCCTCCCCTGTTAGCCATGCTTGTTGATATATGGTTGTGTTGTGAGGGTCCCCAAGATGTGTGATGTAGTGCACTCCATTGAGGTTTAGCAGAGTAATCAGATCCGGTGGAAGCTGGTAGGAATTCCCACTACCTATCCATGGATCGATCCCAATCCGGATAGACCCACCATTTCCAATCCTCCATATGAGGCCCCTCCTTATGATGGGAAGAGTGTTTATTACAACCCTCCAGATTACTGATATGCCCTTCCTGTTCCATGAGGGTAGTCTTAGCCAATCCAAGGCAGAGCTCGGCCATATGTATTTGTGGGTGACCACCTCCGACCAAAGGCTCTTGTGCTTCAAGAGTAGCCAGCCAAGTTTTGCTGCCAGTGCCTGTGCGAAAGCAGGGAGATGTTTTAAGCCCCATCCTCCCCATTTTTTAGGAGTTGTGATCCTGCTCCATTTGACCCATGCATAGGGTTTTCCTTCTTTGTGACCCTTCCATAGAAAATGATAGCAAACTCATTGAATCCTATGTAGTATCCCTTGGGGGATCCAGGCCAGGGACATCCAAAAAACTGGGGTTGCTTCCAGCACTACTTTTATGAGCACCAGTCTACCAGCTCTGGAGAGTAGTCGGTGGCTCCAATTATTTAATATTTTTTCCACCTTTGCAATCAACCAGGTCCAATCTGCAATTTTATATCCATCTGCTTTAATCCTGAAGCCCAAGTACTTCAATCCATCCTTCAGTGCCAAGATTTGATAGGGGAAATTTTGCAGTGCTAGTTGGGTTTCTTGTTGAGTGCAGTTAGAGAAAGATATTGTAGATTTATCCCCATTTATTTCCATTCTTGTGGCAGCCCTGAATAGCTTTAGTATCTCTGTGAGTGAAATGATGTCCTGTATTCCCCCATCTAGGAATATGAGGATGTCATCAACGAATAGCAGATGTGTTATAAGACATTGTTCTGTGATCTTGAGGCCCCTGAGCCTCCCTGCTCTCTTCTCTGTCACAATCAATCTGCTCAGTCCTTCCATAACTAGGAGGAAAAGTAAAGGGGATAAAGGGCATCCCTATCTGATTCCCCTCTCCACCCGAAAGGTTTGGGAGGTAGATCTGTTAATTAGGATTGCAAAGGAAACTGAAGTAATGCACCCCATAATCCATCTGATAAATACTAGTGGGAACCCCAGATGGGTGAGTATCATCCTTAAATATAACCAGCTGACCTTGTCAAATGCCTTTGAGAGGTCAATTTTAAGTGACACCCCTTTCAGATTCTTTAGCTTGATGGAGTGGAGGGCCTCTTGAGCTGAGCCTATGGCCTCATGGATTTGTCTATTTTGAAGAAAGGCAAACTGCTCTTGTGAGATGTGTTCAAATAGGATTGGCTTGATGTGATTTGCAATAATCTTTGCAATAATTTTATAGAGACAGTTGCAGAGGGATATAGGGCGAAAGTCATTGAAGGAGAGTGGGGAGTCTGATTTGGGTATGAGGGCAATATAGGTAGAGTTGATAGGGGCATAAATATGGCCAAGGATCCAACTTTCTTCCACCACCCCGAGAAGGTCATGTCCAATGATATCGAAGAAGGCAAGGAAGAATTCCACAGACCAGCCATCTGGTCCCAAACTTTTGTCCTTCTTGAACCACTTGAGAGTGCTCTCTAATTCCCCCATGGAGACTAGTTTGATAAGGTCCTCCATCCCATCAGGTTCCACAAACCCAGGGAAATGACCAGCAATGCAGATGATTTCAACAAGTGATGTTCCAAGAGGGGCTTTGAATAGCTGCTTGAAATGTGTGATACCCAATCGAGCAAGCTGTGGGTGTGTGTTGGCAATCTGTTCCTGGTTCGAGGGCATCTGCTAGATGGTATTGTTGGCTTTCCTTCCATTTGCATATTTATGAAAGAACTTTGTGTTGCCATCCCCCGCTTGAAGCCAGATAGCCCTGCTTCTGAGTCTCCATGATTCTTCTCGGTCAAGTAGTATCTTTGATCTTTGAGCTTCCAGTTCTACAAGATGTAGCTTAGCTTCTATGGATAAGAAACCTCTACCACATTCATCCGTTAAGGAGGCCAACTGTGATTCAATGTCAGCTAGAGAGTGTTCATCCCTAGCTTTTTTCCTTTTTTCCCACTCAATGGTTAATCTCTTTAGCTGATTCAGGTTGCTACAGAATCCTTCAACCTTCCTCTAGTCCATGAGTGGGGGCTGAGCTTGCCAGAACTCCGAGACCATCTTGATATAGTCAGGGTCCTTTAGCCAGGTGGAGTTAAATTTGTAAGGCGCCCTAGGTTTTCTGGATGAGCCTGCCACTTCCAAATATATGGGGGAGTGATCCGATATTCCCCCAGAACCCACCCATTGTCTATAGATGGTGAGGGATTGTAGGAGGTCTTCATGAATGAGGTATCTGTCTAGCCTTCGCCCTAGAGCTGCTTCACTAGTCCGTCTGTTATGCCATGTTGGCATCTTCTTGTTCATAGGGACATCTATGAGGCCATATTGTTCCAAGAGGGTGCTCACGTGATCTGAGAAGGGTCTAGCTATGAATGGTGCCCCCAGGATTCCTCATGTCCGATGGAGAAATTTAGGTCACCCCCTAGAATAGTAGTATGACTAATCATGGGATTTTCCAGAAGTGTTTGCTAGAAGGCCAGTCTGTTTTGATTAGGGGCATAGATATTAATAATACGAAGCTATTTGCCCAATTCTGTCGAGAAAATGTCCATACCTAGGAAACCCTGACCTCCCCATGATGAAATCACCTTGATTGATAGAGGGTTTATCCCAATGGCTAGGCCCCTAGATCTTCCTGCCACGTCTAGAGCTTGGAGGTGCCAGCCGGGAAGGATGGCTTGTAGGGTCCTAACAATCTGCTCAGATGGACCTAGGGTTTCCTGAAGTAGTATCATGTCACAGGGTACATAGTTCAAAAGTCGCTTGAGGGCCAATTTTTTTGAGGGGCTGGCCAAACCCCTATAGTTGTATGAAAGCCACTTCATCAGGGAACAAAGTCGAGGGTGTTAGGTGCTCTAAGTTCCCTTTCAATGGTGTTCTGGCGCCCCTGGGCCACATCTGCCCCTGCAGATTTGATGGTTTTGGATATATTTTATGTTCTACCCCAGGAGGGTTTGAGCTCAATGGAGGGGGGAGGGATGCCCAGACCCAACAGGTTAGGGTTCGTCAGTTGACAGGAATAGAGGTTGTAGTAGTGTGAGCCCGAGGCTGTAGGGGAAAGTGGGGGATGGTGTAGATGATTCTGTCCATGGACAGTCGGCGGGGTGGTGGAGAAAATAGGGGAGAGGGGTTCGAGTGCATAATTGATGGGGGTAACCATGCTAGAGATGGATGCAGAATGAGCCAGAGAGACATTTAAATTATTAAAAAACAGTGTAGAGGGAAAGGGATTAGAAGCAATACCCGATGTAGGTGTAGCCTCCACAAAAGATTGAGATCGAGTCAGTGGAGGGGATATAGGTGGTATCTGTGGAGCACTGGTTTGCTAAGCAATGACTCCATCCGCAACCTTTGAATGATCCATACCTATGGATTGCTCGTCCACAATTGGGTCTTCCGATTGACGATGCTTCGTTCCCCTTGTAGCAACCTAAGTAGTAGGAGTTAGCAAAGGATAGTCCTTGTAGAGGTGGTCGGCCTTATGGAATCTTCTGCATTGAAATTGAACGCCTTCATAGTCGAGGTTTTGACGACGCAAGAAATGTCTCCAATGGAGGGTTATCTTTTCCTCCAACCCCTCCCTTGTGTCCAAATGTACCAAGATACATGCCATTGTCATGATTCCAGTCTTCTCAAAGGATTGATCGTGTTCTAGGTATGTGCCTAGAGCGTCTCCAATGCACTTGAATACCACAGGGGTCCAAAATTGCATCGGAAGGCCTGACAAGTGGACCCAAATTGGCCTAGCTCCAAGTTGTTCCCTCTCGGGTCGAAAAGTGGATCCCATCTCTTTAGCATGATCGATGTGAATTCAATGTGCCAAAATTAGGAGACAATCCAGTTTGTATATTCCTCCCTGTGGCAGCGTAGGGAAAACCACCCTCAATCCAACATTTGGATGATGGGAAGTTCTTTAAGCAGGGAGCCCTAGATCTCGATGGTCCATAGACGAAGACGTTCAACTAAGTAATTTCTGCCATGAACATGGCCAACCAGTACCTTCTTTGCAGTCTCTGCAACTTCACCCATTGAAATGTCTTCGCCTAGTGCTAGGTTAATGTCCTTATCCACTGATTTGAGGCACCTGCCTTTCTTGGGCTTGTCCGAGCGACAAGTAGTCGGATAATCCCTGAGGAGTCCTCGACAGCCCTGATTTACAGTCTGGGGAGTGGAAGGGGTAGATTTAGGGTTGGGTATCGGGGAACTGAAGTAGCCAGAGTGAATGGGGGTGTTAGGGTTTGGGCCACCAGGGTTTAGGGTTGCACTGGAGAGAGCAGGGTTATTGAGGGAGGAAGGCCTGGATGGATGGATGTGAGAGGTGGACGGGGTGCATTGCAGAGCAGATATGTGGGGGAGCTGGGGTATGGGAGCGTCGAAGGTGGGTGAGGGCTGGAGGCAGGTTCCAAGTAGGTTTAGGGTAGCCAGAGATAGAGAGGGAAAGTATAGATTAGGGGCGTCATCAATGTTAACCGAGGGTGGGGGATGTGGCGCTGATGGACCTGGGTGAGGCTGGATGGAGGGTGCAGCTGATAGAGGTTGCAGGGTTGCAATGAAAGGACCAGAACCTGACACAGAGTGATGGTGAGACCAAATGACCTCCTAGGGATGAGGGTCCTCCTCATAGTCTACCTCGTCTAGCTCCATAGTAACCGACAGTAAATGGTTAGTGGAAGTTACTGTTGTTGAGGTGAAAAACGGGACGGTGAGGAAACCAGGTAACCATGAGGTGAGAGGTTGAGAGCCACAATAGGTTGAGGAGGGTAGGCAATTAGAGGTCAGACGAGATGAGAGGGATACCCACACCATCAGGCCCAGGGTTGTTGAGACCCTAAACCACCATGGATGTCGCCATCAGAGATCTTAGATAAAAATACAAACCAAACATGGTTATCCGTGTTCTTAGTTTGTTCGTAAGGGAGGGAAGGAAAAGAATCATATTTAAAAAAAAAAAAAAACAAATAAAAAAACTATTTAAAAATGATATTAATAATTAGAAAAAAGAAATTAGCTAGTCAACGACATCACCACACAGTTCCGTCCGCTCACAACACCATCCATCTTCCTCTGTTATTACCCCATCACCTCAAGTCCTTGCTCCACTTCGCCAACCCTTCCACAATTTCCACTGAATACAAGCCCCACCAACCGTCAAAACAAATACTGCAATTTTGTTTGACACAACTCCATTGTTGCCATCGACCGTTGTGTTAATACAATTAGCCTCCAACTTTGGCCCTAATGACTGCCGCCCGATAGGCCTTCGTATGACTACACGTCAAATCCGACCCTTGCTCAATCACTTCACTTTAGAAACCATCGTTGGTAGATACAAAATTCGACAATCTGCATTTTGCATTTGTTGTATTGGTACTGTACGACCCACATTACACCTTGCAACACCACCATCTGTTATCTCCACAGTCATACGCCGCCACAAATACCAAACCACTTATCCAATGATGTGTTGTAATCACCTTCCTTTTATTCTATTAACTGCACGACCACACCAAATTTCTTGAATTTCATAATACATTGTCTAAAAAAAGAATTGACTAACAGAACAGTCGCAGACACTGTGTGTAACTTCAATGCATGGATAGATAAAAATATGAATGGAGAATCCAACAATCATTGGCCATAAAAAATTGTGGGTATCTCTCAACCACGAAGGGTATCTCTTACTCAAAATCAAAATTGAAGGAAGTCATCAAGAGCCACGATTTTTCATAAACAACCTTTAGTATCTAATGCCTAAATTATTATTTACGAGGGATAGTTAAACATAAAAAAATATTATTTATAAAAGGATAAATAAAGATGTACTTGATTATAAATAACAAAAATAGAGTTTATTGAAATTTCAATAAGGAAGGTTACAAGTTAAAATAATATTATAATTTTAGAAAAGGGGGTTATTTTAGAAACCCTAAGTTCATTGCGATAAACAAAAAATGGAGTCTAATCCAGAAGTAAAGCAAGAATGATTTTCCTACACTGGAATTTTAATGACACATCATGCGTTAATCACATTAAAAGGGAACATCCAAGGGAAAAAAGTTAATATTGCTATTACTACAAGCAACAGTGAAAATTACATAAAAATTAATTTGGCGAATCGATTATTAATTTTAGATGCCAATGTAGGCGAAATAGCAAATATTTTCGGAAAAAAAATATGAAATTAATGATTTGCAAATAATAGTGGATCTTTATGAGTAAATATCTCAATTTCGTGTTGTAAAAATGTATGAGAGAGGTTGACATAATTCTTGGTTAACCTTGGTTTAAAGAATTGGGTTTGTTCATGTTAAACAAAAAGAATTTTTTTGATGTTTTATTATAAGGGAAAGATGATCACATTTCGAGACATGACAATGAAGTCAAAATCAATAATGTCCTCATCAAAATACCTTAAAGAAGTTACGAAATTGATACCTCAAAAGAATCAAAACACAATATTAAGGAAGCAAAAGAGCTTGAGGAGGTCATATCCAATAAAATAGAAGAAAATTCTCATTTAAAAGATCATATCTAGAAACTACTTGCACAAGTCAAAATGTGTAAAACTAAGAAGCACAAGTTATAATAAGAAAATGAAGGCTCTGGAAAAAATATATCAGATAAAGAAGAGGAAAATTTATGCTTAATTAATCTTAATAAAAATTTATTAGAACAAATTAAGTGTTTACAAGATGAGAAGTTTGAATGCCAAAGTAAAGTTGATTCAAAAAATGAGGCACTCTTACATCTCAAAAATCATAATGAGAGTCTACTCAATCAAATTAAGAAACTTAAAAATGATGCATCTAGGATGGAATTCATCAGCTCATTATGTTTGGAGATTCCATGATAACAATTCAAAAATTATACCACCCCAAAGGACCTTTATAGGAATACCAATATCCATTAATAGGAAGAATAAGGATGCATCAAACTTGAGGGAACCTATTAGATCTACACCTATTCTAGTATCCAAACTCCTAAACATGGTGTATACCTACTTGGTGTATTACATGCTTATCCAATCTAGTAGATAAAGGATAAGGGTAAAATATAAAGTGAGAAAACCAATATTAGAGGTTATACAAATACTTCTATGAAGGGGAAACCTCCTATGCTCTCAATAAGTTGGGATCCCTCTTCCACCCATTGAAAATAATAAGTGCTGAAGCATAACCCTATTTCATAAATTAATAAATGGTGAAATAAGAGAAAGAATTTCTACGCAAGGAGGTGAATCAAGCGACTTCACCAGGGTACTGTCTAGGCCTACTGGCAACGAAGCAACATTTGTGCTCCTGTAGTGACTCCGTCGAGGTACTGTCCATTCCTGATGGTAGTGGAGAAACACCAGTGATGAAACTCATACTTTGAATATCTTAAACTCATCGTGCATATAACCCTTTCCTAGATTGAAATGAGTGTGACATGGCATATCTTTTGTGTGTTTAAACCAAGTGAAAGGAAGTGAGGTACTATGAATATAATCAGGCCGAGAGGAGGAATTCAAGGCAATATAATTGGTGAATCAATACTTCCTAAAGGGATGACCCTTTTACTGAAATGCTATTCATAAGAAGAGAAGCTAAAATTTGCCCAGTGTGTCACCAAGTGTTGTCGTTGCTACAACACCCTCCAAAAATTTCTGTACATTCAAATTTTAGAGCCTAACTCACTGTGACATCAAGTGTCATTTCAAGTCATTCTATATGTTTTAAGTTTTCTTGATCATTCCTCAGTTTTTTCACATTGATTAGAACATCTCTAGTATATTTCATGGTCATGACATCTTTGTTTGTTGTAAAACGACACTTTTTGGTCCAGTCACACACACTTTGTTTTTTGTGCTTGGGGAGTGTATGTAAACTATTTTTTTTTTTATGTTTATTTATCATTTTTCAAGCCTATCTAAGTTCTATTGATGAGTTAGTATGTGCCACACATGATTTCATGTCTAAACTCATTGTGTTCGCCCCTTATTCTATCCTCCATACTTAGGAAATTTTTGGTTGCACAAGTGAACCCATTAAGGAAATGAGCACAAAATTTCACTCCCAAGCCCTGATAGGGAATCCTTCATTTTTTGGAAATGCACCCTGCACCCTCCAAGGATGCATAACACACTCCTAAGAATCATTCCCCTTCCTTGTTTCGAACTGCACCCTGAAAAACCAAGTCTTCCTTTGAGCGCACTCCTTCGAATTGAAGAACTACGCCCTCCTTGAGTGCATGAACACACTCTAAAGCCCTAAATCTTAACCCCTTCAACATTTATCAATGTTTCCCACACCCTCCTTGGCCCTCTTGAGTGCATGTGTGCACCCCAAAGCCTTGAATCCTCATCCTTCGTCCTTTTATAGTGCGCCTTGCGCCCTCCTTGTCTCCCTTGAGCGCACAACGCACTTGGAAAGCTCGAATGTTCTCCTTTCATCCTTTGGACTTGGGCCCTGTGCCTTGCCTTGAGTTTCTCTCTCTCCTCTTGAGCGCATGAGTGCATCCTGAAGCCCTGAAGCTTCATATCATTAGCCCTTCAGACTTTCGAAGTGCGCCCTTACTCCCAAAAGTCCTCCTTGCTCCTCCCAAGTACACTATTGAGTCATGAACATGAAATCTACATGAAACATGTTAGAATAGAAAATTTTTCTGGCTAATGTTCGCTTTCCATGAGTGATTGCAGTTACAGGTATTTCAAGAATAATATGGAAAGCATGCATGAAGAAGATCGGGAAAAGAGGACAATCAAAGGAATCATTTGAGAATAAAGAACACATTGAAATCATGATTATCAAAGCATCCCCAAAGGATCCATAAGATCAAAGATCCTTCGTAGGGAGAGGACATCAACGATCAGAAGTTGCATACAAGCACAAAGACACAAGTGGCAACCATGTCTCCTATTGAAGAAGGTCCATGTCATCGGTCACTACAAATCCAAGTCATTAATGATAGTGACTTGTCATGTCGTCACCACATGATGATGTGGAAGTTATGATGTAATAATGTAATTATTGTAAATACAAAGAAGTGGAAGTCCAAGAGTCATGTATGAACAAAAGAGACATGTATCGAAGTCCAAAAGACATGTAATTCCAAGAGTCATATGTAATTCCAAAAGTAATTTGGAAGTCCAAGGGTTCTATAATTCCAAAGGTCATTAGAAGTTAGAAATTCAAGAGTCATGAGGATATGAAAGGTCATGCCTCAAGTTATAAAAGGATCCTCATTACTCATGCAAAGGACTTTTAACCTTGACTTCTCCCATAGGCATTAGAGAGATAGAGATAGTACTTTTGGGGAGCAAGTAGTGGCTCTAACTCCACTATTGGAGCTAGTGGTGTTCATTGTACTTATGTATCTTGGAAATTTTTCTTAATACTTGAAGCCTTTCGGCCAACACATTTTCATGCATGAATCGTAGATGTTTTGAGACTATTCTTCTAATGTTTGCAATTTATGTTGACTTTCATATGTATTGAAGTAATTGAACTATTTCAGTGACTTTGGTGCTTAACTTGTTGGAAATGTGTTGTGATGATCTAATGATAGTTTCATCTATGTGAATTACTTCACTTGATGTCTAATGATTCTTTCTCGTTTACATGTGTGTGTATCCATTAGATCAGTACTATTAATTATCTTTTAGAGGCTCACTTTCTCTCCCTTGCAGTAAAAGAACCTTGATACATCTATAATCAAACATTTCACAAGCCACACTCTCTTGGGACCTCATATCGGGGAGATCCTTTATATGTTAGTAGTATCTAGCACCGTCAACATGGAAAAAGGGGCCACGACGCATTACCACTTTGTCAAAATATGGGTGTTTTGAGATTCTAGGTTGAAACCGAGTGATGTTTTAGAAAAATTCCTGGAATAACTCACAAAATATTAAAAGGAATTTGAAAACAATAAAATAAAGGTTTAATAAAATTCATAGTCTAGGTAGGGAAGGCAGGAGCGGGAGGGGTTATTTACAACCCCAAAGGAGAAGCATTGACGAAATATGCTTGGTTCCTAGGATGGAAAACAAACAATTAAGTAGAATCTCTCACATGGAATCCATTAGCTCATTGCCTTTGGAGATTCCATAATAACAATTCAAAAATTCTATCACCTTAAAGGACCTTTAGAGGAATACCAATATCCATTTATAGGAAGAATAAGGATGCATCAACTTCTATCACATTAAAATGGGAAATAACTCGTATTTCGACGAATAAGCCAACAGAGTAACAAGCTTAGACGCAGGGAATATTTCCCTGGACAAAGGCATTCCCACCACAAGCTATATCCCATGATCGACAAGGTGTCATCAATTGGGAGATTAAAGGAAATTAAACGATGGAACAAGTGGATCATTGGGAGTGTCAATTTATTTTTTAAGGTCTCTAATCAAGGGTTACTGACAAGAAAAGAGTTTCGTGCGTTGATCAAGAAGATGCTTGGGAAGAAACCTATAGATGGGAATGCAAAGGATCAAAATCCATGTTGAAAGACAGGTGGAGATTGGAATCAATTCTTATTAATAGGATGACGCTACGATTTGGATTTGGTAGTCATCCAATGTCATTCCAACTTAGTACTATTTCACTCTGAAGTTGGGTAAAGGATTCTTTGCAAGGATACTATGGTTCATCGACCTAGGCAATGGCCTGAGGGGAATTAAATTTGAAACGATGGTTGCAGGAGAAAAGGGAGAAGGTTCTGGGCAATATAAAAGAAGGATTCTTGCCCCAAATCACACAATGATATTTTTTAAAGACTCAATGTTTGGAAATATGGCCGCTCTGAGTTATGAAAGCCATGGAAATGGTAAAAATTATTATTTGTTGACTACAATGGAGGAAGCTAATTCACCTTGGAAGCTCATTCACATTTATCCTTTCTCAACTGCCGAATGGAATATCTGAAGAAGGAAGTGGAATGCCTCCAGCTCACTGTGGCAACCTTGGCAAAGAAGGTGGATACTCTGACGCTCAAGGTGGATGGTTTTGAGGTAAAGGCATAATTTACGACTGTTGGTGTCTTGAAACAAGTATATGGTCTCTCTGACCCTATCTCCCCAACAAATTATGACAAAAACTAGCTTAGCGGCCCCAAGGATGAGACTATAGAAGAAATCACTTCACAAAAGATAGAAATGATGGAGAACGAGCAGGAAATTGGTGAACAAATGGAAAAGGAAACAAGTGACTAGGTAGTATAATCATGTTGAATGTTATGTTTTTTTGCAAAATTATGTGGAGTTTTTTGGTGAATATATAGAATAAATAATGTAAGAATCCTTGCATGGAAACAACCAAGTAGAAATATAATGTATAGTGAGCATCTCTCGTCTCCTACTGAATAATAAATATCTCTGTATGTAAGGGTTTTGACCTGCATTCTAGCTAAATCAATATAATATAACAATTTCTTAAAAAAAAAATGCATGTTCTACGTAGGTTTGGATGTTCGAGAGTCCTAGATAAAAATAAAATAACAACTTAGAGAGTACCCAAATTCTGAAAAAGAACTGATAAAGTGGAAAACTTTTAAAATAACAAAAACAATTAAAATAAGTTTGTTTGAAACACACGGTCCAGGAAGATTCAGGAGTCTAGGACGCGCGGGCTATCAAACATGTTTAATCATCCAGATAATTGGCTGTCAATGCCTAAAAAGTTAGAAGAATGCAAGTTTTAATATTACACTTCTAAGAAATATAATTTAGCATTCATTTTTATAAACAAATAACCATGAATTTACAACTACCAAAAAGGTAAGGACTATGTTGCTATGCAATTATCCAACTTGTTATTCCAACCATTTGCACTTTTTAACTAACTTGTTTTCATGTGTTTGATGTTTGTAATGTTGAAAGCTTCATTTTTCATTAATTTTAAATGATTATATTTTTCAGCTATGTTAACATTTAAACGGAATTTAATGTGATTGTGTAGTATATTGGCCATTCATCATAATATTTATATTTATTTTTTCTATATTATATTATATCAAGGTCTTTTGTAGATGTCATAAAATTTTTAATTTGAATATTTTTTAATGTGTTTTTAAAGTTGTTTTTTCTTTATGATTATTAGCACTATGTGAATATTAACTCCTATGCTTTTGCATTTTTTAATTAAATTGTTCTCATTTATTTGATGTTAGTAATATGGAAGTATCATTATTTATGAGTTTTAAATTATTATATTTTTTGTCGTTTTTTTAAAGTTATTTAATTATTTAGGAGTTTGTTATATTCAACTGGGTTTAATGTGTTTTTAGGTAAATTGTGTGTTTTTAATGTGATTTTGCAACTAATCTAGTGGTCACCACTATGTTCTAGATATAAAGTGATCCAAAAGTTCATTTTCTCCTCAATATTAATAATACTTGCTTTGTGAGCCTCCAGGGGGTAGCTCAATTGGCAATGCTTGTGTCATGAAGTATTACGTAAAATATGAGATTCGAGGTTCAAATCCCCCCGATTAACCTGTGTTTGTGAAAAGGGCATATGTAGGCACCTAGAGGTTATAGTGGTAGTGGTTGAAATTGACCCTGTGTCATGCGAATAAAAAACTAGCCTAGTTGATGATTCCTCTATATACTAAAAAAAATACTTGCTTTGTGGCTTGACACCTAATTGATCCACGACCTCTATTTAAGGAACATGGTGGGTCATTTTATGATGGATTCTGTGAGATTCTTATGTAAACCAATTTTATTTTGCATTAATATATTGCCTCAAGTGGTTTGGTGGGGCCATAGACTGTTTCCCTCTTTAAAGGTTTTAACCACATATACACTAGTGTATTGATCTTTGATCTATTTATGTGAGCAATTATTTTTAAGGTGCTTGAACTATGCATATATACACTATTTATCAAATATGGTAACAAAGATCCTATTTATAACTACTCCATTTTATTATTGTCAAAATCCTAAATCTATGTCATTGCATGCAATAAATACTTCTAAATTATATTATTTCCAAGCATTTCTAGGATGAGTAAATTGCTCCAATATATCCATAACATCATTTATAGTTGGAAATTGTTTTTGCTTTAGCCAAAAAGGTTTTTATTAATCCTAGATACAATCATTTATATAAAATATATATATATGTTTTGCTATTCAAAGTTCTTCTATTGCCTCAAAATTACTGTCATACAAAAATTACAATTCATAGTTTGGCCTATTCATCATCGTGGTCTGCTACAAGGGAAACCATACCAACAATGGTGAGGGTAGTTGATTGGCATTCAAAACCATCAAAATTATCTAACTAGTTTACTTCTAAGCCACTAATAGAGATAATAAAAATTAAAACCTGACATTTGCTAGTTACAACTGGCCATACATAACTAGAAAGAACCTAATTTGCTGAAACCAAAGCATGAGCCAAAAACATCGGACAAGCATCATTCTTTAAAGGATGTTACGGGGTCCGTATCTTGAGCATTTATGCCTACTATAGGTTTGAGGCCACACTGGAGGTGACCTTCTATATGCGTCAAGCAGGAGTGGAAGTTGACCAAGCATGAGCGTTGGTGGTGTTGGACTCTTTAGATTTCAGTGAGGCATGCAATAATTTCATTATGGTCCTTGCACTTTTGTTTGAGCACCCTTCTAGGAACATATTCGTTTGCCAATGGAGGGTGACATAATTAAGGTATTTAATGCACCGTCCTATGGTGTGGCGAGGGTTTGAAACCTAGCTAGCTACTTCTATTTGAATCTCAGAATTAGAAGAGGTTTGGTGATCATTATTGGTTAAGGCTTCTAACTATTATATTTCCACATGGATTTCAGGTGGAGTGGATGAGTGAAATATAATACTGGCCACCTGTGCTTACATTTAAGCCCAAGATCTTCTTGAAGGGCCAAAACCTCCAAATTCCTACCTAGAGCGTATACGTTAACAGGGCATAATGTTAAGAAGAAATGAAGGCTCAAGGAGAGAGAACTCCAAGAGGAGGTGCATACTAGTGAAACAAACCAAACGAAACCAAGAAAAGGCTATAAGGAGGCTTACTCCCTCTCTCTAGGTTGGCCATGGGATAGTGTAAGTTAGTAATGATAGAGGAGATGGCTTCAGGGGTGGCTTCAGGTCAAATAAGAAAACCAAATCACTTAAGACACTCCAATGCATTTCAACACCACCGAGATGCTCTTCAAACAATAAACTAAATTCCACCATGCAAATAAAATCAAGCTAAAGAATTTGCTAAAACTGGAAATAGGAGGAGTTACTCATTTTTTGATGGCCTACCATACATTTGAATGTTGCATATGACATGCTCCACTCCTATGGAAACCACAAATCCTTAAGCTAGAAATTACTTCGACCGCTCCACAAATTCAAGCACAAAATTCTATCACCAGAGGAGTGCGACCAGGTTTCGAGCTACAATGGCTAGGTAATCCATAAACCAACACGTTTTAAAATCCAATTCCATTGTGGAAATATACCACTTGCAAATAGGAAACATCTCAAATGTAGAAGGAAAACATGGAGCAGTGATAGGGGATACAAGAGCACTTGGTGGGAATGAAGCTTGTGATCTTCATGTAGAGGAATGTAAATTCAATTGGAATGCATGAGTTCTTGTGGTAGGATAACCATTCCATACCCCTCTTTAATGTGAGGAGAGGTAGCAGGATGGTGATCTTCTCCCACCTTTGTTTGTTGGATCTATTTTCCACACCCGATTCGGGGACAAGAGATATATAGTTTCATTTTAAAGTTTGTTTATTTGTTTTTAGTGTTTTAACTTTACCGTTTTTGTTTTTTTTAGGTATTTTTTAATTTGTGTATAACATTTTCCCCATACCTTGTGTAATTTCAATAAATTAAAAATATAGATGAAATTTCTTCTAATATAGGGACTATCTTTGTCCTATACTTTGGGTGATCTTCACAAATTAGAAATAAAGAAGAAAAAATGTGTTTAATATAATCCCAAGAAATCCATGGTGGGGGTGTTCATAGTGTACAAGGGGGGGCCTCGGGGGCCAAGATTTCCACCTTGTAACGTGATATACATTTATGAACAGGGGCATGAGTCACCCCCAGCATGCATCTGCATGCAAACCCACCAGATTGTGAAAATTTCATCTATCACAACAACTGTATTTTTTTTTTCCTCCTAATTGTTAATTTATTTAACGATGTATCTGTTGTCTACTACAACAAATACCAAATAATTCACACTGTGGTTTTCACAATTAAATTGCAGAATAAAATAATGCTAGAAACTGAGAAAATATAGCATACACACACATAAATTTTACACAGTTATTTTTGGACAAATGTCCCCGGGAAAACCCAATGTGGTAAAAATGGTGCAGCAGTGAAGGTTTTTATTCTTATGCAACAGTGAAATTATGAGTACAATCTAGATGCCAAAAACTGGGAATCCATAGCAAGAAAATATGGCAAAGATATTCCCTAAGAAACCCAGACACTCACGCTACTTGCAATCGTGCTACATGCACTCGTGTTCCTGCACTTGCGTGTTCCTGCACTCACACGTTCTTGCACTCGTGTTCCTATACTTGTGCGTTCTTGCACTTGTGTTCCTACACTCGCACGTTCCTGCACTCACATTCCTGCACTCGCGCGTTCTTGCACTGAGCATAACTCAGCCTCTTGCTTCTGCCTCTCTAGATTTGGAAATCTTCCTTTGGATCACTGTTCCTTCCCCTCACTAACATTTCATCCCTCTCTGGCTCGAACTATATTATTGCTAGCTCAATCTTCACAAGGAATTGCTGCTTAACTGTCTCCTCCATCACCACATCGATCCCTTCTTATATCTTCCTATTGGGACTCCACCGACCAAGGTTAAATCTTAATCAATGGCTCAGATAATTTTTGGATCAATTCTTATGAGTTTCTAAAGAATTCTCACCTTGAATTAGTTAATTTTGATTAATTAACTAGTTTTCTTAAGCTTAGACTTAGGAAACATTAAAAAAATAGGTTAATAATCTAATTAAGCCATCTCTAGGTGGAATTTCTAGAAACAATTTTTTATGGAGATTTCATGTATTCTATCCTCTCCACCAAGTTTCATGACAAGGACACATTCGATGCTACACAAACTAACACTCCCGCTTAGCAAGGAATGTGTTCTAGTGTTATAGACATTTTTGGGCACTGCAACCCCAAGCATAAAATGTCCATAAACCAAGGGCTCCTAAGTCCCTAAAAGTGTTGTTCTAACCCCTAAAGGAACAAGGTCAAATGATTACAACTTCTCCCAGAAGTTCTCCATGAAAAACTGCTCAGAACTGGTCAAAACAGGATCATTTCAGCTACTCCATAGGCAAAGTGCGTTGCATCTCACCTAAATACACTATGTGGGTGCGTTGCATTTCAAAAATCCCTTCTATGGGGTGCGATGGGCGAGAAGTGACAAATGGCAGTGTCATTCCGCGAGGTGGAGAGGCATGGAATCTTCCAGAAACTTCTCCTGTGGAACTTGCCTCTCTGAATTCGACCAAGGATGAGTAAGAGATCATCAATCTCCAAGTGGAAGCAAGAACTATTAGAGGGAAGACACTAATCAAATCATAAGCTGACTCATCTCCCTTACAGATATCTATATATGGATCCCTCATCCCAGAGATCCAGAGGCTGGGATTTTGCATATTGTAAGGAATTGTTGTTGGTTTCTTGAGACAACATCATAAGTGTTGGGTGATCTAAGATTTGTATGAGGTGAAGAAGGGCTTACTTGCCGAGAGGATGATGTTGGGTCAAAACAACTGGTTGTAACTCCGTTGGCTCTTTCTTGTTTATCAATAAAAGCTATTCAAGTTTTTCCTTCATATTCTTGTGTCGTTTATGTTTTATGCATTTGTATGGTCAATTTACATCTGATCCTAGATTGTTTATGACTATAGATCCATGTTCTTGTATAGTGTCATGCTACTGTGATCCTACAGGTACTCTATGAAGCTGGGTGTACAAGGGAGCAAGTAGCAAAAGGCTATCAAGAGAGAGAGGAATCGAACTAGGAGATTAGCGCAAGACAGAGGTTGGTCTTCTTTGTTCTTCTCTCATCTATATTTCATAAAGGAAAAATGAAAGTAGCTTTACTTTGTTTGTTTCTAAGGTAGCTACCACATCTTAGTGGGATAAGCAGTGCTATGTAGACACTTTTCCCTATAACAAAATGGCGACTCCACTGCGGACGAATTAGTTTTTTTGTTTATCTTCCTTGTTGTTTATTTTATAAACTTACAGACGGAGCCTGAAGTCGAGCCAGGTAGCTTTCGAACTGCATTTGCTATGCAAATGCAAAGTAGATAAATGCCACTTCAGTCAACCTCCAAGATTTTTTATGACTTAAAAAACTGATTCACAAACTCTCTAATTTCCCTCATGGTAGCTCTTAGAACCTCCTTAGATCTACCCCTGATTGTTGCGTTACTGATTACCATTTGCTCGGCCAAAACCCATGAAATGAACTGCAAACTGTGACCCGGAACCCAAGCAAAGTCTCGTCTCTGGCCCAGCACAGGTACTGTTCTGTGAATCTGAAATTCAGCGCACTTCCCGAGTGTAGTAGGTGCGTTGCATTTCAAATTCCCTATGTTACAGGTGCGCTGATCAGACTAGGCATTGTTCAGTTTTGGTTTCTGTGATTCATTCTTTTGAGTTCTATTCATGAATTTTGCTACCTATAATCAGTATATCTCTGTTTGAAACCCCTTTTCCTTGTTGTTATTTCGCCTCCATTGTGCAAAAGGACTGTAAATGTTTTTGTGTATTTGTTGAGTCATTTTCAGTTCTCCTTTGCAAAAAGTAACGTAATTGTACTATCGTCCATTGATTTGAAAGTGTCGCAAGTGTCGTTTTCAGTCATAGGAAAGAGTTTGGTTGCTATTGATAGTTGATTACCCTGTTACTATTGTATTTGGTCTGAATTTGTAGTTTTTCTAGTGTCAAAAGCAAGTATTCATTTCCGAATTGTAAAATGTTGTGATTGTCTCCATTTTTGATTTCGAAAAAAAACTTGTTAATAATTGTCGCTTGAAAAGTAATTCAGATTTGTGCATTAGCTTTCTTTTTACCATTCACATACTAAGAAATCCGAAAACAAATACATGCATGTGCATTTGCATTTAGACTGTTTGATTGGTTTGATTTAGGACAGTGCATTTAGTGTGTGCTCTTTGCTCTTTGTGAAAGAATAATGTCTCTCTTTCCTTAGTAGCTAGGATTTTCATCGCATAAAGAAGATAAAAGATTGTTTATCATCTTAGATTGCATTTTAGGAATTATACATCTACATCTCGCGATGAACCTGAAAGGAAAATTTCTTAAGCAAGATCAACTATAAAATAAATTTAATGAATCTAACAATGCTTTGGAACCTAACGCACAACATCTAGAAGTCTAGGCTAGAGACGTATTCCGGTGTCGTAAAGCCTGGTAACTGTTGTTCTCACTGATGGTTGGGTGATTCCTCCACTTTGAGACGATAAGTGCCAGTACGAACTTGTGCTCCCACGTACCGTCGAGTATATTTTGGGAGACCAAAATAGGTTTAATCCTTTATCCATAGGAAGCCGTGTCTGCTGCCTTATTGATCGCAATGCACTGAACACAACATTCGGGAAGATTGACTGCTGTACCGTAAAAAGTATTCTGCAGTTTTGCGATTGGTTTGGTAATCCCTCTACCTAGATTTCCAGATCAGTCCCCTTCGTTCCTTTTCAGACTCCTTAACGGAAAAGGTCCATCTGAGCACTTGTCACTTCAGGCTCATTAAAAATCGAAGGCGACTAGAGTCATCTTTTATTTTTTCTCGACTCTTAAAAATTGAAAAAACAAGTTGTGTCAAAGCGTCTAAAATTCATCTAATTCGGAAACATACTTCCCCTTGATTTTTAGTTGATCGAGTAATCCACAATCGTGGAAGAAATTCAATTGAAACCTTGTCGTTCGCGGAGGCTTACGAGTCAACCGTCTTTGTCTCCGGAATCGAAACTATTACGGACAAAGCGAACTCGTTTAACTAGTTCGAAATCTCCTGGTAAAGTTAGAACAAGTGTTCCAACAACATCAGAGACTCCGGTTACTCCAAACATTTCTGGTATCCCTGCCTTTACAGAAGAAGTTCAGCAGCCACCGAAGGACAGTAGTACTGATCCTAGTATGAGGATAAACACTTGTATCACTGAACCAGTTCCATCTACAACCGGTTCGGAGAGTGTTGTTCCCCAAACATCTGTCGTTGTAGATTCCATACCTTCTTCGGCACCAGAAATATTCTACGAACCTGACGGTCTACCCCTTCCACCTGGTCTGATTGCTATAGAAGAGATTGTAGAAGATCCTCCATCTAGTACTCCATCACAATTTGGAGTCGGGATCACTCTGTATCCTTCTTCATCAGAAATTAGTCTACCGCCAGCGGAAGCTCCTGTAGAATCGCTAGGTAATCTTTTGGATAGACTAGAAATGTCTGAACAACCGTCAACATCTAGGACTGTGTCGTCTGACACAGCAACAGCAGAACTTCCTACTATCACTCCAACAATGTTCGCCGGTATACCATCTATCCCAACTAGTTCTCAATCGCTAGAAGGAGCCCACTCAGGGGCTATTTCGACGGTATGGTCTGTTCCTGTTTGTTCATCCGGAATAATATCCGGAAACTCTTATGTTGAGTCTCAACAAATTGATCCATTTGGAGGTCAATTTGGGCAGTCCGGCCCTCAAGGGAAAACCATTCCCTTAAGTACCAGATTACTGCCATATGGGGGGCAGTATACCCTTTCATTGTCCCCTCCGAGAGGACAGCCATACGGGAGTTCACAACAAAATTCGGGTTATGTTGGAATTACGTCAAGCGGTTGGGTACCGATACTACCTCAACAACCAAGAGTTGTATATTTGATGCAACCATGCTTACCTATGTCAAATATACCAACTACGCCAGCTATTGTGACGGTTTCACAAGTTCAAGCGCTATCTGTTGTCTGCCAACCTCAAGTTTCTCAAGTTGTAATGCAACAGCCTCTTGAACCTGCAACTCAACCACAATCGCTGACTGGTGGAATGACACAGATTCAAACGGGTACAATCACCCCTCATCTTGGTCAAACAGTTAGTATCGGGCAACAACACATGGCTTCACAACCACGGCTAGTGCAATACCAACAACCGTAGTTCCAACAAGTATACCAAGGTTTTGAGCAACAAATTTTTGCAAATAGTGGGCAACCGTATATTCAAAACGGTCAAAATCAACCATTCTACAATGGTCATGCCCACCAACCTTACCAGAGTTACCAGCATCAAATGCATTATGCTGGTATGCAAAGACCAACTGCTCAGGCAATCCCATCTTATCCTGGGTATGCTTCACCTAACCTGAATCAATAGTTACCCTTCGTGGCGACTTTAGAGTTACCTGATTTAAATCGGTTAAAAAACGATCCAATCGCTTACGCCCCTTGGTGGCTAGCGATTCCGCATAAACTTCCATCAGATATTACTAAATTTAATGGAAATCCGGGTGAAGATCCGTCGAATCATGTGATGACCTTTCATTTGTGGTGTTCATCAAACACCCTAAACAATGATTCGATTAGGCTTCGCCTTTTTCAGAGGACGTTAACTGGTTTGGCAGGAAAATGGTATATCGAATTGCCTAGAGCTTCATTTGACAACTTTAGTACCCTAGCGACAACCTTTTTAACCCATTTTCAGTTACCGATAAGGTACGAAACGAGAACGGAACTTCTTACCAATTTCAAACAAACAACGACCACTCACATATCTGATCATATACATGAATGGCGACGTCGTCGTAGAATGGTAAAAACGTATGTTCCCGATCAGCTTTTAGCTGAATGGTTTATTAATTCATTATTGCCTTCCATCACGAACGATGTGGCAAAAGGGGGAGTCATCACCGAAGAGCAAGTTATCGCTCGTGCGCAATATTTGGACTTGATTTACACTCAGTCTGGCACGCTCTACGATAAAATACCTGACGCTCCTAGACCGAAATTCTCAGTCCCTCCTCCTCCTAAATCAAACAATGACTCTCATGCTGGCGATGGCGTGATTGGTGCAACAGACACGAAATCGACAAAGGCTACAACTAAAAAGGCCCGTAAGATTTCCGGTCAAAATGAAAAAGAAGAACTTCTTGCCTCGGAAGTAAATGTCGTATCGACAGATAAAGGCAAAGAAACCAAGAAACCAGGGGGAAAGAAGAAAGGAAAAGGGAAGAAGAAGAAACAAGAAGAATCATCACCTGAAAAATCTTTTGCAAACCCTTCTGGAAATAAGAAACCAAATCATCCATGCTTCATATGCGATGAGGATCATTGGACATCAGATTGTCCGTATAAAGCTTAACTTAAAAAATTCTTCAAGAATACAAGGACCTCAGCAGTATTAACTGATCCATTTCCGAATCTAGGAACAAATCTGGTTGACAGTGGAAGTGCTTCCCCGTCTCAAGTGTTGATGTTGTCGGTTTCCAAACAGCAAAATGATGCTTTGATATCAACAAGGAACAAAGATTATGGGAATCCACAGCTGTCGAACAACAAGGATAAAGATCAACCTAGTAGTTCGACAACAACTTCGACAGAAGTTGCGCCACCCATCATTCCTGAACTGACAATAAAACCACCAAAGGGAGTAGTACACAAGTCGACATTTAATCCTCATGCTAGAGCAACACAACATTATAATATAGTGGAAGATTTGGCCCAATCGCCATCCGCTATGTCGACTCTTGAGGTACTACAAAATTGCCCATCCCAAAAGCAAGCTTTATTATCAGCCATCGGTGGGATAGACCCAAAGGATTCCAATCTTGTATCCTTCGATCATAAAGGATACGATCCTCAGTTACCAGCTCAACTAGCTTTCCTCGTTCAAGTGAAAGCCCTCAACAAAACTGTTCATCGAACAATTATTGATGAGGGGGCATCTACATGTATTATGTCGATGAGTTGCTGGAAAACTTTAGGATCTCCAACCTTGTCGCGATCTTCGACGAAATTAAACGCATTTGACGGACGAACATATACCCCATATGGTATTCTAAGTAACTTGAAGGTTGAACTAGGAGGGAAAACAGTAGAAATAGGTGTTGAGGTAATCGACAGAAATCTCGATTACAACATCCTACTGGGAAGACCATGGATATATGCTATGGCTGCTGTTGTGTCGACCTATTTTAGGAAGATTGCATTTCCCTTTCAAGGAGGGATTACAATTGTCGATCAATGAACCTTCCTCCCCAATGGTTCTCAAGTTACGGGAAGCATTCAAATGATCCATGGAAGCCCCCATTCGCTTCAAAATATCGGAGTAGGCCTACTAAAAGACCCTATATTAATGGGAAATTTCCAGGGAAAATTTTAAGAACCCTCCCTAAATTTATAAATATAATAAATGGGCGAATCTCCATGGTATATAGGAAAAATGGAAGGCGATTTTATCAATAATATAATATGTATATATAATTTTTTGGCGAATCTCTCACCAGGCATGGCGAATATTTTACTCAATTATAAAATCTTGTAAGATCTTGGCGAGTCTTTCACTAAATAATAAAACTTTGTAAAGTCCTAGTGAATCTTAGCATAGGCTACATGCTCGTTTAGTTCCCCCATTTAAATAGGCTACATTCCAGGCGAATACCATGGGTCAATACCATGTGCCATTTTGGTGAATACCATGGGTCAATGCCATGTGCCATTTTTATTTTTATTAGAATATTTTACTCAATTATTAAATCTTGTAAGATCTTGGCGAGTCTTTCACTAAATAATAAAACTTTGTAAAGTCCTAGTGAATCTTAGCATAGGCTACATGTTGGTTTAATTCTCCCATTTAAATAGGCTACATTCCAGGGGAATACCATGGGTCAATACCATGTGCCATTTTGGTGAATAACATGGGTCAATACCATGTGCCATTTTTATTTTTATTAATTCTAATATTAGGATTAATAATGGTTTTTTTCATGGTATTAATAACAATCTAGTCCATGGTATTTGTCCCATAGTATTTTGGCCATAGGTTTCACCTAAATATAACCCATTTTTTGAGTGTTCGTAAATATAAGGTGACTTATGGAGTAAATATAAAAAAAATGTTTTATTTGTTTACGATACCTCTTGTTTATTTATATTTTTATTAATTTACCATACCTCTTTTACAAATATGGTATTTGGCCCATAGGATTCACTTAAATAAAACCTCTTTCTTGAGCCTTCATAAATAGAACGAGGGTTATTGACTAAATATAAAAAGAGGTTTTATTTATTTATGATACGTCTAGTTTATTTATATTTTTATTTATTTACCGTACCTTTTGAGTAAGTATAAAAAGACGGTTTATTTATTTACCATACCTCCACTTTACTTATAATTTTATTTGTTTACACCCTTACATGTATATAAGGTGACTTATGGAGTAAATATAAAAAATGTTTTATTTATTTACCATACCTCTCATTTATTTATATTTTTATTAATTTACCATACCTCTTTTATAAACATGGTATTTGGCCCATAGGATTCACTTAAATAAAACCTATTCTTGAAAATGGGCGAATGGATTCACTTAAATAAAACCTATTCTTGAAAATGGGCGAATGGAAGGTTGTAAGTCCTAATTTCAAGGGCTAAATTTACCTTTTTTACCCTCTCCCTTAAAATAAGGTGGGCTATTTGAGGTTATTTGTAAAAATGTACTATGATACAAAATATTCGCCCACTAAAAATTTAAAACCCCTTAATTTCGCCACAGGGCGAACATTCGCCCCTAAAATTATCATTGGAACTTTCGCCCTTCCACCTCCAATCAATTTGGCGGAAGTAGCATCGGTAGGAACCTGCAATATGATATCTTCAAAAAAGATCTCAGAAAACGATATCGACATGGATCATGCACATGTTTTGCCTCCAAGCCCAACAGAAATATTGTAGCAATAAATGTTCCTAGCATGGGACGCAAACCCAAATCAACGCTCATCAAGCGTTTGGATAGATAGGTCTAAGGAATATGGCACCCCTTCAGATCCTTGGTCGAGAGTGCATGTCACCGAAGAAGGAATTGTTCAATCAATGGTAATTGAAGGGGCACCATGGGATGATTACCACCATCGTTCCCTTCTTCTGGATTGTGAAGAAAATACTCCTGATGACCTTTATCATCCTTCAGTTTTTGATTTTCTATCAAACTCTGTAAACACGGTGGATTCCGAGCGAAACTTGTCCAACATTGAAGAGACTATCACCATAAATATCTCGACCAAAACAGATGTTGTAGAGAATATTTATGTTGGCAAATGTTGTTCTCCTTCAGAACTGGAAATATATAACGCTATTTTTCGCGAATTCAGAGATGTCTTTGCTTGGTCATATAATGAAATGCCAGGCATTGACTCGAGTATCGTTGAACATGAAATCAAGATGTATCTAGATGTCAAACTAGTACGACAACGGCTACGGCAGGTGCACCCCAAGAAGGCCGCTGCCATTAAGGCAGAAGTTGAAAAACTTCTCCATGCTGGTTTCATTTACCCTGTCCTCTAACAGATTGGGTATCGAATATTGTCCCTGTTATGAAAAAACAAGGAACAATTAGAGTGTGCATCGATTATAGGGATGTAAATCAAGCTTGCCCAAAAGACAACTACCCTACACCCTTCATCGACTAGATAATTGATGAATGCGCCGGATGTGAAATCTTTTCGTTTATGGATGGATTCTCCGGGTATAATCAAATAAATATCTGCCCACAGGACCAGTCAAAGACTGCATTTATTTGTCCGTGGGGCACATTCGCATATCAAAAATTACCTTTTGGTTTAAAGAACGCAGGGGCAACATTTCAGAGGGCAATGGATTATGCCTTCCATGACATCAAAAACATCGTTCAACCATACCTCAACGACGTTCTGGCTCATTCGCGAAAGCGGACTGATCATCCGCAGCATTTAAGAGCGATATTTCTACGTTGCCAACACTACAAGATATGACTCAATCCACACAAATGTGTATTTTTTGTCAGTTATGGTCGTTTACTTGGCTTTGTAGTCTCGAAAGATGGGACTCGTCTCGACCCATGCAAGGTTCAGGCAATCATAAATTTGCCTCCACCTTCGAATTTGCTTCAGATTCAGAAACTCCAAGGGAAAGCAAACTTTCTGAGGAGGTTCATTCCAAATTACGCCAAACTTGCTAAAGGTTATACGCGTCTTTTGAAAAAGGAAGTACCCTTTGTCTGGGATTAGGTTGCGCAAGCTTCCTTTGATGCTTTAAAAGAATCCCTAATGAAAGCATCATTAATGTACGCTCCTGATTATCAAAAAGACTTTAACCTGTATCTGGCTGCAGCGGATACAACCATCACAATGGTTTTAGTTCAAGAAGACAACGGAATCGAACATCCTATATATTATTTAAGTAAGAACTTAAATGATACAGAAAGCAAATATTCTTATGTTGAAAATCTAGCGCTCGCAGCTGTTCAAGCGATACAGAGATTTCGACACTATATCCTCTTTCGAAAAACTACCATTCTGTCAGATTGCAACCCCATGACTTATATATTGTCGTGACAGTTGCTGGGGGGAAAATATTCAAAATGGATAGCAATTCTACAAGAGTTTGATCTGGAATTTGTAAAATCCAAGTCAAAGAAAGCTCTGGTTTTCGCAGAATTATTATGCGATCTCCCATCATCGTCCAACGATGAAACATCCGAAGAAACGATCGTGGACGAAAATTTGTTTCTGATATCTTCAAGAAATATGTGGTATGGGGATATAATCATTTATCTCCAAACCCAGAAATATAGGCCAAAAACCTCTTGCTCTGAACAAAAACGTATTCGATACCAAGCGAAAGACTACATGATCGTTGGTGATACACTTTACCGTCGTGGTATCGATACAGTTCTGAGAAGGTGCCTCACCCATGAGAAGGGGCATCAATCCGGTTATGCTACAGCGCAAAAACTTTTACGAGCAGGATACTTCTGGCCAACAATGTTCAAAGATTGCATAACCGCAGTCAGAAGTTTCCATGCTTGTCAAATTTTCGATAACAAAACTAGAAGACCACCTGCACCTCTGCAGCCAATAGTTGTTGTCGGGCCGTTCGCCAAATGGGGCATCGATTTCATGACATGTAACCCCACCTCAACCGGGGGGCATGGGTATATCATAGTTGCAGTTGACTATTTTACCAAACGGGCCGAGGCGATGCCTACATTAGATAATACTGGTGAAACAGCTGCCCTCTTTTTTTTTCAATCATGTAGTCGCCAGATTCGGCGTCCCACAAGCTATAGTCACAGATCATGGATCACATTTTCGCAATCACATGATGGTCGAATTAGCTGCCAAATTAGGATTGTATCACGACAGCTCTACTCCATATTACCCACAAGCCAACAGACAAGTTGAAGCAATCAACAAAGTCCTGAAGCGCATGCTACAAAGGATGATTGGAGTTCACAAAAGAATTTGGCACCTAATCCTGTACTCAGCCTTGTGGGCTTACCGAACATCGGTAAGGAATGCAACCGGGTTTACACCTTTCCAAGTGGTATATGGCCTGGAAGCAGTCTTACCAATCCAGTGTGAAATCTCATCCCTCAAACTCGCAATTGACCTTCTCCCCGGGACTTCAGAAGAGGAGGCTCGTTTCTTGGAACTAATCCAATTGGATGAAACCCATCGTGATGCCACTTTGGCTAACGAAGCCCATAAGAAACGAGTCAAGGCGTAGTTTGACAAGAATGTCAAACCCGTGTCTTCTCAGAAGGTGACTTGGTCTTTCTTTATGACGAAGAATCCGCTAAATTGGGGGCAGGTAAATTCAAGTCGTTATGGATGGGCCCCTATATTATTAAGTGAGTGTTATCAAAAGGAGCCTATGAGTTAATGGATTATGATGGGATTCCACTGGCACAACCTCGTAACGGGTTGTACCTCAAGCGTTACTATGCGTGATTCAGTATAGTAACCTATATGCTTTTGTTATGTTTTTGTTTTCGCTAAAGTGTTTGTTTTGGTCAAGTAATCCACTTTTTACATTTATTGCAGATGTCAAACCTATTGGAGTCATGTGTTGGATATGCCGACGGAGCGAGTCGTAGTTCGCGGAACCTATCTTCCGCGGCCTGGGCCATTTTTGATCCAAGCAGCGAGTTAGTAAGTTTCAGAGGGGTATGTATTGGTCGATCAACGAATAACATCGCTGAATATAGCGCATTGATAGAACTTCTCTCTGATGCCATCACACATGGTATACGCCGACTGATTGTCAGGCTAGACTCACAACTCGTCATACTACAACTCACTGGTATCTACTATGTCCGAAATCTAGCTATTTATCGCATGTTTCTAAGGGTTAAGATTTTGGAAACGAAATTTTATTTTATTCAATATCAGCATATTTCCAGAACCTTAAACACATTAACTGACTCATTGGTAAATAATGTGTTAGATAGACATTTACAAAATTTATAAAAAGAAGCATACCATCAATATTTACATTTGGATCATGTAACTTAACCAAAATAAAACTTCGAAAATCAAAATATATATATATATATATATATAAATGTTTATGGTTTACACATAATGTTCTGTAACCAAGACAAAATTGGTCAAATGACCCAAAACTCAAAATGCTAGGGGGCACCCTAGTCTAATGATGCTCGTGATAGCAAGTCACAGCCTGTGCAATCATGCATAAGAGCCGAGTCCATCGTCTTGGCACACCAGTGGTATGCCGTTGCAACCTCAAGGGTAGCTCGTCAGTCCTCACATCTGGAATACCGAGAGTAAGGCCCTAGACCTGGTCCTGTAATGTTGTGAGAGTCTCGGCCACATCGAGGTCGCGAAGGATAGCCCTTCCAACAGCCTCTCCTGCTGGGGCGGCGGCTGGCACTCTCAGGCGTACTATTGGCCAAACTGGACCGACATCTGCATGAACACATGAGTTTGATTAGTCTTGATAGAATAAAGCACAAGAACATTATAAAAGAAAAAAATGATAAACAGGAATATGGTCAAAGAATTTACCAATGGCACCCCATTGTTCGCCAGCCGGCAGTACTAAATCTGGATCACCCCGGAAGTCCATACCAGCATATGGATACTCGAAATAAACCATCTCCTGACGATCAAACCACCTGAAGAAGGTATCAGAAAAAGAAATCTGAGACTGAACAGCATGCCTAGACATATGGTCGACCCATCTCTGCATACGTGGTTCAGTCGGTGAAGGTAAATCGAGTGCAATATACTGCGGCTGCATCAGTGGTATCTTTTCCAAGGCAAAGGTGGTCAAAATAAAACCATACCCAAAGTTCTTCAACCTCCCACTCTTCACCTTGGTCAATTGCTCTTTCATCACAAGAAGTACTGTGTCGCACCAGTTGAACACCTTCGGTTGGAGACATTCCAAGGCATACTGCATATAAGATCGGTTGGCTACATGAAGAGCCGCACCACCAGCCATCCTACCAAAAGTGAAAAAAATAGTCCTGAGGGACCTATCAGTGACATCACGGATGATGATCTTGCCATCTTTACTCGGCTGAGATCCCTCTCTGCGATACCGGCGAACATAATCTCTCACAGATTCACCTCCTCGGGCTGAACCTGATAAAGAGATGGGGGCACCCCGCCTCGACAAGCCAGTCAAGAAATAGATGTCCACTACAGTCAAGGAGATGTATTTGCCCCTAATCTGGAACACCTGGTTGGTAGGATCCCAAGCATCGAGCAAATATTGTAGCAAGTTGATTTGTTGTCTCATGCTAGAAATGCGGAAAAACTTCAGCAAGCCACAGTTCCGCAATGCATTTACTGTAACCGGATCATGTAAAGCAAGCATGTCCTCTTCTTCATGCTCACGTTCTCACCATGTAATAGTCATCTTGCTCCAAAAATCTCTGAAAACAAACATGAGAAGAGTTAGATCCTGATTTTGGTGAGAAACAGGGAAAATTTCCATCAAAAACTGTGCATAAATTTCCTTCCTTACGCCCATCGCACCTATAGTAGTGCTCTGGGTGCGTTGTATGTCAGATGGCCAGTAGACAGGCCAACATCCAATGCACCTTTCGATACACAGGGGGTGCGCTGAAGCCAGGGCGAGTTTTTCAAACCCCAAAGGCTCAGAAAAACCAGGAATCAAGCTCAGAATGCAAAACGGAAAGCATGAAATGAAAGAGCTCAAGTTTAGCTCCTACCTGGTCCAGACGGCACCGAGAATCGTTCACAGAATCTCTCGGAATCAACTGATGAAAATCAAGGGGGAAAAGGCACCTCCAAAGCTCCAACAAACCAAAGTTCAAATGAAATGTTAAAATGAGAGGTAAAAGCACTTTTACATTACTTTTTACGTAATTCAAGTAAAATATTAGTGTTCTAACTCATTTTTCAAACATGTATTGTTCATTTCTAACTAGTTTGATGAAACAATTGAAAATGCAGTACAATCTTTGAAAGAACAAAGCTATTTATGGTAAAGTCAAGAAATGACCGTTGTATCGAGCAGTTTTAGCACATAGTTCAAGCTCGTTAAAAAATAAACATAAGTCATGAGCAAATGTTTCTTCCCGCATTTAAGCTCATTAACAAATGAACTATTTCCCGGTAAATAACCATCGTGAATGTAGTACTTCAGCCTTTAAAGCCTTGGTCGTGTTCTCATCATCGCTTCCACTCTGTATTGGCCGATCATTCACCTCCATTTGATTGTTTACCCCTTTTGAGGAACAGCTGCGAAAAGTGATCTCACCAGCCATCCTTGTAACACTGTCGTGATTGGAAAATTACAAACCTTACCTGGAATCAGCTGCTACCCAATTTTATCACTCGTTCCTCAAAAGACGAGTCTCCTTTAAGATCTTTTCAACTGACTCGTAAAATATGAAAAGATTTCCGAGCCATTGGCCTCTCCAGCTCGTTAAAGGGACCGGAAGTGTTATCCCTCCTTTAGATTTTAATCTTTTTGGACCTGAGGGATTATTACACAAAAATATCGAGCGCTTGTTTTGTTCGGCTCAATAAAAGTATCAAAAATTCATCCCTTCTGTATTGTTTTATACCTTTTCAGACTTAAGGGATTAGATGACGAAAAAGGAATTTTGGAGTTTCCTTTACGTTCCTTTTCAGACTCTCTAAAATTGAAAAGGATTGAGTTATCTTTGTCGTTAAACTCGTTAAAACTTAATAGTGACAAACTTGTCCATAGCAGACAAGAACGAGTTTCACTATCGCTAGGCTCGTTAAAACATAGCGATGGGTTTGCCCGAAGGGAAAATTATAGAACAAGCATATGGTATCCTCCTCAAGCTTGACAAAAATAAAGAGGTACTGGTCAGCAATGACTGGGGAAAAATTGGGAAGAAAACTTGAAGAAACTTTGTTGGTAGCAAGTCGCTCTTGAACATGACACTTTCACTCCGCATCCAAGTCGGGTTGGGTTGTTTCATTCACTGGTCACATCACCATGGTCCCATCACACCATCCACATTTGGGGTTAATGCTACCAATCCATCACGTCAGTGTCGCCGATATGTTCAAGAGAAGTCATTCAGAGAATTCACCTATGTCTCACCCACTACAATACATCTACACTCCATTCTTTCATGACCGCCACCCTGGACCTTATGTCATCAGATCGTTTTCACCTCCATTAAAATCATTTGCTCCGTTCCGTGTCATTGATGTGGGATTCATTAAGGCCCTCCTGTGATGGATCGCTTCTTGTCGACATCAGCTCATTATCCAAGAAGTCGATCTAGGAACACCTCGTTCATTACTTTGAAGCTTGCATGCCTCAATGGCAAGTTTCTCACTTCCAGCGGCAGGTTTACATCAATGACCTTCGACCAAAAGATTTTGCGTGGTGTTCCAAGTCCTTTATTCACACCATATGAATTGTACTACAGTACCTTGAGGGTCATTATTATTATCAGTGATTCCTCTCACGCCTGTTAACAACTCACATCATTGACTGGTAATCAGGCAATGTCTTTCCATGTTCGACTCCAGAACATCTCTCACATGGATCGACTTGTACTTCGTGTGAAGATCGAATGAGATTAGAGACCCCATATCTAGTTTCATCCATCCGGGCTGCGATATATATTCAGGGAAATAAAGATATCAAATGTACATCATTGCTGCACGAATAATCATCCAATCAAAGGGATGATGGTTCTACCAGAATCATCAGTCTACACTCAGACGATTGTCTGTCTTATGTACATGAAAATGAATTTATAAAGTTGAGCATGGGAATGACCGCCTCAGCTAGATCATGAAAATATTGAAGATAATGTATTGTATTGTATCTTATTACAGGTCTCCTCTCATCTTGAAGGAACTTCGGATCCTCATAATAAAGCATTTCACCCGACATCAAAAGATTAACGACCTCATGCTTTAGGGGGCAACTGTTAAAGACATTTTTGGGCACTGCAACCCCAAGCATAAAATTTCCATAAACCAAGGGCTCCTAAGTCCCTAAAAGTTTTTTTCTAACCCCTAAAGGAAAAAGGTCAACTGATTACAGCTTCTCCCAGAAGTTCTCCATGAAAAACTGCTCAGAACTGGTCAAAACAGGATCATTTCAGCTGCTCCATAGGCAAAGTGCGTTGCATCTCACCTAAATACACTGTGTGGGTGCGTTGCATTTCAAAAATCCCTTCTATGGGGTGCGATGGGCGAGAAGTGACAAATGGAAGTGTCATTCCGCGAGGTGGAGAGGCATGGAATCTTCCAGAAACTTCTCCTGTGACACTTGCCTCTCTGAATTCGACCAAGGATGAGTAAGAGATCATCAATCTCCAAGTGGAAGCAAGAACTATCAGAGGGAAGACACTAATCAAATCACAAGCTAACTCATCTCCCTTATAGATATCTATATATGGATCCCTCATCCCAGAGATCCAAAGGCTAGAATTTTTCATATTGTAAGGAATTGTTGTTGGTTTCTTGAGACAACATCATAAGTGTTGGGTGATCTAAGCTTTGTATGAGGTGAAGAAGGGCTTACTTGCTGAGAGGATGATGTTGGGTCAGAACAACTGGTTGTAACTCCCTTGGCTCTTTCTTGTTTATCAATAAAAGCTATTCAAGCTTTTCCTCCATATTCTTGTGTCATTTATGTTTTATGCATTTGTATGGTCAATTTACATCTGATCCTAGATTGTTTATGATTATAGATCCATGTTCTTGTATAGTGTCATGCTACTGTGATCCTACAGGTACTCTGTGAAGCTGGGCGTACAAGGGAGAAAGTAGCGAAAGGCTATCAAGAGAGAGAGGAATCGAACTAGGAGATTAGCGCAAGACAGAGGTTGGTCTTCTTTGTTCTTCTCTCATCTATATTTCATAAAGGAAAAATGAAAGTAGCTTTACTTTGTTTGTTTCTAAGGTAGCTACCACACCTTAGTGGGATAAGCAGTTCTGTGTAGACACTTTTCCCTGTAACACCTAGTGCTGCACATCGTTTCATAACACCCTGTCTCTATACCATCTCCTGTCATGGTGATGATGTCTGCCCATACTTCCCATCAACCACTACACAACTTTGATGCTACATACATGCTGCTACCGACATTTCCATACTGCTTCCAACCTTGCATTCTCACTGCAACTCCCTCTCATATGTTTCTTTTACAACTGCAACTGAGAAGCATCCGAAATACTTAATCATTTGTGTCCATTTCATCTGTCTCCTAAGTCCTGACTGCTACTAGCCAATGAATTTTCTACTGGAGAATATGCATTGCTACTGATTGTGCTATTGAGCCTCTTGCTCTACTATCAATTCAACACTACTCTCCTGAACATCTGACTACAACTAGTATCTGCAACTGTCACTCGAGAATTTGACTATAATTACTGACACTAATCCATCCTTCTACTAAATACTATGGGCCCCTGTAGTAAGGTAATGATCCATGAGGAGGATGTCTTAAGAATCTTGCCCAAACTTATGCAATTCTGGACTACAACTCCATATCACTCCAACTCTCCCCTAGATGTATGACTGCAAACATAGAAAAATATGATCTACTCATACTGCTGCTACTACTTCTCTGCTAATTATTTCACATTGATGTTGCAACTACTACAATAATGAGTTTGATCTCCCCAAACCCTAAAGTACTAGCTTACATAGGGTTTCTCCCTCTGAAACTAGACTCCCTTTGATTCTTGATATCCCTATGGGAAATATCTCTACTCCCTCCTTGAAACTCACATGGTCCTCCTATACTAGAAACTGTACTTTGTAGCTCTGTACTTGGAATCTCAGTTGGTTGGAATTGCACTTTCACTTGCATCCTACAACTAGGAAATTCTCATTACCTGTGTCACTACATCTAGCTCTGCAATTGTCTCACGTATATTGACTACAACTAGATTTGCAATTTTCATTTGAATGACTGGCTACATTTGTTGACATTGGACCTGCTACCATGATACTGTGGGCCCTTGTAGCCAAAATTATGATCCTACTATAACAATTAGAACTGATCTAACTGATCTCCTTGCTACTTCTGCACTAGATCCTACCCATCCAACACACTGGAGTTTCATACTGCTCCTCCTCCTATATCTGGTTCCCAACTATCTCCTTTCAAGCCTAGTCTTTGGCTAGGACCCTTCGCTTTGCAACTCGCACTGGATAAAACATACTTCCTTCGTTAACTGTCTCCGACAATTGGAAGTCTATGCTATCTGAATCTGCATTCTAACTAACTTGCAAAAAATCTTTTGGAAATCTCGTGCAACCATCTCTAGAATGCTACAAAAATCTATGAAACTCAAAAATAAGAAAAATAAACTGAAATCTCCTCCCTTTTCTACTTGGCTACCTGCTTTATAATTCAAACTCCCTTTTGGAATGCATAATCCCACCTGCTGGTTCTACCTCTGCAACTGGAAATTATGGATTTCTGAAATAAAAAACCCTCTGAGAGAAAATCCCTTTGTTCGTGCAATTTATCTTCCACTCGATTTTGATTCGACAACTACAAACTGCTACAAAACACTTTGTGTCCAACAAAAAATATTCTCAACGAAAATCTAAGTTGTTGTTGCCCCATTTGACTAATGTGTTGGGACAACGTCCCCTAGGGTTGATTTTGGGGTTAAAAGCCCAAGTTTTGGGGAAGAAATCCCAAGTTTTTGTATGTAAAGGGTAAAGTCTCCACATTTTCTGGTCGTGGAGCGCAAAGATGTAAAGTGTCAAAAAGGGTTTCCACCCTTTTTTTATGTAAGGTGTGTCGGCTTTAGAATACCTACCCATGGTTCGTGGACCATGGGATTATATAAAAAGGAGAGTATTAGAAGAGTCTAAGGGAGAGTTCAGTAGTGAATGATGAATGTAATGGGTCATTAGCGAAAATAGCGAAGAGTCTTAGAGTAGAAGAGAGGCTCTGTAGTTGTGTGCACAGAGGCCTAGGGTAGAAGTCCGCAGCTGAGTGCGCGGACCCCTGCAGCTGAGTGCGCAGGGTAGTTAGAGTCTGTAAGAAGATCTGAAGCATTAATAAAGAATATTATTCTAGAATTATCTATGTTTTAATCTATTTACTTTTGTTATGAATGAATGTGATTATGTTATGCTGAATAACGGGTTTATGATTTAATGCTATATTGATGCACGAATCTATATGTTTACATTGTTATCTGTCCGCAAATAGTAATATCTATTTACGCAAGGAATATCTTAATGAATGTTGAAGTTATCAAATACCAAGCCGATCTGGGTAAATACAAAGGTAAGGGTAATCACAGAAGCACATAAGTAGATAAATCATCTATTTAGGGTCCGCGAAAGACAATCGTAGACCTTCGCGAAGGTCTAGAAACTAAATAAGAGAGGTATATCGATAAGCCCTAAAAGGCTTATCGATCCGCACGAAGGCAGGTTTAGGGTATAAAACAACATCAATACCATCTATGTGTGCAAAAACTTGGTTCCTACATCCCCCCATACTGCTTCGGGCGAGACTTCAGTCCATGCCCCTCTGATTGATGTCGAAAGGGCCAGTAGTGTAGACCTTTGCAAAGATCTAGAAACTGAATAAGAGAGGTATATCGATAAGCCCTAAAAGGCTTATCGATCTGAGCGAAGGTAGATTTAGGGTATAAAACAACGTCACTACCATCTTTGGGTGCAGAAACTTGGCTCCTGCATCCCCCCATACTACTTTGGGTGAGGCTTCAGTCCATACCCCGTGGATTGATGTTGAAAGGGCCAGTAGTGTAGGGATTTGTTTGGCTAATTAATGTTGAACCTAGGTTAGGGCCCACTAAGCCAACAAATGGTTCCATTGCTGGGACTGGGATCTGCATAAAGGGATGTGTGATGTCGCATCACTGGAATCCAACTAAGAAGGAAATTGAAGACTGATTGGATAGAAAGATCCACGAATTCACGGCGCAAGAAAACATAAATCCGTGATTAACAAAATAATAGTGGTTGGATAGATATATGTACACAAAGATACATGAAATATTCTTTTGTTCCTTCCGAGTTGAATTATATGAGTGGATTGCTAAATTGGTAGACGACCAAGGAAGGTGGAGGCTTGACGGTCCGATAGTGTGGACCCCAGAGTTAGTGCAGAGATTGGAAACCTAAGAAGATATGATCGCATGTGTTTTTGATCACTGGCTCGATCGTATCATAGGAGGATTCATGACAGAGTTCGTGGTCGATACTTCTGTCACTTACGACGAAGCAGAGCACTACTTCTTTAAGGGATAGTGAGGTAAGTATTTAAGGTATTTAAATACTTGGATTAAGATGCTCTTCTGTGAAAAGCAGGTTATATAGTTACCTTGATGTTTGGAGCTATGCGAAGTGGAAGGATCTTTAGGGATAGAGGAAGAACAGGCCCCTAATATAGCCCGTTGATCGACCCTCCTCTGAGTGACGAAGAGGAAACAACACAAGCTTCACCGCAAAGTGTTGTTCAGTTAATAAAACGAGGGTTCCCGCGAATACCCCATCCACCTACCCCACCTCCACATTCACCTCCACAACATACACCTTCTCCCACACCGCTACCACCTCCACCACCGTTCAATATGGTGAATGAAGTAAAGTTGCTTGTTTTCAAGGGTTTGGGAATTGAGGACCTGGACTAGTTTTGATTCATCACAAAGGCCATATGGGAGCTGAAGGTATAACGGACGATCAGATGAAGAAAGGAACATTGGTCACTGCTTTACAGGAACACACACTGACATGGTATATTAAGTACTTCACTGATAAACCTATGGCTTCATTAGCAGATATTCAAACCGTGCCGAATAAGGAGTTTAGGAGGCCTAAGTTTGAAGCTCAATCAATTGTGGCATTCAAGGAGATCATGATGAAGCCTGGCAAGACACCCTGGGATTTGGATTAGAGATTGAAGTGCATGATCTGTGAAGCCAAAATGAATCCTACGGATGGGCAACACCGTGAATGGTTTGTGGCTTCACTCTTGCCTCATCTGAGGGTTGCTTTATCACAGCAAAAGATTGGGATCCAGGCGGAATCCTTGGAGATTGCAATGAGATTTCATGAGACGTCGATGCAAGATGCTAATTTGGGAGTTCAACAAATTCACACATAGTTGTAGAAACTTTGGCTAGAGTTTCAACGTTTGAAGAAGGATAGAGCAGTTCGGCGAGAGGTGCGCCAAGAAGTTTGGTGTCTGAAATGAAAAACTCAGGGGCATTAAAAAGATCATTGCCCAATCTTCACAAATTATGTTGCAGCAGGAGGGCCGATGCCTCTAAGGTTGGAAGCTCAAGAAGAGCAAAGTACAGGGCCCGTGCTATGGTGTGCTATCTGTCAAGTGGCTGGAAAACATGTGATAGACAATTGTCACCTACTGCAGAAATTTGTATAGACACCACAACAGCTCTTCTGCAACTTCTGTCAATCGGTGGGTCATGATGAGTGTAATTGTCATAGCTATGAGCTAATGATGGATAGAATTCTCACATATAGAGTGCAGGAAGAAAATTGACCTCTATATCAAGGCATTGGGGGAGCGTGAGGAGGATTTCAGGGGTGTGGGTGAGGCCGAGGTGGAGGAGGACCTAGTAGAGGTCGAGGACAGGTGATTTGCTACAACTGTGGGGAGCCAGGAGACTACGTGCGAGAATGCACGAACCCGATGCACCTATCGTGCAAATATTGCACTTAGTTTGACCATGCAAAAGAAGAATGCCCTGTATTACTAGCTAAGATATGTCAACAAGGGGCACAACCTCAACAACCTACCTAGAATCTGTAGATGATGAGTGCTGAACCCCGCAAAGTGGATCCTCATGTGAAAATCGTGCTACGAAGTGGAATGATGACTGGCGAAGACAAGGGAAAGAAGCCCAAAGAAGGTGAACGGGTCTGCAAAGCTCCAGAAAAGTAGGTTGGCTATGATTTGGAGTGCATGAAGGAAACCTTCATGGAAGCAAAGAAAAGCTTCGTTGGGGCTTCTACCTCAGGAAGTCAAGATAAGCAATCTGAAGAAATGGACCCATCCATGCTTACTACATTTTTTGAGACCTGAATGAAGCTACTTCGAGATAGCAAGGTCGTAAAGGGATTATAGGATTTGATCAATAAATGTTCTGGTAATAATATTGACACCCCGTGCTTGGTTAGGAAGATTGGTAAGCGTAAGGCAAGAACAGGGCAGGAGATGAGACTCACCGCGCAGATAGGAGAATATGAAATGAACCAAGTTATTTTGGATCTAGTGTCCGACGTGAAACTTTTTCCTAAACATACACGGGAGAGAATTGGGAGACTTGCACTGTAGTGGTATCCTATTCAATTGAGGATGCCGAATCAACAAAATATTATCCCCATGGGAAGATTACAAGGAGTGACCGATAATATCGAAGGTGTGAGCGTGTTGACCAATTTTGAAGTAATAGAGATTGTGGATGACAATAATCCCTACCCTGAGCTCCTTGGGATCAACTGGGCTATCGACATGAATGGGGTGATTAATTTGAAGAAGCAGACGATGTCATTTGAAAAAAAATTGCTCCTCGTAGTAGTATCGTTGGACCCTACAGAAGGACTGCGCTACACTGAACTAGTCCGCGATTACGCAAGTGATGATGATTTGGAAAAAATTTATAAGATAACAACACGAGATCAAGATTGGGTGAATCTAACCGCTAATGGATGTCTTGCATGGGACTGTGAAAGCTCCTGCACATCAGACTCAGATGAGGAATTGGAACAATGACAGAATAGATTGCACAAAGTATCTACGCTACAATGTAACATGATGACCAAATTGTTGTGTTGTGTATCATCGGAGGTAAGAAGTCTGCCATACTATGATGGTTTAACTGACGTTGATAAATTTCTAGAAGCATTTGAAAGAGAAGTGTTGGAGAAGCATCGCTTCCAAGCCTTAGACTTGGCGCTGCGTGCTACGCCTGCAAGATGGCGGGGTACGCATAAAGAAAACTTCAATGGATGGTGCAAATATAGAAGAATGATGAGGGTGCAATTTGGTCACCCAAAGGTATGGTTGACAGAGAAATACAATGGAAGGAGTGACCCATGCGATCACTTAGCCAAATGGAATGATACTTACAGAGCAGAACCGCAACCGAAGTGGGTGCATCTGTGTCCTGTCACACCTTGGATGTAATAACTATGAATTGGTATTTGGAGACAGAGCTCTACCATGGCACGAACGAATGGGATATTTTGAGACAAGGATTCTTGATGACATTCAGCTTTGAAGATGGATTTAAGTGCATTGATGAAGCGTTGCAGGAGGTCAAAGCAACAATCTTCAGAATACTGCAGGATCCCTTGGATTTGATTCAACCAGATTGGATCACCCAGCTGCGCCATGCGCTGGAGTGATACAATGTGACCGTTGAAGAGGAAGATGAGGATTCGAGGAACATTAATATCCTAGAAATAGAAGGACATCGCGATGTTTAGGGGTCGTAGATAGAAAAACCAGATATCATCACACCGCTAAAAACAAGACAAGTGAACATCGGGACAGAGGTGGAGCCAAAGTTTGTGAAGATAGGGGACTACTGGGATGATTTTACAGTGGATAAGGTCGCTAAGTTTCTCTGTGAATACCAGGACTTATTCCCTATGAAGTTCTCAGACTTAAAGGGGATAATAGGGGACCTGTGAGTTATGAAAATTACATTGAAACTGGACACGAAGCCGATCAAGTAGAGGCCTTACTGCCTCAATCCAAATTATAAATAAAAGTTCTGCTTAGAGTTGGATAAAATGGTTGCGATAGGTATTATTGAAATAGTGGAAGAATTTGATTGGGTGAGCCCAATAGTAGTTCAGGAAAAGAAGTAGAAGGATGAAATAAGGATATGTGTAGATCTCAAGAAGCTAAATGACGCTTTCTTGCATGATCCTTTTCCGACTCTGTTTACTGATGAAGTGTTGGATAATGTAGGAGGACAAGAAGCATACTCATTCACTGATGGGTTCTCGTGTTACCATAAGATCAAGATCGCATCGGAGGATAGAAGTAAGATGACCTTTGCAACCGAATGAAGATGATTTTAGTATACTGTAATGCCTTTTGGATTGAAGAACGCGCTAACGATATTTTCATGCGTAGTCATTGCGGCATTCAAGGACTTCATTCAAAAAATTTTGGAGGTATACTTTAACGATTGGATGGTGTTTGGGTTGGTGAAACACCATGTAGCCAACCTACACTTGATGTTGGATACATGCCGAAGGTATCAGATCACACTCAATTTGAAGAAATGTTTGTTTTGTGTTCCTTTCAGAATCTTGTTGGGCCATGTGGTGTGCAGACAAGGATTAATGGTGGACCCAACTAAGATAGCAGTTATAATTAATTTGGAGGCACCAAGAAGTGTGAAACAATTGCGCGCAATGTTGGGGCATACGTGATATTATAGAAAGTTCATCAAGAGCTATGCCCAAATTACCATGTCGATGGAGAAGTTGCTAAAGAAGGATGCTACATTATGTTGGAATGAAGAATGTTAGCAAAGCTTAGATATGTTAAAATAAAATATGGTCACTGCGCCAATCCTAGTCTTCCTGGATTAGACGAAGGAATTTCATGTGCATGTGGAAGTGTCATGTATTTCGTTTGGAGAAGTACTGACATAGGTTGGTGAGGGAGAGTTGGATCACCCTATAGTGTTTGCAAGTAGGAATTTGTCTAAAGCTAAGAAGAACTATTCAACGACAGAGCGCGAAGGTTTGGCTATGGTGTACGCTCTCCAGAAGTTCAGACACTACTTTCTAGGAAAACACTTTAAGATGTATACAGACCATTGTGGATTGAAGTACTTGGTTAACAAGCTTGTGTTGGGGGAAAGATATGTAGATGGTTGCTGTTGTTTCAGGAATATGACTTCGAAGTCATTATGAAGCTAGGACGATTGAATGCAGGACCAGATCATCTGTCACGCATTGAAACAGGAGAGGAGCCTACTAATTTGGAGGACAGACTACCTGACACACAGCTCTTTGCGGTGCGCGTAGATTGCAATCACTTTGCAGATATCATATAATTTCCGACGACATGAACAACTCCAGAAGGGTATACTAGTCAACAGAAGAAGGAGCTGGTGATGCGCACGACAAAATTTTTGGTCATTGCAGGACATTTATATAAAATGACCTCGGATGAAATTCTGCGACATTATGTACCAGACTACAAATGGGACAACATCCTTGCTGAAGCTTACTGAGGAGCTGCGGGAGGACATCATGCAGAAAAAGAAACAATGTAGAAGATTTTACGCACTAGGTTGTGGTGGCCGACACTGCATAAGGATTCCAAAAGCTTACTGTAAGGCATGCGATGCATGTCAGAGGATGGTAGGCCATCATGGAGGGATGAGCTGCCTCTGGATTCGCAAGTGTCGTTACAACCATTCGATAAATGGGCCATTGATTTTGTAGGTCCGATTTATCCTCCAAGAAAGAAGACGAGTGCATGGGATATCATAAGTGCGACAAAGTATTTGACAAAATGGGCGGAGGCATAGCCCGTGAAGCACTATACAGGGGCAACAACAATGAAGTTCTTCTTTAAATATCTGTTGACTAGGTTTGGTTGCCCGAAGATTTTGATGAGCAATCGTGGTACACATTTCCTTAATGAAACGATCAGCGCGCTGATGGAGGAATTCCATGTTTATCATCAAAAGAGCATGCCATATCACCCACAGGCTAATGGGAAGGTTGAAGCATTTAATAAGATATTGGAGAACGTGCTAAGAAAGGTTTGAAATGTACAAAAGAATGATTGGGATGTGCGCGTACCTGTGCTATTATGGGCTTACATAACTACTTGTAAGAAACTGACTGGACAGACACACTTCAGTCTGGTTTATGGCATAGAAGATGTGATGCCAATGGAGTATATTGTACCTAGCCTACACATAGCGGCGTTCATAGGAATGGTGGATTGAGGAGCCCTGGAAGAGTGGCCCACACAACTGACAAAGCTTGAATAAGATAGGTTTTTGGCTGGATTCCATCAACAAGTTCAGAAGGAGCGAAAAAAAGGCATGGCACAATAAGCACATCAAAATGCACGCCTTCAAGGTAAATGATTTGGTTTTATTATATTACAGCAAGTTTGATAAATTTCTAGGAAAATTTCAGATGCATTGGCTGGGGCCATATGTCATCAAAGAGATTACTAATGGTGGAGCAGTTCAACTGGTGAAATTGAATGGAGATCCATTTCCCAGAAAGGTAAATGTCAGCCGATTGAAGTCATACACCAGGGATCTGGCCAGGTTACTATATGATGGAAGCACAATCTTAGTGCTCCAAGCAGCTGAAAGGAAGTGAGGGACTATAAACTACAATGCCTGGGTTGTATCGTTGCACGACTGGGTGATAGTGCAGGATGGAATAATGTCATAGCATCAGCAGAAGCGTGAATGGATCTGCGCTATAGGAGGAGAGACCACGCAGGGTAGCCAGAAAGTGACCTTTATGATCACTGTTCATGATTTGACAATGAGAAAACGGCTAAGAGGAGTGGGGGGCAACATTTAAGGCATAATTTAAATGCGAGATATTTGAAAATATGCCACCAATCTAACATTTATGAATGGATTTTGGGGGGAATGGTTGGATTTGAATTTGAATTTTCTTATAAATTACAAATGGACACCCAATGAAAAAAACTTTGCATTTTAAGAGTTGAGGTGTCAAGCTATCGGTTGCACATGAACCCTGCAAGTTTTAAGGCTTTGGTGGCTAGTTCAGTGTCTGACAGGTTGCCTAAGGAAACCTAGGAGCTCCTTACTAGATTGATGTCGACACCCATGGAATCTGAAAATGCTAGAGGATTGATGGCCTTTGAGGGAGATGCCCTTGAGGTCATAAGTGTGGAGATGCCCGCCGCGGTGCCAAAATCACCGAGGTCGCCTAGGCCAAAGCCTACGCTGACAGGAGAGGCTTCCAAGACAAAGAGGGACAAACAGAAAGCAACACAGTCAGTGTGTGAGTCGCTAAGGAAGCACCAGAAGAAAGAGAAGCCCACAACATAGGAGAAAGGCAAGGTGGTAAACTTGGAACCCAACGATGGCACTAAAGAAATTGGTATGGGCACAGAGGACATTGACATTGAGGGTGTAGACCCTATCTCAAAGCTACCAGAGTACTTTCCTCCATTCCAGGGTAAGGTGAAGATCCTAAAGGACCCAGACGAGGGAAATTTTATGCTTAATACGCCCCCACTGCCAGAAAATATCGTGTTTGAAGGACCGCTCACAGCGCGCGTCCCCCACCTAAAACTTAAAGATTGGGACTTGTCGGTTACATAGTAGTTCCCCCACCTGGCTACTAATAGTTTCATGCAAAGGGTATTCTATAAGGATTCAGGTGTCACTGCACTAGAGCCGGTGAAGTGGACTTGTGGGGTGGAGAAGGCAGGATTGTTGAACCTGCTATGGGTACCGCATTACCACCTCACGCCCATAAATTTGATAGTTATCAAACAGTTGTTGTGCTTGGTGCATGACGACTGCCTTTGGTTGGAGGAGCCAATCCCTATAACTGATATGCTGATCCATAGGATCACTTGACTACCCCATTCACGACTAAATTTGGCCAAGGCCTTTGGCGGAAAGGTGGGCGAGCGCGACATCACTGAGAGAATGAAGGACAAGTTTAAGCTTTTCAAGAAGCCGCACAAATATTTAATTTCAAAAATAACTGACCCCGCGGTGAAGGTAGCCACCCAGATATTGGCTGGGAAAGTAATGAGGAAGTGTCGCGCAGATGAGGTGTCGGCACCAGTTGTTTCATTAGCATCCCAGTGCGCAGAGGGCGTATAATTGAATTAGGTGTGCTACCTTTGTAGCGAGTTCCTCGCGAATTGCAGAGAAGCGCAAGATCACAGTAAGATATTCCACTACTCTTGGTTGTTGTTATCAATTGTGTTGGTAACGTGGAATTTGCCGGAGGATAGTCAGTTTCCTCCGATCGCTTTAGATTTTCCAGAAGCAGCAAACTCTGCTTCGCTATGGGCCACAAAGGATGTTGATCGGGTCCACAAGAGCAAGGTCTTCTGGGTTTTGATGGAGATGAGCATCAATATGGCCATCAATTGCAAGCCAAGACTGTCACCAACTATCTTTGAGTAGTTGTCGGGATACGCAGAGTTCAAAGTGGACTTTCACTACATCTCCATCCAGGCGAGAAAGGACCCAAAGTAGAAATGGTATGATCTCCCATACCTTGCAACAGATGATGCCATAGTAGCAGTCCTCGATCATTGGCTAGCCGAGTGGCACACGGCCTCAGATTTGTCAGCTGGGTCTAGTAAGTCCACAGGAAAGCAGAAGAAGGAAGAGGCTCAGTCAAAAATGCAGTAGTTGGCTGAAAAATGGAAAAAGGAGACTGAGGAAAAAACAAGAGCAGAAGTGGAGTGCGCCGCGAAGGAACATGAGGAAGAGCGTGACTATGACAGAAGTCAGAAGTCTCCTTCACTGCAGACAGAGGAAGAGGAGCAATCTAAATAGGGTGGTGGAGACCAGGAGAGCACCCCCTTCTAGGTGAAGTGGAATTGGGAGCAGGAGAAAGAAGGACTGCGGAAGAAGTCCAAGGCCACTAAGTCATCGCTTGACCTGGTCACCTTGATAGAAGGTGACTTAGATGACATTGGGGATAAGGTCAGGGACGCAATCACAGAACTACTGCAATAGTTCGAGCAGTAGCATATTCAGACAGTTCTGCACAAGCTTCAGATCCAAACTACTCAACTACAAGCTGGTGTAGGGCAGGGCAACACTACATCGACTACTTTGGCGTTGGGGATCACTGGAGCAGCGGAGATGGTTTTCTCCTTGGATCCTTGAGCCTTCGCGCTACCTGATGAGGCTGACAGGGCTACTTTAAGGAACATTGGTCTCAGCTTGGCCGCGCTCCCAAGCAAATTTGTTCACATGCTGCAAGCAGGTGTGATCGCCGAGCTGAGGGCCCGAGAGCAACATGCGCTGAGTGTGATCCGCGAGCAGAAGGTTAATAATGAACAATTGTTCATTGAGAAAACATTAGTGATAGAAACCTGAAAGAAGGTCTAGAAGAAGAATGAGCACACCACAACAGTGGTAGCAGAAGCGTACAAAACCGTTCTGGAACTGCACATCCTCGAAGAGGCACCTGGGGAAGCCAAGATTAAGAATTTTTTTGCAGGTGTATGTGATGCTCAAATCGAGATGGCCAAGGTTTAGTTTGAGATGAACCTCAAAATTACAAAGCTCGAGTTGAGGGCACAACCTTCAACTCCACCAGAGGTCAGGAACAACATGAGGCAGCTGTTAAGAATGCAATTGTTGTAGTAGATACTGCGGTGGAAGATTGCACTGCGCTCTTTGAGCAATCGTTGGAGGTACTTACCAGTATGCAGGAAGATCCCAACTTGCAGAGGTTAGAAACTGAGGTGAGGGAATTGTAGCAGTGGTATGAGGAGGCAAGAGTGGTGGCACTTACCATCGCTATAACACAAAAATTGGCCAAGTTGTAGGAGGCGAAGAAATTGAAAGAATAGGCAGATGCAGTGAAACGAAGAGAGGCAGTACTTAAGGCCATATTTGGGCCTTGGATGAATGAGGCTTATGTGCTCACTGCCTCCATTGATGAAAATTTGACTAGCTTGTAGACAACACAACAGAAGATCCAAGCAGATAGCACTGGACCAACAACGAAGTAGCTGGTAGAGAAGGTTAAGCAGGCAATGACGCAGTGTATCATTGAAGTCACAGTGGTGCAAGTGAAGGTGGGAGGTCTTCGAAGCAAGATCTCTGCACCAGTAGAGTGAATCGGGGGTGAGTCACCATATTTGTGTTGGGGGCCTGTTGGGATTGGGTTTCCTAGGGTTGATTTTGGGGTTAAAAGCCCAAGTTTTGGGGCAGAAAGCCCAAGTTTTTGTATGTAAAGTGTAAAGTCTCTGCATTTTGTGGTCGCGAAGATGTAAAGTGTCAAAAATGGTTTCCGCCCTTCTGTTATGTAAGTTGTGTCATATTTAGAAGACCTACCCACTGTCCACGGACCATGGGATTGTATAAAAAGGAGAGTCTTAGAAGAGTCTAAGGGAGAGTTCAATAGCGAATGATGAATGTAATGGGTCAATAGTGAAAAGAGCAAAGAGTCTTAGAGTAGAAGAGAGGCTTTGTAGGTGTGTGCGCAGAGGCCTAGGGTAGAAGTCCCCAGCTGAGTGCACGGATCCCTGTAGTTGAGTGCACAGGGTAGTTAGAGTCTGTAAGAACATTTGAAGCATTAATAAAGAAGATTGTTCTGGAATTATCTGTGTTTTGATCTATTTACTTCTGTTATGAATGAATGAGATTATGTTATGCTGAATAATGGGTTTATGATTTAATGCTATATTGATGCACGAATCTATATGTTTACATTGTTATATGTCTGCAAATAATAATATATGTTTATGCGAGGAATATCTTAATGCATGTTGAAGTTATTAGATACTAAGCCAATCTAGGTAAATATAGAGGTAAGGGTAATTATAGAAGAGTGTAAGTAGATAAATCATCTGTTTAGGGTCTGCAAAAGACGATCGTAGAGCTTCGTGAAGGTCTAGAAACTAAATAAGAGAGGTATATCAATAAGCCCTAAAAGGCTTATTGATCTGCGTGCAGGTAGAGTTAGGGCATAAAACAACATCACTACCATCTATGGGTGCGGAAACTTGGTTCTTTCATCCCCCCATATTGCTTCAGGTGAGAATTCAGTATGTTCCCCACGGATTGATGCCGAAAGGGCCAGTATTGTAGGGATTTATTTGGCTAATTAACGATGAACCTGGGTCAGGGCCCACTAAGCCAACATGTTGGAATCACTATCTCGGGTAACTAAACTTTTCTGCCAACCTGCAACTGAAAATCGAACCCTAACCCTAGTAATTTGTCCTGCCTGGCTAGGTACTACGCAACTTCTGATAATTTCAGCTTGGTGCTCCCTCTGAGCAACAAAATTATCTCCTCTACTTCTGAGATTCCTGATTGATCACTCATGCTCTGATACCATGTGAAATTTCATCTATCACAACAAATGGAAATTATATTTCTCACTGTTAATTTATTTAACAATTTATCTTTTGTGTGTTATGGAAAATAAAAAATAATTCACACATAAATTTTACACATTTATTTTTGGACAAATTTCCCTGGAAAAACTAAATTTGGCAAAACCAATGTAGCAACGAGGGGTTATATTATTATGCAATAGTGAAATTCTGAGTACAAATTGGATGCCGAAAACTAGAAATCAACAACAAGAAAATATGGTAAAGATATTCCCTAAGCAACCCTAACACTTTTGTGTTCCTGCACTTGTGCATTCCTGCACTTGTGCATTCCTGCACTTGCACATTCCTATACTTGTGCATTCCTGCACTCCCGTTCCTACACCCACACATTCTTGCACTTGTGCATTCTTGCACTTGCGTGTTCCTACATTCATGCATTCTTTCACTTGTGTTCCTGCACTCACGCATTCCTGCACTCAAGCGTTCCTGCACTGGGAGTAACTTAACCTCTTGTTGCTGCCTCTCTAGATCTTGAAATATTCCTATGGATCATTGTCCTTTCCCCTCATTAACACTACACCCCTCTCTGGCTCAAACTCTACTGCTGCTAGCTTGATCTACACAAGGAACTGTTACTCAAGTGTCTCATCTATCAGCACATCGATCCCTTCTTATATCTTCCTGTTGGGACTTCAAAGACCAAGATTAAATCGTAATCAATGGATCAGATAATTTCTAGATCGATCCATGTGAGTTTCTAGAGAATTCTCACCTTGACTTAATTAATTATGATTAATTAATCAGTTTTCCTAAGTTTAAACTTTAGGACATTAAAATATAGGTTAATAATCTAATTAAGCCATCTCTATGTGGAATTTCTAGAAAAGATTTATGGTTTATGGACATCTCATGTATTCTAGCCTCTCCAGCAAGTTTCGTGACTAGAACACATCTGATGCTACAAAAACTAACACAAATGGCTATTTATGGCTATTTATACATGCAACTAACCTTGCATTGGGTATTTTGGGTGGAGGATTGGAGCACAAGAGAGTCAGCGAGATAACCTCCCTTCTGCTAGTGGTGGTTCGAATTTCCTTAATTGGAAAAGGGATGCTTGTATGGGAACTTGATTCTTATTCCATGAGGTTTGTGTGTTATAAGGTACTAAAGAAGCGAAGGTGGAAGGGATATGATCTTCTGCATGTGGAGCTTTTGCAATGGATTATGGACTTTGTTTGTGATGGTCAGTGGAGGAAATCACTATCTATTTTAGTGAGGTGATCTATGTTACTACCCTCCTATTCTTGATTAGTTCTTTGTCTATTTTCCCTATTCAATTGAAACTTGTACCTGGTTTTCAGTCAAGGGTTATTGTTTTGGCTCAGGCTAAGTGAAATTCTAATTATAATTAGTCTTGGGTCTGATACTTTGTCGTCTAAGTGTAGAGTGGGGAATTCTGGTATGTAGGTGTCTTGTGCCATGTCCAGTAGGCTACTTCTCATGACGAGTTTGGTTAATTGGGGTAATGTCATCTCACCCTCCTAGTATTACTCAATATTGTACAAATTTTGCAAGTTTAGTTTTATGGATGGTCTGTGGTTTTGTATTCTACTAAATTCTTAGTGTCTATGGGTTCTATAACATAGCAAAGCAGATCTGGGAGCACCAATTCGGGGGTCCTTTTTATTAGTGGGGTATGGTCTATGATTTTTTTTTATGACTTTGTCTTGTGTGGTGACTAGTCCCTATTAGTGTTTTGGCTGGGTCATTTTCTTGTTACTTTTTAAGCCGTGGTCACTTTAGAGGTTGTTACAGCTGTGTCCCCCTTTTGACAGCTATGCCTCCTAGGCAACACATGCTTTATGGGGGGGTTGGGGGAAGTATCCTGCAAGGTCAACAAAGGGTGAGGCTTTTTGCTAAAGATTTCACTGCAACCTATTTAAATGCATTCCCACTGTATATGCAAGAAATTAGAAAACCAAAAAATCATGTGGGAGTGGAAAGATAGTTCAACTCAGATTATGAGATTATGGATGAGGTTTCTTGTTGGTTTTCAAACCCTAGCCACAATAGGGGATAAAAAAACAGTATATGAACTCAGTGGCTGTACACTAGCAGCTTAATTTTTTTCTTGGAATGGTCTTGAAGGATAAACAATTTGAAAGGTATAATATATTTTCTTCTTTATATGACATCAAGAGGATGTTGAGGGACCAACACTTCACCTTGGATAGGTTAGATGCAAGGATGACCCATGTAAAAGGACACGTGCATTATGGTTGGGATGCTTCTACACCTCTTGGATCGAGTGCCAAGGACCTTGCTCCCATCTCTTCCTCTGAATTTGGATGATGTTTAGGCTTGGTCAATTTTTTGGATTCCTTCTATCTGTTGTGTTGGTTTCCCAACAGGAAGGATATTTTTGTAGTATGGGTTTAGCTGCAAGGCTCATTTTTGTATTTTGGGATAATGAAAAAACTTATGAACTGTGCGTATGCTTGTATCCCTCGGAGACTTCAAAAAAATCCTTAGTTGATTGGATGTAACAACCATGTACCTCTGAGTTTATTTTGATAATATAAAGCGATTGAATTTTCAAAAAAAAAAAAAACTTTCTCATTCCTAACATTTGTTATATAGTTGACAATATTCCACTTGGTTGGAAGTTAATTTTTGAAAATAAAAATCTTGAATTTAAGTATTTCTTTTAATTACCTTTATTTAAAAATATATTGCCAGTTATAAAAGTAAATCATTTGGAGTCCTAAAGTTTCTTTATTATTCTTTTTTTTTTATGTTATATTTTTATATAATTTTAACTTATAAAGTAATTTTATTGTAAAAATGATTTTAAACTAATTTTATGAAAGTGGGTTAAATAAAATATAAAAGTAATTTATTTGCAAAAATAAACTTATGTGAAAAGTTAAAGAAGGAGGACATTTTTTAATTATTATTATTTACAACTTATCAAGTTCATCATGCACCCATAACCATGTGGGTCAACCACCAGCTACCATGTGGCACCTTAGTTTCCATTATACGAGTTGTACAAGTAACAAATTGAAATGCAGAAGAGGAAATTGAGCACACACAATGCTTAATGTTGTATAACACAAACTTGCTAGAATGATGGTAGCTTATATCTAAAGAGAGATATGTCAAATATCTTCATTTGCAAAAAAATGCTATTACAAGAGGTCAAAAGAATGACCTTTTAACATAAACATGAACTCTAATGGTCTAAAGCCATAACCTTAGGAGGTAAAGTGCCAAAAGGTTTGCAAGCCCTGAGGTGGTTAGTTGATACATCAACTTCCTCATGGCACACTTTTGTATATGATCTCTATTTTGGGTGCATATTAGTCCATTTGGAAGATCTAACTAAGAACTACAATTTTATGAATGACCTAAATGTCTCAAAGATAAATACAAGCCCCCAAATTTCCCAAAAAAGATCATTGAGGACCTCAAAATGACCCCAAAATTTTTGGATGTAAAAAATCATAACAAAAATACCAATATGGAGAACCATGTTGATTCAATAAAAGAGGTCAATGACTAGCAATATCCACCTGGATCATTCCATTTTTACTTTTTATGCCTTCTGTAAATGGGCATAACTTTGTCATTTTAAAGTTGTTTCCAACGTTGTTTTTCCTTAAAATCGTCTTTTCTTTTTAGCTCTCTCCATTTGAATAGTTATTTTTTACTTTTGAGGCCATCTTTAACTTCATGTTGTAATATGGTGAGTCAAGGTGAGGACTTACTTTTAGAAATTCCTTGTAGATTCAAACTGCTTATGTAATATGCTAAAACAAAAGACTTGAATCTACTCTACTCATCAGCGGAAACAATTAATCAATCCAGAAATAAAAACATAAACATGAGACAAGATTCAATCACATATGCTCAGAGATTTGTCTAAGGGGAAATATTGCTGCTCAAAACCCCTTCTTATCTCTATATTGCATTAGTAAGAAAATATGAGAAGATTACAATTCTTTTCTCAAGCCCAAGCAGCCTTTGCATTATCTCTATCTGTCTCACTACTTCCTAGACAAGCCTTGGCCAATACTTAACCAATTTTTTGCTTCCTTCCAAGCTACTGCTTCCTTGCGTTGTTTCTCAATGAATTAGCCCCCTATTAAATAGGAAATTCCTCATCCAAAACTTCCAATCCCTATAGGTCCTTTTATGACTGAATGCACCACTTGTACAACTTAGAAAATTATACAATTGATAGTACACTACCCTTGAAATCTAATCTCAACTGGGTAACTTGAATTTCATGCATGCATGAGTTAATTATGGCTGATTTATCAGTTAACTAGTTGAACACATGAAGTTTCACCCCATTGCTAGACCTCATACTAGTTCCTCCAACATTTGGAACTAGCTTAACTGAATTTAACTCAGTTAAACTGAATTAATTAATTACAACTCAAATTAAACTCAACCTAGGCTCCTAAAATTTAGGAATCACTCTACACAACTCAAGTTACACCCTTTACTCAAATTAACTGAGCCAAGTAAGTGAAATTAACTTAGCCAACTAAGTGAAATTAATTTATCCAAGTAAGTGAAAGTAAATTAGTTAACTCATTCTTGTTGTCTTGTGATGTGGAATTACAATTTTCTCCTAATTTAATAAAAGGGAAAATTAAATTGAGACTTTTCGTGTTGCATTTTCAACACTTCCTCTCAGCAAGAAAGGGATTCACATCTAACCCAATCCAACACCTTTGGAATGTATTGCATGCAACACTTCTCACTGTTGCTACTGCAATATATGCAACAAATCCAAAATAAATAAAAAATAATCACTAAATCAATCTGCAACTATCTATTGGGAAAACTATGTTGCTGCTGAGTCTGCTACTGAGCCTCCTTCTTTGCTGTCAACTTTGCTATGAACTCCTCAGTATCTAAATGACATTGATCCTCAAGCTACTGAATGTTGTGGGCCCTCGTACCAAGGTAATGATCCATGAGACAAAAAACACCTCAATGGACCCTGCCCATATTTCTGTAACTCTTGGGACTATTACTTCACATCACCCTACCTCACACCTGGAGGCATGGATGCATGTGCTCCCTCTGCCCACTTAGCTCAGAAGTTTCCCCTACTGGAGGTCTATGCTTGAGTGGATATTTCCACTCCGTCTCCTCTCTCCTTCTCCAATTGTGGCTGCTCCACAACTTTCCAAGGCTTACTCTAAGGCTCCATTTTGAGAGGTAAATTATGCTCCCTCTCAACCACCAAGTCTCTAAACTTTGCCTTGCTCCTCAAGGCATTGCATGCATCTTCGAACTCGAGTGCATACAAGTTCTTGACTCACACACCGATATGCTTCACCTGTCTCGTGGTGATGTGTCTAAGGAAAACCTTTCCTTTGCTAAATATCACAGTGTAGCCACGATCTTCCAATACTGCGACAAAAACAAGATTCTTCTTTAGACCTGGAACAAACATCACATCCTTGAGCCCGAGAGGGGATCCAAACTCCCTCTGAAAAGTAACTGTACAAATGTCAGTCACGCTATACCTTCTATCATATCCAAACTCACTGTTCTACTTAAGGCCTTTCTCCTCCAAGTCACTGAAGAGATCTCTATTCCCTGTCATATGGAATGAGGCACCGCTATCGAGATACCACATGCTTCCCATTACTGTGCTTGCCATACATCCAATGAGAGTAAAATCAAGCTCGAATTGTGAAGCTAAAGCTTCACCTGCTATTTCCACTGCAATCTCATTCTTGTTTGCCTACTTCTGTGGATATTTCATGGCATAGTGGCCGAATTCATGACAGTGAAAGAACTTGATGTTGGACAAGTATTTCTTCTTTCCCTCCACACCTTGGGACTTCTTTCCCTTTTCTTTTTCTCTTTTGTTGACAAATGCAAGGTCCTCTTCCTCTTCTTTAGATGAGTTCCCATCTTTGTTGTCCCATCTTATTTCTTCCTACACTAGATTGGACCATAACCGCTCCCAACTTGGTAGTTTATCTCTACCATTAAAAAAATATTGATAAATATGCCAGCTCTTTGGAAGACCCAAAAAATATAGAGCTACTAAATATTCTTCAGGGACAGTCACACTAACCCCACCAAGTTCATCAAGGCACTGTGTAAACTTGCTCAGGTACTACAGAATTGTGTTATTCTTTTACATGTTTATACTCTGAAGATTTTCCTTGAGTGTTAGATTCTTGTGTTCACTATTGTTCTCAAACAAGTTGTTTATTGTTTTCCACATCACGAATGGAGTTTCTTTCCTGTGGAAATTCGAGACAATATGATCTCAAACCCCCTCCAATATGATCCTCCTCACTTTAGCCACATCCTTCTTCCACTTAGCAAGATCCTGGGCATCATATGTTGGGGGTTTTACTACATCTATCTTGATGTAATCTAGTAGCTTGTTATCATGTAATAATGCCTCCATGCGGATCTTCCATGCCACAAAATTTGTGGTTACTTCCATAGCATACTCGAGCCTGAGTCCAGTGGAAGTCATCTTCTCAGTCCTGGAGAAAAACTGCAACATTGATCTTGTAATTCGAACCTCCTTCACAAACTTCGGATTATCTTCTCTGATTCTAGCTTTGATACCATGTAGAAATTCCTTGTAGATTCAAACTACTTATGTAATATGCTAAAACAGAAGACTTGAATATACTCTACTAATCCATGGAATCAATTAATCGATCGATAAATCACAACATAAACATGAGACAAGATTCTATCAGATATGCTAAAATATTTATCTAAGGAGAAAGATTGCTGCCCAAAACCAATTCCTATATGTGTATTGCATTAGTTAGAAAATATGATAAGATTGCAATGCTTTTCTCAATCCCGAGTAACCTCTGCACTATCTCTATCTATCTCATTGCTTCCTAGACAAGCCTTGGCCAAGATTTAACCAGTTTTTTGCTGCCTGCCAAGCTCCTATTTCCTTGCATTGTTTCTCAAGGCTATTTCCTTGCATTATTTCTTAAGGAATTAGCCCCCTATTAAATAGGAATTTCCTCATCCAAAAATGTGCAATCCCTATAGGCCCTTCTCTAACTTCATGCACCACCTGTACAACTCATAAAATTATACAACTGATAGTACACTTCCCTTGAACTCCAATCTCACTTGAGTAACTCAAATTTCATGCATTCATGAGTTAATTATGGCTGATTTATCAGTTAATTGGTTGAACACATGAAGCTACACCCCACCACTAGACCTCCTACTAGTTCCTCCAAAAGTTGGAACTAGTTTAACTGACTTTAACTCAGTTAAACTGAATTAATTAATTACAACTCAAATTAAAAACTCAACCTAGGCTCCTAAAATTTAGGAATCACTCTACACAGCTCAAGTTAGACCCTCAACTCGAATTAACTGACCCAACTAAGTGAAATTAACTTAGTTAACTCATCCTTGTTGTCTTGTGATGTGGAACTAGAATTTTCTCCTAATTTAATTCAAGGGAAAATTAAATTGAGACTTTTCTTGTTGCATTTTCAACATTACTTACTAGTTCTAACTATTTCTCATGGAAAACTTATATGTAGGATTACTATGAAATAAGGGACTTTATCAAATTACCATATTAATAGAAGTTTCCCCACTCGATACATTAAAGAAAGAAAAATGGGATAATATAAATGATTAAGCATGTGGATTGATAAGGATGCCAATATCTAATGATTTACAATTTCACTTTCAAGTAATTAAAACCCAGATGCAGCTTGAAAAATTATGCAAAACATGTTTCGTAAATATGATGAGATTCAAACCCACCTTATAAAAAACCGATTAATTGCTCTAAATGTCCATGATTTCTCTTGCACGGAGGATTTTATATCTAAGTTTAAAATATTTAGATTTTTATTTGCACAATATAAGATAAAGAGGAAGATGACCAAGTTATATATGTTATTCTTACAACTGAATATTTGCACAATATAAGATAAAGAGGAAGATGACCAAGTTATATATGTTATTCTTACAACTGGCCTATTTTGTTTTTAATCCACTTTTCACTCTACCAAAGAAGCACTTATTAATCTATGTGACTACTTAAGGAATGGCCTCTTTTGAATATTTTTGTTATTCTCTCATTAGAGAGAAATATAAGCTCTTGCAACTTGGATTTATGAATGATGTGGGTACATTTAACAAAGCCTTGGTGACACAACATAATAAAGGCCCAAAGCATATGAAAAAGAAACATCCTCATAGTAATAAAGAAAAAGGGTCCTAAACCCTCTAAGTCAACTCTACTTCCAATGGTAATAAATGAATTAAATCAAAAGGTAAGAAGATTGAGAGACATCATAATTTTTGTGGGTGAGACGATTATAAAGTTTAAATGTTTTAAGAAGATGTAATCCTTGGAACTAGTAATGAATAAAAACAATATTAATTATGATCCTCCTTTTTCTAAATGTTTTTCTCATGGACATGCACTTTTTCTTTCAATACCACATCTACTTGTTCTAATGAGTGGTTTATTAATTCTAGTTCATCTTCTCATACAGAGAATAATAAAACCATAAATTTTTTGCTTGGTGAATTTAACAACAAACAAATATTTTTTGGTGATGATAGATCCCATATTGTTACAGGGTTTGGAATAATTCAACTAGATTATGGCCATTTTAATGATGTATTATGTGTTCTAAGTATTTCCTGTAAACTTGTATCGATATATCTAATCACTTAATCCACTGAAGAAAAAATAATAGAATTTTCACCCCATGTTGTAACCAAGGATTTAAGGAATCCCAAACATGTCTTATTAACCATAATTGTTGATGATATTACCAAGTTATACAAATTTAACAACTTTGGGTCGTTATCTATTCCACCAATTTTTAATTTTCATAGCGATGACGTGCACAAACTTTGGCATGGGCAGATTGGTCATCTATAGCATCACTAATTGTAGTAGCTAAGTAAGAAAAATTTGGTAATGGATCTTCCTCCCATTTCTAGCTAATATGGTGATTGTTTCAATTGTGTTATCAACAAATATCATCTGGACAATTTTGAAAAATGTCTCTTGCCATGACTCGACCACAATATAACTTGTTCATGGTAATTTATGTGGTTTTCTTCCCTCTAATTCTTTTTTTGGGTTCATGTACTTCTTAACTTTCATTAAGGACTTCTCGAAAGCACTTGATATCATTTCTCAAACTTAGCCTAACGTTTTTGACATGTTTTTGTTTTACGAGTCCCTTGAAGAAAAATAATATGGACATTAACTTTAGAATTTAAGAGTAGAGAATGGGAGTGAAAATGAAAATTTACAACTTATTGCACTACATGGAGCATTCAAATTCAACATGTTTTTCCATACACGCCAAAAAAAAAATGGTGCTTATTAGAAAAAGAGACACATGAAATAAAATGGAATATTACATGATGTACTCTAAGGGAATTATATCCTTGTTTTGGGAAAAAAATATTAATTATGCAAACTGCATAGTTAACCACACTGACAAAGGCTCTAACAGATATAACATCAGAATAAGCATGCAGTGACATTAAACTAGATGCAATCCACCTTCATGTGTTTTATATGAAGAATGGGCTCACATTCGCAATGAGAAATGGAAAGCATTCAACCTAAGAATGAGGAGATAATTTTTGCTGGATATTTTGAAAATGTAAAAGGTTATGTACTTCTTCAACCTAAGCCAATTGAAATTATTATTAGTAGAGATGTCAAGTTAAATGAGCATCTCTTAGTGTAAATTTCTAATTTGATGTTTAGGCCATCTTTTTCTTTTGATCATCCATCTCCAACAAATATGCCCTCTTGTTCCTAAGAGATATCTTTAGTTAATTTTCCTCTTATTCAATTTTTTTTTTCTTGTGCTCCTATTTTGGTTTCTTCTTTATGATGGCAACGAGGTCAAAAATTCACCTACATCATCTCATCTTCTCCAATTAAGTCCATTGGAGATGAACCTACACTAGCACCACAATTTCCTTGATGGGTTCATACAACATAAGAAGTGACTAGTGATATTATTTATTATAGTTCAAATCAAAATGATACACCTTCATAGTTCTAGCAAGCCTCCTTTATTTTTATTCAAATTTTAGCGACTTGTGATCCAAAAACATTTTCATAAGCTTCTAGCCATATATGTTTAGATACAACAATGAATGAAAAATATCATTCCTTAAAGGTGAGAAATACTTGAGATATTGCATTGAATGGTGTTGTCATTGATGTCAAAGTCAATCTCTGAATGCTTATTAATATACACCATTTGATTACATTAATTGGAAGTAAAAATGGACAAGAAGCCCCAGAAGAAAGGAAAGGAAGCCCAAGTCCAGATGCCCTGCACTTGTTGAGGAAAAAGTATGTAGAGGATAAGGATTTTTATCTCAATACCATCGTCATTTGATTGTGTTCAGGTAGCACATCACATGATTCCTCACAGTTGAGGAGATATGCTCTCTCAAAACTAAATCCCCGAAGTTTGGTCATGATGCCCCAAATAAATAATGTATTGGACCGATATTTTGGCACAAAAAATAAATGAAAATATGAAAAATACTAATGAAAATGGTTGCAAAAAATAAGTTAAGATCAGCTCCATTCTTTTGGATAGGTTTCCTCCCTAAAGTTTCCAAAAAATTAGTATAAATAAATACCCTTCCATGGCATTGTGTATAAAAAAAAAGCAACTTAGATTAGCTCTAAATTGACCAAGTGATCTGAAGAAAGAATCCTAAATCTCTTGAGGCAAAATCAAAGGCCATAAGAGGCATTGAAGTTAGATCTTTTTGGCAGGTTGAGGTCACTTTTTTTTTATTTTTTATTTTTATCTTTATACTGGATCGTATAAGTCATGTAGCTGGTGCGATGAGGGCATGACCAACAAATATTCATTCTAGAATTGAAGGCTACCCTATTTTGAGCTATCTTTGATATGATGCACAATGATATTACCTCCAAAGGAGAGAAATGAGTAAAATAATCACTTTGGCAAGAAATATTGAGATAAATTGCAATGAGCTAGTATGATTTTGAATCAGTGTAGCAATTTGGGCGATGCTATTTTGTGTTAACTAGGAATTCGATTGTATCAAAGTGAGGTCTAGTGTGATCAAATTTTTATAATGATGATGCACATGTAATAAGCTTGAAATCAATACAAAGATCAATCTTATAACTTGAACCTGAGTGATGTAGTGTGCTTGTGATTATGGTTGATTTGTTTAAAGTGGAGTGATTAGATAATTCAAGAAGCTAGGTTTTGATTAATCTAATATGATCTATAGTTCCTTTAATCTGATGGATCAAGGTGTGTAGTCTTAGCTCGTGATCTAGGGTGTGTATGTGATCAAAGAGTGTTGGTGTGAAATAGGGCATGTGCAAGTAAAACTTCAGAATATTTCTTCTACCAAACTAAGTTGAGGTTAAACCTCATTTGGTGACCAAAGAAAATGTGGTATCTATTCTTAACCTGCTAGTCGTGGCTTTGGAACTGCTGATAGCAATGTTGATTGGACCAAAGTTGTTATTGTTATGAACCAAGGTGCTTCACTTGTTGACATAGAAAGGAATAAAGGAGAGTAGATCTCTTGTCTTGGTACCCTTACTTGACTCACCTCACTTGGTTTTAAGATTGGATGCTCAATTCTTTAACAATGGGCTTGGATTTCAAGTTTAATTAGATCAGTAGTAACATTTTCATCAATACATTTTAAATTTCGGCCCTAGGCATATTTGTTCAGGAATCTATTTACTGTTATTATTATTTTTAGGTTGAAGGACCCTTCCACAACTATGTGTTTAGAGCCTTTGTTTGATTCATTATTCGTTTATTGTAAAGAAGTGCAAATTGGAGAAATGAATCAACATTATCGCTTTAGGCCTCAATATTCCATCGACGTTTCTCTTAATTTTTGGTCATTCTGAAGTTCATTTTTTTATAGGATCAAATATTACTTAAGACTTCATGCATATCCTGTATTTCACTTTGAAATAGGACTTTTTCTGCAGGGTAAAACTGAATTAAAGTACTTACCATTTCTAATATCATGTTTTTCACCTTTGAGTTAAGAACATATTGAAGTATATGACATTGATGTGATAAAGTTGAAAACATTATGATGCCAGGAAGTTGAAGTGTATGCCCTAAGTACTAATTATTGATATGCTTGAAATCTATCCATTTACCTAAAATATGTTATTGGTCCTTCACAGTAGCCAATGATGATGGCATGAATGTGATAATGAATGGTTTTCTAATCAACTAAGCTTGATACAAATGTGTGCTATTGATAAATATTTAAAGTTTAGGATTATGACTGCCTATGTGTCTACTATTATTAGGTAGGGTTATAGATGAGCCAAGGTTTGTTAGTGTTGTATATGCTGCCACTAATTTTTGTCAAATATGTTTTGAACAAATTTCATGGCTTGTGTGGGCATTGATATCAAACAGTTGCACATGGTTTGATTGATGTTGTTAAAGTTTTGGACCTAAAGAAGTGCAATAGTTGGACAGTGATCAAAGCAATGGTTATGAGGTGCAGTGATTGAGGAGGGTGACTAGTGTGATCTATATTATTCATTTTATATTGTATCATAATGGAGGAAAGGTGGTGTAAGGAAGAGATTGAAGTCTCCTTCAGGTTGGCGCCTAAGAACACTTCAGGGTGGCAAGGTAATGCTAGGGTAGTGGATTGATGCTAGCGGGGTGTTGGAGCATCGTTCCAGTTGGAGCTGGTAAAACCATGGAGTTAGTGCATCCTTTTAGTTGGATTTGATAAAACAACGGGGTCAGAGCCTCCTTCTAGTAATTTATATAGAACCTTAGAAGTTGGAGCTTCCTGTTGATGTAATCTAAGACATATATTAAAATCGTTCGTTGGGTTTTCTCTTGGAAGGATTTCCAACTAAAAATATATTGTGTATTATCTATGATGTTATGCATTATTGAATGGTATTGTTAATATTTAATGTTTAATTGATATGATTAAAATGTTAAAAGTGCCCAATACTGATTCACCTATGCTTTTAGTATTAGTGAATAATCCAATGATTGGTACTAGAGAAAATTTCCTTTAGTTGTAGCCTAATAGCTAGAATGTAGATCTTAGGAGAATAGAGATGGGAAAGTCAAGGAAGCATACCTCCAAATGATCAAAGGAATTCTTTGGCATTGTATAACCTGTTACAACTGTTGGGGAGGAATGGGTTGGTCTAGTTCCTTTGTTCGATGAAACAAGTTATGAATTTTGGAAAGATAGAATGAAAAACTATTTGGGAGTTCTTGGATATGATGAAAGATATTCAATTTTGTATGGAAACACATCTACCAATGAATCAATAAGGTACAATACAGAAGCAATGAATGTCATTCTAAGTGCCTTGACAGATTTTGTGAAAACCAAAGTGGATTAATGCTCATTAGCCAAAAACATTTGGGATAAGTTTAAACATATCTACTTAAAGAAGCATGCAAATGTAGATGAAGATGATGATCATGATCATGATTCAAATAGATAAGATACTTAGATCAGATAATCTGACTTGATGAAGAAGAAGAATCAAAAGTGGACATGGAGAGAGAATTGATTAGTGCCTTAAGTGGTATTTGTTAACGACATAATCTAAAATATCTATTCAATGAGTCAACATGGCATTGAAATACATGGGTGAAAACATAACACAACAAATATAGGAAAACAATATGCTTTTTGTATTTAAAAATATAGGAGAAATTTACAACCATAAATAGAAGTCTGACTTTGTGGATGTCTCCCCAAGTTGACTTGTCCCTCCTTGTCACAAAGTACAACTCAACATCAACGCTAATGCATGAATATGGTGAATCCTTTAGGCTCAAAGTAGCAACATGAGGGAACTATCAATCTCAAAATCCAACCCAGACCTTATGGGAGGCAGTAAATTTATAGGAGTGTGTTAGTTTAGGAATTCTTATCCAATCACCAATATAGGCTTGAGATACACTTAAGAGGGGAGGACGAGCTTAGGGGATAAGAGATAAGGTCTCCAAGATAGGATTAGATAGGAATTTTAGCTCTCTATCCGTCGTAAATAGTTAAAACTACCTTGGAAGCTTTTGGAAGAGGAAGCTTCAAAAATATTTTTTATTTTTCCTGAATTTCTAAAATCAGTGCACCTATAGAAGGGAGCAACAAGTGTTGAACAATGCTCTCTAACAGGTATGCAACATGCGTTGGACACAGGTGGCTAAACATGGAAGGTGTGATGGGGCTAAAAACAATTTTTTTGAGCTAATTGTCCCAAAAAGTCAGACTTTTTGGAGAAGTGATGCTTAGGGATTTATGAATGGGTTATGACAAAGTGTTCTAGGATGTTGATTGATCCAGTCTATAGGCATAATGAACATATGTGAAAAAATGGCATGTAACAGTCTTAGAAAAACAGATAAGAAAAATCATATACTCAAAGAAGAAGCTTCCCTCCTAAGACTTCAAGTAAAGGAATTAGAAAAGAGAGAAAAAATATTGAAAAGCCAAGCTCATGACTATGATGTAGAAATTAATCAAAAGCAAAAAGAACTTGATGCAGCTTCTAGCTAAAATTAATAGGCTCGAGAAATCGCAGAAGGATCAAGTCTAGGACGCTAAAAAGAAGAATAATAGCATTGATGAAAAGGAAAAAGAAATTTATTGCTTGAAGATGAAGGAAAACTAACTAGGTGAAGCTCCATGCAACGAAGGCACAAGTTCCAATCCCTCACAAAGAAAGATTGAAGAGAAGCCTAAAAGCAAAATCCTTCAAAGGCCAAATCAAAGTGAAATACAAAAGAAGATTGAAGGTGTTGTTGCTCTAAGAAGTTATGATGAGGTAATTAAGGACAAGTATCAACAAAAGACTGAATCTCCTCCTAGAAATAACTTCTTTATAAGATCGACATCATAAAGGAAACCCATCTCATCCAGGTATCCTAGTATATTTCCTGGCTATTTTTTCATGTACAAATTTTGGGCATAAGGCTAGGGATTACAAAGATTATGGCAAGGATGATTATCAAGGTCATTATCAAAACCATAGAAGCAAGTTTGTAGGAACACAAGATATATATTCAAATGGAATCATCAATAGAAAGTATATGTCTATTTCTTTGTCATTCATGTATCATGTAGAATGCTTCAAATTCCATAACTATGGACATATAGATCATGATTGTATAAGCATGATGAAGTCTTCCATAAGGGAAAACATTGATATTAGCTACAAGAAGGTTTGGAGAAGAAAGCTAAATAAATAATAACATGTGAATGAATAAATCTCAGAGGTCATTCTCTTAGGATTTGTAAATTCGAAAGACCATGATAAATATACATGCATAAAGGAAGATGTCAAGGTTCAAAATGATCCTAAAACAGAGCAAGTTCATATATCATTCTAAAAAATCTAGCTTGGAGACTCCCAGTACTATGAATGTTGAAGAGGGAGAGTCTAAGTAGAAGAAACTATAGATTTGAAGTTTGATTTGGAATGGAAAACTTACAGTGGTTTGATGGAATATGTAAAGAAGTAGTCAGAACAATGATAGACATTATGGACAAATTAGTCATCATTGGATACAATTGAGTAGTAGACTTAAAAAGTAGAGTCATTGGTAGTTTTGTAGCACTTCAAGATCGAGCTCAAAAGAGTTGCAAAAGGAATAGTTGTCATAGAGGTGAATTTTCAGTAGAGAACCTTTATATGTGGAATCGACAAGTCACATAATGGTAAGTCATGAGAGGCATAACAAGACAACAGGAAGAGAAATTGTAAGGTAGAGAAAATCAAATTACAGGAAGACATAGGGAGATAGTATGTCAGTGGAAGTTACCCTTTTTCATTGATTTAAAAGGGGGAGAGAAATCAAGAGAAATACATCAAAAGCATGGAGACAGGGGGAGCAGTGATCACAAGGGGAGTATGTGTGTATCCATCAATGAGAGATGGGGTTATTGTTGAATGGTGTTTCACTGATGTCAAATTCAGTCTTTGAATGCTTTTAATATATGTGAGTTGATTGCATTAATTGGAAGTACCGATGAATAAGAAGCCCTGGAAGAAAGGAAATGAAATTCTAGTCTTGATGCCTGAAACTTGTTCAAGCAAATGGATGTAAAGGACAATTATTTTTCTCACAATACCATTGTCATTTGATTGTGCTTATAATGCCATTTCCAACAATAAGTAGCACGTCACATGGTTCCTCATGGTTGAGGAGATATGCTCTCTCAAATTTGAAGCCCCAAAGTTTGGTCATGATGCCCCAAATGAATAATATTAAAAATGCATTATAAAAATGGTTGCAAAAATAACTTAATGTCAACTCCATTCTTTCGGATATGTCGCCCCCCTAAAGTCCCCAATTATTTAGTATAAATAAAGACCTCTTATATGGCATTGTGATTTTTATTTTTATTTTTATTTTTATTTTTATTTTTATTTTTATTTTTATTTTTATTTTATTTTAATTTTTTAATTTATATATATATATATATATATATATAATTTATTTATTTATTTTATTTTATTTTATTTTGTTTTATTTTATTTTATTTATTTATTTTTTATTTTTTTAACTCGAATTAGCTTTGAATTGATCAAGTGATCTGAAGCAAGAATAAAAAATATGTTGAGGAAAATCGAAGGCCATTTGAGGTAGCGAAGTTAGATCTTGTTGGGCAGGCCAAGGTCACTTTTTTTTTTATATTTATATTGGCTCATACAAGTCGCGCAATTGGTGCAAGGAGGGCATGACCAACATATCTTCGTTATGGAATTGAAGGTTGCCTGTTCCGACCTGTCTCTGATCTGATGTGAAAGGAGTTTACCTCCAAAGGATAATGATGAGGAAAATAATTGCTCTAGCAAGAAATCTTAAGATCGATTGTGATGAATTGGTATGGTTCTAAATTGATGTAGTAATCTAAGCGATGGTATTTTCTATGAAATAGGAATGTGATTGTATGAAAAGTGAGGTATAGTGCAATCAAATTTGCATAATGATTATCCACGTACAATAAACTTGAAATTAATTCAATGATTAGTGTTATAGTGAGAACTTGAATGATGACGTGCACTTATGACTGTAGGTGATTCGTATAAAGTGAAGAGATTTGATAATTCAAGCAACTAGGTTATAATCAATCTAAATTGATCTATGCTTCATTTAATCTAATGGATCAAGGTGCGTAGTCGTAATTCATGATCTAGGGTGTGTGTGAGAGATCAAAGAGTATTTGTGAGAAACAAGGCATTTTCAAGTAGAAACTTCAAAAGTTTTCTTTTGCCAAGCTAAGTTGATATGTTTTAGAGGTTAAGCCTCATTTGGCGACAAAAGAAAATGTGGCATCCATTCTTAACCTGCTAGTCATGGCTTTGAAACTGTTGGAAACAACGTTGATTGGAACATAGTCGTTATTGATATAAACTAGGATGTTCCACTTATTGTCGTATAAAGGAATAAAGGAAAGTGGATATCTTGGCTTGGTACCCTTGCTTGACTCGCCTCGCTTGGTTTTAATATTGGATGTTCGATTCTTTAACGATGGGCTTGGATTTCAAGTTTTACATATCAATATTAACGTTATCGTCAATACAATTTAAATTTTGGACCTAGTTAGATTTGTCTAGGCATCTATTTGTTGTTATTATTCTGTTCAGGTTGCAAGAGCCTTCCACAACTTTGTGTTTAGAGCCTATATTCAGTTATTTATTCCTTTTATTGCAAAGAAGTGTAGATTGGCGAAGTGAATTGATCTTATCACCTTATGCCTCAATGTTCCATCGATATTTCTCTTAATTGTTGGTCATTCTAAAGTTTATTACTTTGTAGGATCAAATATTACTCAAGACTTCATGGATAGCCTACATTTGAATTTCAAAAAAAAAACATTTGTAGGGTCAAATTAAATTCAAGTAGTTACCATTGCTAACATCATGTTGTTAACCATTGATTTAATAACACATTGAAGTATCTAACAATGATGTGACATAGTTGAAAACATTATGATGCTTCGGAAGTTGAAGTATGTTTATACCATAAATGTTGATTACCGATCTGCCTACAATCTATCCATTTACCTGAAATATGTTATTTTTCCTTTATTATAGCTAATGTTGATGTAAGGGATGTGGTAATCAAGGGTTTGTGATCAGTTAATCTTAATATAAATGTGTTCTTGTTGAAAAATATTTATAGCTTATGATTAGGGCTTCCTAATTGTGTTTGATGTTTGTTTGGTCAGTTTAGTGTGTCCTAAATTGCTACATTAATTATCAATCCGAGAGTCATAAACTGATGAAGTGTGGCGCACTATATGTGCAAGACAGCCTCTTTCTTACCTTTTTGTCATTTTCAATTTTTATTTTGTTTTGGGGGTTTTTATCTTTGTTTATCTCCAATATGAATGGAAATCCTATTCCTGAGTTTTAAGAATACTCTAGAAGGCAAGTATGGATATAGATTTTAAGGCAATTATGTCCTCTATAATGATTTTCAGAGCTTAACACTTCAAAGGGTCTTAGAACATACTAGTGATGAAATTAATACTTGAACAAAAATGTACTGCTATTCAAATCAAGCCAATAATGAAACACTGATCATGAAACCATTATCTCTGCTGCTATCTAAATATAGTAAAATGAATTAAGCTACTGCACTCAAATAAATAAAAAATTGCAATCTAGTAAAAGTAAAATTAATTCACATCATTCATAATCCGATTCCTCGCCAGTTAGTCTAAGCTATGGCTTTCGGAGATAATCGTCAATGATATGAGCAAGTTGATGTCTAATTGCAGAAAAGTAAAACTAAAATCAAATCACAACATTCATAATCCAATTCCTCGCCAATTAGTCTAAGCTATGGCTTTCGGAGATAATCGTCAATGATATGAGCAAGTTGATATTTGATTGCAGAAAAGTAAAACTAAAATCAAATCACAACATTCATAATCTGATTCCTCGCTAGTTAGTCTAAGCTATGGCTTTCGTAGGTAATCGTCAATGATATGAGCAATCTGATATCTAAACTAACTACTAAAGCAAGTGAACAAGACTGGAATCAAAGCATAACTAGAATTAAAAAAAACTAAGAAAAGCAAAGTCAACAGAGAGGTTAATTTCATGTCACTAGTTATTACAAAAATTGCATGAAAAATGCCTGGGCCTACTCTATCCTGAAACATACACACACTGATCAGCGTGAACAACAATATACAAAGCTTGTAAAATCATAAACAGGAAGGAAATGTTAGAAATATATACACAGGTGAATAATTATAAAACATGTGCAGTGAAAATAAGGAAACGATACATAAAAATTGTACAACAACAACGAAAACGAAACCTTAGCGTACAAGGGCCCTCTACACAACCTCGGTCAATAGGCTATCAATCCAAAATTACATTCACGCAATCATGTAGAAACAGAGTCTTCTCGTATAGAAACGCGTTATTTATAACAAAGGTTACATAATTGTTTTCCTATAAAACTACGTGAACAGAGGACACGTAAAAGATAGTGTCCATGGATTTAGCATAATGGTTGCCGAGATTATTAAATCTATCAACTGTGGCTGTTGGATTCGCATCGTGGAGTAGTCTACAGCTGTCGACGTGACCCCAAGGATCTAGGAACGGCCACGAATCCTTCATGTGCTTGAAGACAGAGTCCTGTTGCTGTAGGATTCCTCTATTCGACCACCGCTTGACCACCATTGACCACAACTTTCCTTGATGAATCCGGCTGAACCAATAGGACCTGATCCATGTCCAAGTCATTCCTGACCTACCACGTGTCCCGTTTTGCCTAATGACACCTACAACCTAGATTTTAACAAAAACAGCTGCGGAAAGTGGTTGCATTCCGCAGCTTATGAGAAAAATCTAAGTCAAACAGCAAACACAAGAACATAGTTAGAAAACCACTTAAATGCTCTTTTAGAATCAATATGAAATGATTTTTGATAGCTTATGGAGTACTGGTGAGGGAAAAAGTCTGGGAAAATGTGTAGGAGAGGTGTAATTTCAAAGCTCAACATACCCCCACTGTGAAGGTGTTGCATGTCCCCATGCAACCAAAACTTTGATCATCCTCCTTTCAGTTCATGTGTTCTGAGACCTCTGCCAATACATCCAGCCTTCTTTTCTTCTTTCTTGGGACCACTACCATCCTCGGCTTCCTCATTAGAAACCTGAATTTGAGGTTGATGAGAGCCCTGTTCAACCTCATGTTCTTTTTCTTTAATTTTCTATTTTTTTCTGCCATAGCCCAAGTTGCAACATGGTGTTGTCGTGAATAATATTATCTAACCTGCCATGTTCTTTCAATGTTTCATTTTCTCTTTTGATGTGTCTATTTAAGACCTCCATCTCAAAAACTTCCTATTTTAGTGATTGGATTTGAGCTTCTTGAACTGTATTAGACTGGGCAGATGAAGTGCCTTGTTTTGTGGTTGTTTTCTCCAAGGTCTCAATATAATCATACATTTCTTGCTGGACTGTATCTATCTCAGGTGTAGTCTCCCTTGGGCTGTCCCCAAAATCTGGTTGAGAAGGACTGATCTCAAACTCTGGCTGAGAAGGACTATTTTCAAAATCTGGCCGAGGAATAGGAGTATGGTGTGGGCCACGACCAGGAGGGATTGCTGAAGGTTGTTCCAGTGTTTTCGATCCTAAATCAATAAAGTGGGGCCCTTTAATTTGTATTTTCCTCAATTTCCCTTTTAGTCTAGAACTTCTCCTCAAATTTTGTGGACTAATGTCTTCTTTCTCCATACTCTGTTTTTCTTTCCCTTTTCTCTTTGCTGCAATTGACTGCTCCTGAAGGTAAACTAGTCTTTCAGACAGTATTTGGTGGTCCTCTTTTGAGGAAGGTTCTGGGGTTTGTTCTTGGCTTCTTACCCTCAGTTCTTTCCTTCCTACTTTCAAACAATTTTTCTTTCCTACTACTTTCTTTGACTATGTTAGTAGGAGTATCCTGAATTCTATCACTTGTTTTCTTTCTTCTGCTTCTCCTTGATGTGTTGCTTTCAGGGGTTTCTTGTGGATATTTAAAGAAATTTCTAACCAAAAACTGCTCCCATGTGTCCTTCTTTTCTTTTAATTGTTTTTCTATCAATTCACAAGGTCGTGATGATACAAATGGGGTTCTACGTGCCCCAGATTCTTTTGGACGGTGGTGGAAATTTTCTTCAGGATATTTAACAAGAAGTAGGGCAAATTAATAGTTTGGTTTTCTAGAAAATTCATCAGCAACCGGGTGTGGTACATGTACATTGACCTGAATCGTCCCTCACAGGTAATGAATTTCTGAATTATTAATAATAAACTAGCCCACTTTTCTTGTAAAGCAGAGACAAGGATTCCACGATTAAAGATGGTTACATCCATACCTGGATTTCGTAGGATAACCCTCCATGCTCTCTTGTCAAAGCTCTTATTTTTGAACCACCGTTCTCCCTCCTGTGAGAGTTTGGTTGCAGCTGCTATGGATGCCTCTGTGATTGAGAATTTAAGGTCTCCAACCTCAGCTTCCACTCCGTCAAAAGACCTTGCAAAAGTCTTCGTAACTTCCTTGTTATAGCCTTTGAATTTCTGAATAAATTGTAGCCACTAGGGCTTCCTTAGCATGATTTTCACTTGTGGATACCCTTCCATAAATTTGGGCCCTTCCGGTTCTACTCTCAACAAAGGACCCATTCCTTCCCCTGCTTTAAAGTACGTTTGCGTGAATGATAGACTGACGGAGGTGAGATGGTTGTGCTCGTGGGGAATGTGGAAGGACTGTGCAGAAAAACCAGTAGTCGTAAATGGCGGGACAGAGAATAGGTAGCGAAGATGAGTTCACAGAACGAAGGCTAGAATGGGTTTACAAAACGAAGGCTTATGTGGGCAGACCAACAATACAAATGCAACTTCGATGGGCAGTATGGAAATAGAGTGAAACCGGCAAAGTTTTGAACTAGACGGCTACGGAATAGACGTTAGCTTGCTCACAAACTGGCTGTGGAATTTGTGCGGTAGGAAAGGAGCCGTGACCAAATCGATCACGTCCTCATAATTACCCGGCTTAACAGATGGAATGTCAAAGTAAGATTGAACATGAGTTAAAGTCAGAGATGGATCATAAAGCCGTTAGGAATTAATGCAAGGTTCGTGGTGAAATTATGAAAAGGTTATGGAGTGGTTATGGAAGCTATCAAGGCGAATCATTACATATAATGGAGGTGGTGGTTTCATAACTATGTAAAATGTGTTTTAAAACGCTATTTGAAACGAACTTTGCTCATACCTTAGAACTTACCACTTCCGTCCACTGACCTTTGATTGGCTACTTATTGCATGCTCCTAAGTGCTTTATATCTTTAGAATATCTTCCTTTTTCCATACCTGCATTTGATTTTCAGGATCATTTAACTAACATCTGAGTGTCAATGTTAAAAAACAGAGTGGTGGCTGCAGAAACTGGGTTCAGCTGCGGAAACTGACACAGTAATCATATAACTGAATGGAGATGGATAAATGATGACTGAATGAATGAAAATGGTCATAAAAGGAATTTTATTGGCGGAATGAGATGATGAAATGAAAATGAAATGAAGTGAAGTGAAATGAAGTGAAGTGAGATGTCATGAAACTATGGATACAATGAGAGAAGATTTTTTTTTTGGAAAATATAGGGCATCAGGAGTTCCTGATTTTCGCCTTGTATTTTCTGTATAAGATTTCTAATCAGGGATTGGTTTTCAAGCTTATATACATTTTTATTTTTTTTTGCAACAGAAAAGAACAAAGGCTAGGCTGGTGGAGAAGAAGGATTCTTCTTTACCAGCCTTATTGCAGAATTATCTTGAAAGATTTTAACAAATTCCTCTTTTGGGAGTGGCTTATGATAGATCTTTAATCTATGGCCATTCACAATAAGAGGAGTTTGATGTTCATCAATGGTTTTGATTCTTATCACTCCATTGCTAAAGATTTTGTCAATCTCATATGGCCCAAGCCAATGAGTTTGAAATTTTCCTTTAAAATCTTTAAACTTGGAATCAAATAGCAATGCCCAATCTCTTTCTTGAAACTTTTTCTCCTTGATGTATTTGTCATGCCACTTAGCTCTTTGATATTGAACTAGATCAGTTCTTAGGATTGCCTCTTGTCTGATCTCATCTAGCTCATTCAACTGCTCCATTCTATGCTTTTGGGCTTCTTATAGATCCATTCCCAATTGAACTGCCATCTTGAAAGTTTTGACTTGGAACTCAATGGGGAGCAGTACTTCTTTCCCATAAACAAGTTCATAGGGAGAATGTCATGTTGTATTTCTCCATGTAGTTCTGTAGGCCCACAAGGCTTCAGGAAGCCTTTTTTCCCAATCTCTTTTGTGTAGATGAACAGTTTTGGTGATGATGCCTTCAATAAATTTGTTTGTAGACTCCACTTGACCATTTTCTTGTGGATGGTAAGGAGTAGATTTTCTGTGCTTGATTTTGTATTCTTCCATCAGCTTCTCCACCAGGTTGGATGTGAATTGACTTCCCTGATTTGTCACAATTTCTCTTGGAACACCAAAGCAAGTAAAAATATCCTCATAAAGAAAACTAACAACTGAATTTTCAGTAGCAGAAAATAATGCTTTGGCTTCTACCCATTTAGTGACATAATCAGTACATACCAATATATACTTTCTTTGTTTAGATGGTGGGTTAATAGGTCCAATGAAATCTAAAGCCCATTTTTCAAAGGGTTCGATGAGTACCTATGGTTGCAATGGCATTTCATTTGAAAGGGTAGGTTTCCCTACTCTTTGGCAGTTGTCACACCTTTTGACATATTGTTTTGCATCTTTGAAGAGGGATGGCCAATGATATCCTAAAGAGATGATTTTATAGGTTGTCCTTTTTTCAACAAAGTGTCTGTCGTATGGTTCATCATGACATGCTTTGAGGATATCAGGAATTTCATCTTCCCTAACACATCTTCTGATCACAAGATCTGGCCCTGTTTTAAACAATTCGTTAGAAATCCATGAATATTTTGAACTCTCCTGAATAATCTTTCTTCTTTCACCAGGAAATAAATGTGGAGGTAGTTTCCCTGTAACCAAATAGTTAGCTATATCTGCATACCAAGGGGTCTTAGTAGTTATTGCAAATAAATATTCATCAGGAAACTTGTCCTCTACAGGAGAATCTTCTTTAGTATTCTGGATCCTAGACAAGAAATCAGCTACTGTATTTTGTTTCCCTGGTCTATCCAACACAATAATATTGAATTCTTGTAAAAGTAGGAGCCACCTTGTAACTCTGCCATTAGTAATAGGTTTTTTCATTAGATATCTAATTGTAGAATGATCAGTATGAATAAAAGTTTCATAGCCTATTATATAATGTCTAAACATATTGATTGCATGAACAACAACTAAGAACTCTTTTTCAATTACAATATAGTTTAACTCAGTGGGAGTCAAATTTTTACTGGTATAGTAAATGGCATAAGGAACTAGATCTTTTTGACCCAACACAGCTCCTAAAGCTGTATCTGAAGCATCTGTAGAAATATGGAAAGGAACTTTCCAATTTGGCCCTCTCAAGATAGGTGCTTAAGATATTCTTGTTTTCAAAGTTTCAAATGTTGATTGACAATCAGGATCCCATTTGAATTCACAGTCTTTTGTAATCAGTTTGAAGAGTGGAGATGCTATTTTAGTGAAGTTTTCTATAAATCTTTTATAGTATCCAGTAAATCCTAGAAAACTTCTAACATCTTTTTGACAATTTGGAATAGGCAATTTGGAGATGACTTCAACTTTTGATCTATCAACTTTAATCCCATCCCCTGAAATATGATATCCCAAAACAATACCTTCAGTAAACATCATAAATCATTTTTCATGGCTTAATGAAAGGTTTGTCTCTTTACATCTTATAAGGAATTTTTCCAAATTTTCTAATGCCTCTTCAAATGAATCACCATAAACTGTAAAATCATCCATATAAACCTCTACACAATCATGGATTAGATCAGAAAAAATTCCTAGCCCTGCTCTTTGGAATGTTGCAGGTGCATTACATAATCCAAAAGGAATCACTCGATAAGAAAATTTCCCCATGGACAGGTAAATGTGGTCTTATTCTGATCCTCAAGTGCTACCTGAAATTGATTATAACCACTACAACCATCTAGAAATGAAACGTATTTTTCCCTGATAATGTATCTAATACTTGATCGATAAAGGGAAAAGGAAAGTGATTCTTCAAAGTTGCTTTGTTCAATTCCCTGTAATCAATGCATACCCTCCATTTACCATTCCTTTTAGGTACTATAACCAAAGGAGAAACCCATCGGCTATCTGAAATTGGATAAATGAAGTTTACATTGAGTAGTTTTTGGAGCTCTTCTTTCACTATCTCCCTAAGATTTGGATTAATCCTTCTCTGAGGTTGTCTGATTGGTCTACTATTTTCCTCGATATAGATATGATGGATGCAAGTCTTAGAGTCAATACCTTTCATATCAGTATACTCCCATGCAAATGCAGTAGAATGTTTTTGCAAGATTTTGGTTAGCTCTTCTTGTTGTGATTTTTCCAAATTTTTGTTGATATTCAATGTTTTACCTGGAAAAATCTCAATGGTAGAACTACCAAACTCTTCCATAGAGTAAAGAGACATTTGTCTTGATGATAAATACTCAATGTCAGAATCTAACTGAAATTGTGTGTGGTCATATTCTGAATATGTTCCAAAATTTTCTAATGTGTTCAGAATTTGGCTATCTTCACTAATTTCAGAAATGGTAAAGACAAGTTGTATACTATCCTCATCATCGACCCATTCATTGTCTCCTACTTCTGTAACTACTTTTGCTGGAGGATACAAATTGAATTTCTTTGTCGAACTACCATCAGAAATGTACATATCTCCAGATCTACAACTAATGAAAGCATCAGCTGTGGCTAGCCAAGGTCTTCCTAAGATGAGTGGGTGCCCTCCTATATTACTCTTGGGAGTCAAAATCATGAAATCTACTGGATATTCCCAAGAATCTAAGGAGATTGAAATGTCTTCTAATACACCATCTGGTTTGATTATTGATCTATCTGCAAGTTGCAGTAAGGTGGGTGTAAAAAGAAGATTAGGAAGTTTAAGCTATTCCATAGTCTGTCTACTCATAATGTTGATAGCAGCCCCTAAGTCAATCAAAGTATTTGGAATTTCTATCCCATTTATATGTGTCTTGACAATTGGACTACCTGGATCTACATATTTCTGCATGGTAATTTTTCCCATCATGATATCTGCAATTTTTCCTACCCGGTGGATTCTCCTTGTATCTCTTGGTTTCCTTTCTGGTCTTTTGAGACTCAACTCCTTTATTGTTTTTGCTAGAATAGGAATCTCTCTAATGGCTTGTAGCAAGGGAATCTTGATACAAACATTCTTTAATTCATCTAGAAAATCATAGTCAGGCAACAAGATTTGTTTTTCCACTCCTTTGTCAATTTGTAATCTTTCAGGGAAAGGAGGTGTGGATGAAGATGCAGGTTGCTCAACTATAGGAGTTGTGGGGGTTGACTCTTTTTCTTTTTCTTTTTGAATGTTTGGGTTTTGAAGAGATGCTTCCTTAGAACCTTTATTGACTTTAAGAGAATCCTCCTCAGAGGTATCTTGCTCTTGAACATCTATAGAAGGTTTTTCTAAAACTCTACCAGAATTGAGTTGTACATCGTTGAGAGGAATAATCATATAGGTAGGAAATTGTTGTCCTTATACCATGTAAGCATTTTGAGGATTTTTGTTTTTGGGGTTTGGCAATGGCTAGGCTGGTAGTTGATTTGTCTTTTGTTGAAATGGAAGCAAGAGTTGAGAATTTGGATTTTGTTGAGAAGGTTGTTGTTGTGGAAATGGTAATGAAAGCTGTGGGTTTTGATTTGGAATTTGTGGATTTTGTTGATTTTGAAAAGATGGAGGATATTGATAAAATTGAGCAAATCTCCCATAAGGATTTTGCATCCCCTGTGCCCATGATTGGTATGGATTTTGAGATTTGGGCCAAGTTTGTTGCCAAGAATTCCAATTTGGGGGGAGCTGAAAGTTCATAGGATTGTTAAATCCTTTATTTTGTGGCCCCTGCCATGGTCTTCTTGAAACAAAACAAAGGGATTCTACTGAATTTGGATCTTCCTAAAAGACAGCTTTGAGCCCAGGAATTGAAGGACAATCCTCGGTCTCATGGCTTTCTGAGCAAATAACACATGTCTCTACAACTTTTGCATCCAAGGGACATTCCCTTAAAACATGTCTCTTTCTACATTTTGGACAAAAGATGGCTAAGGCTTCGGCTTCTGCTTTCTGCTTGTTTTGTATTTTAAGGGTGTCTAGTTGTTCACTAAGGCTCCCTAGAATATCAGTTTTAAACTCATCAAGCATATTGCCAATATCTGCCCTACTTACTGATCCAGTTGCAGATTTGTTTGCTCTAAGAAGAGAAGGATCTCTAGGCCCTTTTCAAGTTTTAGATTTTCCCCTTGAGAGATGGACACATAGTTCTGCTATGTCATGGAGTGGAAGTTGAGAAATATCTCCCTTCCCCATCATGTTTAAAATATCTATCCATTCATCTCTAATGAATTTCAATAGAAGGGCTTTCAAGTTTTCCTCATCTAAATTACTCATTTTTGCTCTCTTTAAGTTGTATTGAAATCTTTCAAGTAAATCCTCCAAGTTTTCATCTGCTTTTTGCATCATCTTGAATACCTCATCCTTATGATTGGTGGGCATACAATAATCCAAGTATCTATCCAAAAATGTTTGTTTCATATCATTCAAAGTCCTAATAGATTGAGTGACTAATCCCATGAACCATTTCAAAGCAGCTCCTTTCAATTTTGAAGGAATCAATTTGAGTTTTTGAGAGTCTTCCATATAGTCATAGGTTTGGCACAAGACTTCAAACTCAAATAGAAATGTTTCAGGATCCTCACTTCGCAACCCATAAAAGTTTGGGAGGACAGATGGTGAAATGTTTTTCATTGTTGTATGGGTCTCCTCATCAGCTATAGGGAATCCAAATGAGTTGTATCCATCCCTATTTACCCCATTGTTACCTCTACCTCCTCCATTGTTTCCTCCTCCTATACCTCGACCTCGACCCCCTCCTCAAAATCCATTCAATACTTCCTCTGTCATGATAGTTTCCTCAGAGTTCTCAGAGTCCTCTGGTTCTTCTATTAATGGCAAACGAGGAAGAATTTCTCCCTCCTCTTCTTCAGGTGATTCTACTTCTCTGATTACAATATGTTCCCCTATAGAAGTGAAGAAAGGTTCTTCTCCTATTTCAGATTTGATGGATAGTGTGGGAGAGTCTCCTAATTTGGCTGCTGCCCCTTGAATTCCAGGAATACTAAGGCTGGGAGTGTGAGTCGGAGATGATGAAGGTGTATCTTGTCTATGCCTTGAAGTAGCTGGAGTTGTGAAAATCGAACTTTTGGCCCTAGCTATAAACCTTCCCCTAGAATCTCTTGCTCTATGCATGTCATTTTTTATTTTTTATTTTTCAAGTCGGGCTAATCATTCTCTTTTTGATCTTCCAGGTCACACTAGGTGCAAGAAGAGAGCATAATCAAGAAATTATTGAACTAACAACTCTCTTTTCTAATCCTCCAGATCACACTAGGTGCAAGAGGAGAGCATACTTCAAGAAGTTATCAATTTTTCCCTTCTCTATTTTTTTTAAGAGATTGGCTACCTAGTTACACTTCCCCGACAACGGTGCCAAAATGTTTGGTCAATTTAGTGTGTCCTAAATTGCTACATTAATTATCAATTCGAGAGTCATAAACTGATGAAGTGTGGTGCACTATATGTGCAAGATTGCCTCTTTCTTACCTTTTTGTCGTTTTCAATTTTATTTTGTTTTGGGGGTTTTTATCTTTGTTTATCTCCAATATGAATGAAAATCCTATTCCTGAGTTTTAAGAATACTCTAGAAGGAAAGTATGGATATAGATTTTAAGGCAATTATGTCCTCTATAATGATTTTCAGAACTTAACACTTTAGAGGGTCTTAGAACATACTAGTGATGAAATTAATACTTGAACAAAAATGTACTGCTATTCAAATCAAGCCAATAATGAACTACTGATCATGAAACCATTATCTCTGTTGTTGTCTAAATACAGAAAAATGAATTAAGCTACTGCACTCAAATAAATAAAAAATTGCAATCTAATAAAAGTAAAATCAATTCACATCATTCATAGTCTGATTCCTCGCCAATTAGTCTAAGCTATGGCTTTCGGAGATAATCGTCAATGATATGAGCAAGTTGATGTCTAATTGCAGAAAAGTAAAACTAAAATCAAATCACAACATTCATAATCTGATTCCTCGCCAGTTAGTCTAAGCTATGGCTTTCGGAGATAATTGTCAATGATATGAGCAAGTTGATATCTAATTGCAGAAAAGTAAAACTAAAATCAAATCACAACATTCATAATTCGATTCCTCGCCTGTTAGTCTAAGTTATGGCTTTCGGAGGTAATCGTCAATGATATGAGCAATCTGATATCTAAACTAACTACTAAAGCAAGTGAACAAGACTGGAATTAAAAAAAACTAAGAAAAGCAAAGTCAGCAGAGAGGTTAATTTCATGTCACTAGTTATTACAAAAATTGCATGAAAAATTCCCGAGCCTACTCTATCCTGAAACATACACACACTGATCAGCGTTAACTGTAATATACAAAGCTTGTAAAATCATAAACAGGAAGGAAATGTTAGAAATATATATACAGGTGAATAACTATAAAACATGTGCAGTGAAAATAAGGAAATGATACATAAAAACTATATAGCAGCAACGAAAACGAAACCTCGGCGTACAGGGGCCCTCTGCACAGCCTTGGTCAACCGGCTATCAATCCAAAATTATGTTCACGTAATGATGTAGAACAGAGTCTTCTCGTATATTTCAAAACACAGTTACAGCAATAAGACTAGTGTCACGGCACAGTGAACTTTGAACAGCAAAATTACATTCAAAAAGACTAACTCTATGCGTATAGAAACATGTTATTTATAACAAAGGTTACATAACTGTTTTCCTGTAAAACTACGTGAACAGGGACACGTAAAAGACAGCATCCATGGATTTAGCATAATGGTTGCCGAGATTATTAAATCTATCAACTGTGGTTGTTAGATTCGCATCGTGGGGCAGTCTACAGTTGTTGACATGACCCCAAGGATCTAGGAACGGCCACGAATCCTTCACGTGCTTGAAGACGGAGTCTTGTTGCTATAGGATTCCTCTGTTTGACCACCATTGACCACAGCTTTCCTTGATGAATCCGGCTGAACCAATAGGACCTGATCCATGTACAGGTCATTCTTGACCTACCCACGTGTCCCGTTTTGCCTGATGACACTTGCAACCTAGATTTTAACAAAAACAACTGTGAAAATTTGAATCAGCTGCGGAAAGTGGCTGCATTTCGCAGCTTATGAGAAAAATCTAAGTCAAATAGCGAACACAAGAACATAGTTAGAAAACCACTTAAATGCTCTTTTAGAATCAATATGCAATTATTTTTGATAGCTTATGGAGTACTGGTGAGGGAATAAGTCTGGGAAAATGTGTAGGAGAGGTGTAATTTCAAAGCTCAACACTGTTGTTGGGCAAAGTTGTAGATGAGATAGGGTTTGTTAGTGTTGCATATGTTGTTGCTAGTTTTTGTAAAAGATGTTTTGAGAAAAGTTCTTGGCTTGTGTGAGAATTGATATTAGAAAATTGTACATGGTTTGATTGATGTTATCAAAATTTTGGACCTGGAGAAGTTCAATAGTTGGACAGTGATTAGAGAAGTGGTTATGAAGTGTAGTGACTGAGTAGGGTGACTAGTGTGATCTATGCTATTTGTTTTATATTTTATCTTAAGGGTCGAAAGTTTGTGCAAGGAAAATATTGAATTCTCTTTTAGGTCAGAGCATGAGAACACTTTAGGGTGGCAAGGTGGTGCTAGGGAAACAAATTGATGCTAACGGGGTGTTAGAGCACCCTTCTAGTTGTAGTTGGTGAAAACAGGGTGTTGGTGCATCCTTTCAGTTGGATCTAATAAAAATAGGGGATTGGAGCCTCCTTATAGTCATTTCCAGAGAATCTTGGAAGTTGGAGCTTCCTGTTTATGTAATCTTTAAGACATATATTAAAAAGTGTTTGGTGGTTTTTCTCCTGGAAGGCTTTCCACCTAAAAATATCTTGTGTATTGTCTATGATGTTATGAATTTTTGAATGGTGTTTTTAATATTTAATGTTTAATTGATATGATTAAAATGTTAAAAGTGCCCAATATTGATTCACCACCTCTCTCAATATTGGTGATTATTCCAACAATCTTGTCCCTCTTCTAAAAGGAAGAAAATTCGTTAGATGTAAATAGGTGTATATAATTATGTAGTAGATGGAAGTGTTGTAAGGAACACGACTTGATTAGTTACCAAATGATTTTCTTAGGTAGAAGGAATTGAGTATACTACAAAAATTTCCCCTATAACTAAAAGAAATTCCATCTAACTTGTTCTAGCCCTTGCAACTTCTTATAAATGGAAGGTCCATTAGTTGGATGTTAAATCTACTTTCTTACATGGGGATTTTAACTTTCAAGAATAAATTTACATAGAAAAATATCTTGGCTATATTCATAATGACTCTAGAATTGTTTGTTACCTTAAGAAATATCAATATGGCCGTCGTAAATTTTTCTAAGATCCTTAAAAGTTACAAATTCTTTTTCAAAAATTGCCAGTCTATTCCCTAGCCAAATCATCCGACATATACAAATTTGATGAGGCAAATAGTTCCTTTCTATTATTCTGTGCCATTTTTAGTTTTTAAATTAAATCAATTTAATTTTATAAAATTATATATTTATATATTTTATAAAATCATTTATTTAATTTATTAAAAAAAATTGTTTAAAAAAAATTATCGGGCCAAACCCAATTTCCAAATCCATGTTATATACGTTAGCTAACAACAACGTCTCACAAGTCAAATTAAAAATAAAAATCAAACCTATGTCCCCACCCTACATTTCACACATTAAATACCATTATATAAATTACCTCGAGATGTGTGAAGTAACAAATCTATGGTTTGCAGGGAAGGGGGGGGATGCCCATTTGACTTTTAACCTACCCCCTCTGCAAAGTTGTTTTACTCTTACCGCTTTTTACAACTGTCTCCATCTCATGCATTACGGGACCCCCCTACCTAAACCATTTACCATACACTGCGCCCCCACAAGACCGTTGTAAAAATACTTTTTACATTAATTTGGATTTATAAATATCAGATGAGAAGGTCTACGATGTTAGGATATTCCGACACATAGGATATAGTTAAGTTCAACTTGGTCTAGTATAGAGTTAGGTTAGAGTTAGGTAAAGTGTGTTTCTTTACCGTTGTACATTTTGTAACTTACAATCCGACGGTCACGATATGTAGTGATCCGACGGTTCACTCTCACCTCGGTATTACCGACACTTGATCCGTGGCTTGACACCCGATTGGTCCATGAGTTCTATTTAAAGCGCATGGAGGGTCATTGTTCGGGTAATCCGTGCATGAGAGAAGCTTATGTAAATTTTCATTCTTTGATTAATAAATTGCCTGTAGTACCCACGTTGGGACAGGCCGTGGACTGTTTCCCTCCTTGCACTTTGAGGGTTTTAACCACGTCAAAAATACTAGTGTATTGATTTGAGATCTGGTTTTGAGTGGTGTCCTTTTGGTGTTATTTCTGAGGAACTTACCCTGTAAATTCCTACATGGTATCAGAGCTATTTGAGGGCTGCGTCCATTGGTGATCCAAATCTGAAGCCGGTAGAACTGCATGCGGCTGTCGTTTCCTAGATCTGTTGTTTCTGACTGCTTTCGGGCCGAGAGGACTGCTCTGTTGCGTTCGGAGCATCTGTTCCAGTGAGGAACCCCTTTCGTTTCAAGCGAAAAGGTTTCTGGTAGCCCTAGCTGCGTCATTTTTCAGATCGGGAGGTATACAGTGTTTTTTTTGCAGTTCACTGTTATTTTCTCTCTGCTTATTTCGGTCTCAGTTTATTTAGTTTTTTTTAACCGGATCTATACCTTTCATTTCTGCGTATGCTCTTTGCCCTGCGACTCTGTGCGATCTGGGCAAATCAGAAACAGAAAGGAAGGATTTTTCTCATGCGTATGCTCTTTTCCCTGCACCTTAGTGTGATCTCGGAAAATCAGAAACATTGAGAAAAATATTTAGTTTTTCGGCTAAAGCTAACTTTGAGATTTTTTTTTTAAAAAAATTTCTAGTTTTTTGGCTAAAGCTAACTTCGAGCCGCAAGGTTCGTTTTTCTTTGCATATTCGTGTTGGGTTTTGTGTTTTGTGTTTTGTAGGGAAAAAGAGCTTTCTCAAGGCAAGCACGCAAACCGAGGCCCCTCTCTCTCTCTCTCTCTCTCTCTCTCTCTCTCTCTCAAATTTTTTGTATAGATCAATTGGTTCAAAGCTATTTTAAGAGAGTAGAGGTCTTGGGTTCAAGTCTCCATTTTGTGGGGGCGGATTTTTTTCATTCCCGCACATTCGCGCACTTTGCCGGCAACTTCAACAATTTTTTTTCAAAAAGCCATAACTTCTTCATCCGGAAGCCTTTTTCAGAGCCGTTTTTTTTAAAACCGCCTATTTTTTCAAGATCTATCCATTGGAACACTTACTTTCAGAATCTTCAGCTTCAGTTTTTTTTAAAAAAATGGAAAGTCCATGCCAAGTCATTCTTGACAGCACTAACTACTTCCAATGGGTAGCCTACATGGAAGATTTACTTAGAAGTAAAGGTCTCTTCAGAATAGCCACAGACCAAGAGAAGAAACCAAAAGATGAAGACAAGGCTGCAAAATGGGAAAATAGACAAGATCAAGCACGTGGTTTGATAGGGATGTCTATTTCTCCTGATCTTAGATTCCACATTGCAGAACTTGAGACTCCTCATGAAGCTTTAGAAAAACTCGCTAAAGTTTTTGGGATTAAAAATGAAATTAGAGCCCATCAACTTGAAAATGAGCTGCTTACTTTGGATCCTAATAATTTTTCTTGCATTAAAGATTTCTTGTCCAAATTCAAGACCCTTAGATATCTCTTGGAAGGTGTTAAAGTTAAGAAAGAAGATGGTAACTTATTTATTCCATCCTTACTAAGTTGGGACCAGCCTACTCTGTATTTGTTTCCACTTTCCATTCTACAAGGGAAGCTTTCATTTGTCAAGGACAAGACTATAAGGCCCCTTCCTTTGACTCCTTTTGTGATTCCTTAATAAGAGAACAAGAAAAACTCTTACACCTTGGTCTTCTTAATCTTGGAAACTCTTCCACGAAAGCGCTAGCCGCCCAGCAGCAACCAAATTCAAAGAATCCTAAGAAGTCATATCCTCAAAAGAATGGTCCTAAACCATCTCAGCCTCAAAATGAAAGATCATTTCAGCAAAATGATAAGACCAATAAAAACAAATGGAAGAAGACTGATAGACATTGTAACTTGTGTAATCGAGATGGCCACTTAGAATCTAAATGCTTTAAGAAGATGGAAGCCTTGGAAGCCGCAATGAAGAAACATAACATCCATGTGGAGCCTACTTCAACTTCAACTTTCGGAATGGCACTTTCTGCATGTCATTGTCAATCATCTCAGTCTGGTTATGCATTAAATGTATCTTCTTCTTCTTCTCATTCTCATGAGTGGCTCATTGATTCTGGAGCCTCTTGTCACATGGCCAAAAACCAAGCCATGTTTTCTTCTTTAAATGATTGTAACACCAAAAATATATATGTTGGTGATGATAGATCTCTTAATGTTGTAGGGACTGGAACTGTTCATCTAGACAATGGTCAGTTTAATGATGTATTATGTGTTCCAACCTTCTATCTGTCTATCAGATAACTCATTCAGGTGAAGGTAAAATTGTTGAATTTTCACCTCATGATGTTGTAATCAAGGATCTAAAAGATCCTAAACAGATTCTAGCTACTGGTCTTGCTGATGATTCCAAAAGGTTGTATAAGTTTCACAACTTTGGGTCATCAAATCTTCCCTCAGTATTTGTTGCTCATAATGATGAAGTGAGCAAACTTTGGCATGAGTGATTTGGTCACTTAAACTATCGCTCCCTTCAGCATCTATGTAAAGAAAATATGGTGACAGGTCTTCCTATGGTATCTTGCAGAGATGGTGTTTGTTTCGGATGTGTACTCGGAAAACATCATCGGGACAGTTTTGACAAACGTGCCTCTTGGCACGCCTCAGCCCCTTTACAGCTTGTGCACAGTGATTTATGTGGTCCTCTTCCTGTTGCTTCATTCTCTGGCTGCAAGTACTTCTTAACTTTCATTGATGATTTCTCCAGACGCACTTGGGTATACTTCTTAAAACTCAAGAGCGAAGTATTTAACACTTTTTTGGCCTTCAAAGCCTTTGTTGAAAAACAATCTGGACATCAAATTCTTAAGCTAAGAACTGATAATGGTGGAGAATATGTTAAAAACACATTCATCAACTTTTGCACCGAAAATGGAATTCAAATGCAACATACTGTTCCATACACTCCACAACAAAATGGTGTAGCTGAAAGGAAAAATCGCACCTTAAAGGAAATGGCTAATTGTATGCTGCAATCTAAAGGACTCAGTCTTAGTTTTTGGGCCGAAGCAATTAATTGTGCAAATTATATAATCAATCGCACTCCTACTAAGGTTCTAGCGAATATCACTCCAGAAGAAGCTTGGAGTTCCATTAAACCAGATGTAAGTCACTTTCGTGTGTTTGGAAGTGAAGCATGGGCCCATATTCCAGATGAAAAGCATAAAGCTTTAGAACCTAAGAGTGAGAAATGTACTTTTGTTGGATATTCTGAAGATGTAAAAGGTTATAGACTTATTCCATTTAAGTCCAAAAATGTTATCATTAGAAGAGATGTAAAATTTGATGAAAATAAATCGGCCTGCGAGCCTAGTCCGGCGGATGTGCCACCTCTTCCTATCTCTTCTACTTTTGAAAACATTTCTTCTTCAGATGATGAAAGCGAGGATGATAATCCTCCCCCACCTTCTCAGGATCCTCAACTTCCAAGATGGGTCTGTGCTACTCGGGATGCAGCAGGTGATCTTGCCGGTGATCCTACAGATCAGCGACGTACACGTTCTCAGTTTGAAAGAGCCTCTTCTTTACTGGCTCAAGCTCCAGTAAATCATGATCCTGACACTTTTGCAGAAGCTTCAGGCCATCCACATTGGGAAGCAGCTATGAATGAAGAATATCATTCATTGATGACAAATGATACATGGGATCTTGTTCCTCTACCAAAGGGACGCAAACTTGTTAGATGTAAATGGGTTTACAGAACCAAGTATGGACCAGATGGGAAAGTTGATAAACATAAAGCTCGTCTCGTTGCTAAGGGCTTTTCACAGGTTGAAGGCATTGACTACACTGAAACCTTCTCCCCTGTTGCCAAAATGAACTCTATCCGCCTTGTTCTTTCCCTTGCTGCCTCTTTAAAATGGGAAGTCCATCAGATGGATGTTAAATCTGCCTTCTTGCATGGGGACTTGCAGGAAGAAATCTATATGGAACAACCCATTGGCTTCATACAAACAGACTCCAGCCTTGTTTGTCGACTTAAGAAATCCCTTTATGGCCTCAAGCAAGCTCCTCGGGCTTGGTATGCCAAAATGGATAGCTTTCTTTTAGAATTGGCTTTTCTAGGTGTCATTCTGACAATACTGTCTACACCAAGAAAGTGGGCAACTCTCTTATCATCCTTGTTCTTTATGTTGATGATCTTATTCTTACTGGTAGTGATCCCAACCTTATAAACCATGTGAAGTCCAGCCTTAAAAAGAAATTTGAAATGACAGACTTAGGACACTTACACTATTTTCTCGGTCTTCAAGTCTTGCAATCCCAGGAGGGTATTTTCCTTTCCCAGTCCAAGTATGCTTGTGATATTCTTCGTCATTTTCACATGGAAGACTGTAAGCCAGCCCCTTCTCCCTTTCAGTCTGGAGTCAAACTTTCAGTCTCTTGTACTTCTCCTGAAGTTAATGCTACCTTATACCGTCAACTTGTCGGAAAACTCTTGTATTTAACCCATACTCGTCCTAATCTTTCCTTTGTTGTTGGCCTTGTTGCTCGTTTTATGCAAAACCCCCGTGAAAGTCATTGGAAAGCAGCTAAAAGAATACTTCGTTATGTTCGAGGTACAGTACAGTTTGGGATTCATTACAGTGCCAAAGCAGCTCCTCTGTTAATTGGTTTCACTGATTCTGATTGGGCTGGTGACCCTGATGATCGGAAGTCTACTGCCGGTTATGTCTTCACTCTTGGTTCAGGACCTATTACATGGGCTTGTAAGAAACAGGCTGCCATTTCTCTTTCGTCAGCAAAAGCAGAGTATCGTGGTGCCGTGGAAGCTAGTAAGGAAGCCTTGTGGCTTCGTCAGATCCTATCAGAGTTTGGCTTTGAGCAGCAGCATCCAACCACACTTTGGTGTGATAATCAAAGTGCCATTCAGCTATGCAAAGATCCAGTCCAGCATCAGCGCAGCAAACACATTGAACTACACATGCACTTCATCAGAAAGCTCATTCATGACCATGTTCTTGAAGTGCAATATTGTCCAACAGATGATCAGGTTGCAGACATCTTCACAAAGGCTCTCACAGAGGCGAAGTTCACTAAACTTCGATATATGCTTGGAGTTCAGGAAGTTGTCACTAAGGGGGGATAGGCTCTAGTGCCTCCTTCCTTCTCCTATTGTGTCATATTTGTAAATCCTTCAATCCTATCCCAAGTTGTTCTTAAGGGGGGATGTTAGGATATTCCGACACATAGGATATAGTTAAGTTCAACTTGGTCTAGTATAGAGTTAGGTTAGAGTTAGGTAAAGTGTGTTTCTTTACCGTTGTACATTTTGTAACTTACAATCCGACGGTCACGATATGTAGTGATCCGACGGTTCACTCTCACCTCGGTATTACCGACACTTGATCCGTGGCTTGACACCCGATTGGTCCATGAGTTCTATTTAAAGCGCATGGAGGGTCATTGTTCGGGTAATCCGTGCATGAGAGAAGCTTATGTAAATTTTCATTCTTTGATTAATAAATTGCCTGTAGTACCCACGTTGGGACATGCCGTGGACTGTTTCCCTCCTTGCACTTTGAGGGTTTTAACCACGTCAAAAATACTGGTGTATTGATTTGAGATCTGGTTGTGAGCGGTGTCCTTTTGGTGTTCTTTCTGAGGAACTTACCCTGTAAATTCCTACATACGAGGTATGCACGAAAATTTATATATTATAAATTATATACGTGTTGGCACATAAATGAAAATGCGAGTATTTTCACCTTACCCAAAGAGGGTAAGGAGTCTCACCTGAGGCATGCCATTACTGAAGTTAGATGGGGTAGAATGAGGCACCAAGGGAATCACAACAAGCAGACAATATTAACTCATAACAATCAATCATCCATATTAATCCAACCATATTGTTCTACTCATATCATCTTAGGAAACCATGCAACCTATAGAAATACATTCAAAACTTTTAAAGAACCAACACAAACCTCCAGAGCACATCGTTGATCCAAACTATCTCTTTCATTAATTTTAACATAAGCAAATACGTAAGGAGTTACAAGAGGCTGGAAGCCTGATCATCAAGGAAATAAGTAACCTAACCCACAAGAATAGACATAGACATGGCAAGGAGCAATTCACGCCTTTTCGCAACTTAGGAAGGTTCCACCGATCCCTGGCTTGCTCGTTTGATCAACAACCAACCATTTCGCGCCCTCCATTATGCCTTTTATCCTCTGCCTTGCACTTAGACTGCCAATTTTGCTTATCTTCCACTCAAATGACTTTATCCTTGGTTGTCTTTGCTCTCCCCTTGTTCAGTTTCTCTTTCTCTTCTCCGCCACCTTCCCGCAACTGTAATTTCACTTCTGGTTCTTGTTCCCCCCTCAACTGTCAACTCTGCAACCCCAAAGGTCATCCCTGCCACCTATCCCTGGCTCTTCTTTCTGCAAAAACTCAAAATGAAGGCCCCAACAGGCCCTAACCACAATTGATTGACTTGTACTCAAGTCAATCTACCCTAGGTGTTGTCTGCATGGTTTTTTTCAGTGTTGTTGATGTTTCTGCTAATACCTCTGTTGTTGCCGCCGCCAGGAGTTTTGATGATGTTGTTGCTACTTCCTATTGTGATGGTCCTGCTTCTTGAAGCATTGTTACTTCTTCTTGTTGGCTTTCTTTTCCAAACGATGGCCCCAACTCAGGCACCGCAACAACAGTCTCTTGGAGGAATCGAGTGTACTCATTGAGGGTTGCTTTCTAGGGGTCAGTAATTATGTTGGCCTGCTTGAGGAATTTTGCAGCCATGATAAAGGTTGGCTGGTCAAGTTAGTTGTTCAGTAGGGAGCTCCACTGATCCTCCATTTCATCAAAAAGTTCATGCAGAGCGTTGACAAGGGAATCGATTGGTGGCCTGAGATCCCAAATATTCTTCTTAGTCTTTGTCGACTCATCCTCAATCTGTTGAACTCGGGCTTCCAGAGAGGTGACCTTTGCATCGATCCTCTTCCCCTGGTCTTTTTCTTTGCAGTTCCAGCTGTCGGTGAGGAGCTATTGAATTTTCTATCGAAGTGAGTATACCGGTTGATTTTTCATGGCCAAGCTACCTAACCAGTGAGGGACTTGATTCATCAAAATGTACCCCTCGGTTAGGGCATCAGTAATAGAGCCTTTTAGGGCAGTAGTGGTAGTGAGATTTTACTTTATCTCAACAATGTAGCTAGTGGATGGATTAGGCAGAGCCATTTTCGTAGCATCGAGGCTTTGATTTAGTTCCCTATTGGTAGAGATCAGCCCAGTGCATGTGGCTTGAATATGGCTACAACATTCGACCAGGGTGCATGCATAAAAGTCCTCTAGGGCTTCAATAACTACCTTGGCAATGGTAGGCCAAAGCAATTGAAACCATGATGTTACATGGTTAACCTGTGTATGCAGATGTTGATTGCTTTGCCGGAGATGATCTCTCTCAGCCGTGAGAGTGGTGATTTTTTTCTTCTTCTACTCCTATTCGGAAACAAGTTCATTGTGAATCTTCTCCACCCATTATGTTGCCTGTTGAATGAATCTAAACAATTGTGTAGAAAACTAGTTCTGAAGATTATCTTGCTACATATTAGATGGGTGTGGGATTCTACTCTGCAACGGTTGGCCACTAGTAATGAACTTATCAAAGTGGCCATGGGGCGAGGTTGCTTGCTGCGAGGGTTCTAAAAACTGAGGTATTGGAGGAATAATAACTGGGTCTAGAAAAATAGGAAAATTTAAAGACAATGGAGCGCCTAATGATTCAGTTGTAACTAGAGGGCGCGAGGCGACATGCACTTTGCCCAGTAGTGGGCCCTATTAGCCTTGTGGGAAAATGGCCCAAAAATGGACCCAAATATGCTTTTTAACACTCCTGAAGTCTTCAAAGTTTACCAAAGTATCATTCAAAAATCCCAACAGTCCAGAAAAGCACTATCGGGAGGAAAAAAAACTAGAGAAAACCATGAAAAACCATTATCACAGGCATAAACAGTATGAAGCACAGCAGCCATCCGATCTGGCCGATCAACGGTCCAGATCTGATCGGTGGGTCGCAATCGGCGGATCTGATCGGTTGTCGTAAATCGACACAAGCAGGAAGTGGAAATTGGCACAGACCATGGGGCGATGGCGATGGCGATCAGCGATTCAACATGGACCATTGATCAAGCACGTAGATCGACGAACCATGTTACATCGGGGTTTCACTATCAAAAAATACAAAGCACGCTAGCATGGTCCCGGGGCACTAGCGATATGTGATTGCGATCAATCGCATCAGTGAATCACATCGGAGAAACCTTAAGGTGCAAGGCCTATGCACAGGTATATGGGCAACCCGATAACCAGACCCGACAGTTATATAAGTGATATTGCATAATATTTCAAGTCCGCGGGAAGGCCGTTTTTAATGTATTTTATGTATTTTCGTTATATAATGAAAATACAAAGGGAGCCTTGGGCATCACCGACACGATAAAACCCAGACTCGAAAGGATTCGGGAATGAAAATTTATAATATTTTCAGGTCCGCCATAAGCCATTTTTCATGTATTTTCAGTGTTTTTCATATATTTCAAATACAAAGGGAACACAGGGACAGGCCGTGTGCGACTTGCGATAGCAACCCTAAGGGCAAACCCGATAGATAAATATGTCATGTTTAAGGACTTTTGAAGTCCGAAATGTTGAGAGCTTGGTGGGATTTCTCACAGTTGCAGTGTTTTCTGTGTTTAAAAGAAAAAAAAATAAATAAATTAATTAATTAATTAAAAAAAAAAAATCATTCTAAACATTTAAAGGAAAACAGAGGCCCGCAGACCCATTCCATCACAAAATAGAGTCCGAGAGATAGATTTCCGGGAAATAGAGACCAGAAAGGGGATAACAAGGGCCACAACACGCACAGCTTATCCAAAACAAACAGAAACATCATGGAGCAGACAGCGCAACTCATCCAAAACAAACAGAAACATCATGGAGCAGATAGCGCTCAACCAAAAACAACAGAACCGGTCATGGAGCACCTCTGGCATGAGAGATCTCCCTGCCAGCACAGCAATAGACCCGAATGCGGTTACTCATCTGTCAGAAGAAGAAACCTCCGAGCTATGCTTGCCTAGTCAGGGCATCAAAGTTGTTGAAGAGATAGAGGGATAGATTAAGACCTCTCAAGCCTCAGAAGGATCGAGAACATTGTAAACATGCCTATAAATATTTGTAAGTTCAAAGGAACATGGATTCAACTTCTGGAGACTGCTAATACTATGTTCCTTGCAACTTCTCATCTTCATTCCAGTAATACAAGCTTATTTTGCTGTTATATGTTCAATGTTCATTTTCTCTTCTGTTCTAAGCTTGCACTTGAACAGGTTGTTCAGGTTTCTTTTGTGTCTAATGCCAGATAACTATCATCTTATCCCTGCGTTGATAAATTAGAGTTGCAAGCTTCTTTTACTGCCTGTAGCTAACCATTCATATGTGTTTTATATATGTATCTGCCGGTATAGTCAGTATTCTTCATTTACTGCATGTAGCTAGCCATTCATATGTGTTTATATATATGCATCTGTCGGTATGGTCAGTATTCTCCATCTATCCATTGAATCTACAAACTATTGAGCATTAGTGGTCTAAAGCCTTGTCAAGCTGAGGGTGTTCATGGATGCATGGAGTGAAAAGATAGTTGAAACGGTTATCCGGCTTGATCCAAACCATCATCCATTCCAGTAGTTCATAGAACAATATTGAAGATTATATGTTACCAGGAATCTCTGAGCTGCAACCTAGGAGAGTTTCCTGGAGTGATAACATAATTGGCGCCATTGCCAGGGTGAGGAAACTGAAGCTCAGCTTCCCTGGGAGACGACACAGATCCAGCTTTGATGATAGACAAATTCTGGGCACTTTTTTGGTTGTAATAATCTATCTGGTGACTCTACTGGAGGCCAAACCTTTTTGGCGACTCCACTTCATAGTTCTAGCTCGGTTTGTGAGGCATACTTGGAGAAATCCTCAGAAGCCACAAGATGACCCAGTATCTGACCCTGAAAAAATCATCAAAGAAAGAAAGGTATTGCAGAAAGGAGCATCAAGTTCAGGTAAATCTAAACAATATTCTATATCTCTTCAAGAAAATCCTGCAATAGAACAAATACATGTTGAGAGTATAGCATCTAATACTAGTAGTGAAGAAAAACTCTCAGAGATTTATAAAGCTCCTTATTCTTTGGGTTCTCCTTTTGTTGTAATCCCAAAGGAAACCTCACCTCCTATCCATCATACTCCTTTAGTCCTATCAATCACTCCTCAGCCCTCTATCATTCAGACTGCCAGTACTCTTATAGCCACCACAGCTATGGCAGGTCCACAAGCACCTACCAAAATGGAAAGAATCATAGCTGCTAGGTATGGACCTCTAGTACTGCCCACTCCTTTAAATGCCATGCCTATTGGAGAATATCATAAATATAGACCTAAGTTCACTAGGACTGAAGGTGTTATAGCTGAAGAACATCTTGAATCATTCTATAGCTATTCTGATAACCTAGACATTAGTGAAGATGATGTCTAGATGAGAGTCTTTGTCCAAAGCCTAGATGGAGAGGCTAGAAAATGGTTCAAAGAACTGACCCCAAGATCTATAGCAGATATTGAAGCTTTAGATGATGTATTCCTAAAGAATTGGGGGGATAAGAAGGATCTCCTCTACTACCACACTGAATTTGGGAACTTAAAGAGGGAAAATGGTGAGTTGTTGTCTGATTTTAATAAGAGGTTTAACTGCATGTACAAAAAGATACCATCTTAAGTAAAACCCACCACCACCTCTGCTAAAATCATCTATGCCAGTGCTTTTGATTCTGAATTCTACCTACTGTTGAGGGAGAGGCGATGTGCTACTTTGGATGATATGCAGGATGCAGCCTTGGAAGTAGAATCAAACATCATGGCTCTGAGAAGCTCAAAGGAAATGTTGATAGAAGAAGACAGAGGGGCGAGTCCTCATCATCTTCAAATCCCAAGATTGATAAAATGACTAAGATGATAGAGTCATTAGCCTTTGAAATCTCCAAATTAAAGGTTGAGTAGCACCCTGGGAAGGGAAGAGTTCCTAACACCTTTGCTCCTAGAGATCCAAATCCATATAGAAGAGGAAATGAGCAGTTGCAGATTTTGCAAAGAAGCAAAGATGCCAATGAAGACCAAAGGGTGAAGACCCCTTTTCAAAACGCAGTCATGGAGGAAGACTAGTTTGAGGAAGATGATGTGATCCATTGTTTTGAAGTCAAAGGTAGTGCCCCTTTTTGACCTTAAATGCCTATGAAAAGTCATTGTTCAATGACCAGACCAGCCAGGGAGGCTGAGGCAGTCTGGGGTCCCTCGCTAGTGAGGTCAGTTATAGGCATGATGTCCATGGCCTTTTGCTTCTTTGTAGTGGGGGTTTGGTGATTTTTAGTTGCTTGACCTTGGGAATTGTTGGCTTGGATAGAAAATGGGTCCCTATATGCAAGATAGAAACAACTAGTGGTGTAGTGATTATCAAATTATGCTACGAAAAACCTTGCAACTCAACAAAATCAAAGGTGTTGGCTTGATGGGACTTGATCCAGGTTCAACTTTATCTACACCAACCAAAAAAACCCTAATTGATGGCCCTTTCGGGAACAACCTACGTAGCGTAGACTACAGTTTGAGTCGAAGTAGTATTGGTGGATGACAGAGCTAGGTTTCTGCATCCAAAGGCATATGTGATGGGTTCTTGTAGTCCTTATGGCTCAGATCTACCTTCGTGCACTTTTAACCCTTTCAAACATATAATTGCTGCAAAACCCTTTAAACAACTTCCAGATCTTCGTGAAGGTTCCTAATTATACTTAACATGCATAAATATTACAAATCTACTAGTTTCACGCAACAAATAAGTATTAATTCATGAAAATCATAATACAAAGTGAAGATACATAAACTTGTAGAAGTAATAAATAAGACACAGATGCATCAAAATTGGCTCAAAACTGTCTTTATTAAGTATATTCAATTCAGTACAGACTTCTTTTCCCTGCGCACTCAACTACAACGGCCCACGCACTCAGCTTGCGAACTTACCAAGGTCTTTGTGCACTCAGCTGCAGGAGCCTTCCCCTTCTGCCTAAGTACATGAAATAGACCTTTCCTACCTTAAGCACTTTTCTGTTACAATGATTCTTCATAAAATGTTACTTTTCTAGACTCACTATGACTCATCTATATATAGTATTTGCTTTACAATACCATGGTCTGCTGACCATGGGCGGGTCTCAAAAACCTCCTATCACCTACCCACCTAAGGGACTAAATCTCCTTTGACTCATACTAGCTTTGCACTCTGCTTCCACATTTCACAGAGACTTTACACTTTATACAAAAATATATTAACTTTTACTCAAAATTTAACCCCAGGGACCTTATCCCAACAAAAGGCCTCACTCGATGAACCAGTGAAACTTGCAATGGTCTTCTTGATGGAACTCATCTTCCATTTGGTGACCATTAGTTGTAATTACTGCTCCGTCGTCCACTTCCTAATGTCCAAGCCTGCATCTCCTATCAACGGTTTTGCTACCATTCCCCTGAAAAAGTACATGCATCTTCCTTCTCTTATATCGCAGGAAACTCCTGGCCATGAACCGACTTCTGTGTGGAATGCATTTGCTGTTAATGTGAACTTTTGTGCCCGCATTTGGAAAGTGACTGGATGGTCAAAATGTTGCATGAGGAAAGTGTTTTTGCGCGTCACCCCGAACCAGATTACCTATGAGTATTCATCGAGCAATGCCTTGGGAATCCTTTCGGTGGCCCTTATGACCCCTAGCATTTTAACATACCACTCGTTGAAGGACGCTTCATTGAATTTTTTTTGTTGGGGTCCCTTGATGTTTTCCATGGCATATATCTGAGACTCAAGAGCGTAGGGCTGATCTTCAGAGATCTGTGTCAAGTACCTTCCTGGTGGAAAGCACCACTTCCACATTCCTAGGGTCATGACTAGATATCTAAAAATAAAATTAGTTCTTCTTTTGTACACATCCTCGCATGCCTCAAACAATTCATTCAGCAGGAATCCTGACCAATTTAGCGGTTCACCTTCTACACAGTGCTCCACAATTGAGATGGTGTCTAGAGTGAATTCATTTCTTGAAAAGTGCCACATCACCTTCCCCACGATGATATAGAAAGAAAATCTAATGTGTTCTTTGTTGATTAAGTCGATCTTTGCTCCCTTCTCGCCTCGCTTGGTGTCATATTTGGTATAATAGTCATTATCTCCTTCCTTCTTTTCTCTTTTCGAAGCTGTCTGAAATGTCATTGAGACTACATTCCTTGTGGTTGATAACCCTGTAAGCTATTGAACATCATCTACATGAATTGGGTATTCTATGTACAACCAAAGCGACCCCCCATGCATCCTACTGATTAAAAATTTCGTGCATTGCACTGCAGCTAAAGTCGTGCTGAACACGGGAAAAATTCTCAGTTTTATTAGCATTGATCATTGAATTCCATGAATTCCACCTTGGATTTGGTCACCTTTCTTCCATGTTCCTTTGTAATTATCTCTGTGTACAATTCCCGCTTCAGTTCTGGGAATTGGAAGCAATCTGACAGGTCATTATCCACTAGCGTGGCCTTGTCATATTTTCCATATAGCGGCTCTGTGACTGTAATTCTTTCATCCACCCCATCTTCAGGAAATGAAATTATTGGCTTCATCATCTTGTAGCACTGGTGGTAAAATGCAATCAATGGAGGCTGACAACGAATGCTTGAGATAGAGTGCTAAGGATCGGACTATGACTTGGACGATTCTACACCTAAACTTGAAACTCTAAGAACTTCGACATATCCATGCAAATTAAGTAGACCAGCTTCAACACCACGTTTTTGACTAGACTTGCTAACTAATTACTACAACAACTTTTCATATACAAACTTGAACGTGTTAATCCACCATTGGCTGGTTTGTCCTAGACTTGGCTAACGTATTTCGGGAAAAGACAAGGTGGAGCAAATGGGTAATAATGTTAGTGTAATTGCAGATGTTTAGAAGTTAATTATTTATATAATGAGAAAGATCCTATGGAAATTTGGCCTAACAACAGTATTATTGCCTAATTATTACAGAAAAGATACTTGGTACATGTGACTAACCTCCCCCCAACCAAAATCAGTTGTGGTGTGGTGACATGGACGCCACAACTAAAATTGACACTCTCGGTTTGTTTTATTGAAAATAAGCTAACTGACGAGTTGACTGACTGACTCCTACTGAATATTCCTAACGCTATCTATAGTCTCTGTGCAAAGACTTCATCAATGTTGAACATGAATGTTTGGTTGGTGGAAGGGTTTTAGGCGTGCACCATTCACCCAACCTGGTAGCAGTGTTATGTCTAATTGTGTGAGCTTCACCGCTCTAGACTCCCTGATCTTTGCAACTATGAACGACCCTAACCAGTGCATCTGTAGCTTGCCCAAAAGATTTTGGAACATGCTATCATATAAAAAAACCTATCCCCCGATCGTGAAGGATTTCTTGTTGATGCGTCTGTTGTTCCATTCCTTCTACCTTTGTTGCTCGACTGATTGGTGGAAGTTTGCTAAGAACCTAGCCTTGTCTAGTTTCGATATTTCCTCCAATCGCATATGTAGAGACTCATATTCTATCATCCTTATGGCTTGGGCGATGAGGATGCTAGGGATTGCAAACTCTGTAGGCACAACGGATTCTCAACCATATACCAACTGGAATGGCATATACTTGTGTAATCTCTTCACTGTTGTGTAGTACGCCCAGAGCGTGAGTGGCACATTTTCGTCCCAATGATCTTGATTTTCCGAACACACCTTGGTTAAGCCCTTATCAAGTATCTTGTTAAATGCTTGTACTCTTCCATTAGCCTGTGGATGATATGGGCTACTCTTGTGTTGTTGTATCAAGAAGTTCTCCAACAGAGAAGCGACTGTTTCATTAATGAAGTGATTTCCTTGGTCGCTTGTCAGGCTTTTTGGGCAACCAAACCTTGAGATGATATTTTCAAAAATTAACCTTGTAGCTGTGTTTGTTGTACAGTCTTTCATTGGTGCTGCCTCAACCCATCTTGTGAGATACTCAGTCGTCGTGATGATGTACATGGCCTGAGTGTGATGCGCCAACAAATTGATCGGACCGATGAAATCAAATGCCCACTTTTCAAATATCAGCAAGGCGCATACTAACTATAGCAAGAGTTCATTGTGGTGCGGAGGTTTCCCAACCCTCTAGTACACATCACATATTTTAACATTCTCCTTAGCATCCTTGTATATTGTTGGCCACCAAAGCCCTCCCTGAAAACTTGGAGTGACATTCCCGTAGAACTTCCTAACGCTCGTACTGGAGGATACATTTCTACAACATCCAATCCAACCCCAACTTATATAGATGTCTTGCGATAAGTTGATAGTTGGTTGCTTGCACAACCATGTATCTTCTTTGCGTCATTGTGTACTCCTCTAGACATTTTCCTATGGCCAGGAATGTTGTGATCTCTTCTAAGTAATTAGTTATTACTTCCACTCTAAATAAATCGGCATCAGGTAGTTGATCATCCAGGGAGCCCCCACTTTCCCCTGATTCCAATCTAGATAGGTGATCAGGCCCAACGTTCAATCGGCATGGTTTGATGATTACCTCGAATGTGAAGTCCTAGAAAAGTAGTAGCCATATACTAATATTAGCTTATTGACTAGGTATTTCAATGCTGAGTGATATGTGAAGAACTTGAACGACTCCCCTTAGTGCCTAAAATTTTGTAAGGAATACACCATGGTTAATGCTTCTCTCTCGATCATGGTGTAGTTTTTCTTTGTAGTGGACAAATTCTTGTTGGCAAAGTAGATGGTGTGGTCCAAGTTCCCTTCTCCCGGTTGTGCAAACACTTCCCCTAGAGAAATTACAGATGCATCGATATGTACATGGAATTGCTTATTCCAAGAAAGATATACTAAAATTGGAGCACTTACTAGCTTCTCCTTTAGTATATTTAATACATCTTGACAACCCTTCGACCATGTGAACGCTTTCGCTTTCTTGAGCAACTTTTCCATTGGGGTGGTGATGTAAGTGTAGTTATGGATGAATCTACGATAGTACCCTATGTGGCCCATCGTCAATCACAACTGCTTCAAATTGGTTTGTGGGTCCATGTTTACAATTGCCACAACCTTGGTATGGTCCACGCAAACTCCATCCTTGCATACAATGTGGCCTAGTGGTGTGTCGATGGAATTACGAAGATACGTTTATTTAGGTTCAAGGAGATCTGTCATTATTGTTTTGAGGCTTCTGCAATCAGTGCTTTGTGTGTTGTTTTCTTCTGGAGTTTTCACATCCATGATTTGTTTGCATCGACGTTTCAAGCCCTCCACCATGGCTCATCATCGGGATAGATCAGTAATTGTGTAGGACAGATCTCCTAATGATGAGCCATGATGGAGGGCTTGAAACGTCGATGCAAACAAATCATGGATGTGAAAACTCCAGAAGAAAACAACACACAGAGATATGTCATTGTCGACAATGATCAAACATTACTTTGAGTAGGCTGGTGTGCGTCTTCAATAGGTTGTATACTATCTATTCGTCCATGTATACCTCCAAGAATCTATGAATGTAATCTCTGAATTCGAGAATGATAATCTGGGGTAACACAAAAAGAAAATTCTTGAATCCAAATGAAATCACATGGTAAGCATACGACCCCCACTCTGTCGTGAAAGTGGTCTTCTTCTTTTCCTCTTCAGTTATTCTGACCTGGTGGTACCATGAAATCCCATCCATGAAGGAGTATGCTTCATTCCCCACAACGTTGTCTAGGACCTCATCACTGAAGGGTGTGGGGAATGGGTCATGTACATAAGCATTGTTAAGGTTGTGATAGTCTATGCATACCCTTATCTCTTTGGCATATTTCTTATTTTGTATCATTATTGGGCTGACCCATTCTGCGTCGTCCACCAAGAAAATAAGTCCTGCTTCCAGTATTTTGTCTATTTCCTTCTTGATCTTCTCCTTTACTCTTGGGTTTAACTTGTATGGTCTGTGCTTCACTAGTTTGGCATCATGTTTTAGTATAACCTTCATTTCCTTGATGTCCCCCTTAATTACTTTTAACTCTGCAACCGAATTTGGGAACAAATCCTCGTACTCCCATAAGAGATTAAAAATTTACCTTGTCATGTGCTCCTCCCAGTAGTCCCTTATTGATGCCATCTTAGGTTTATCGTTCATGCCAATGTTGTGCTTCCACAACTTTACTGGGAGCAATTATGAAGCATCTGCTATGGGTCCTTCCTGGATATCTCTCTCCCCTTCGGTCTCATGAAATGTAAGGTGCCTCAACCATTCCAGGTCATCATCCTCTAGGTCTGTGTTCACCTTCCCACAGGCCATGGCCTCTGGGTATCCTTACTCATAAAAGTACTGTAGGAACCTCTCGTCGATGCATCCTTCCCACAATTGGCCTGAGGTGAAGAGGATCCTTTTAATGGCATATAGAGTCTCGGTTAGTTGTTTATCACTATCTTTAAACAAGAAAATGTTATTGAATTTTTCAGCTATGGCGTCCCAATCCCCCATTTGTCTTCGTATCTCTTATTGTATGTACCATGCTTGAGGGACTATGCCTAAGGTGTGTATGAACATGTGTACCCATATTTCCTTTGGAACTCTTTCTCTATTCCATCTTTCTGTGCATTTCTCTAGGTGTTTTCGAGGATCTAAGTTCCCTCTATATTTTACAATCTCTTGCGAGCGATCCTCACTTGCTTGAATATTTCCCTCATGGTCCTCTTGATCCATCCCCAGTGATGGAGGTTTTTGCGGTGGAATCCACACCAACGTGCGGGGGTCACTTGCAGTGCAACGTCTAGCAATGATATTTTGTGGCTTTCCCTTACAGTTCTGTCAACCTTATTGAGAAATATATCTGTTGAATATATGCCATGGAAAGTGGGAAAATCCCTTACCTCTATTCCAATCTAATTGATGCAGCATATCGTAGTACAAGGTATAGTATCAACTTCATATCTGCCTTGCTGCCAAGCATCCCATGCAACCTTAGAGCCAACTTCCGTGCTCTATATACTCCTCCAACTGACCAATCCTTCTACTATGGAATTGATGTAATCTTCTCCCTTTCCTATTGTCAACCAGTAGAGATGGTCTAGCATCCCTGGGTCATTTTTGTCGTCTATGGTTCTGTGAATCTAGGTCCATGGTATGGATCCAGTGGCTGGATGACTCGCACTCCTTCCACTTCAAATATCATCAACTCCTTCTTTAGATTGATAACGACATAGTTCTCATAAGCCCAATCAATACCTAGTAGTGTCGGGTAAGGATCTTTGTTTCCCATTATATCAATCACTTCAAAACCCACGCATGTCTTCACCCCAACCACATCTACTTTTATGTCCTCCAGTTTCCCAATTGACAGTATAAAGTACTAGTTGGGCATCCACCACTGGATTGGTGAGAAATTCAATTGCAGTTTTCCCTTGTGCCTCCCACGACTTCCTTGGTAGGATATTGACATCAAACCCATTTCGAACATAATATATTTAATTTGAAACCCCATGTCCTATGCATCAATCCTAAACTCCCTACTTTTTCTCTTCTTATTTCTCTTGACTATCCTTGTGTGCTTCTCAAGAAAGTTCACTAAGACATTCCCTTCTCTAGTCTCATCCTCTCGAGGGACTGCTTTCAGACTTTTGCGCAACTTCCCTAGCATCTGATCATTGTTGACAATTTGTAGGAACAATCTAAACCATTCCTTAATCGGTCAGGCAATAGTGGATTTTGTAAGGTCGGGCATGTTATCCTTTTGAGATTCTGTCAAATTTTCAAACAATTTTTCCGCCTCTTGGTAGTATTGCTTTTGTTGTCCAGGGTTGTATGACCACTTTGGTGAAGCCACCCAAATGATCATTGGCTAGTTCAGGGCACCCTAGTCAGCCCCTGTCTTCTTATTTCCATGAGTGACTATGTTTATGTTGGATAGTGGGGCTATCTCGGTAATCCTTGGTTCCACATTGATCAGGTTTTTCCCCCATTACCTGGTCTGTTCTTCCCACCTTGCGATCAGCTTAAGACAATCCTCCACTACATGGGTGTTGACTCTGCATTGTGAGCACCAGGGTCTTCTTGGTAGGGGGCATTCCCGAGCGACATGTCCCTCCTGATCATAGTTATAGCAGTGCATAGGTCCCCTACCCCCTATTCTACCTCTTCTCGTTCCTCCCCCTCCTCGCCCAAGGTGAGTAGTTTCCTTGACCTCCTGATCATAGTTATAGCAGTGCATAGGTCCCCTACCCCCTGTTCTACCTCTTCTCGTTCCTCCCCCTCCTCGCCCAACGTGAGTAGTTTCCTTGACCCTGAACATCGAACGATCTAGCCGATCAGCTAGTGCATCCAATGCTCGAAATTGGTCCATATGGTGGGTTGTAGATGCACGAAACTCACAATAGTTATTATTTGGGACATTTGATTACTTCTGCAGTATCGGGCATAAGCATGGCAAGAGTCCATATCCCCTACACACTTCACAATATTTTGGTGGGTTGTGGCCTATGAATACACCTTGTGATCCTATTGTTGCGACCCCTACCGTAGGTGGGGCCCCCGATGATCCCATTGGCCCTAATGCGGGTACCCATGCCCCTCAAGCTCAGGCACTATGTTGCGACATGACCCTCCATCAGGTAGTTGGTACACCACACGTTCGATCTCGCACGACAAGCGGGCTGTAGATCTTTCAGCTTATCTATTAAGCTAACGATCTAGTGTTGTAGACCCAAGATAGAGGGATCATGTGACGTGGCTCCCCCCTGGTACTCGTGTGGATATCCCGCCATAAACTCTATGTAGGTCGCCTGCTCCAAGGCATCCTGTAGTGTCTCGATCTTTTGTTGTGTCAATGGCGTCCGAGTGAGGGGCAGCAGTGCCTTGATGAACCAATCCCTTTGATGATTTGGATCGATAATGAATCTAAGCTTATCGATTGCATCTTTGAACCTCTGCATTAGCTCCCAGGAAGTTTCTCCCTCTCATTTCTTGATCTCCCATAACTCCAATAGCCCTTATTAATCTATTTGGGGGAGTTTGAACTCTTGTACAAAGTTCCTCTTAATCTCATCTATGGTCGGGTTCTGGTGTAACTCCGCCCATTTTATAAACCACCATAGGGCTTGTTTCCTAAGAATTTTCAGGAACTTTATCAGCTTCACGTTGTCAAGAATTTGACGAGCCCTCCATATAGCCTCACATAGGTACCAATGTTGTTCTACATCTTCATTCCCTCTGCTAGAGAAATATGGATGTCTTGTAAATGATCCCGCCATACTGGACTATGTTCATGTTAGAAGCACAAAGCCTTGGATTCCCGACTATTGAGATCCTTGTAATTCCATATTAATATTTCTATTATTTCCATTACTATTAGCAGTACTATTCCTATATTTAACATGCACGCTATTCACTCTTATCACCTTAAGAAACTTAGCAACAAATTACCAGGGTTATTGTAGAGTACTAAGGTAAGTTCAGGGGGAGTGCTCCCTGAGCCTCAGGGGTTTAGATATTCGATTATTTCGGACAAAAAATCCTCCGTGAACAGTCTTCTCATCAAAAATCACATCTCATCCTCCATGTCTTCCTTGGGATTACCTTGACCATCTCCATCTGACCCCTCCCCTACAACTGGGGAGGGAGGGCTCATATCAACCTTTGGACTTCCGAACATCCTTTCTATCTCTATCCTTCTCACCACATTCTCCTCCATTCCATCTCTCTCCTCTGGACTCTTCAACGCCACTCCTTCTTGGTGTAGTCCCTCTGGTTTCCCTATGATTTCCTGCAGGGATCTTTCTTGCCACTTCTTTTCCATCTACGCCCTCCTCTGCACTCTTTCTTCTCTATCCCTCCACGAATCTTCTACATCCATTCCTCTAACAACATCTTGGTCCCCCGCTCAGTAGCATTTCTCCCCTTAGGTCCTCCCCCAGTACTAGGGGTTTACGCTGCCATGCTTAACCCTTGGAAAGGAATCAAGCCTTCTTCCACCATTAAAACCTTAATCCAGAGAGGTATTTCTTTCAACAACTTCCCTCTTAGCCTGGTTCAGAACACAACATCGGCCTTTGAGAAGGACTGGTATCTTTCTGTTGCGAACTCGACCATGTATCCTTCCAGGGTAGTCTGCATCCAAAAATCTAATGCTCTCATCAGATCTGTGTCAAGATGGTGGAGCGTTGCGAGATCTGTAGGAATCAAATCATGGTGAGATAGTGTCTGTCCTCCTGTCTGACCCTTCACTTGCAGTGTCTGCAACCAGTTGTACAGTTCCTCTGGGAACTTACACCAGAATATCGCATACTAATCATGTGCAGCTTATGAATACAAAATTTTATCGTTCAATTTAGCAATAACTATGTTGCAAAGTATGGCTTGTTGGGATACGAACTAATCCACTTGGTCATCCCACCAGTTTCATATCTCCCTCTTAAAATTCCTTGATACCATATTCTGAACCCCCTTTTTTATTTCAGGTCTGGTCAACGGAACCATTTGTTGGCACGAAAATGACAACAAGGTAGAGACCTTGGGTTTGGGTACAAGGGGCCAACAAGGCTCCGCTGTAACCTACAGAAACCCTAACACTTTCACCTTACCCAGAGAGGGTAAGGAGTCTCACTTGAGGTGTGCCATGACTAAAGTTAGATGGAGTAGAATGAGGCACCAAGGGAATCAAAACAAGCAGACGATATTAACTCATAACAATCAATCATCCTCATTAATCCAACCATACTGTTCTAATAATATCATCTTAGGAAACCATAAACTTATAGAAATACATTCAAAAATATTAAAGAACCAACACAAAGTTGAAAAGCACATCGTTGATCCAAATTGGCTCTTTCATTAAGCTTAACATAAGGAATTACAAGAGGCTCGAAGCCTGATCATCAAGGACATAAGTAACATAACCCCCAGGAAAAGACATGTACAAGGTGAGGAGCGGTTCACACCTTTCCACAACTCAAGAAGGTTCCACCAATCCCTATCCCTCTATATGATCAAAAACCAACCATTTATCGCCCCCCCTTCTGCCTTTTATCCTCTTCCCTACTCTCAGAGTACTAGTTTTTCTTATCCGCCACTCGACTAACTTTATCCTTGGCTACCTTTGCTCTGCCCTTGCTCGGTTGCTCTTGCTCTTCTCCACCACCTTCCTGCAACTATCGGTTCACTTATAGTTCTTGTTCCCCCCTAGCTATCATCTTTGCAACCCCAACGGTCATCCCCGCCACCTGTGCCCGACTTTTCTTTCCATAAAAAATCAAAATGAAGGCCCCAACAGTATGAAAGGAGACAATGCAGGGAAGACTTTTTACAATCATGTTTTTCTGAAATGACCTTACAAATGAAAGACTAAAATAAGAGCAGGCTAGGTCAAGAATCAAAATATATCCTCATGTAGGTAAAATGAAGATACATGTTTCAGAAGTACATTTAAAAAACAAATCATTCCAATGTTATAAAGAGATTTCCTCCCTGTGAAATAATTTTACAGAGGTGAAAATGAAATTTTACAGAGCAGACAAATGAATGTTTTTTTGGTGCTATGGTATAAGGAGGAAAATAATTATAAAGAGGAAAAATGTACGTGAAGAGAAAATTTGGATAATTTCTTATCCAAAATTTTTACAGAAGTAAAAAAGGGGGAGATGAGAAGATATTTTCATAATTTACCAAACATGGTTGGAGACATGGTTTTCAAAACCATGGGAAGCAAAACAGTAGATGGTTTCCAGAGAAAAATGAGAATTATTTATGAAGTTTCATTCATTCATAAGTGTACCAAAAGTGGCCAAAACTAAATATGAAAACAATGGATGGTTTTGGATAAATATTTGTAAATTTCATTTATGAAGTTCATAAACAAATAAATGCTACAATGGAGAAGTATTACAAGATATGGTTTTCAAAACCATGGATGGGTTTACAGAGCAATATTTTGGGATTTGATTTATGAAATTCATGAGGAAAGGAACAATTTTACAGGTCAAAACAAGACATGGATTTCAAACAATGAATGGTTTTACAGGATAAAATCATTTGAGGAAATATTTTGAGTTTTCATTTATGAAATTCATGGAAATATGGAAATATGATTTTATAAATTTTTGGGAAATATTTTTATCAAAATATCTTATTCCCAAAAATTTAAGATTTATATTTTTGAAAATTAAAGAGTGACAAAAAATCAATGATTTCCAAATCATTTTCAAATTTCTCGACAATGGTTAAGCACCTGAAGGATAATTAAGATAATTGAATTATCAAAGGATTTTATCAAAGGATAGAGGATTAATCAATTCTATAAAAAGGGATCAGTCAACCAAATTATGGGCATATTAACTGAGTTTTAGGGAGCAACTTCAACAACCTCCATATTCTGAGGTAAAAGATCAACAGGTAGAAGATTAAGGCAGATTTGTGACAAAAAATTGGCAACCAATTTCAAGAATAAAGGCAATGAATCAACAATCAGTGAGCCAATTTCCATATTTGAGGGAACAAAATCAGCCATCAAATAATCATTTCCAAATTTATAAGGCATAATATTAAAAAACTTCATATTTCTTAGTGGAAGAATAAGAAACTAAAGGATCAAAGGATCATTTCCAGATTTAAAGGCAAAAGACTTTCTACCATTTCTAAATTTTTGCAACATATTGTATTTTTAGTTTATTTTATAAGATTTGTTTCATATAGACTAGTGACAGTTTGAGGAAGATGTTTTCCTATACATTGTTTCATTTTCATTGTAAAAGGGTTAGATATTGATGACACAACCCTACCATTTTTGTAAATACTTTTATTGCAAGAATTTAATTAAAGTATTTTATCTTTAGTTTCATGGAAAGAATTGTTTTTCATGTATGTATTTCCATGTTATTCCATAATCTGTTTCTGCATATGTTCAAGGTAAAATAGGAGTTAGGGAAAGGTTAGGTTTGATTATCAACCTCCTTGACAACCCACTACAAAGTTATCATCTACACTAAGATTAGCTAATTCAACAATCTGTTTAAATCAGCTCATCTGCATCATTTAATTGTTCCTTCTGTCATCTCTTGAATGTACATTTTTTTGGTTGTAGAATTCTTCTACATGCATCTACTATATTTGATAGATTAAGTATTAAGTATGAATACTTAATTATTTGATTTCTCTTATTTTCCTTTACCAAACTCTTTAAGATATGTTTTTATATCGGAACTATACATTGGCACTTTCATCAAGATTCAACAAGAGAGGGATTTATTTTTAAGCAGAGTTTATATATTCATCAACAACCACCTACAACAAATAATAGATCTAGCCATTTTTATTCAAAGCTTGTTGTCCAGTGATAGTGAACATCGTTCAAAAAAGTCACATAACACTTGAGTGAGCCCCCTCTGGTTCGAGGGCTAGCTTGAAACTAAAGCTTGGCCGAGTTGGTTTCTCATCAAAGTTTTGTAGCCAAGAATTGCCTTCGAGAAACTTATACATCATTTTGCATTGTTTTCGGGGATCAAAGTAACGAAGAGATCTATCCTCAGAGAATGATAATTGACTAGATATGTTCCTTGCTGGTGAACAAGGAGTAGGAATTTTATATTGGTTACAATTTCTTCACCTCGTGGCTCCACTTTGTTTATATGACGATTCCATTGGGTTACAGATTCCCTTGGTTCGAAATGTCATTTGCATTCAGTAGCATATATTTCTTCTTCTTAATGATGACCAAAAATTTCAAACATCAACAAAGGATACAATCTTCAGAATTTAGTTGTAAGTATTATTTTCATATGGAATTTTAGTTTCACATTGTAAATATTTTTCAAGTTTTCAGCTGCATACAAGGTGGTCTGCTAATCAATCCAATCCTCACATGGTTGCACTAAAAGCATGAATACACCTAACAATGCATATTTCCAATTCATTTGGGTAGAGGTTGTGTGGGATTGAATTAGTTACATTCAAATTCAGTGTGCAGTAGATCATTCAGTTACAATGTGCAGTTTATAAGTGGGTTTTATTTTCAACAGTTTGTGGATTGATTCAATTTAGATCAGCAGTTGTTTCAGTTTGGATTCCAGTTATAGTATGTAGTTTGGTTTTCTTGAAGTGAAATAAGTTGTTGGATATGGGAAGAAGAACATGTGTTGACTATTGATTCCACTAGCCCAATGGATCAAGCACTATTGTAATTACTTTTAGTTGCAACAACTGATAGTTTGGTTTTATTTGGCAGCTTACAGATTTCAAAGTGTAGAAAGGGTTTCAAGCCACATATTGCAGGTTTGAGAGTGCAGATGAATAATTTTCTTACGGCATGACTCCATACCCAACAGAATCAAGGAAATTGGTTTACTAGTTCTATTCATCCCACAGGGGGAAGCAATCCCCAGTTGGAGCCTGATGTTGTAACTTTTTCTGACACCCTTAATAGTTCATATTTTTTTTTTTAATTTCCAGTTTATTCCTTAGCCAAATCATCTCGCATATACAAATTTGATGAGGCAAACAATTCCTATGTATTTTTTTTGTGCCATTTTTAGTTTTGAGATTAAATAAATTTAATTTTTAGAATTATATATTACATATATTTTATAAAATTATTTATTTGATTTATTAAAACATTTTGTTTAAAAAAAAATTATTGGGCCATACCCAATTTCCAAATCCATGTTATATATGTTAGCCAACAACAACATCTATGGTTTGAGGGGGGATTCCTATTTGAATTTTAACTTGCACCCCCTACAACCCTGTTTTAGTCTTACTTCTTTTTACAATTGTCTCCATCCCATGAATTGCAGGACCCCCTACCTAAACCATTTACCATCTATTACACCCCCCTGCAAGGCCATTGTAAAATTACACTTTACATTAATTTGGATTTAAAAGTATCAAGCGGGAAGGTCTACGAGGTATGAAAGCAAATTTTTATACTATAAAGTTTGTACGAAAGGAGATAATGGAGGGAAGACTTTTGCAGTCATATTTTTTCGAAATGAGCTTATACGTGAAAAATTGAAGGAAGAGGAGGCTAGGTCAACAATCGAAATATATCCTCATGCAGGTAAAAATGAAGATACATGTTTTAGAAGTACGTTTAAAAAATAAACCATTCCAATGTTATAGAGATATTTCATCGCTGTGAAATAATTTTACAGAGCAGACAAATGAATGGTTTTTTTTGCTATGGTAAAAGGAGGAAAATAATTATAAAGAGGAAAAATGTACGGAAAGAGAAAATTTGGATAATTTTTTATCCAAATTTTTACAGAAGTAAAAAGGGGGAGATGAGAAGATATTTTCATGATTTACCAAACATGGTTGGAGACATGGTTTTCAAAACCATGGGAAGCAAAACAGTCGATGGTTTCTAAAGAAAACTAAGAATTATTTATGAAGTTTCATCCATTCATAAGTGTACCAAAAGTGGCCAAAACTAAATATGAAAACAATGGATGGTTTTGGGTAAATGTTTGTAAATTTCATTTATGAAATTCATAAACAAATAAATGCTACAATGGAGAATTATTACAGGATATGGTTTTCAAAACCATGGATGGGTCTCCAAAGCAATATTTTGGGATTTGATTTATGAAATTTATGAGGAAATGAACGGTTTTACAGGACAAAATAAGACATGGATTTCAAACAATGAATGGTTTAACAAGATAAAATCATTTGAGGAAATATTTTGAGTTTTCATTTATGAAATTCTCGAAAATATGGAAATATGATTTTATAAATTTTTGGGAAATATTTTTATCAAAATATCTTATTCCCAAAAATTTAAGATTTATATTTTTGAAAATTAAAGAGTGACAAAAAAACAATGATTTCCAAATCATTTTCAAATTTCTCGACAATGGTTAAGCACCTAAAGGATAGTTAAGATAATTGAATTATCAAAGGATAGAGGATTAATCAATTCTATAAAAAGGGACCATTCAACCAGAATATGGTCATATTAACTGAGTTTTAGGGAGCAACTTCAACAACCTCCAAATTAGGAGGTAAAAGATCAACATGCAGAAGATTAAGGCAAATTTGTGACAAAAAATAGGCAACCAATTTCAAGAATAAATACAATCAATTAGCAATGAGTGAGCCAATTTCTAGATTTGAGGGAACAAAATCAACAGTCAAGCAATCATTTTCAATTTTATAGGGAACAATCTTAAACAACGCCAGATGTCTTAGCAAAAGAATAAAAAACTAAAGGATCACTCCTAGATTTAAAGGAAGAATACTTTTTTCCATTTCCAGATTTTCTGTAGCATATTGTATTTTTAGTTTATTTGATAGGATTTGTTTCCTATAGAGTAGTGACAGTTTGAGGAAGATGTTTTCCTATATATTGTTTCATTTTCATTGGATAAAGGTTAGCTTTGATGCCAGAACCCTGCCATTTTTGTAAATACTTTTATTACAAGAATTTAATTAAAGTATTATGGCTTTAGTTTCATGAAAAAAATTGTTTTTCATGTATATCTTTCCCTGTTATTTCATAATTTGTTTCTGCATATGTTCAAAATAACATAGGAGTTAGGGAAAGGCTAGGTTTGAGTATCAGCCTCCCTGACAGTCTGTTGCAAATTTATCTACACTAAGATTAGCTAATTAAATAGTATGTTTAAATCAACTCCTCTGCATCATTTAATTTTTGCCTTCTGTCATCTCTTAAATGCACATTTGTTTGGCTGTAGAATTCTTCTACACACATCTACTATATTTGATAGATTAAGTATTCAATATGAATACTTAATTATTTGATTTCTCTTATTTTACTCCACCAAGCTCTTTAAGCTATGTTTTTTTGTCAGATCTAGATGTTGGCACTTTGATCAAGTTTTAGCAAGAGAGAGATTTATTTTTGAGTAGAGATTAGGTATTCATCAACAATCACCTACAACAAATAATAGATCTAGCCATTGTGCTTTAAACATTGTTGTCTAGTAATAGCGAATAACGTTAAAAAATCCTCCTAACACTTGAGGGACCCCCTCTAATTTGAGGGCCAACTTGAATCTAAATAATGGTTAAGTTGGTTTCTCGACACAGTTTCACAACCAAGAATTGCCTTCGAGAAACATATACAACAATGGCATTAAGCAAGCCCCTTAGGCTTGGTACACAAAAATTTATAGTTTTCTTCCTATCAACAAAATTTTTTAGATGCATTCAAGCTTTAATATCTATAACAAGAAAGTGGTTAACCTCTAATAATACATGTTTTATATGTTGATTACCTTAACCTCATTGGTAGTGATCCAAAACTTTTAACCCATGTGAAATTTAAACTTAAGAAGAAATTTGAAATGACATACTTAGGACATTTCGATTATTTTCTTGGCTTGCAAGCCTTGTAAACTAAGGAAGAAATTTCCTTTTCCCAATCTAAGTATGCATGTTACCTTCTTTGCTACTTTTAGATGGAATATTGTAAAGTTGCCCCATCTCCCTTTTAGTCTAGAGTTAAATTTATTGCCACCTATACTACATCTAAAGTATATACCACTTTATACCAATAGTTAGTCGGTATCCTTTTCCATTTGACTCACACCAATCTCGATATTTCCTTTGTTATTAGTCCTCTTCTCAATATATCGAATTACCCCATGAGATCCATTGAAAAGCAACAAAGAGGATACTTCAATATATGTAAGGTATGAACAATGTAAACTTTGAAACGAGAATTGATACGATTACCCGTTTCGTTGAGGTAGCAAAAAAGTCAATCGATTTTGAAAAATGGTGATGTAGAATACACTTTTTTAATTTTTCGGAGCATATTTTTGACACTTTAAATTTTCTTATGTATCAAATATAAATATTTGTTTTTAAATGTTAGTGATTTTCATGCTCATCGTGAAAGAGTTGATGCAACATCAACCTTTTTTTTAAAGGGCTTATTTTTGACACTTTAAATTTTTTAATGTATTAAGTGTAGATATTTTCTTTAAATGTTACATTCTTTGACACTTTAAAAGATTTTATGTCTAATTTTTTTTGAAATCATGATTACTTAACAAATTTTCTAGTTGTCTTATTTTTTTATTTTTTTTATTGTTGATTACTTAAATAAATAAATAAATAAAGAAAAAAAAAAATAAAAAATTTATCTCGTAAATCATAAAAGAATTTGGAAACAAAAAAGAAAAAAACAAAACTTAAAAAAACTATAAAATTAAGTAAAAATAGAAATTTTTTAAAAAGCATTAACAAAAACCTAAAAAAAGAAATAAAAATAAAAAACAAACTAGATTATGAAAAATAGAAAATTAACAAAAAAAACAAAAAATAAAAAATAAAAAACCACTAAAATTAAGATTAAAAACATTTAGAAAAAACCTAAAAAGACAAAAATATACTCAAATTAATAAAACAAAAAACAATTACAATTTAAAAAAATATATACATATTTTCAAAAAAAAACCCTATATATATATAAAATATAAAACTATATATTGTTATTTAAAAAAAAAAAAAATTGGTTTTTTTTTTTTTTTGTTATTTTTTTGAGTATATTTTTGTTTTTTTAAAATGTTTTTAATCTTAATTTTAGTAGCTTTTTAATTTTTTTTTGTTAATTTGCTATATATTTTTTTAAATCTAGTTTGTTTGCTTACTTTCTTTTTAAGCTTTTGTTAATTCTTAAATGTTTCTATTTTTACTTAATTTTATAGTTTTTTTTTTTTTTTTTTTTTCCAACTTCTTTTATGGTTTACGAGAAATTTTTTTTTTTTAAATGTGTTTTTCTTATTATTTATTTCTTTATATTTTTTTATTTAGTTTTTTAGTTTTTTAATTCTTGTTAATTTTTTTTTTTAACATTTTTATGATTGATTTTTTTTTTTTGTATGTCTTTTTTATATATTTGGTTTTTTTAATATATATTTTTATTTACATTTTGTTATTTTTTTTAACCCTTTTTTTTTTCATTGTTTTAAATTTTAATTTTATGTTTTCATTATTCTTTTGAAATTTTAATGTTTTTCGGAATCATGATAAAACATTTTACACCATTATTTCAAAATGTTGAAAATTTATCATAGAAAAAAAAAAAAAAAAAAAAATGTTATTCCAACATCAACACTTTTCATTGTGAGGGTGTTTTTTGCACCAAAAAATTGGTTTTCACTGCCATTTTTAAAACATGTTGAAAATTTACCCTAGAAAAAATAAAGTGTTATTCCAACATCAACACTTTTCGTTTTTAGCACTGTTTTTCATGTTTTTTTGGAGTTTTCTGGCTAGAGTTCATGTTTTGAGTTTATAGTTCATGTTTCAAAGTTTATATTGTTTATGTTCTGTTTAGGACAAATTAACATTCATGGGGGGCTTCTTTATTGGTTGGTTTTAGTGGTTTTGATTAGGGCACTGACTCTGAAGATTAGAATTCTACCATAGGTTATGTTTTTAGTATTGGTTCTAGACCTATCACTTCGGCTTGTAAGAAAAAAATGTTCTTTCTCTTTCCTCAATAGAAGCACATTATCGAGATACTATTAGTGCAATTCGAGAACTCCTTTATCTTCAATAGATCCTTTCATATTTTGGATTCTAGGAACATCATCCAACCACACTCTAGTGCAACAATTAGAGTACCATTCAACTCACCAAAGATCTACATTTAATATCGATGTAACAAACACATTTAGTAACACATGCACTTCATCAAAAAGCTTCTTCAGTATCATGTGTTTGAAGTGGTTTATTATTGTACATATGATCAAGCTATAAACATTTTCACAAAGACCCTTATGGAAGCGAACTCTTCTAAGCTTCAATATATGTTAGGAGTCTAGAAAGTTTTTATTAAGTGATCATATGCTACTTCCTTCTCCTATTATGTCACCTTTGAAAATCCCTCAATCGTATCCCAACTTGTTCTAATGCAAGGGGTGTGGTAGGGGAATCAAGATATTTAGACACTTAGGAGTGAGTTATGTTCAACTTAGTCTACTGTGTCTTTAGGTAAATTGTGTTTTATTGTTGTTCTTTGTAACTAAATTGATTATCACAATTATGTTTTAGATATAGTGATTTGATGGCTCATTTTCTCCTCGAAACTAATAACACTTGAACTAAAGTGTAACACCCAATCAATCCATGATCTCTATTAAAAGGAAATGTAGGATCATTTGTTGATGCTTTAATATTTTCTTTTTGCATTAGTATATTACCAAAAGTTGCCACTTTTGTTGGGATTATGGATTATTTTATCCTTTGAGGATTTTAACCACATATACATTGGCATACTAATCTTTGATTTATTTGTTTAAGTGGATTCTTAAAGATGTCAACATGTGTGGAGATACCCTATGTATTCAATGTTATTGTTAAAATTTTATTAAAATGCAATGTGATTGTGTAACCTCTAAGTTTGGACCCTTACCGACCTATTATGGACTTTGATTTCTACTGTTTTGACTAACCTTGGTGATTAATGTCAAATCACAATAATAATATTTATGAGAGAAGCAACATGGTTGATTTGGAAATTCCTCTTGAATATTAGGTTGTAGATATCAATCTAATACACTTTTTTGTCAACACTTTTTAGGAAGTAAATATAATTCATTTTCTTTCTTTTTCACTCTTGCATGCTTTAGGTCTTCGTAGGACATGATGTAGGTTTTATATGGCTATAAATGTAAAGATACAAAGTTTATTTGGAATAAGAAGGTTCTTTTGAGAAACTACCATGTAGCAGGAGAATTTGAGACAAGACAATGATATGTTGAAGCTATGACTTGCATCTAAAAAAAATATTGAGGAGAAATTGAAAACATTTTGTAAATCCCCATTCTACCTAAGTTTTTGATTATTGATAAACAAGTATTCCATGCTACTATATTTGGAAAGTTGTCATATATTGTCAATTATTTTTACTTGAATCATGTGTGAGACTATTTCAGAACCTTATTTATGATATTAAGAAGGGAATGGAAGGGGGTTGATCTTTTTAGCTTGATTTTATTTTTTTCCAAAGAAAACCTCGCAAGAAAACTTTGGGGCACTTCCCTACAACATTTGTCAATGGTACCAAGGTAAAAACATAATAACACTTATAAGGATGCCTAATCTAGTGGGAACATAAAGTGAGCCATGTCACATTGGTAAATGATGTAGTGAATTGACTTAAAACCTCTTGCATGAAGCTCAAATTACTCAACCATTCAAATCAATCCATTTAACTATAGTTTTAGGTTTGATATTTTTTATTATTTATTCATGTTCTTCATGACATGTTCCCTATAGCTAACATAAATAATTGGGATTCTAAACTTGTAGATAAATTTATATAAAACATGACATAAAGAAAATTCATAATTGATTCAATGCATTTATATACAAATTCATAATAATAATAATAATAATTTAATACCTATATTCATAATTGATTCAATGCATTTATATACAAATTCATAATAATAATAATAATTTAATACCTATATATACAATTCTTTGGAGTATGATAATTTACACATTATACACTTTTCCAATTTTTCCCAACACTGGTATCTCCTACCATTATTTATTATATTTAGAATTATATATTCAAATAATATTCCTATAGCCTTTTTACCAGTGAGCAATCCACAAGAATTATACATTAACCCATATTCACATTGTATTTTACTCCACAAATATATTATATTCAAATATAATATAAGATAATATAGTTTTTAAGTTTTATTCGTGTTCACATCAAAAGTATTTATTTGAATAAGGTAATCTCTCATCTCTTTCATTTTCTAATTATGCATACATTTCCAGAGATAAATAAACTTTCAAGAATTAGATATATTTTTCTTCATTTATCCCTTTACTTTTGCAACTTACTATTATGCATCTCATTTATAATTAAAAAACAAAAAAAAAAATTAGTTGTAATGAAATTTACATTTAATTAAGTCTACATGACCAGTTGCATTTCAAACAACAAGGCATGATAAACATGCATAAACACACTTTATATATATATATATATATATATATATATATATATAATTAATAATAATTTATAAGTGGGCAGGGAATAAGTAGCCTTACTTATTTTTCTATTTGTTAAATATGTTATTATTATTTTAGGGAAAAAATGATTAATTCCTATTAAAAATAAGTTAAAGTTGAAGTGTTCACTAATATAATATAGAATTATAGATAAATTTTTATGGTCTTTGTAAAAAAAAATTGGGACTATCTCCAAACAAGATTATATGCTACTTATCCTTCTACCGCATAAATGATAAAAATGGCATGTCTGTTACCATATGAATTTGCCCCAAAAAATTCTAAACTTACTACACATTTAGTAAATAAAAAGAAATTAAACACTTGGCCCATGGAGGTGTTGATCAATATCTCAAGATCAAATTGAAGGTCAATTTTTTCTCTTTTGAATGTGCCATATGACCCTCATGAAGACCCAAAAAGTTTAAGAGTTTAAAATCAATGTCAATATGTGGTGCTTCCTTATAGAGGGGTTACTAAGAAGGAAGAAATTGAATTTGTTAGTATTTTCGATATCTCTATGCCTCAGTTGCATCCAACGCTCTACAAAATCTAAAATGAAGGTAATTTTCCTAAGATATTTCTAATTTTATCCAAGAACCCATGGAGTTAAACTACTTTATGATATTCATTCTACCTTCCCAAACTTATTCATTGCTTCCTTTCTCCATTTTTATCATTTTAGCATTAATCAGAGGCCAAGATTCACATTGAGCAGATAAACAATTGTCGAGTCACAAACTTGTGGTGGACATAACTTGAGTTTCCAATGTCCAATTTGTGCAAACAAGAGCTCATTGGAAATTTATAAGCATGAAGAATATAACGAGAATGATTTATAGGGATAAAATCATATATATCATCTTAGAAAATTAAAAGAACGGTGATGACCAATTTTTGGCTTATCACAAAATTATTGTTTGAAAATGATTTATAAAAAGGAAAATATGGAATATAAGAAGTGAGACTTAGCTTGGAGGATGTATTTCTAACTTCATATTTTCATAGGTAGTTGAAAAGAAGAAGAGAAGATTATAAAGGGAGAAAATCACATTCATAATATGGGGTTGTTTTGAGTTTTTTTTGTTGAAGATGATTTTTCCTTTCCAAAATATTTTGTGAATCGGCCTGCTCAACTTTTTCTATCATATACTCTTTTACATCTATATTTCCATTATATTTTCCATGTGTGTTAAGTTAGAGAAATATCTAGGTTTGATTATGTCTTTTCATATCTTTAAGCACTTCATATTGTATTTCAAATTGAAGAGAGCAAGATCCGTACTTGTAATAAAACAAATTTTGTCTAAGTTCATGTTAAGAAACCAGCTCACAAAAAGATAGAAAGGATAGATCAACGCCTTAGAATTCAGCCTCTTCGAGGGGGCAACCTCCTTTACATTAGACAAATGAAAAATTCTTGGATGATACAAATGACTAAACCTCCCTTCTATATATAGCAGTCTAAGGGGTCACAATGTAATCAAGTCAACATAACAGTAATAACATAAGGGCACAAAAATAACAATAGTGGGTTTCTATGGGGCATACTAATAACAATATGGGGACAATCATAACAATAAGGGATACAATGACAATAGTAATGGGGGAACCACTAGTATTATATGGGCCTAACATGCCTCTCTCCTTCCGAAAAGTGTTTTCCTCAACGCTTGAGTAGTTTTGGATGCTTATGTATAAAATTATCATCCTCCCATGTGGAATCTTCAGCGGATAAGTTCTTCCACTTGATGAGATACTCTGAAATTGATCGATTTCGTAGCTGTCGAGTTCTTGTTTCTGTGACTACTTTTGGTTCCAATATGATTTTTCCTTCCTCGTAAAGTTCTGGCAATATCGTTTGAACTGGGAGTTTGTCACCTATAACCTTCTTTAAACATGAAACATGGAAAACTGGGTGCACTCAAGAAGCTACAGGAAGCTCCAATTTGTATGCCATAGTACCAATCTTTTGCAACACCTTGTACGGACCATAATACTTTGGTGATAATTTATTATCCTTCTTAGCTTACTTGAGGGACATTTGTTTATATGGTTGTAGTCGTAGGAATACCCAGTCACCTACATCAAAACTTCTTTCACTGCGATGTTGATCTGCCTATTGTTTCATTATATTCTATGCCAACGTGAGGTTATCCTTTAAGAGTTGCATAACTTGTTGTTGATGCTCGGTGTGATGTTACACTGCTTGAACCTTATAATTTTCTCTTAAATATGATGTGATGGATGGTGGATGATATCCATAAAGTGCCATAAATGGGGTCATTTTTTGCAATATGGAAGGAAGTGTTATACCACCATTTAGCCAGAGGCAACCATTTGACCCATTGTGTCTGTTTATTAGATACAAAGAAATGAAGATATCCTTCCAAACATTTGTTTACTATCTCATTTTTCCCATCAGATTGAGGATGATACGATGAGCTATGAGCTAACTGAGTACCGAGACAAGAAAATAATTCTATCCAAAAATTTCCAGTGAAAATGGGATTGTCATTTACAATAATCTTTGGGTTTCCATGTAGCTTTTGAATTGTTTCCATAAATGCAGTAGAAACTGTACTGGCTTTAAATGGATGTGATAATGCACAAAAGTGTGCATACTTGGTAAGTCTATCAACTACCACCATGATGACACTCTTTCCTTCGGACTTGGGTAAACCTGTGATAAAATCTATTGAAACCTCCTCCCAATGTTGGCGTGGAATGGATAAAGGTTGTAATAGATTTGGGGTCTTAATTGTTTTAACTTTATTTTGTTGGCAAACCAAACATTCCGCCACAAACTTTTGAATATTCGATTTAAGGCCATCCCAAAAAAATTCATTATGAACCCTGTGGTAAGTTTTTAAAAATCCTGAGTGCCCTCCTAAGGGAGAAGTGTGCAATTCCATAAGAATCTTTTGTTTGAGTTGGGAATTCTTACATAGGCATAAGCTATCTTTGTACCATAACGAATCATTTTTCCAGCTAAATGTATCAAATTTACTTAGATCTTGTTGTAACTTTCGAATGAGTTCCCACACTTCTTCGTCATTCTTCCATTCCTCCCTTGCTTTGTTTATCCAATATAGTTGGATAATAGAAATGGCGCACAACAATGCTTCCACATCCTCATCCTTTCTTGAGAGTGCATCTGCCACAACATTTTTCTTCCCTTTTCTGTAGATGATTTCAAAGTTATAACCCAACATCTTTGTGACCCATTTTTGTTGCTCTTCAGAGGATAATCTTTTTTGTAAAAAGTATTTAAGACTATCATGATCCATTTTTACCTTGAAGTGTCTTCCCATTAGGTAGGGTCGCCATTTCTTAAGTGCATGTAGTATTGCCAACATTTCCTTCTCATAAATAGCTTTGTGTAAATACTTTCCCTTGATTGGATGACTTTCAAAAGCAATGGGTCTTTCATCTTGCATTAAAACAGCACCAATTCCATTTCCTGAAACATCACATTCTACAATAAATGTTTTTGTGAAGTCCAGCGTAGCTAAAACCGATGCTTGGCACATTGCCTCTTTAAGATGTTCGAAGGCCTTTGTTGCTTCTGGAGTCCATGAAAATGCATATTTCTTCAATAATGTTGTTAGAGGTGCTGCTATTCTCCCATAGTTCTTAACAAACTTGCGATAATACCATGTCAACCCAAGAAACCCTCGCAGATGCTTTATGGATGTGGGGATTTTCCATTCCTTAATGGCTTTAATTTTGCTAGGGTCTACCTTAACAACTTCATGAGATACAATATGACCCAGATATTCCACCTCTTGTACTCCAAAGAAACATTTGGAGCTTTTTGCATATAATTGTTTCTCCTTCAATAGTTTGAGCACCCTGTCAACATGTTCAACATGATCCTTCCAAGACTTGTTGTAGATTAGTATATCATCAAAAAATACTAACACAATTTTTCTAAGGAAGGGTTTGAAAATGGAATTCATCAAACCTTGAAATGTAGAAGGTGCATTGGTAAGGCCAAAAGGCATGACCAAAAATTCAAATTCATAATGACCATCATGAGTTCTAAATGTTGTTTTCCGAATGTCTTCAATCTTCATTATGATTTGATGATATCTTGAACAAAGATCCAACTTGGTGAAGTAAATTGATCCATGCAATTCATCCAATAATTCATCAATGACAAGAATGGAAAATTTATCTTTAATAGTGAGCTTGTTGAGCTCCCTATAATCCGGACACATGCACCATGATCCATCCTTCTTGTGCACCAATACTACTGGAGCAGAGAAAGAACTTTGACTAGGTTGAATTATACCAACCTCTAGCATTTTTGCAACCATACGTTCAATCTCACTCTTTTGGGCATAGGGATATCTGTACGGCCTGATGTTTGGAGGAACACTTCCTGGAATCAAATGAATAGCATGATCATGATCACGAATAGGTGGGAGACCTTTGGGAGTCTCAAATACCTTGGAATGATTGTCCAAGACTTTTTGGATATCTGGAGAAATAGATGATTTCGATGTTGGAACCTCTAGCGAACATAATTGTACAATTACACCTTGTTGTTCCTTATTTAAAGGCTTTGTCATACCATTAAGTTGATTATCTTTCCGGATTTCCCTACAATACCTCTTAATTCAACTTCCTTTCCTTCCACAAAAAATTTCATGAAAAGTTCTTGAAAATTAAAAGCTATTGTACCCAAGGATTGTAGCCATTGGACTTCTAGTACAACATCAGCACCACCCATTGGAATGGAAAGCATTGGGCTATTCAATACATATTCTCCCATGGATAGCTTGATATTATGGCACTTTCCAAAGCAGTTTTTGGTTCCTCCACTTGCAACCATCACTTGATAATTTGGTGTTGGATATAGGAAGTAATTCAATTCATTTGCTATCCTACAATGAATAAAATTATGGGTACTTCCCAAATCAATCAACACTAATATCTTTTTCTTCTTGATATGTCCTTCTATACTGATAGTTTGAGGAGTGGTAATTCCAGTCAATGCATTACAAGATATGGTCGGATTCATTTCTTCTTTATCTAGGGTTTGTTCCTGGAGTATATCCTCTTCTTTTGACATTTCTTGTTCCTTTTCTTCCTCCTCTTCACAATCTATGTAGAATAATTTCTTCTCAACACACTTATGACCTTTAGTGTACTTGCTATCACAACTGTAACAAAGCCCTTTTTCTCTTTTTTCTTCCAATTGTTATGGTGTCAACTTTGTAGGTTGTGGGAGGCTAGGGGAAACAACATTTCCATCTTTATAGTTGTGAGTGGTAGGCTTCCTCGTTGCCATAGTTTTTCTTTCCATTTTTCTTGCTAACCTGAATGCCTTCTCCAATGATTCAAGTTCCCAAAGACAAACCTCATGTTGGATATTATCCTTTAAAGTCCCTATGAACACATCAATCCTATGCTCCTCTGGAATATCTTTTACCCTTATGTTCGATTTTTGGAAGTCGTCAATGTGCTCCATCATTGAACCCTTTTGTTTGAGATTTATCAATTGGCTAAAAAAGGTGTTGCTTTTTGTATCCTCATAATATGCTAACATTTCTTCCGTAAAAATTTCCCAAGTGACAATTTGTTTACGAGAGCAAAGCCATTGATAACATACAAACTGATTTGGTTCCAAATATAAAGTTGCAATACATAACTTGTGTGTGTTTTTCACATTATGGAGATCGAAAAATTGCTCCATATGTAGTATCCATGTTCCGGGATCCTTGCCATCAAACTTCCTCATATCAATTTTTGGAACATGGTGAGTCTTCAATCCAACATTAGAGTCTATGAAATCATGATTAACATTTCGTTTGTTCTCATCATGAGTTTCCTTTACTACCCTTTCACCATTAGTGACCATTTCTTGTAGCAACTTATTTAAATTTATATTCAATTCTTCCATCTTATCATCCATGCCATTCATCTTAGCTTCTACGCCTTTATTTAAACCATCCATATTAGCTTCCACGCCATCCATATTAAATTGCATGCCATTCATATTATCTTCCACTCCATTCACCTTGGCTTCATTTACCTTTAGTGGGAGTGAAATTTGTTGTACTTGGTCTTGTAATTTTGATATATCATGTTGCATTTCTTCCTTTTCTTCACGAGTTATGCTAGAGCTTTCAGGTTGCTTACTAGGTGTTTCCATTTTCTTTCTTTGGGGCATTAAATAATGATAATAATTCTTCACTATTCCCTTTGAATTCCTTCAAACTAATTTTTCAAACCAATCTTATGCAAAATTCAAAAAAATTGCACACTTTCTTTTCACTTTGTAAGAGCTCGATATTGAATCCATTATATCTCTATAAATGCAGATCTAAAATATCTGAAATCTTGTCCCATGGTAGCCCTTTGAGTCCTCTTTCTAACCCTGCAAGTTTGATCAATATTGGATTCTCCAAGGAAGAGTTATGCCAAATCTCTGACGATGACCTGATTATAGAATAGTTCTGTAGAGCGAACTTGTACATGTGCCACGTGTCATTGTTTCGACCTTAGTATCTGCAACTGATACACAGAAAACTACAGGTTGTCCTCTTTCTAAAACTTCTTACGAAATTCCAATCTAATGCTCAAAACAAAAGTTATGACGATTTTCCCCAGGTCACATATTTGGAATGTAATTCGAGAGTATGCAAAAACGCCAACTTCCTCGAATCATATCTCCGAAAATATAGTGAGACAAGCTCTAAAATTTGGACCCAAAGTTCAAAATGATTTTGGGCCAAATGGGTTTTATTTTTAGCTTCTAAAACATCGCAGAAAAAAATTATAGCGAAAATTCCACGATGACCTATTTGGAGCAACGAAACCCTAGAATCCAAAGCTCTGATACCAAATGTTTGGAAACAAGGTCACAAAAAGATAGAAAAGATAGATCAACACCTTAGAATTCAGCCTCTTTGAGGGGGAAACCTCCTTTACATTACACAAATGAAAAATTCTTGGATGATACAAATGACTAAACCTCCCTTCTATATATAGGAGTCTAAGGGGTCACAATGTAATCAAGCCGACATAACAGTAATAACATAAGGGCACAAAAATAAAAATAGTGGGCTTCTATGGGGCATACTAATAACAATATGGGAACATTAGGGGCACAATAATAACAATAAGGGATACAATTACAATAGTAATGGGGGAATCACTAGTATTATAAGGGTCTAACAGTTCAATTTATCTATTTTTCATTTAGGAGGCTATTTTAGTTTTTTGACAATGATAAACTCGTCACATTGGGATATTATCATTAATTTTTCCCTCAAAGAGCTATTCAAGTTTCATGTTGTAGGCATGAGTTTGTATGGTGATGTCTCATTGGATTCTTGTGCAATTGAAACTTTACAAACTCATTTGATTCTAACATATATAGGCCTTTAATTTTTTTTTAAGGTTGTTATAGTCCATTTTGTCACATCTCATCAGTGAGCCTCTTAATGGGATCAACAAACATCCAATTCTCCCTTGTCACCATCTTGAAAAAATCCCTAAGCTTGTTCCCTTCATCCCCTAGAATTGCAGCCCTAAACTACATCATTTGATCCAGTTTTAGGACCAACGCTCCCTGTATGCCTACTGGGGTGCGATCACCTACAGGTTGCTCCACGGTGGCCTACGTTGGTCACCAGCAGGTTGTTCCCCTTTGCACCTGCATTGGTTGTAGAAATTCGAGAGAATGATTGGGATTTCATAAGCTTCCCCTTCTAGGAGTTTCTAGAAGTTGTTTTAACTACTTATCTTTGATAATAAAAAAATTGGATCCTATCCTACCCTATCCTATCCTATCCAATTACCACTCATCATTTGATCTTATCCCTCTATCAAAGGTGGATCTAAAACCCTAGATTGGTAATTGGATAAGAACTCCCAACTTACCCTACTTCTCTACATATTCCCAACCTTCTATGTGGTTGGGGGTTGGATTTTGGAGAGTGATTCTTCCCTTATGATGTTGTAGTGAGTGGTCATCATCTCATGCATTTAGGGTGATTGGAGGTTCATATTGTGACAAGGAAAGGACAAGTCAACAACTTGGAGGAGTTCTTCTACAAGATCAATTGCTACTTATGGTTGTAATCTCCTTCCATTTATATTAATGCAAATAATTTATTGTTTCCTATATTTGATGTTGTTATTTCATATATTTCAATATCAAGTTGATCTATTGAATGAAGTACTTAGATGATACTGCATAGATCTCATTGTTTGTTGGCTTGTGTTATCTAACTATGCAAGTTCTAATTCTAACATTCAGAGCTGGAACTGGAGCTTCCAAGTTAAAGAAGGAGTGAAGTGTGTGAAGGATTCCAGGTAGGCCTCACTCTATCATCTATTTACTTTAAGGAAAAACATTGTGTCCCTTGTCTCTATTTTGTCCTAGGTTAGCCACCGACCTAGGGGAGATACTTTTGTCCTCAATTTGACGACTCCGCTAGGGAAATATATATTCCCTTGGTGGTTTCTTTGTCCATTATGTTTGATTTACCTATTTCATAGCCATTTTTTGCTTTAACCAGCCAATAACAGACCTAGGAAGGGATTGCATTGAGTCTTGTTTTCAATTTTTGTGTCAGAATCTTCTTTCCTAGACTAACGCACCCTCTGTTTTGCTGACAGATTGTTTCACCCCACTTGGGCCCTCTTTGTGCCTACGTCACAAAGCACTGGTGCCTCTTCTACACCTACCTTGATCCCTATTTTTGCACAAAATTTTCCTTGTTTTCTCAATGTTGATTTGATCACCCTACTTCCAGCTGACCTTCCCTAAGTCTTGAGTGCCTTGTGGTCTCTCTGAAGCCTCCATTTGGTTTTCATTTGTGTTATTTTCCTTTGGTAATAATTGGTTTTGATTTTTCTTTGTTCTTATCATTTGGTCGCTTGCAAAATGATTTCATTTGATTGCTGATCACTTGGATGAATTTTTGTTTTAGTCCTCATTCTAAAAAGTGAAATTGAATCAATGATTAGACTCTACATCTTTGTTTTATTCATTTAAAAAATTAAGTGTGTTGAAAAGAAAAATCTTTTCATTTGCATCTAGGGTTTTGTGTGTGAAATTGGAATTCCCTAGTGTGAAATTTCATATTTTTGCTTTAATCACCTTTGAGTAACATCTCTTTTGATTTTAAAAAATTTCACCCAATTTTAGTTTGAGTCCTCTGTTCATCAAATCCGAGCTTACGTTTGATTTCATTAGTATCCTCTTGTGATTTTTTTGAAGAATTATCTTGCATAGATCACATTTTCATAGTTACAATTCTCATTTCACAGCTGGGAAGGAAATTGTGCATTGATTACACTTGCATAGTTTTTAGGGGAATCATGCATAGATTGCATTGCATGGTTTTGCATCTTTTAATTCTTTGAATTGAATTGGAATAGTGAAATTGAAAGATCTAGTTAGGAAGCTCTTGTGGGTTGCATATTTGATTGATGCATCATTGTTTGCACCTCTTCCCTATACTAGATAAATTTCATCGAAATTGAAAAGAGTTATTTTTGTCATATTAGTTGCTTCATAGGTGTGTTCAGATGACATCAATTTTCAAACCTTGAAGCTGAAACACAATTTAAGATCAAATTTAAAATTCATCGCAATTAACCTATGGAACATTTGAAACTTAATGACACATACAGAGGTTTAGGCTAAAGGTGTGTTCCAACATTGTTAAACATAGGAGTTGTTGTTGTTTTCCAGTGTTGTATCCTGGGATGAAATCCCGTTCCACGTATGTAAGCGTATAGTATTTTTCTCCACGTACCTTCGGGTATATCGGATGGTGCTCCATGCACGATTAGTGTATGGGAACAATCTCATAAAATGGTTACGCATTAGAAAACACTACTACAGACTACACTCCCACGTACCGTCAAGTATATTTTCAGAGTCCCCCATAGGTTGTTATCCATCCATAAGCAACCGAGTCAGACGAATTGTATATCGTGATACACCTAACACAACATTTAGGGAGATTGGATACGTTATGTTAATTCCTTGGTTCGCCAAGGTGTATATTGCAGTTCATGGTTGCTTGGTAATCCTTTATGCCTAGATTACCCTCTTTTTGATTTATTTCTTTTTATGTTAATAAAATTTATTATCCAATGTGGAAGAACAAAATCCCCCTCCACATTGTTCACATAGAATGAAAAATAATCCTCCTCTTCCTCTAGAGGCTACTCCTAACCGTTGTCCAAAGCATAAGAAAAATAAAACTACCGAATCAAGAAAATCATGAACTACTTCTGGCCCTCCTCCTGATATTGATAAGACATAATCATTTGTCCCTTTGAGTTCCAAACCTAAGATTACATCTATTCCTATTGGTGACACTCACACAATTGAAATGGAAGTCCCTGAAACTTTGTTACTTGAGGTCATTGAATCTGATCTCCCTGAGTCAGAAACTTTGTTTCCTAAGGTTGTTAAACCTAAGGACCCTCAACCATCTTCACCTAATTCTTTGGGACCTTCTTTTTCTCTTCCTTTGTCTCGGAAAAAACCAATATATCTTGGGCTTGATGGTGAACCTCTTTCATACAAACTGTTGGGTATTGAAGAGATCCCTCAAGAAGAGTCTCATCCTTCTACTCCCGTGCATTGGGAAGGAATTTATTTTTATCAAACTAATCCTCTTTTGTCTCTTCAACCTCTGACACAATCTACTTTACTTGCTTCTTTGGGCCTACCCGCGGATCTCTCATGACAATATTCATTGGAATTATTAACCATGACTGGAACGGATTCAAACTCCCAGCCCATGTCTGCCACTATGGTTGAGATATCAAGTGTCACTTCCTCATCTATGTTTGTGACATCACTATAAAATCATTTGTATGGTGGCCCATCCGTCCCGCCTAGCTATCAGTCATCATCTAGTACCTTTTCTGGTGTGGCTTCTAGTCCTTGGACCTCTCCCATGTCATCCAATTCAGGAATAATATTTGGTACTTCTCTTATGAATGCCACACAGTTTACTCCCTCTCCCTCCACGTACACCTATAATAGTGTAATCAGGTTGGCCCTTATGTCAGTGGGAAAATCTACCCTCAACAACCTAACCCTCTGTATGTTGGGTACCCTCCATCTAGATCACAATTTCCTCAGTCATCCCCTCATCCTATGGAAGGGGGATAACCTATTGTTGGTATACCTCAATATGGTAACCCGCCTAATTATAGTCCTCCTTATCCTGGAATGGATACCAGTGTTTGGAAACCTACTTTACCTGTTCAACCTGGTTCTTTTTGGGATCGATTGTTGAATCCTAAAACTATACCGTCTTCATCACAAATTCCTACCTATCCATCAACACCTCAACAAACTCGGGCCAACCTTTACAAACTATTCCAACGGTGTCTAGTTCTCCACAAATCTCATTTAGTAAACCTATACAATGCCCCTCGCCTTCTTAATCACTTACACAAGGCACTCCTCAAGTTTTAGTAGGTCAAATTCTTCAAAATTTGGCATAGTCGCAATCGAACCCGTACCAGGGGGAAATGAAAACCCCTATCGGGCAACAGTATGGATCACATCAAGTGCCTTTTCAAGGCCAACAAATCCAAATCCAACCATTCTAGTAGCTTTATCGCCATCCTGGGGCTGGGCAACAAAATCACTTGTATGCTGGTTATCAGAACCCTCCATATTCTCGTAACCAGGTTCCTTATTATCAAAACCCTCCTTACCTAGGAATGAAAGTGCCTGTTTCTTAGGATATCCCATCATATCTAGGTCATCCGCCTCCGAACTTTAATCGAAAATTTCCTTTTGTGGCTACTCTTGAATTACTGAATTTAACTCGGCCTACTAATGACCCCATTACTCATTTGCCATGGTGGTTGATTATTCCCACTAAGTTTCCTTTTGATATCCTGAAATTCAATGGGAATCCTTGAGAAGACTCGTTGACGCATGTTAAGGCGTATCATCTATGGTGTTCATCCAACTCCCTTAATGATGACACCATTTGACTTCGTCTTTTCCAACAAACGCTTACAAGTACCAGCTAAATGGTATATTGAGTTACCTAGAGTGATGTTTCACGACTTCAACACTTTATCCACTACCTTCCTCACAAATTTCTAGTTTCCCATCAGATATGAAACTAGAACAGAACTATTAACTAACTTCAAATAATCAGACTCTACTCACATTTCAAATCACATTCATGAGTGGAGACGTCGTCACTAGTTGGTCAAGACTTATGTTCCCAATCAGTTGTTAGGGAATGATTTTCCAAATATCTGTTAGCTCGCATAACAAAATGTGTGGCCAAAGGTGGAGTCATGACCGAAGAGAAAGTTATTGCCCATGCTTAATATTTAGATTTAGTTTATACACAATTGGGCGTGCTCTATGATAAGTTACCAAATGCTCCGAGACCTTCAAATATTGTTCCTCCTCCACCTAGTAAAGAATCTAATGTTGTTGATGGCATTATAGGTTCTACCAATTTGTAATCGGCGAGTAAACCATCTGGTATTTCTCTCACCACCTCTGTGTAAAACCATCCATCCCACCCTCCTGCAGCTTCTGCTTCTGAGATAAATTCTATTCATCTAATAAAGGAAAGTATCAACAACAACCTAGAAGCTAGAAGAAAGGTAAAGGTAAGAAAAAGAAGGATTCCTCATCGTAGGATAAACAAACAAATTTGTCTTCCGATGAGAAACGAAAGCCTCGATACCCATGCTTGATTTGTAACGAGGATCACTTTACATGTGATTATCTGTACCACGCTGAAGTGAATTAGTTTCTTAAATCTTCCACTTCTCCTGCTATGTTGACCAACCCGTTTCCCAATCAGGAGACTCATATGGTTACCCGTGATGCTTCTTCCTCTAACATGATTTTGATGTTTTCCTCCTCAAAGCTGAAATATAATGTCATCATGGCCACTCATATTAAGGATTATGGTAATGAAAATCCACCGAATGATCAAGCTATTGATCAACCTGCCAGTGTGGCACCACCTTCATCTGATCATGTTCCACCTTTGGTTCCTACGTAATTAACTATCAAGCCTATGAAAGGTGTTATCCATAAGTCTGCTTTCAACCCTCATTCAAGAGCCACTCAAAATTAAAACGTAGTTGAAGACTTGGTTTAGTCTCCATCAGTTATGTCGACTCTTAAGGTGTTGTAAAACTACCCCACCCAAAAGAAGGCCTTGTTTTCAGCTATCGGATGTGTGGATCTGTCAGATTCCAACCTAGTGGTTTTCTCTCATGAAAACTATGAAAATTCTATCCCCACAGCAACTAATTTACTTTTCCTACTTATTTCATCATAAGTTATTCAAGAAATTACTTCAACAAACATTAAAATAAATACTACTGCAAATATGGCATCGTAATACAGAAACAAAAATATGCACACATTAACACAGTTATTTTGTACTAATGTCCCCGGAAAACCCCAATGTACAAAAACCGGTGTAGCGAGGGAGGATTTTATTCTTCAGTAATTTTCTTGTACAACAGGGTGCCCAACTGGATTACCCACAGATAGACAAACTTCCAGCACTTTCATAAACCTAGCATAGGCCCTACTGACCTCTGCTACAGCCTAAAACCCTATGCATTAGCCTATTGAGGCTCTGCCCAGCCTCTCTGGGCTTTTGCGTCACTCCTGCAGCTTCTGCGTGGATGACGTAGGCCCTTTTGGCTCTGCACAGCGTCTGTTGCCTCTATGTGGCTTCCTTTGGCTCTGCGTATGCCTCTTCTACAGTGATCTCCCGTCTCTCTGTTCTGTACTCATTGCCTCCTAACTACTCTCCAAACCACCGGTTCAATTCCTCATCAAACTGCACTCCAGAAATTGAACTGACTGGTCTCCCTCAATGTGTTCTCCAAGTGCCCCTCAAGCCTCCTCTTATACTTTTTCTATTGACATCTCAATGGCCAAGATTAAGTCCCTAATCAACGACTAAGATTAGATCTGGATTGATCCATGTCTTTTGGACCATTCTAACATAGATTCATATTAATACACATTAATATCTTATTTTCCCTAAGTTTAGACTTAGGGACTCCATTAAAAATATTAATTATTTAAATATCTCCTGATCTATTTAGAATCTGCCCAAACCCTTTCTGGGTATTAGAGATCTCATGTGCCCCAACCTCTCCACCAAATGTTGTGGCTAGAGCACATCCGATGCTACCCAAAATCAACACTCCCTCTTAGCGAGGATTGTGCTCTAGCAATACTCCTCAATGAGTATTACTCTAATCATCCGGCATTGGTACATGTGTTGATGCTAGGCCTCCTTGCCCAACATCCTCTGCACTGCTACATCCTATATTGTTGCCCATGGTTCTTCCACTTCCACTGTTGCATCTGTATGACAGCTCCCTCTGCATCTGTGTTGATGCTGGTCCTTTCTCATATCACTGCATCCGCATTGCACCTTCCTCTGCATCTGTGTTGTTGTTGGTCCTTTCTCCCAACATTGCATCTGCACTGCAACTCCCTCTACATTTTTGCTAATATTGGTCCTTTATCCCAACACTCCATCTGCACTGCAACTCCCTCTTCATTCGTGTTGCTAACACACTACTTCTGAAAGGGGTTCTTTACCATCCCCATATTTTCCCTAAAGTAGTCAAATTTTGACTTTCCAAGGGCCTTGGTGAGGATATATGCCACTTGTTCCCTTGTAGGAGTGTAGCTCAACTGTACAAATCCACGTTGGACACATCTCTGACAAAGAAACACCGGATATCAATATGTTTTGACCTATCATGAAATACTGGATTCTAAGAGAGTTTGATGCAAATTTGATTATCATACATGATCCTGGTCGCCTCCATATTTCTTCTTAATAGGTTTACCAACAGTTTTCTAAGCAATATGGCCTCACACGAAGCTATGCTTGCTGCCATATATTCTATTTCAGATGAGCTCAGAGCCACGGACTTCTATTTCCTACTGCACCAAGAGGTTCTTCCTGATCCAATGTTGAAACAATACCCAAAGGTACTTTTCCGATCCACTAAACTTCCTGCCCAATCTGCATCAGTAAATCCACTCAACCTGATATCCTTCCCCTTGTTTTACAAGAGCCCATAATCAATTGTTCTCTATAAATACCTGAGAATGTGCTTGGTTATTGCCCAGTGAGCCCTCTTTGGTTCCACCATGAATTGACTAAGGGTGTTGACAGCGTAGCAAATATCTGGCCTGGTATTGACTAGATATATCAGGGACCCTATGAGTTGTCAGTATAGGGTGGGATCGACATCCTTGTCTTTTGATGCATCAATCTTCTTCCAGTTGGTGATCATTGGTGTATCCATAGGTCTACAGTCTCCCATCCCGAACCTTTTCAGAATTTCTATAACATACCTTCCTTTCCCAAGGAATATTTCTCCTTTTTGCTACCAAACTTCCAACCCTAGAAAATAGTGCATTCATCCAAAATCCTTCATGTTGAACTCTGTGGCTAGATTCTTCTTGCAGCCTTCAATGAGTCTAGTGATCCTGTTAGAAAGAGATCATCCACATATAATACTAAGATAAGTGGCTCGCTCTCTATGACCAGATAGTAGATATTTGGATCCACGTCACTCTTGACAAACCCCATCTTCTGCAAGTAGCCATCTATTCAACCATACCACACTCTTGGTGCCTGCTTTAGCGCATACAAGGCTTTCTTCAGTCTGCATACATGAGAATTCTTCTCATGAGTTTCAAAGCCCTCTGGTTGTTCAATGTATACTTCTTCTTCTATTACCCCGTTCAGAAATGTCGTCTTGACATCCATCTGATGGATCTCCCATCCCATCTAGGCTGCAAGAGATACCACAATCCTAATATATGTATACCTGGCTACTGGGGCGAAGGTTTCCTCATATTCAATCCTTTCCTTTTGAGCATACCCCTTAGCCACAAACCTAGCCTTGTATTTTTCAATACTGTTGTCCACAACATATTTGATCTTGTAGATCCATCTTGAACCTACCACAAATCTATCTTGAGGCCTTGACAGCACCTCCCAGACATTGTTTACCATTATGGAGTTGTATTCCTTCACCATCACATCTAGCCAGACTTGATGTTGAGTTGCCTCCTTGAAGCTGGCAGGCTCTCCATCCTAAGCTACTAATGCCTGATACCTGTCTGGTTGCTTTTACTCCCTTTTACTATTCCTTGGCTCTCCGATAAAGTTCTCTGCATCACGCAGAATCTGATGAAGTTCCATGTTGGTTCTTCCTATGCCAACAGGTGCTTCTATTTGCTCCTCTTCCTCATCTTGAGAATATTCTTGCTCTGAGGAAGGATTCTTCACTTCTATTGGTTGAAGAGGTATGACCAACGAATCCTCTTTCGACTGCTCCTTAGAAGGCATTTCGTGAGATCTTCTGAAAGCTCTATCCTCCATGAACTTTAGATCTCGCCGTACTACTACCTTTCTGCTCCCTGGAAGATAGATCCTATATGCCTTAACGTTCTCGCTATATCCTGCCAGAAACCCCTTTTCTGTAGTCTGATCCAGCCTCTTCCTCTTTTCTTCGGTTATGCGACAATATGCCAAATTCCCAAATATCCTGAACTTCAAGTGTCTTCCTAGTGAAGACTTTCTCTGGAGTAATCTTGCCCAATGCCCAATGAGGAGTCCTGTTCTAAACATAGACAGTTGTGTTGCATGCTTCTACCCACAGGAATTTTGGCATATCCTGATCATACAGCATGGCCCTAGCTGCTTCTATAATAGTCCCTTTTTTCCTTTCTGCGACCCCATTCTACTATGGATTGTAGGGAGTTGTCCACTCTCTTCTGATGCCCTCCTTAGAGAAAAAATCAATGAAGTCCCTGTCGACATATTCTCCACCATTATCTGAGCGCAAAACTTTTATTTTCTTACCTTTCAGATTCTCCACTAGAGCCTTGAACTCCTTGAATCGAATAAAAACCTCATCCTTGGTTTTAAAAAAATAGATCCAAGTTTTCCTCGAGTGGTCATCAATGAAAGTAAGAAAATACTCGACACCGTTGAGAGCTTTTACGGACATAGGTCCACAGATATCTAAGTGTATCAATCCTAGTATACTCTTGGCCCTGTGGTTGTTCCTATGAAATGCCGCCTTGGCATACTTTCCTAGAGCGCATCCCCTTCATACATCATCTCGTTCCGTACTTAGATCTGGAACTCCTGTTATAGTGTTCCTAAGAATTCTCAGAGCTCCATGGTGCAAGTGACCCATCCTTCTATGCCATAGTTCGTTCAAGTCTTTGTTCCCATGACTGCCTATTAGTGCCATTAGATATTCTAGTTGTAATATGTACAACCGATTACTTTTGATCCTGATATGCACTTTCTTTTTCCAGTTCGGGTGTTTAACGTATACCTTTTCCTTGATGAAGTAGACGTCATAGCCCTTACCTTGTAGTTGTGACATGGAAAGTAAGTTCATCCCCAATCCTGGCACATGCAACACATTTGTGGCATGGAACCGCTCTCCCGATTATGTCTAAAAAACTATGGTACCCTTTCCTACTAGAGTACACTTTGCCTTGTTCCCCATGGTGATCTGAAGGTTCATATTCTCTTCTCGATATTATGAGAAACACTCCCTAATTCCCATCATATGCCACGAGGCTCCACTCTCTATATACCATACTTTTGATGATGTAGCACTAGTCATGCACGCGACTTCTTCTTCCAACCTGGAATCCAACATAGAGAAATTGAAATCTCTCTCTCTTCTGCAATATTCTGAAAATCTGCGTGACTCCCCTGAGGTGGATGCCTCTGCACCGTGGTCTTGATGCATAACTGAATTTCCCTTTCTGTCTCTAATTAATTTCTCTGATACCATGTGAAACTATACCCCTCGACTTCCCGCTCAGTTATTTTTTATGATTTAAGTTGTTGTCCATGGTAAAAACATTCATCATTCTATTGTGGATAATGGATTGATCTAGGTGGATGTTGGTGGCCACCTTCCTATTCCACTGGGATGCCCACCACTGTCTCTTTCAGTTTTTCAATTTACCTAATTGTAGCACAATTTACTATTTTTGGTAGTTTTTCTGGTCCTAAACTTCCGAAGCCGTTTTGAGGCCCTAAACGATGTTTTTTGGAAAAACAAAGGCCAAAAAGGGTTGCTGACCAGCGTTGATCACTCATAAGTTGTATTCCTCAAATAAATATTTCTAACAAGGTATTTTGGGCATCAAACAGAGATCATATGCCAAAGTTACGACCCCATTTGGCACCTCAACCTGCATAATGTCTTTGGCTTGCTGGAAGGTGATTGGTTCACCCAAATTGAGTCAATCGACCACCATATTAAAATCCTTTGATGGAAGGACATATAAACCTTGTGGGATTATAAATTCCCTCCAAGTGGAACTGGGGGAAAACCATCTCCGTTGAAGTAGAAGTTATTAACGAACCTCTTGATTATAATATTCTACTCAGACTTACATGGGTTTATGCTATGGCTGCCATCGTTTCGACTTACTTTTGAATTATCACCTTTCCTCATAAAAGCAAGATCATAGCCATAAATCAACTCACCTTTTTTGCCTTTGATTCCAATCTTACCGGAATTGTCCCTCTTGTAGGTGAAGCCCTGCATTGCTATCATCAAGTCAGAGTTAGATTGTTGAAGGATTCATCACTTATGAGAACCCTTTTTCTCCCTCCTCCTCCCCTTCCCAACTCCTCCCCTTCAGTTTCTTATATCAATATGATATCATCCTCTACAATCCTAGCTAATCCATGGATTGTACCAGATGAAACTAACATCAAAACTTTTGGCGACCAAATGTTGCTTAGCCCCATTGAGAAAGATTATGAAGCCATCTATTTGGCTTGTGCACCCATACTTTTTCTTCAATCAATTGGGTAGATTGATCACTCAATTATGGAACATCCTTTGATCCTTTCTCGCGTATATTCTCTACCAACGAAAACATCATGGAGATCATGATGTCAAATGACACACCATGGGATGAACATCATCACAGTTACTCACCATATACCATTGAAGACAGTCTCAGTGATGTATATTTACCTAATTTTGTCAAGACTTTATGTATCTCGTTGTCGTTGTTGGCTCCTTTCCAAAATGGGGCAATGAGTTTATAACAAGTAACTCTCACTCGGCCAAAGGGCATGGATATGTCATTGTCATTGTTGACTAATTTATTAAGTGGGCTAAAGCGAACCCTACATTTAACAACACTAGTGAAACAAATACATACTTTTCCTTCAATCACATCATTGCTAGGCTTTATGTTACGCAAGCGATTGTTATGGATCATGGGAAGCATTTTCGAAACCATATGATGATCGAATTAGCTACCAAATTGGGACTTTCACATGAAAATTCCACTCTCTATTATCCTCAGGCTAACAGACAAGATGAGGTTATCAACAAAGTTCTTACGACTATGCTTCAACATATGATAGGGGTCCATAAATCAGATTGGAACTTGCTTTTCTTTGTTGCCTTTTGGGCATACCAAGCCTTGGTTAGGGCTACTACCAGATTCACGCCTTTCTAGTTGCTTTATGGTCTAGAAGAAATCCTCCCCATTGAATGTGAAATTCCATCACTGAAACTAGATATCGAATTTCTTCCTACTACTTCCGCAAAGGAGGAGCGTCTTTTACATCTAACTTGTTTGGATGAAACCTGGCGCCATGCCACTTTTTCCAATCAAGCTCATAAAATACCCATAAAAGTGCAATATGACAAGAGTGTCAAGCCTAGAGTCTTCTCAGAAGGAGATCAGGTTCTCTTATGTGACTAAGAGGCCGAGAAGTTAGGTCCAGGAAATTTCCATCCTATGTCGTTGGGCCCATACATTGTAAAGTGTTTCCTTGCAAAAGGGGCCTATGACTTAGTAGACCTCGATGGAGTTCCATTGGCACAACCTAGAAATGGATTGTACCTCAAATATTATGCTTGATCCCCATGCGTAGTAGACTGTGTACATATTATTTATAGGTGTGTTGAGTGTGTTTTCAATATGCTTTTAAGAGTTTCCCATGGTTTCTATTAATTCTTTTTAATTTTGGATTGCAAATGTCAACCTCTCCTAAATCGTATACTGGTTATACTGATGGTGCTATCCGTAGTACTTGGAACTAATCCACTAGAGCATGGGTCACTCTACTAACAATATCTTTGAGTATAGCACAGTCGATGAGCTACTATCTGATGCTATTTCACATGGTATCCACCATATAGTCATCAAGCTTGACTCACAGCTCATAGTACTATAACTCGCTAATATCTATTCAGTGACAAATATTCCCTCCTTCGCATGGTTTTGAGAGTGCATCTTTTGGAAAGACATTTTTATTTCATACGATATGAACATATTTCTAGAAATCTGAACACATTAGCAGATGCCTTAGCTAATTGTTTTTTAGACAGACATTTGCAACGAATGTAGATAGCTTTCAATTCACATAAAATCATATTGAAAGCATAATAGGAACTCGAAAACACTGTATATATATATAGATATAGATATATATAGTTTGGTTTTACAAAATGTGTGCCTCGAGTCACATATCACTACATCGCCCATATAAAAACTACATGCAAAACATCTAATTATACAAATAAATGGTGCTCATGATAAAACAACATTGCGCAAGCTATTTTGCACTGTAATCAACCAATACGACTAGGCACTCTAATAGTTTGTTGTTGAAGTTTCAATGGAAGTTGATCGACCACGGTCTCATCAATCCTGTGTGTCAGTCCCTCCATGTGGTGCTCCACCTCTGATAGGATCTTAGCTACCTCAAGATATCGTAGTGCATCTCGTCCTATTGCACTAAACTGTACTGGTCCCATTACCTCCTCCTGTGGTTGTCTCTCTATACGATGGAGATATGTAGCACCTACTGGTCGAACATGTTTGATATCAGCATGTGGTTGTCCCTCTATGAAATGGAGATATGTAGCACCTACTGGTCGAATAGGTTTTATATCTGCATGAAAACATCAAATAGTTTAGTCTCGGGAACATTAAAAAACACAAAAAAAACGTAAATTTTTTGAAAACTTAATGGTCAAAGTATCTTACCTGAAGCATCCCATTGCTCACCCTCAGGCAACTCGAGGTCAGGATCATTACAAAAATCCATCCCTGCATAAGGATAATCATCAATAATGATGAACTGTTTGCACAACGATCCAAAGAATGTTGCTAAAAAGTTGATTGCTGATGGACCTGCATGTCGGCTCATGTGGTCTATCCAACTCCTCTTCCGTGGGATCCTCGGATCAATGGGCTTGAGTACAATCTGCTGAGGCCACAGTAATGGTACCCTCTCTAGAGAAAAATAGACTAAAATCATGCCATAGCCGAAGTTCTTCAACTTCCCCTCCTTTGCTTTAGTAAGTTGTTCCTTCAAATTGACCAAAACACCCTCGTTCCAGTTGGATATTTTCAGCTCTAGACACTCTATCCCATACTGCATGTATGATTTTATCGCTACATGTAGTTTTGAGCTACCTACCAATCTTACAATAATGAACAAGATCGTTCTCAAAGGTAATTGGGTCACATCCTTTATGTTGATTTTTCCATCCGTAGTAGTAAGCACTCAAGGTCTGCAATAGGTAGCGATATAGTCTTGCATTGTCTCACCACCACTTATTCTACCTACAAGAAAGATGGGGGCACCTCATTTTGACAAACCTGTCATAAAGTAAATATCCTCTACCTGTATCTCAAGTAAATTATCCCCAAACTTGAACACTGTAGAAATTCTCATTGTAGATCAAAATATACTAAAGCAAAATACAAGATCTACTTCTACAACAAACTTGCGGAATCTTAATCGAATATGATCAAGATCAAATAGACATATAACAGATGAAGAGAAGTCAATCAGACATTGACACAGAAGAATACTCTGGGGAAATCCTCAGCTAAAAACCCTGATCTCTGTGAAAATAAAGTTAAATGTGCTTGCAAGTAAAAAACTAAATTTGCTATGAAAGTAAATGAACTTAAGGGTTTCGCAGAGGGTTTAGGGTTTAACTAAGAGAGTGACAGAGGGCAACAAGTACCCATGGAAGCCCAAGGAGGAGGGAGCTCCACTCCCTCCTATAGTAATGTGGTTTCAAACAGAGGAAGAGGAGGGAATAAGAATAAACCGCCACAACCCTTGGAGGACAAGACAAAAAACACTGAAACTCAAAAGGCAGAAGGCAGCAAATCCCATTCAGATCAAGGGACCCACGAAGAAGACCAACAAGAGGAGAAAGTGGAAGACAGAGGTTAGGGAATAGAGAACAGAGCCAAGATGGGGCCCTACAAACCCAAGAACATAACTAAACCTCGGGTTATTCTGAATGATCCATCTCTGCAAGTGCACAGGGATCACATGGAAAACTATGCCATCATTTGCAAATTTATGGGAATCTAGCCGTCAGAGAAAGCGTTAAACACCTAGATAAAATACAACTAGAAACCAAAGGGGGAGTTAAATATACATCTTGGATCCAAAGGATTTTTTACAGTGGTGTTCACGAACATGGAAGACAAAGACAGGATTTTTGAAGGAGGACCATACTTCTTTGCAGCTATTGGTCTCTACATGCAGCCATGGACGATGAACTTTCTGCCAAAACGAGAAACCTTCACTTCGGTACTGGTATGGATTATACTCTACTCCTTACCTTTATATTACTGGATGCCAGAGTCTTTAAAAGCCATAGGCAATAAATTAGGTCATTTCTTAAAAATTTCAGAGGCAACTCTACATGGAAAATACACCTCCTATGCCCGTATATGTGTGGAGATGGACCTATGAGAAGTCACAACATTTTTGAGATCTTAGGAGAAAAAGAAGTAGACGGAGGTGAGCAAGAGAGTACAGAGAATCAGTCAGCAAGGGGGAAAGGAAAAGAGACTAGCATGGAGTTCACTCAGGAACAGAATGAACACACAACGGAGCCTTTGAGTACCATGGAAGTAGAAAAAGACCAGGAAATGACTCAAAGTGAAAGTGGTTCAGAGGACCAAGACTTACAGGAGATCCTAGAAAGGGAGAACCTAGAGCTGGAAAAGCTCCTAGAACAAGGAGGAAACCTAGGAATAAACTCCATCCCTCAGGAGGAAGTGGACAAGGTACAATAGATATTCCTTAACAAGTCACATCAAATAGTTTTAGGAGTCAAAAGAGGACATGATAACCAGGAAAATAAAGGAACTTCCTTAATAGGATTAACAACAGGAAAACTAACAAAAAATCCAGGTAAAAGGAGGGGAAGAAAAAGACAAAAGAACTACAGCTGGAATGTGGCAAACTCATGATTGACTCAGGAAGGATGAAATATCTTTCCAGTTACTCCTTTAAAACCCCATCTCAATGAAAATCACAACCTGGAACATTACAGGACTAGGGAACAGAAGGAAACAAAGGAACCTAGGTAACCGGATTAGAGAGGAAAAACCTGACATAGTATTCATTCAGGAAACAAAACGCTCAGTGGAGAAGATTCACGAGAAACATAGAAAATGGTTAAATAGATATGAATACCTTGAAGTTAAGGCAAACAAATATTCTGGTGGCATTCTCACTCTATGGGATCCACAGAAATTTGGTGTGATTGATGCGGAGGCATCCAGACATCACCTTTCTCTGATTTTCCAACGGTGGGTGACAGACAATGTTACATGATCACCAATGTCTATGGTCCGCAGCCAATGGAGGACAAACTTCAACTCCTCACAACACTGGAGGATTTGAAGAAGAGATACCCAGCTCTACCCTGGATTCTTGGACGAGATTTTAACATGACAAAATCACTCATGGAGAAGAAAGGAGGAACTAGAAAACTTGGTAGAGATTCAGTTGCCTTCCAGAACTTCATCACCAGTATGAAATTGGTTGATATGGAAACAAGAAATGGAATCTACACTTGGAATAAAAAAAGAGGGGGGCATACCCAAGTAGCCTCAAAATTGGACAGATTCATTGTTTCAGAGGAACTTCTTCTCATGGGAAATAGTACTACTGCACACATACTGCCTTTTGGAGGTTCAGATCACTGGCCTATCCAATTGGAAGCTTCGTTTTTTGGTAAACCAAGGAACTCCCCTTTCAGATTTGAGAATGCTTGGCTCACACACTCAGATTTCCTCACAAACATTGAAAAATGGTGGAAGGAAGAGCTTCACCTTCAAGGTACAAAGATGATCCTTCTACACTACAAGCTCAAACATATGAAAGGCAGACTCAAAGAGTGGAATAAAAAGGAATTTGGTAATATCTTCAAACCTAAAGGAAAAGAAACTAAAGGAAATAGACCATATTCTTATCATAGAGGGCTATACAGATGAAAGGAAAGAGAAGGAAAAGTCACTCCAACAGGAATGGGATAACATATGTCTTTAAGAGGAAATATTATGGTGACGGAAATCCAAAGTTCAATGGATTAAAGAAGGGGAGAGAAACACCAAATTCTTTCACAGATCCACCATAGCTCATAGAAACAACAACAGAATTGTGAAACTTAAATATTAGCATGGAATAGAAAGGAACACTCATGAAGAGATGGAGAAGGTTCTAGTCCAGCATTTTCAGGAAATTGCTGAGGAAACCTTGGAAGACAAAACCCAGTTTACGGAAAAATTTGCTCAGTACATTCCTAAATTGGTTACTAGAGAAGATAATTACAATCTCAACAGGCCAGTTACAGAGGAAGAAATTGAGGAAGTCATTAAAGAGATGTACAATGGGAAAGCACCAGGCTCGGATAGCTTCAATGTGGACTTTTTCAAAGCTTGTTGGAGAATAGTTAAACTGGATATCCTAGGGGTAGTGGAAGACTCTCGACGTTTTAAGACAGTCTTGAAGGCACTCAACGAATCTTTCATAGCCTTAATCCCCAAACAGGAAAAGGCCACCTCTCCAGACAGATTTAGACCTATAACACTATGCAATGTGACATACAAAATAATATCCAAAGTAATTTCCAACCGTCTCAAACCACTCCTCCCAACCCTAGTGTCATAGGAGAAAATGGGCTATGTGGAAGGGAGACAAATTCTAGATAACATAATACAAGCACATGAAATGGTTCATTCACTCAACACCAATAAACATGCAGGGATGATAATTCAGTTGGACATAGCAAAGGCCTACGAAAAACTTAGTTGGTCGTACATAAGAGCAATATTAAAATCCTATGGCTTTTATTACAATTGGATTAAATGGGTTATGGTGCTAGTCACCACCGCCAACTGTTCAATTCTTCTCAATGGCTCTCCCTCTAAAACCTTCAAGCCTTCTAGAGGTCTCAAGCAAGGTGATCCTCTTTCTCCTTTCCTTTTCATTCTAATGATGGAAGGGTCAGGGAGAGCAATCAAAGCTACTAAGGAGGAAGGGAGAATTCAGGGTCTGAAACTCACTCAAGGTGGGGACACAGTGACACATTAGCAATTTGTGGATGATACTATGCTTCAAGGCACACCCACTATCAAGGAAGCCAAAGCATTCAAGAAGATTCTGAATGAGTTTTCTAGGGCAGCAGGCACAGAGGTAAGTATTACTAAATCAATGATTTTATTTTTCAATACAGATATTTCAATACAAAGAAATATTTCCAAAATTTTGGGCTTTCAAAGGGAGTCACTGCCTGCGAAGTAACTAGGAGTTCCCCTCACAGAAAAACTGCTACACAAGGACATCTGGGAGCCTGTTCTTAATAAGCTAAAAGACAAGATTAGCAAATGGACAAATAGAGCACTGAGTCTAGTAGGGAGACTGATTCTAACTAAGGCTATCCTCCAAAGTATCTCTATCTATATGCTTTCATCCATTCTAGCACCAACTGGTGTAATTACTAATATAAGAAATATTTAGAGAGACTTTCTCTGGGGGAAAGGTGAAGAAAAGAAGAAATGGGCCCTTGTGGCATGGGACAGGGTATGCAAACCTAAGTCCCATGGTGGTTTGAGTCTTCATGACCCAAGAATTCTTAACAGAGTTCTTGGAGCCAAAATCTAGTGGAGATGGCTAAAGAAAATACAAGCCCCCTGGGCAAAACTATGGAAGCAAAAATATGCAAGATGGTGGCAAAAGAAGAACCTCATCAGAATGACAGGACAAGTTAAAGGTTCTGCAATTTGGAATAGGGCATGGGCGAATAGGGCACTAGTCCAAAATCACAATTTCTGGGAGATAAGAAATGGAAAGTTGGCCTGGTTCTGGGAGGATAATTGGCAGTAAGAGGACAATCTATGAAGTGAAAAATTAGCATACATCCACACCGATACCATCAACAAAGGATTAAGGTGGGTACGTGACTGTTGGGACCAATCAAGGAACAATGAGAAATGGAGAACATGGAAACTTCCAGACTACAGTGGAATGGGCATGTTGCACACTCAAGCAATAGCCCTTAAAGGTCTTTTAGACAAAAGGCAAATCTTGACCTCAACCTTGGACGATCAACTAAGATGGGGAAAGAAAAAGGTAGGTCTCTTCAACCTTAAGGAGCCAAAAGGATAGATTCAGAGCTTAACCTTCCAAACATTGATAAAACGTGGAAAGAACTTTGGGATAATCTTTATTGGATGAAAGTCAAACTGTTTAAGTGGCTGGTTCAACAGGGCAAGATTATGACATGGGATAACCTAATAAAAAGAGGCTTTTTTGGCCCCTCAAGATGCCACTTATGTAGACAACAGGAAGAAACTACAAATCATCTCCTGAATAGATGCACTTTCACTACAATACTTTGGAATTGGGTGGGAGAAGTCTTCGAGCAGACAGATAGAAATGTAAATGACATCAATGCCACTTTGAAACAATGGCAAAAAAAAGAAAATTGCATAATGAGATCATTAACTCCGCCTGGATGCTGGTCCCAGGATTCATAATCTGGAATGTTTGGAAGGAGCGCAACAACAAGATTTTCAAGGATAAAGCGAGTCTGGTGAGCAGCATTCTTAAGCTAATCCTTAAACAACTCAAAGAGACTGTTCACATCCTGGGAGGTGTAGACACTAACAAAACCACTGGACAAAGAGAGGCCAGAATACTGAAGAAGTTGGAGCTCAAGGTTCATCCCCCTCAAGGTTCTATGCAGATTAACAAGAATACTTTAGTAGAAAAGGCTTCATGCAGCAGAAAAGGCTTCATGGCAACCCCCTTCACATGGCTTTTTAAAATTTAACATTGATGGGGCATCAAAAGGGAATCCGGGAGAAGTTGGATATGGAGGGGTCTTGAGGGATGAGGAAGGAAACATTCAAATCATCTTCCACAGTTATCTAGGAAAAGCTACTAATAATATGGTTGAGCTCATGGCGATGGAATTATGCTTGGAAATACTGCTCAAGTACAACATTCACATGTCATCATTGAGGCTGACTCGGAATTAGTCATTAACTCAGTGAAGAGGATAAATGTTGGTGCTACACTAGAGAAAATATCAGGACATTGGCAACTTCTGCAATTCTACCAAAGAATCCAAATGCACTTAATAATGCTAAGAACTCTTAGGCTGGTGCATGTCCACAGGGAGGCCAACAAAGTTGCGGACTGGCTTGCCAATGAGGGGGTTCGCAACAAGCATATCGACTTGTGTTGCTGGTGGGAGGAGGTAATGGATGATAGGCTAAAGGAGGAATGTTCATCCCAGGCCCTCAACAACAGACAACAGTATTAGGAAATATCAAGAGAACGAATTTTACTTTATGAAATGATGGATAAGTTCACTTCAGATGGCCCATCAGCGGAGATGCACTGTTGGTTTTCCAAGGGAGCTTCGAAACATAGGCAGATATTTGTTCACAGGAGGAATGATTCTATGGAAGACGAAGGTGTTAAAGGAAGAGATTACTGGGGTCAATATATGCCCGAAACATACTACCTGCTTCGGGCAACCCCTGTCCCGGGAGAATTTTTCCCAGAAGACAAGCACTGCCATTCAACAGGAGACGCGTGGAGGTGAATGGACAATGATTATCGCCTTCATCACTGGGTATCTCATGAGCAATTATGTGGTCCGATTTGGTCTGTGGTCATCAAATCTAGAGAAGGAAGATCATTGGCCACCTTTTGATGTGCAATTTGGTGGGGCCGAAAGGATAAAAGCACTTATGGTTTACCACCTTCATTGGGCGCCTTCCAAACCAAAGATAGTTTTCATGAAAAGCCATCGATTCCACTCAGGAGGCAACACATGGCAGAGGACCGAAAAAGCAAACCGCCTTCATCACGAGGTATTCAGCGGGCTTTTTAAGCCGCGCGATATGAACTCCAATCGTTGGATCAGAAGGAAAGGATCAACGGCTAAGGTTGATCGTGCAACTTTAGGGTTTTTCGCGAGTAGTTGTGTGGGACGATTTGGTCTGTGGTCGTCAGATCTAGAGAGGGAAGATCAACAGTCACCTTTTGGTGTGCAGGTTGGTGGGGAAAAAAGGTCAAAACCACTAATGGTTTACCACCCTTATCAGGCGTCTTCCAAACCAAAGACGATATTAAGGAAAAGCCAGCGATTCCACTTAGGAAGCAACATGTGGCAGAGGACCGATAAAGCAAACCGCCTTCATCGTGCAGTATTAAGCGGGATTTTTAAGCTGCGCGATATGGATTACAGCCATTGGATTAGAAGGAGAGTATCAATGGCCAGTGTTGATAGTGCAACTTTAGTTTTTTTTAGAACTACGCCCCTGCATGGGTTGATTCTTGATCGTCGGATTGATTAGAAGATAGCTCTTTGATTGGTTTTAGGCAATCTAGACCTTATCTCGGTCTGATTTTTTTGAGGTTTTTTTGGGGCACTTAGGGTATTTTCACTCCCCTCTGTAGGAGTTTGTGCCTCTGGGAATTTTTTGTAACATGTGTAAAATATCTTTTTACCTAAGTTAATAGAAGGATCGTCTCTTTCTTAAGCAAAAAAAATAAAAACCTCGATCTCTGCATTATCATCAAGTGGAAATATCTTCAGATTAAAAAAAGCTTTAGCTCACAAGCTATCTAGCTCTCAGTACAATCCCTCATTGTTGCTCATAGATAGTCAAATGCTTCTCACAAACCTTCTCCTCTGCCCTCCAAGCCTCCTATTTCCTTCCGCAGTTTCTCCTGGGGTCCAATGTTGCCACCTGTGTGAATTCACCTCTCACACAACACATTAAACTCAATAGTAACTGTGCAGTCCTAAAGGAGATAATTCCTTCTGCATGGATTAGTTTCCTATATAGGAAAAATCCTCCAAATGATAATACATTGTCCCTTCCTTTGATCTCAACTGGGTCTCTGACTGAACTAACATGCATGAGTTATTTATGAGAGAATATTCAGTTATCTGAAGTGCAGCAGTTACATGCATGCATGCATTAACTAACTGAACTCACAATTAGTTCAAAAAACTATTTGAACTAATATAACTAGACTTAACTTAGTTAACTAAGCTAACTAATTACAACTAAAAGTACAACTCATCGTGATCTCCTTTAATCAAGGGATAACTTCCTCAATCAATGGAGATAATGTTGCATGTCTTCACATAGACTTCATGTTTGATTTCCTACAACTAATTAACTCAAGATGAATTAATTATTTTACAAACAGCTGCTAAGATCAAATTCGAATTTTACTTCTCAATTTTAGTTCAGGGACTAACTAAAATTGGAATCTATCTCGAAATACTATTTATAGCAATGTTATTTTTAGCATTTCCATTTTTTCATTCCTTGTTTCTATATCCAACACTGGTACTTGAGATGTTATTTATAGCAATGTTATTATAGCATTTCTATTTTTAGCATTTCTTGTTGCCATTTTTAACACTACCTCTCAACAAGAAAGGCATTCATCTCGAACCCAATCCTGAACCTTTGGAATGTTCTACATGCAACACTTCTCTCAAGTGTTGTTGCTCCAGCAACTCTAGAAACAAAAAAAAATCTCCCAACAAACCGCCTTATTGGGCTAGAAACATCCTCTAATGCTGAAGCTTCCTCTGCTACTGACAAGTGCTCCCTTTGTGACCTTTGAGCTGCTGCAACACTCCATGCATCTTGCATCGTTCCACACCTCTGTGTGCCATCTTGCACTGGTGCAACACTCCTGTGCCTCTCACATTGTTGCATCCTGCTAGCTTTGCACTGTCTTGGTATTCCTGCACTATAGCTCTCTTTGTTGCTCCATACGCATCTGCTCTACCCACTCAGTCAATCCTGATACACCTCGTCGGGGCTCCCATAGCAAGGCCTAATCAAAGATGTTGGGTACCTCAATGATCTTTCCCCTATTCCAACCTTCTTAGGACTGTCACTCCACGTCGTCCCACCTCCTACCTGGAGGTATGGATGCATGTGATCCCTCTGCCCACTTGGCTCGAAATTTCCCCCTACTGGAGGTCTCTACATGAGTGGATGCCTCCACTTTATCTCCTCTCAGCTTCTCCAGTTGTGGCTGCTCCATAACATCCTAAAGTTGCTTCACCCATTGTGGCTCCTCCACAATTGTCTGAAACTTCTTCTGGTGCTGCATGTTGAGAGGTAATGTACTCTCCCTCTCAACCACCAAGTCTCCATCAATTGCCTTGCTCCTCAAGTATTTGCACGCATCTTGAACCTCAAGAGCATACAGGTTCTTGACTCGTGAACTGATCTTCTTCACTTGTCTCGTGGTGACGTGTCTGAGGAAAACCTTTCCCTTACTGAAGACTACATCATAGCCTTTGTCTTCCAGTATTGCGATCGATACCAAGTTTTTCTTCAATTCTGGTACATACTTCACACTTGTCAAGGTAATGCGAGCTCGATGCTCCCTCTAGAAAACAACTGTACCTACTCCTGAGACACTATACTTTTCATCATTACCCAGCACTATGAGTATCTGGAGATCTTTCTCCTCCAAGGTATTGAACAAACTCTTATCGTCAATCATGTGAATGAAGCTCCACTTTCAAGAAACCATCCACATCCCACCATGGATGAAACCATGAATGCGAAGAGGGTGAAATCCAACTCGAACTATGAGGCCAATGCCTCACCTTCAGATCCTTCTTTGGATCCCTTCTTGGATTTCTTCAATGGACAATTTGTAGCAAAATGGCCCACCTCATGACAATGAAAGCATCGCACTTTTGATTTGTCAAACTTATTCCCACCATAGGAAGAACTTGATTTGGGATGAGAATCCTTCTCCTTCCCTTTCTTTGCCTTACTCGCTAAGGCTAGATTTTCTTCATCATCTTGTTTTGATGAAGATCTATCTCTGGTGCTTCTCCTTATCTCCTCCTGCATCAAATTCGACCAAAGTCATTCCCAATCTGGCAGTTTCTCTCTTCTATTTACCGAGTCTTGGTAGCTATGCCAACTCTTAGGAAGACCGAGGAGAGCAAGACTCACCATGTCATCATCGACTGTCGTGATCCCTACACTTCCAATCTCATCCCTGCAGGTGGTGAGCTTGTTTAGATATGTAAAGATCGTATCACCCTTTTCACACTCAATTTTCCAAAGCTTTTCTTTTAGCACCAGCTTCCTCTAATCGTTGTTGTTCTGATATAGATCTTTCAATGTTTTCCACATCAAAAATGGTGTCTCCTTCCCATGGAGACTCGAGACTATGTGGTCTCGAACTGTTGGGTCCCTATAATACTAGTGATTACCCCATTACTATTGTAGTTATACCCCTTATTTATATTGATGTACCCATGTAGTGCCCATATTGTTACTATTGTGCCACATAGAAGCCCACTATTGTTATTGTTGTGCCCTACAATATTATTGTTATGTAGGCTTGGATTGTATTGGGACCACTTAGACTCCTATATATAGAAAGGAGGTATTTTCATTTGTATCATCCAAGAATTGTTCATTTATGTAATGTAAAGGAGGTTGCCCCCTCGAAGAGGCTGAATTCTAAGTCGTGGATCTCTCTTTTCTATCTTTTTGTGAGCTGGTTTCATAACATTTGGTATCAGAGCTTTGGATTCTAGGGTTTCGCTGCTCCAAACAGGTCATCGTGGCATTTTCGCTATAACTTTTTTTCTGTGACGTTTCAGAAGTCGCAAAAAAAAACCCATTTGAGAAGAATTGGCGCTGAACCTTGGGTCCGAATTTCAGAACTTTTTGCGCGATATTTTCGGAGATATTATCTGAGGAAGTTGGTCTTTTTGCAGACTCCTGAATTACATTCAAAACAGGTGACCTGGGGAAAATCGTCATAACTCTCTCTCTGAGGATTGGATTGAAATTTCGTAAAAAGGTACACAAAGAAGACGGACTGTAGTTTCTTGTGGGTGAGTTTCAGATTCAAATGTTGAAACAGTGACTCGTGGCACGTCGTACAAGTTCGCTCTACTGAACCAGTCTAAAAGCAAGTCACTGTGAGAGATTTCACATAACTCTTCCTTGGAGAATCCAATTTGGCTCAGACTTGTGGCATTGGAAAGAGGACGCAGAAGGCTACTTCAGATAGCAATTTCAGAACTGGATGATCCGAAATCACAGAGATACATCAGATTCAATATCAGGCTTCTATAAAGTGAAAAAAGGTGTGTAGTTTTTTTTTAAATTTTTGTGTAAGCTTGGTTTAACGGAATTCAAAGGGCATAGTAAAGCATTATTATCGGTAACTGATGCCCCGAGGAAAGAAAATGCAAACACCTAGTAAGGAACCTGAAAGCTCTAGCATGACTCATGAAGAAGAGGAAGAAATGCTACATGATATATCAAAATTACAAGAACAAGTGCAACAAATGTCACGCTCACAAAAGCTAACAGAAGCTAAGATAAGTGGCGTGGAATCTAAGGTAAATGGCGTGGAATCTAAGATAAAGGGAATGGAAGCTAAGATGGATGGCATGGAAGCTAAGATTGACGCTAAAATTGATGGCATGGAAGCTAAGATTGACGCTAAAATTGATGGCATAGATGATAAGATGGATGAATTGAAGAAGTTGCTACAAGAAAGGGTCACTAATGGTGAAAAGGTAGTAAAGGAAACTCATGATGAGAATAAAAGAAATGTTAATCATGATTCCATAGACTCTAATGTTGGATCGAAGACTCACCATGTTCCAAAAATCGATGTGAGGAAGTTTGATGGCAAGGATCCCGCCACATGGATATTACAGATGGAGCAATTCTTCGATCTCAATAATGTGCAAAACACACAAAAGGTACGTATGGCAACTTTATATTTGGAACCAAATCAGTTTGTATGGTATCAATGGCTTTGTTCTCGTAAACAATTTATCACTTGGGCAATTTTTACGGAAGAATTGATAGCACATTATGAGGATACAAAAAGCAACACTTTTTTTAGCCAATTGATGAATCTCAAACAAAAGGGTTCAATAATGGAGCACATTGAGGAGTTCCAAAAATTGAACATAAGGATAAAAGATATTCCAGAGGAGCATAGGATTGATGTGTTCATAGGGTCTTTAAAGGATAATATCCAACATGATGTGCGCCTTTGGGAACCTGATTCATTAGAGAAGGCATTCAGGTTAGCAAGAAAAATGGAAAGCAAAATTATGGCAACTAGGAAGCATACCATTCACAACTATAAAGATGGAAGTGTTGTTGCCCATAGTCTTCCACAACCTACAAGGTTGACACCGCAACAATTGGAAGAAAAAAGAGCAAAAGGGCTTTGTTACAATTGTGATAGCAAATACACAAAAGGTCATAAGTGTGCTGAGAACAAATTATTCTACATAGATTGTGAAGAGGAAGAAGAAAAGGAGCAAGAAAGGTCAAAAGAAGAGGATATATTCCAGGAACAGAGCCTATATGAAGAACAAATAAATCCGACCATATCTTGTAATGCATTGGCAGGAATTACCACTCCTCAAACCATCAAGATAGAAGGACAAATCAAGAAGAAAAAGGTGATAGTGTTGATTGATTCAGGAAGCACCCACAATTTTATTCATTGTAGGGTAGCAAAAGAATTGAATTGCTTCCTATATCCAGCACCAGAGTGTCAAGTGATGATTGCAAATGGAGGAACAATAAATTGCTCTGGAAAGTGCCATAATATCAAGCTATCCATGGGAGATTATGTATTGACTAGCCCAATGCTTTCCATTCCAATGGGAGGTGCTGATGTTGCTTCCGGAGTCCATGAAAATGCATCTTTCTTCAATAATGTCGTTAGAGGTGCCGCTATTCTCCCATAATTCTTAACAAACTTGCGATAATACCCTGTCAACCCAAGAAATCCGCGCAAATGCTTGATGGATGTGGGGATTTTCCATTCCTTAATGGCTTTAATTTTGGTAGGGTCTACCTTGACTCCTTCATGAGATACAATATGACCCAAATATTCCACCTCCTGGACTCCAAAGAAACATTTGGATCTTTTGGAAATGTTGGCAATACTCCAAGGAAATGTTGGCAATACTCCATGCACTTAAGGAAATGGCGACCCTACCTAATGGGAAGACACTTCAAGGTAAAAACAGATCATGATAGCCTTATGAGAAGGAAATGTTGGCAATACTCCATGCACTTAAGAAATGGCGACCCTACCTAATGGGAAGACACTTCAAGGTAAAAACAGATCATGATAGCCTTAAATATTTTTTAGAACAAAGATTATCCTCTGAAGAGCAACAAAAGTGGGTCACAAAGATGTTGGGTTATGACTTTGAAATCATCTACAAAAAGGGGAAGCAAAATGTGGTGGCAGATGCACTCTCAAGGAAGGATGAGGATGTGGAAGCATTGTTGTGCGCTATTTCTATCATCCAACCAGATTGGATAAATGAAGCAAGGAAGGAATGGAAGAATGACGAAGAAGTATGGGCACTTATTCGAAAGCTACAACAAGATTCCAGTACGTCTGATACATTTAGCTGGAAAAATGATTCGTTATGGTACAAAGATCGCTTATACCTCTGTAAGAATTCCCAGCTAAAACAAAAGATTCTTATGGAATTGCACACTTCTCCCTTAGGAGGGCACTCAGGATTTTTAAAAACTTACCACAGGGTGAAGAAGGAATTTTTTTGGGATGGACTTAAATCAGATATTCATAAGTTTGTGGCAGAATGTTTGGTTTGCCAGCAAAATAAAGTTGAAACAATTAAGACACCGGGTCTATTACAACCTTTACCCATTCCAAGCCAACGTTGGGAGGAGGTATCAATGGATTTTATCACAGGTTTACCCAAGTCTGAGGGAAAGAGTGTCATCATGGTGGTAGTTGACAGACTTACCAAGTATGCACACTTTTGTGCATTATCACATCCATTTAAAGCCAGTACAGTTTCTACTGCATTTATGGAAACAATTCAAAAGCTACATGGAAACCCAAAGATTATTGTAAGTGACAGAGATCCCATTTTCACTGGAAATTTTTGGACAGAATTATTTTCTTGTCTTGGTACTCAGTTAGCTCATAGCTCATCTTATCATCCTCAATCTGATGGGCAAACTGAGATAGTAAACAAATGTTTGGAAGGATACCTTCGTTGCTTTGTATCTGATAAACAGACACAATGGGTCAAATGGTTGCCTCTGGCTGAATGGTGGTATAACACTTCCTTTCATACAGCAACAAAAATGACCCCATTTATGGCACTTTATGGGTATCAACCACCATCCATCACATCATATTTAAGAGAAAATTCTAAGGTTCAGGCAGTGGAACATCACATCCAACATCAACAACAAGTCCTCCAACTCTTAAAGGATAACCTTGTGTTGGCACAAAATAGAATGAAACAACAGGCAGATCAGCATCGCAGTGAAAGAAGTTTTGATGTAGGTGATTGGGTATTCCTACGGCTACAACCATATAAGCAAATGTCCCTCAAGCAAGCTAAGAAGGATAATAAATTATCACCAAAGTATTATGGTCCGTACAAGGTGTTGCAAAAGATTGGTACTATGGCATACAAATTGGAGCTTCCTGCAGCTTCTCGATTGCACCCAGTTTTCCATGTTTCATGCTTAAAGAAGGTTATAGGCGACAAGCTCCCAGTTCAAACAATATTGCCAGAACTTGACGAAGAAGGAAAAATTATATTGGAACCGGAAGCAGTTATAGAAACAAGAACTCGACAGCTACGAAATCGATCAATTTCAGAGTACCTTATCAAGTGGAAGAACTTATCCACTGAAGATTCCACATGGGAGGACGAGAATTTTATGCAGAAGTATCCTGAACTACTCAAGCGTTGAGGACAACACTTTTTTGAAGGAGAGGGGCATGTTGGGTCCCTATAATACTAGTGATTACCCCATTACTATTGTAGTTATACCCCTTATTTATATTGATGTACCCATGTAGTGCCCATATTGTTACTATTGTGCCACATAGAAGCCCACTATTGTTATTGTTGTGCCCTACAATATTATTGTTATGTAGGCTTGGATTGTATTGGGACCACTTAGACTCCTATATATAGAAAGGAGGTATTTTCATTTGTATCATCCAAGAATTGTTCATTTATGTAATGTAAAGGAGGTTGCCCCCTCGAAGAGGCTGAATTCTAAGTCGTGGATCTCTCTTTTCTATCTTTTTGTGAGCTGGTTTCATAACACGAACTCTCTCTAGAAGGATTCTCCTTGCTCTAGCCACACATTTCTTCCATTCCACCAATTCTGTAGCATTAGTTGTTGCGGGCTTGGGGACTTCTCAATCAATGAATTCCTTTAGACTGTTATCCTCTGATACTACTTCCATGCGATCCTTCTAGGCTATATAATTTGAGCTGCCATCAAGGGCATACTCGAGTCTTAAACTGTCGAATGCCATTGGTGAAATTGAGATGTGATAAGAACTCGATTTCTATATTCAGAAACCTCAAACTTCGAACTTCTCCCTTCTTGTATATTTTTCTCTCCTTTAATCACCTTTTCTCTGATACCATGTAGAAATTCTCACTGTAGATCAACAGATTATGCAATATACTAAAGCAAAATACAAGATCTATTTCTATAACAAACTTGCGAAAGCTTAATAGAATATGAGCAAGATCAAATAGAACACATATAACAGAAGAAGAGAAATCAATCACACATGAACATAGAAGAATACTCTGGGGAAAGCCTCAGCTAAAAACCCTGATCTATGTATTATCATACAAGTGGAAATATCTTCGGATTACACAAAGCTTTAGCTCACAAGCTATCCAGCTCTCAGTACAATCCCTCACTACTACTCATAGACAGTCAAAGGCTTCTCACAAACCTTCTCCTCTACCCTCCAAGCCTCCTATTTCCTTGCACAATTTCTCCTGGGTCCAATGCTGCCACCTGTGTGAATTCACCTCTCACACAACACATTAAACTCAATAGTAACTGTGCAATCCTGAAGGAGATAATTCCTCCTGTGTGGATGAGTTTCCTATATAGGAAAAATCCTCCAACTAATAGTACACTGTCCCTTCCTTTGATCTCAACTGGATCTCTGACTGAACTGACATGCATGAGTTATTTATGATAGAATATTCAGTTGTCTAAAGTGCAGCAGTTACATGCATGCATGCATTAACTAACTGAACTCACAATTAGTTCAACAAACTATTTGAACTAATATAACTAGACTTAACTTAGTTAACGGAGCTAGCTAATTACAACTCAAAGTACAACTCATCCTGATCTCCTTTAATCAAGGGATAACTTCCTCAATCAATGGAGAAATTGTTGCATGTCTTCACATAGACTTCATGTTTGATTTCCTACAACTAATTAACTCAAGATGAATTAATTAATTATGTTACAAACAGCTGCTAAGATCAAATTCAAATTTTAGTTCAGGGACTAACTAATATTGGAATCTATCCTGAAATACTATTTATAGCAATGCTATTTTTAGCATTTCCATTTTTTCATTCCTTGTTGCTATATCCAACTCTGGTACCTGAGATTCTATTTATAGCAATGCTATTTATAGAATTGCTATTTTTATCATTTCTTGTTGCCATTTTCAACAAACACTTGTTCCTGAATATCCCATGAATGGACAAGGTATTTTAACAACTCCATTTGTAGCCTCATACCAGGAAGCCAGAAGAATTTTAATAACCCACAATTTTTTAGCACCTGGATGGTAACAAGGTAATTTTCTGCATTCAAATCTTGTTCCTCATGTTCTCTTCTCTCCAAATGAATGCCATTTTGTGCTAATGGGTACCTGAAACATCAACAAGGAATCCATCATCAGGGAAATTTTGAGGTCTAAAATGGGCCTCCTAAGAAAAATGTACAACCAAAATAAACTTTATAAGAACAAGTAGGATTCAAGATGGTGATGTCAACCATGGGGTATGATTCGCCATTTTTGGAGTAAAAAAGTAAAAAGATTAAAAAATAATAAAATAATAAAGCTACTTTTTCAACTCATATTTTGAACTTATCTCCCTAAGGTTTTACTCAAATTTCAAGCGGGATTACTTGTTGGATGCAAAATTTAATTCCTCATCCAATGAGTACCCATGTTGCATACTTTCGATGGACCCTGCTACACGAAAAATGAGAAATACATGAAAACATGTGACTGCAATCACGTTTTTCATATATTTCTCATTTTTCGTGTAGTAGGGTCCATCGAAAGTATGAAACATGGGTACTCCTTGGATGAGGAATGAAATTTTCGATCCAACAAGTGTTTCCGCTCAAAATTTGAGTAAAACCATAGGGAGATAAGTTGAAAATATGAGTTGAAAAAAAAAAAATTCTTTTTTCCCTCTAAAATTTGAGGATGTAATCTAATCTTATTTTATTATTTCCACTATTATTTTATAATTTCCTTAGGAGGCCCATTTTAGACCTCAAAATTCCCCTAATGTAACCTCTTTCCCATGAAAAAAATATGACAAAATTTGAGGCAAAACTGAAATAAAACTTGGACATATGCGTCCAATGCACCCCAACAATGTCTGCCATAGCATTTCACCTCTATCTGCAATGTTTCTATGCCTAGATGCAACACCCTTTTTCGACACAGGGGGGTGCATTGGTCCCAGGGAATTTTTATGAACCCTAGGGGCCTCAAAACCTTGAAAATTTTGCATGAAAACACAAAAATGAACCATGGAAAGATAGAGAAATATTTTAGTTCCTAGCCGACAACACTTAAAATGGTTCCCTGGATTGGCCACAATCAGCTGCAGAAGATCGAGGGAAAAAGGGCTCCAAATACTCACTATTGAAGATAAAATGTGAAATAGTGAAAATTAAAAGTCATTTTGAATATTTATGGTCATTTTCTCATTATTTTATTCATTTTTAGTATTTTGACCTAGATATGCTTCATTTTTACTATGAAACAGGTATGTTTAATCCTTCTTGTGGTGTTTTGAGCAGGCTGACAGCTGTTGGTAGGTTTTTTTATTATGTTTTGAATACGTTACTTTGACCAAAGAGTATACTTTTATCTCTTTTTTGGACTCTATAAACCTACGAAAAAGGAACCCCCCTGGAGTCCTCTTTCAACTCTTTTCAGACTCCCAAAATATGAAAAGATTTTTGAGCACTTGTCTTTTCGAACTCGTAAAAGTAAATGAAAATATGTCTACTCAGTATAGTTTTAACCCTTTTCTGGATGGAGATAGACTAACTACAAAAAGGAATACCTTATTCGAACATGGCTAAGAGGTTCTCTTGGGTATTGTTTTCTACCTTTTCAGACCTAAGGGACAACCTATGAAAAGTGACATATGGAGTTTTCCTTTTCGCCTGTTTTTCAAACTCTCTAAACATGGAAAATTTGTCCAGTTTTACCTTCATTGGACTCATAAAAACATCAAACAACTATGGACTCGTCAATCATGACAAGGCCGAACCACTCCTTCTCAGGGTTCGTTAAATATACTCAAAGGGATTCATCCGAAGGGTGAACTTACATATCTAGCATATGTTATCCTCCTTAAGCTTGTTAAAAAATAAAGACATACTGACCAGTATGGTTAGGGAAATTGGGAAAACAAGGGATTCCATTTTTCTAATGGAAGCAAGTCTCTCTTGAACACGACGCTCTTCCACTTCATCTCTGTGGCTATTGGGTTGGGTAGTATGCTTATCTTTTGGTTATCATACCATTTTCAGAGCCTCCATTTCGGTTTTGGCTCAACGCTGCCAACTCCATTCAGTGTCACCGATGTGTTCAAGAGAAGTCATTCAATTGATCTCTTCTACAATACTCTTAAGCCTTCATTTCATGTCTACCTTTATTGATCCAGTGTCATGTCAACATCATTTTGATCATTTTGTCTCAATCATCATACCCGTTTCTTGTTGTTGATGGGGGATACATCAAGGTCCTCCTGTGACGGGTTGCTTCCTATCGACATCAACACATCATCCAAGAAGTCGACTTAGAAACACACATTTGGTACCTTGGTGCTTTCAAACATCAATGACAAGTTTCCTCGCTCTCAGCGATAGGTTTACATCAATGGCCTTCGACCGAAAGGTTTTGTGTGGTGTTTGAAATCAACTCATTCATAACATACAGATTTTACTATAGTATCTTGAGAGCCATTAACATCATCAGTGGTTTCTCTCGCATCTGTTAACGACTTACATCATTAACTGGTAATTAGATGGTGTCTACCATGTTCGACTCCAACTCATTGATTCACATGGTTAGAATCATACATTGATTGGTTGTGTGAACGAGATAGAAGACCCCAGATTTAGTTTCATCCATCCAAGATGTGATTTTAGGATTTATACAAAGATCACAATGTATAATGGCCTTGATCACATAGACAGTCATCCAGTCATGGGTCCACTAGTTGCATCTGTGAACGAATCTTTTGATTATTGTACATGTTATGTTATCTTATGAGTTGAGTATGGATATGTCTCCCTCGAAAAACAAATATTTCATGTTGTAAATGTATTGTAATAGATGAGGCTCGCCGGTTGTCCTTGATCCCGACTTGTCACAAGGTAAAGCCCTTCAGTCGTCAGTCATCATGTCTGACTTTGCGCTTTAGGGGGAATTCTGTTATCGTCCATTTTTTCACATCTGACCAGTGAGCCTCCTAATGGGATTAATCAACATCCTATTCCCCCTTGTCACCATCTTGCACAAATCCCTAAGCATTTCCCCTTCATCCCCCACAATTTTAGCCCTAAATTACATCATCTGAGCCAGTTTTAGGACCAACACTCCTTGTATGCCTACTTGGGTGCAATCACCTACCAGTTGCTCCATTATGGCTTGAGTTGGTCACCAGAAGGTTTCTCCCCTTTGCACCTACGTTCGTTGTAGAAATGAAGGGAGAATGATCGGGATTCCAGAAGCTTCCCCTTCTAGAAGTTTCCCAAAAGTTTTTTTAACTACTTACATTTGATCAAACATTTAGATCCTATCCTACCCTACTTTGGAGTTTTCAACACTTATCCTTTGATCTTATCCCTCCATCAAAGGTGGATCTCAAACCCTAGATTTATAATTGGATAAGAACTCCCAACTTACCCTACTTCTCTATATATTCCCAACCTTCTATGTGGTTGGGGGTTGGATTTTGGAGAGTGATTCCTCCCTTATGTTGTTTTAGTGAGTGGTCATCATCTCATGTATTTAGGGTGATTGGAGATGCATATTGTGACAAGGAAAGGACAAGTCAACAACTTGGAGGAGCTCTTCTACAAGATCAACTACTACTTATGGTTGTAATCTCCTTCCATTTATATTAATGTAAATAATTCATTTTTTTCCTATATGTGATGTTGTTATTTCATATATTTCAATACCATGTTGATCTATTGAATGAAGTACTTAGATGATACTGCATAGATCTCGTAGTTTCTTGGCTTGTGTTATCTAACTGTGCAGGTTCTAATTTTGGCATTCAGAGCTGGAATTGGAGATTCCAAAATAAATAAGGAGTGAAGTGTGCAAAGGATTCCAGGTAGGCCTCACCCCATCATCTATTTACTTTAAGGAAAATCATTGTGTTCCTCGTCTCTCTGTTGTTATAGGTTAGCCACCAACCTAGAGGAGATACTTTCGTTCGCAATCGTAAATCTCATATAACAAAGGCCTATCCATATTGTTATTTTTAATTCATATTGTCTATTGAAAGCCATAAGGATAATGTCAACACAAGATTAACAAAAGTGATGTTGATTTCTCATCTCAAGTAGATCCTAATGAGAGAGGTCCTTCAAGTATCAATAGCAAAGGGACATCTAGAAAAAGAGGAACTAGCCCTCTAGATCTCCATGGATTTTCAACATCAATTCACTTTTGCAACTTCGCCATGGCATAACCATTATTGTTCGATCGATGAGTGTCTTCAAAACAATTCCAATAAATCAAGACTTTCAAACATGGTTGAGTGAAAGCACATGAGTTTTCTTTGTACAAGGATCCATTGGAAATATACCTTACTTGAGAGATACCATTCTCTCTAAGTATGTTAGGGTAGGGAGATATTGTATATGATTTTGTTACTTGAATCAATTTTTCCTAATAATCATTTGTTGGAATTAGTATAATGGTTTGGGGTGGCTCCATAGTCCAAAGTAGAAGGAAATTGGTTTGATTCTTGGGTTATCAACAACTTATAGGGGTCATTATCCCACAATTGGAGCCATATTTTGATGAACATCCCTTGATGAAATTGATGGTCAAATTTTTTGTTTTGCATGTGCCAGATGACCCTTATGAAGACCCAAAAAGTTTAAGAGTTTAAAACCAATCTCAAGATATGGTGCTTACTTATATAATGATTAATAAGAAGGAATAAATTGAATGTGCTTATCTTTTCAATTGATAGTTCTATGTCTCAACTCATGGAAAATGTAATGTAGCAATTGTTAATTTCGATTTTTCTTATTCCTTAATACTTGCTTGTGAACTTTATTTATCTTCTTGTGTTTCTTATTTAGATCTTTTCATTAAACAAATATAAAGATAAAAATAATAAAGATGATGGACACAAAAATTAGGCTCCAAACCAGGGAAAAACCCCTTCAAGGGGAAAACATAGAATATCTCCTCTTCTTATAAAATTTGCTTCAAATGAGACAACAAAGACCCAAACCCTAGACCAAGTCCTTCCTCCAGCACTAATCCATTCCTCCAAATAGACCTTCCAATTAGGTCAAATTAAAATGAGACAAACCCTTCTAGAACTACACCTGCAGCATAATTTCGGCCCCCCTCCAACAAAATTTGGATTTGCAGTTATTGCAGAAATTTTGGCCCCTGCAACTGCGCTAGTAACTCGCATGTGTGAGAGAAAAGTGCCCAAAACTTGTTTTATTTTCTTCCCTAGGGTTTCTCTTGTATTTCCTTTTTCTTCACTATTATTTCTTCATCCTTCTATTAAATATCAAACTTGTTGGCTATGTGTTTCAAATGAGGTCGAAGGTGTCTCTATATATAGCCTTTCCAAGAGGTCGAATAGCCCCTCTTTAGGATAAATTGCGCTAGGAGGTTTCCAGGATTTTTTAGACTAAAAAATAAAATCTTTGTCAAATTACATTTTGCCCGGAAGGGTCTTATAAACATGATGTTGACTCCTTTGACTCATGACAATAAATCCTATGACCTAACAAACCCTAAAAACATGAAGAACATGCTTTTATCTAGAATACCATCAATAATGAGCATGAAACCCATGATTTTAAAACAATAATTTTTTCTTTTCTTATTTTGTTTGTTACATAAGATACATATTGAAATGAGTACAACAACAATTTTGAAGACCAAAATTAGTTACATTTCCAATATTCCCTCTTAACGCAGGAGGTATTCGTAATTGTACAGCAAGTACATCATCATTCTCAAACTGAAGAGTTCGCATAAGAAGAGTCATATTGATAATCCAAGCTATACGCATCATTATTATGGCCATCATTTTCTTTTAGGACTAACTAGACAAGCTCATCTTCATTCAAGAGCATTATGCAAGGAAGATTTTCATGTGATACTGCGCTACCTCTACAAGGAACATAGCCCATCTGGATATTCACAAGGTGTGTCCTTTTAGGACTATTCTTATCTTGGATTTCCAAACTCGAATCCTCAAATAATAGTGGTCCTCTTCGACCACTCTTATCTTGGACACCTTTCCTATCCTCAAAGACTATCTGTCCCTTTCCTTTCTTATATGCTTTATCCTCGAGGAAACTGCATGTGCTTATCCAATCCCCTACCATTCTCTCTCCATGACCTTCACTTAGACTTACGACTGTTAGTCCTGGTCAAGTGCCTGACACATGAAGAAGAGGATGCACATGTGATTTCCAACATCATTCCCACTCAATCATATTCTATCTTCATATCTTTAGTGTTTCATTCATCCAAATAAATTATGTGCAACATGCTTCTACTATAATATATTTGGTTTTTCTTTGTGGATAGAGAGGTTGAAGTTTGCTTCTTTCTAAACCATGATACTATACAATTGACTATAAGTAATTCTCCTCCACTTGTACCTTTTTTGTCATCAATATCTCCTTCCTAATATGAATCTCTATATGTTGTTAAATTTAATTCCTTACTTCTTGAATACCACAATCCAAAATCCAATGTACCCTTCTGATATTTAAATATATTTTTTGTTGCTTTCACATGTCTCCTTTGGTGCAGTTTGAAATCATGCAACCAATCCTACTACTTGCATGGTATTTGGCCTTGATATTGTCACATATAGTAGGTTTCCAATCATTGACCTGTACAATGTTTGATTTTCTACTAGGGATTCATCATTTTTTATCAAGTTACATCCTTATCATGGGTATACTAACAAGTGCACAATCATCCATTTTGAATCTTTTCAACATCTCCTTGATGTATTTGGTTTGAGAAATGAATATGCCTTTGTTGGATTGAGAAATATGAAAACCTAGAAAGAATGACAATTCTCCAAGCATGGACATCTCAAATTCTTTTTGCATTTCTTCTGCAAACTTTTGGCTCATTATGTTAACATTACTTCCAAAAATGATATCATCCACATAAACCACAATGATTAACAAATTTTCATTTTCTGTTTTGATGTAAATATTGTTGTCTACATCTCGTCTTTTGAGACCTTGTTGTTGTAGGCATTTTGCAAGTCTTTTATACCAAGCTCTAGGAGTTTTCTTTAGTCCATAGAATGTTTTTTTCAATCTACATACATGATCTTCCTTTCTAACAATTGGAATCCTTTTGGTTGTTCAATATATACTTCTTCTTCTATATTTTCATTAAGAAATGTTGGATTGACATCCATTTGATAAACTTTGATGTTATTGAAAGAAAAAAATGTTAAAAACAATTTGATCACTTATAATCTTGCAACTAGGGCAAAGGTTTATTCAAATTCAATACCCTCAACTTGAGAATATCCTTTACGAACCAATATTTCTATATTTCTTACTATTTGTCCATATTCATTCAACTTAATTGGTTGTGAAAATTCGCTTGAAATGAAACAACTGGAACTAATTCTTCCAACTGATTAATTATGCAGTTTATTTTGTTGCGGAAAAATAACGAATTAATCATAGTAAAATCTCTTCACAAATAAAAATGTTTCGAAAATAAACTAGATATTGAGAAAATACTAGCATGCACAAAATAAAAATTTGACACAGTTATTTTTGGACAATTATCCGTGGAGAAACCCAATGCGGGAAAACTGGTGCAACAGATGAGGGTTTTATTATTATACAACAACTAAATTATTTGAGTACAAATTTGGATACCCAACTATAAATCCTCTAGAAAAATATGCTGCCAAAATATTTGGATGAATTTCCTCCCTCTGCCTCAATAGATCAGTCTCCTTCTGGCCTGTTCACATTGTTGGCTCTGGAAAGTCATACATCCTCTGGAACTCCTCCAACTGGGTTGTCTAGCCTCCTTTTGTCACTAAAAATAATTTTCTCTACCTTGTGGGTGATATCCCGACCTTCTACAATTGAAAAAACCCTCTTCTGACACTTTTGCTGGGGTTTCTAGCTCACTCGCTCTTCCTGGACGACTTTCCTGCAAAATAATTCGTCCTCTGAGCTATAGCTGCTCTGCTACTAATAACCTCTATTGGAAATTTCTTTATTTCTCCATCAATCCTCCTTATTTGGCTCAAACCTTCTTCTTGCATTGGATAGCTCGATCTACCCAAGGAACTTGCTCTCTAAGCTTTTGTTGGCTCTCACAAATGTGATTCGATGTGTCTTGCTCCAACCCCATAGTCCTTCTCTTATAATATCTAGTTGGATCACCAATGACCATGATTAAGTCCTCATTAATGACTGAGATCATTTCTAGGTTTATACATGTGAGTTTGTAGAGAAATATCACATTTCTCAATTAATTGTTGTTAATTAATCATTTTCCCTAAGTTAGACTTAAGAAAAATTTAATTACTAATTAATTAAGTTAATTGAGTTGCTTCTAGGTGGATTTTCCAGAAACGATTTATTGCTTTTGGAGTCCTAGTGTTTCTTATTTTGTCTAACCAAAGTCAAGACTAGAACACCATCTAATGCTACGAAAACCAACTTTGGTACCAATCACATTCTTGTTTGTTGATCTAGGCACAATTTCCAATCTCTCATTCTTCTCACTTTAATTTAGTTCTTCTTCCATAACATTAATCCAATGTTTGTCTTCACTAACTTGTATAAAGTTCTTAGTCTGTATTTTGGATAGCAAAGAAAAGTTTGCTTGTTTTGGTGTACTTACCAATCCTCTTATAGTCTCAACTCCTATATCTATATCACCGAAAATCCAATTTCTAGATGATACTTTTGGATAAGTTTAGATGGTGCCTTTGGATATTGGAATTCTATTTCTTCTTTTTCTTTCTTTTTTCTTCATTTTCTCTTTCTCTGTAGATTCTCTTCTTTGGGTTTTCATTTATTATGACTTTCCTCTTTGAGGTATTGTTTCATCCACTCTTACATCAACACTTTCTACTACCTTGTGTAGTATTTTGTTGTAACATTTTTAGGCCTTGCTTCCATATGCATAGCCAAGAAAGATATATTCATCTATTCTAGAATCAAACTTACATAAATTATCTTCATTTATATTTATATAACACTTGCTCACAAATACTTTGAATTATTTTGAATGTAGTTGGTATGCATTTCCATAATTCATAAGGTGTCTTGATGTTGTTCATCCTAATTTGTGCTCTATTCAAAACGTATATTGTTGTGATGATTGTTTCTCCCCAAAAGGTATCATGTATTAGATATCATTTACCTGAGGTAACAAAAGTCTAACAAAAGTCTAAAATCTTTACTTGAGGAACTCTTCTTCTAAGGCTCAAGCAATAGATTACAAGGTATCATGTAGTTTGGCTTCATTAAACATTATTTTAGCCATTTCTTGTATAGTTCTATTCTTCCTTCCTAGAACTCCATTTTGCTATGTAGTCTTCAATGCTGAAAAATGTCTCTTGATTCCATGATTCTCATAGAATTCATTAAATTCATTAGAGATAATTTCACCTCCTCTTTATGTTCTTAAGCACTTGATTTTAAATCAATCTCATTTTCAACCTGGGCTTTGAAAGCTTTAAACTTTTCAAATGCTTCAAATTTTCTTTAAGAAATGTAACCCATATCATTATTGTGTAACAACTTATAAGCAACATAAAATAACTCTCACCTTTTAAAGTTTGTGTTCTTGCTAGCCCATAGAGGTCTTTGTGTACAAGTTCCAATGACTTTGATGTTGAGTACTCTTTAGTTTTGAAACTAACTCTCCTCTACTTCCTATGTTGACATGGATTGCAAATAATGTTTGTAGGTTTTGAGATTCTTAGCATATCTCTTATTGCTTGTGCCTTGTTGAGTTTTACTAGATTGTCAAAGTTTATATGATCCACCCTTCTATTCCATAACCAAATTTATTCTACCCATCACATACAACATTTTTCTCCTTTGACTTCATCGAGGATGTATAGATTGCTCAAGATTCTATTTTCATTTTTCACTAATATTCTTGAACCTGCTTTCCTTATCTCACATCCTTTAGAATGAAATGTGAGGTTATGACACTTAGAAGATTGTGTTTTAACCCTTCAACACACAAGACATTTTGAGTTTTAGTCTTTCCATCAACAACACTAATCATACCTTTTCCAACCATCCTTGTAAAAGCATTATCTTTTTCCTTCCTTTAGGGTGAGAAATATGTTCTAATCTCTATCACGTGTTTTGAACATTCAATATCAATGTACCATTGGCTTCTTTTGTTTTGAGCATACAGTGAAAGTCGACATTATTCCTTCTTTTTCCACACCTTTGTGTATTCTTCTTTATGCTTGGTAAGAATGTATTTTCCTTGTTTTGTTTAGGAGACTTTATTATGTTGCTTCTACAATCATATGCTATGTGCCCGTAGTTATTACATTTTATAAAATTTAGTATTTTTATGATCCTTGCACCTTAAAAATGATAAGAAACCAATAATTATAGTCCTTTTTGAGGGGGGGGGTACCTTTTACAAGAGGGATTATAAAGGCTCAAGCAATAGATGACCACATACAACACCAACAAGAATTTCTTCAACTATTGAAAGATAACTTGGTTAGGGCACAAAATAAGATGAAACAAAAAACATATCAACATCGCAGTGAAAGAGAATTTGTGGTACGTGATTGGGTATTTGTGAGACTACAACCATATAAACAAATGTCCCTTAAGCAACAAAAGAAGGACAATAAATTAGAACTGAGGTATCATTACCCCTATAAGGTGTTGCAGACGATTGGAAGAATGACTTACAAAATTGGAGGTGCCTTCATCTTCACATCTACATCCAGTCTTCCATGTTTCTTTCTTAAAGAAGGTAATCACTGACAAGATCCTAGTCCAAACTAATCTACCAAATATTATTGAAGAAGGGAAAATAATACTAGAACTAGAAACAATTTTGGAAACAAGGATTAAGCAGTGAAGAACAAATAATTAATGAGTACCTTATCGAATGGAAGAATCTACCAGAGGAAGAAGCGACATGGGAAGATGATTTGTTCATGCAAAAACACCATAGATAGTCAAGTGTTGAGGAAAATACTTCTTTGAAGGGGAGGGACATGTTAAGCCCCATGTTAACCCAAAAACCCCTTATTAAGCCCTATATATTAAGTGATTACATATCTATTGTTATATTGTTATGTAGGCTAGAACCCCTCATGGTCCTATTTTATTATAATTGTACCCTTTTTCTCTGATATATTCACTAAGGATCCCTAGTCTTAGGATCATAAAATATTGTCTTGTACATTGTATTCATCGTAAAATGAGGTTTCCTCCTCGAATAGGACTGCAATTATTGGTTTCTTATCATTTTTAAGGCATAAGGATCATAACAATATTGTAATCAAGTAGGCAAAAAAATAATTGTAGTTTCTATTAACAAACCCATGAGAAATTATGGGTTTTTTTGCTCACAGAATAATTTTTTGAGGTCTTATAAGATCTTCTATTTTTATCTCTCACATGATCACTTCTTGCATAAGATTTACAATCTATTGCTTTATGACCAAAATTAATGTAAAAAAAAACAACCAAGGAAAAATTTTGGTATTGGGTTGTGAAAGGCCTTCTTGGTATATCAACTCTTCTAAACTCGTTCTTGTTGTTCTTATGAGAAGAATAAGGTTTTTGTTGGTCCTCATTTCCTTTCCTATTGCCGTTTCATTTTTGATGGAGTCTTTGAGAATATTACCATAACTTTTAGGCTTTTCTTTAGTTTCCTTTTATGATGGCCATGTGAACATTATCTAAGATTTTAGCAGTCTTTCCAAATGTCAAGCTTCAATTAAATTGATTAGTTGTTTTCTCTAGTTCCTTTCTTAAGGAAACAATTTCAACTTCTAGCTTCTCACAATTTTTATTCATTTACTTTCAATTGGCTTCTCACGCCACATCTATCTTTCTTGCCTCTTCCAGTTGAGTATTTAGGATTATATTTTTTATTTTATTTTATCAATGATCATGGTCCTTTTTATATTTCTACAATTTATCTTCTTTTTATTCTTTCCCATTAGTCTGTCTATTTCTTCTAAGGCACTAATGAGTTCTAATTCAAGATTCACTTCCCCATCAATGTCTTCTTATTTTTTATTAGATTTTTCTTTTTTATTTTATTCATTTTCTTTATCAGTATACATTGTATCCATGGCTATGAAGAGAAACTCTTCTTTGTCAATATTAGAAACATATCCATCAGTTTCTTGATATGAGTAAAAGCTCTTCTTTTTATTATATTTTCCACTTTTGTGTATATAATTTTTTATTATATAGTTACATTATTATTCATCATCATTATCTTCCATTTTTTCTCATATGGATTTTTAGCAACAAAATGTCCTAATCTACCACAATTAAAACATTTGAAGGGTAGCTTAGATTTATCTTGTCCAAATCCTCATTTTAGCTTTCTCACAAATTTTATTTCTTCTATATATAATTCATGGTTGGAAAAATCACATGATTTGTTTCATTTTGTCTTCTTTGATGCTTTGAAGGCTACATCATTCCGTGTTTTCTTTTTTTTCTATCCTTATTTCATAGGTAGAGATAATCCCATGCAACTCATCCATCATCAATTTCTCTAGATCCTTCACTTATTCAATGGTAGAGACCTTAGAATCAAATATTAAGGGGAGTAACCTTAGCACCTTTTGCACAATCATTGGTTCTTCAACCTTCTCCCCTAGTGATTTTGACAAATTCATCCCATAGAGGAAATATGATGCAACATTTTCATCATCTTTCATTCTCAAACTCTCGAACTATCTTCTATGAGTTTGGAGCCTTGGCTTCTTCACCTTGTCATTTCCTTTATATATGTTTTAAAATTTATCCCAAATTTCTTTTTTCAATTCACAATGCATCACCTTGACAAATTCTAATTCTGATATACCACACAAGATAGTATTCATGGCTCTTGCATTATTTTCACTAGCCTTTTTCCTAGTCCTATCTTTTGGAGGATATTTTGGGGTTGTATAACTAGTCACATGCCAATTTCCAAATATCAAACCCAAGGGCCATTAGATAAGTTTGTATCCATATACTTCATAATGCATAGTTCACTTATCAAACAATGGGGCTCTGTTTTTGGAGAAAACTTCTTGACTGGCCATGTGCGCTCTTGAAATCTACCTCAAGTGGCTAGGTTGTTTTTGAGGGAAATTTTTATAATACTAATTTTTTAGCACACACTTATAATAAGAGGGTGGTGAATAAGAATAAGACAATTTTTACTTATTTAAACATTCATGAACCATAACAAAACAATCACATATGAGATCTATCAACTGCAGAATATGGAACACAAGATTTACATGGAAACTATTTTTGGGGAAAAACACAAAAAATATTTTTATAATTATTTGTAAGCACCAAACTACTTGAAACACCACTCCCCATGACTAAAGATACTCATAGGTACCAACCTATTGGAGACACCAATCCCCACCATTGTAAATATTCATGGGAATCAACCTATTAGAGACACCAGAGCCCCATTGTTGTAAACATTTGTAGGCACAAACCTACTTAATTGAGTCTACTTGCTACTTCCTTCACCAGGTCTGCTAGCTACTTATTCCTTCACCAAGTTTATTTTTTTCTTCTACATTCACCAAGTTTACTTCTTCCAAAACTTGTTTTGTCCTCTTCCCAAGGATGAACTTATACAACACGTCACATATCCAATTTTGCAAATATGATTATCGAATTTTTACGAAAGGAACTTTTGTATGTCTCCTCGGATCTCTGAAAATTACAAAGTCTGAAAATTCCCAGAAAAAATTTACAACAAAAATTCCAAGCTAACATGTTTGAAACTAATTTCAGGATCATTCATAAACCCTAACTTCCTCAAGGCATATTTCTACAAGTATAGTGAACAAAAGTCTAAAATCTTTACCTGAGGTATTAATATATGTGTCCATAGGTCTCTGAGAAGTTCATAGTTTAAACATTTCAAAAAATAAGTTATAGAGAAAACGCCAAACTGACCTATTTGAAATTGATTTCAAGAATATTTAGAAACCCTAACTTCCATAGAAAATATCTCAAAAAGTACAATGAACCAATGCTTGAATGTTTTACCACATGTATGCAAATATCTCGCCTCCATCTCCTCAAAATTTCACTATCTGAAATATCCCAAAAGAAAATTTATAGCAAAAATGCCAAAATGGCTCGTTCACTCCATGAATCACAATTTTTCTCCACCTTTAAAACCCCAAGAGTATTCCCCAACTTCTCTTGCTCACCTCAGATCTCTACTTGCTTGGATGATCTTCAAAAGACTCATTTATCCTATGTTTATAATGTTTACGTGTTCACTTATGGGGCCGACTTGTTAAATTAGCTAGGTCGACCTATACTTTATGGTTGGGTCGAATGGAGTTAGAGAGAGTGCCATATTCCATTGGAAAGGTTTCAGATAATTTTTTCAACCATATATCCTATTATCCTATTTGAGTTAGATATTTAGAGTAAAAAGGCCTTCAAATATAGGGTATCTAATTTGGGTATCCAAACACTATTTCCAATAATCTTCATTTTGGACATCTGTAATCTCCCCTATCTTTGACATCAATGACAACAATATTTCCAACGTGAATATATCAAGAATATCCTCATACTTGAAATAGATGGTTGAATATTGGAAGATGTAACCAATCATAATAAATTGTATATGGAGCAATAGTGAATATGGGGACCGAGATTTGATATTGACCATTGTCAAATAATAATAAATATTGTTGCTTGACATAATAGTTATAAGAGGGCATATTCCATGGGAAAAATAAACAAATATTTTGATCACATTTGCACTATATAAGGAGCATCAAGTTGAATTCAATATTTACCATTGGTATAGAATATAAATGTTGGTTCCTGAAACAAGCATCATTTAATTAGATGTTGCAACAAAATAACATTTAAAAATATTATTTCTTGATTTTGAGTTAGCAAGGCCCCTTCATGAGTTCTTATGATTCCTTCTTGTGCTTTAACTTTTAAAAATTCATGAAATAGAAGAGTCACTTTCAACCTTGATCTCTTAAATACATATATTTTAGGGTCCTTAAAAATTTCCAATTCTATTTTATGGTGATAAATTTAAAGTTGACATCCTCACTCATCACTATGCATGTTGATGGTAAAAATATCATATCTATAGTACAATGGTTGAGGATCCATGGCATTCAATATAACTCTAGATACAAAATTCTTAATGTTGAATCTAGGTTGTCATCCCTAGTAACCCTAGGGATTTCGCCTCCCACACAACTTCAAAAGATTCATAACCTAACAAGGAAAATATTCCTCCATTAAAATAAAGTTCTTAAGATAGTTGAGATAGTTTATTAGGCTATATCTCATCTTGTTTTCAAGGTGACCCTTCAAAGCCTCTAGTATTGTTGAGCTATACTCAACTTCATCAACTAATTACCGTTGTCAAGATCCACTCTTGTGCTGCATGGAGGTCAATTTTTCAAAACATGGATGAACTATTACGCAAGGCATAATAATACTTATAATATATAATTATTACTTGTAAGAATTAACAATGGCTTATTAACTTTTTTATGGGGTGTCTCTATTTATGGTTTATCTCTTAAATTGTTATAACAATCTTCTTTGTTGCATATACCATTTGCAATGGTAACATCTAATACAAATATATTTTTATGAATATATACTCTTAATTGTGTGCATCATACCATGCCAATATTTGAATATAACAAAGACAATCCAACATGTGAGCCTTGGCATGATCCTCGACATGATAGATGTTTTGCTCAAATTGCTTGCCTTGGTAATTTGAGCAATTACTTCAACTTTAAAGGCTAATAATTTACACAAATGAATTTTAACATATTTGTAATATACTTAATCCTTATTAACTATATTAATAATTGTTAGGAAGAGTTGTGTGCATTAGCATAGTCATGTATGTGATGACCTATGCATAATAGTTTTTAGATTGCAAATCAAATTTTGCATCTTTTATGCGTTTAGTATATTTAATAGTTCTTTTAAACCATATGGCCTTGTGACTTTTCATATGAATTCTTATAGCATCCTATGATTCTCTCAAGGTACAACACAAGTGGCTCTCACATAGCTTAGAAGGTATTCTGAAGCGACAAAACTTATAGTTGTTGTGCTTTTAAAATGTAAATACACAATGTATTGTAGTAATATTTATGTTAATAAGATGAATGTACAAGGATGTTTGAATGATACAATGAGGACCCGCTTATATACCGAGGCAGGTGCCCCTTCATCACTGGGCATGTCTTTTTAGACATGCCTTTCCATTTTAACTAATGAATATTTAAAATATAGCTACGATTATTTATTATTTATTTGCATTTATTTATTTTTATCTGCATTAAATTCATAACATTACCCCTTTCTTCAAAGAGATTTGTCCTCAAAGCTTAATTGTTGAATTTTTTTTTTCACTTGCCCACATCATTTAGGCATGTATTTTTGTCGGTAGTACTATCTTGAAATTGAGTTTATCTGTTTTCATTCAGTTTTTTTTTGTCACTTTATATGTACTCTCCATTTTATATATATTTTTAGAATTTTTTTGTATTAATCAAATTAGTTAATTATATAATTAATTTTTTTTATTTAAAAGCAACTTTATAAAAAAAATATAAAGTAGCTTTATATTTTTTTATAAATTATATTTAATAATTTTATAAAGCAACTTTAATTATTAATTTTTTCTTATATATTTATGAACACATGGATTCGTACGATCGTGTCCATTTGACAAATGCATTTGGCATGGTTCGACTGCTCCATTTGAATTTTAGATCTTGAATTGTTTGAATCCAACAGTTATACCAGAATCATCACCATTGAAATATGATTTTGTGACCGCAACATCTTTAGGGGCTATCACAACAAATTCCCCATCACTGTAAACTACGGTTGACAACTCTAGTAGAGTGGATGAGGGCAGCCTAAAGCGCCACAAATCCAATTCCACATCATCATTCAATATCTTGGATCTTTCTTCAGTGTATCCAATAACAACCTTAATTACCCCTGGAACTATTTCTATAATTTCAACCCTCGCCTCCTGTAACACCAATGCCCCAACAACATTCACAACAAACCTGAAACGCTCACCATTATCCTCAACTGCAACACGCACCTCTAAGTTGAAGGGAAACTCCAGGACTTTGTAAAACACATGGGGAAGACGCCTCAACTTATTTTGATCCAGCGATGACGAAATCTTAGTAGTAGCAAGGCTAAAAATTATCTCATTTTTCCAGGTAATATTTCTCTTAGGAGTTGGGTTAGTGTCCATTGTTGAATCTTTTGGCATTCAAAGCAAAAAGGTTCTACGAAGCTTCCTAGTAAGTAGACAAGTTGAAATTTTGATTAATATTTTTGTAAGTACATGTATGTCATCTCGTGCAGAAGCTCTTAAGCCCTACTTCAAAAACATTGTGCGTTATTTTGGAATCCTTGTTTAGACAAAATGCCATATAAGCAACAAAAACTTGGTACGTGTAGTTTGGAGATTTATGTGCCTTAGAAAAGAACTTATGGGCTACTTCAACTCCTTCAGTCCTTCTTATGAATCGAAGTAACTGAATATAACCTAAAGTTATTGCAGTACTACTATTTCTCATATATTTTCTTAAAGCCCTAAATTTCTCCACGACACTTTTCCAGTTCAGCATACGCATATCGTAACACTTTCGAATCTGGAAAAGCTTTCAAAGCTCTCTGAAAATTTTTACTAGCAGAATCCATTGATCCATTTCATGCATGCCATGTTGCATAGTCATACCAAATATCTGGATAGTGATACAAATACATAAGGCACTGCTCATATGTGAACGTAACTCGTTTGCTTGAAGATGCAATATCTATCCTTTGAGGATCCCCTTTTTCAAAAACAAGCAATCTCCTCCATGCACTGCACTACTCCTCCTCTTTAAGAGAGCCTGTAGGAGGCACAACTAGCTTGTTGCCATCAATTTCCTCACAATTTCTTGTGCTCCCTATAGACAACTCTTGCACTAATGCACTACAGGTGATAAATAACGAGAATACCCATTGCTTTTAACTTTTCTGAGTGATTGGTAAGGATATTGTGGGGTCGGTGAGTTTGCTTCACCTGTAGAAGAGGTTGATTCACAAGCTTCAATTTTTTTCATATTTTTTTTCATAATAGTTGCAGCAATGACCTGCTTTTGGAATTTTAGACCCAAGGATGGAAGTTTTAGTAGTTTTATCAGAATTAACTTCCACAACCAAGTAAATTTATTCAGTATGTATATGACAATTTCTTTATCTATTAGGTCCAAAATTTTCTAAACTCCACTTGCCAAAGTAAGGGTTTTTTCCTTGCAATCATTGTACTGTAAAAGATTCTTATTCAACCTAGGTGATGAAGAATTATCAGAATTCCACTTGTTCAATGCATTAGAACTTTCGTTTTGAGAAAGCAATGCTTCAAGATTTGAAACTAGATGGTTATGTAGTTTAGCCGATGCATGTTCTTGATTGGAAATTGTACACATTTTTAGCTCTCGCAGAAGAGTCATCTCACACTTCATATTTTCAGATCTAGACTCATCTATGTCACCTGAGGAGTTCCTAAATCAACATATTCAACATCATTTCCTTGGTCAGAACATTCTTTAATGTTAGTTTTCTTTCACGTCAATGTCAACTTCCATTGTAGGTGTTGAATCTGGTGTTTTGAAAGCCTTTAATGATTCTACAAATGATTGTTTTATTTGTTGTATTTGCTATAATGCTTCTCCAATTTCATTTAACAGTTTAGATTTATGATATTCACTTAATTCCATGATTTCAAGACCTAACTTAATGACAGATTATGTAGCGGATAACATCCAAAGGATCAGATAGCTCTGATACCACTGAAGTGACAAAACTTATAGTTGTTGTACTTTTAAAATGTAAATACACAATGTATTGTATTAATATTTGTATTAATATTTGTATTAATAAGATGAATGTACAAGAATGCTTGAATGATACAATGAGGGCCTGCTTATATACCTAGGAAGGTGCCCTTTCATGACTAGACATTTCTTTTTCAGCATGCCTTTCCATTTTACCTAATGGCTATTTAAAATATAACTACAATTTTTTATTATTGAATTTTATCTGCATTATATTCATAACATATTCTCATTGAAAGTCACTTGTTGATAAGCAAAATAGAGATACATAAATAAATAGTCCAAAAAGGATAATATAATGATACACATAAAATTGTATACATCTATATATAGTACATTAAAGGATGAGTCACATTATATCATTAGTTACATTACAACTATCAACATATTATTGTAAGGAAAGTCTCTCTTCCAAGTTTCCTCATTGCCATGTATCTCTAACATAGGAAAGATAAACCTAGAAATTGGATAAGTGATTTGAAGTTCTCTATCATGTAGTGTAAAAATTTAAAAGTTCCTTAATACAACACCCTTCCACAAGAACAACAACACAAAAAGCAGTGGAGATTCTGTTACAATTTAATCCTATAAAACCTAGGGCATCCTTCAACACCCATCCATCCTTTGAACCACACACATTTCCCTCCAAATAATAAATATAATAATCCTTTCTTTAGTGAATAGAATTCAATAGTGAATATGAAATAGTTCAACCTAGCTTTCATCACCAAGCTATGGTCAAGTATCACCAATTCTAACAATTCATAGTCTTTTAAATGTAATGTCCTCTTTTAACCTCTCTTTCCATCCTTTCAATATCTTACACCCATGCCTTTTATTGAGCATGTATGGAAACTTGTTAATTTTACGATAGCAATGGTATGTTCTATGCTTAGAGCAATTTAACTTCAATTTTCTTTATTATCCGAATATCATATCTAGTAAGCAATCACATCAACATGATAGTAAAATTCAGATAAAACATAAACAATAACAATAGAAGACAAGCCAACACAAGAGGAAAATATGGCACCAGCCAGGGACAAACCCCAATGTGCGGAACCCTTGATCAATTCTTCTTATAATTCTTCAAAAGTTCAACGCAGAGAGAGAGAGAGTACAATTTACAATATTCACTTGCCCAAACTGATCAGTCAAAACAACAAAAACAGAAAGCCCTAACCAGAAAGTCAATGTTGATTAACAGGGTTGAAATTGACCTCCAAGACAGCTTGGTCAACCTTTGTCAAGTCGGCCTCCAACAACAAGATAATGCAACCCAAAACAATCCAAAAATAACCAGTCAATTCTGGTCAAAAAAAGTCAACGCAACAACCTGAATTAGGGCAATCAATGCTGGTCAATGCGGGGGTCAAACTGCCTTGGTTTTTGTGCCCAAAACAGCAGCCTGCCCAAACAGAAGTCTCCCTCACAAAACCGAAGTCAAACATGGTCAACGCTGGTAAAAGTCAGCCTCTTGACATTTCAGTCTCTTGAAATTTCGACCTTCTGAAATTTCAGGGAAATCTGGTCAACGCAACAGCTAGCAAAGACAGTGTTCCTTTCACACGTGTGGAGAGAGAGAGGCCCAGAAACTCGTACCCAATCAAAATGAGAGAGAGAAAGATGAATGAGATGAGATGCCAAAATTAGGAGGAGGCACCTTGTATTTATATGCAACGTTGAAGGATGGAGGAGGCTAATTTGATGGTTGGCCGACCTTGACAATTTGTCCATAATCAAAATAACTTCTTAACTTCATTTGTACATGTCAGAATTAGATGATCTTAGATCAATCCTACACCTCTCAAAAAGAGGAATCCAAGAAAAATATCAGTTGCCTCATAAGAGTTGTCTAAAGTGATGTTTGGCCCTAGTTGCCAAATTTAACACTCCCTCTCAAGTAAGGTGAACATCACCTGCCAAACTGTCTGACAATCTACACCATCCCTGTCACTGCACTGCACTGCTCTGTTGAACCATGAAAAAAGAAGAAATGATCGAGAATGTATCATACCATTCTCCACTGACCCGAAGTCAGTCTCCAACAACAGAGAGTGTGTCATACCACTCTTAACTGACTAGTAGTTAGTTTCCATTGATCCCAGATCAACATCAACATCCTACCATAGGGAGTACAGTAGTACACGATGCGTCCATCCGTAGTACTATGGTCCCTATCCTCATTTCCCTATTCATTGGCTAGATGAGACGTACTTCCCATGAGTCTCAGACTACATGGGTAGGATGTGCCGACAGGAGAAGGTGAACCATTCATCCTGCTCATATGCCATAGGGGAGGGTGAACCACTTAGCCTATGCATATGCCACCATGGGGTATCACAGGGGAAGGTGAACCATTCACCCTATACATAGCGCACCACTAGGAGAGGGTGAGTCACCCTATGGTCGCTCATCGCTACAAGAACTACCCCAAGCCCCCAGGAGCTCCCAAAGCTCACTATCCATCTCATACGGGACCCTCATAAGAGGGCCTCTCAATGACTCCAAATCGTTCACAGAAGGTTAAGAATATTACATTCTCGAGGGACTTCATAAGAATATCAGTGACCTACTCATCGATCCCAATATGATGGAGCCTTAATGCTCCCTGTTGTACCATATCTCGAATAAAGTGGTACTTGATATCAATATGCTTAGAGTGATCATGAAAACGAGATTCTCAGAAAGACAAATCCCACCCTGGTTGTCATAGAAGATCATGGTGGTATCCAGCACATGTCCAAACAACTCACTAAAGAGCTTCCTCAACCAGATAACTTCACAGGAGGCAAAATTAGTAGCAATGTATTCAGCCTCAACGATGCTTAAAGCAACCGACTTCTAAGTCCTGCTCATCCATGATATTGAAGCAGAATCTAGAGAGAAGAAACATCCTGATGTGCTTTTGCGATCCACCACACTGCCAACCCAGTCTGCATCAGAGTAACCATGGAGCCTCACATTCCTGGCAATGTATCTCAGTTCATAAGTGTTTGTGCCTCGAAGATATCTCAAAAGATTCTTGGCAGCAATCCAATGTATATGATGAGGTTTGACCATAAATTGACTCAATGTGTTCATTACAAAACATATGTCTGGACGGGAGTTCACCAAGAACATTAGGGCCTCTATGAGTTGCCAATACTCATAACGATTTCCCAAATCGGGCCCAACAACATTTCTGAATAACTTCTTGAAGTTAAGTTCCATCAAAGTAGTCATAGACTTGCAGTCCACCATCCCAAATCTTTCAAGTAGCTTCACAACATATTTTCCTTGAGAAAGGAAAATCTCCCCTAGCTTTTGTGAGACCTTCAACCCTAGGAAGTAATGCATCAATCCTAGGTCCTTCATATCAAATTCAGAAGTCAAATCTCTCTTACATTAATGAAGAAGAGGGTCTGCACCTGTCAAAAAGAGATCGTCCACATAGAGTACCAAGATGAGAGGTCTATCATTCTTAACCTTAAAGTAAAGGTTCGGATCAACTTCACTTCTTGTAAATCTCAACTTCATCGGATAGTTATTGATCCTCTCATACCAAGCCTAGGGTGCTTCCTTCAACCCACAGAGGGATTTATTCAACTTGCATACATGTGTCTGGTGATATTGAACTTCAAACCCCTCAGGTTGTTCCACATAGACTTCCTCCTTAAGTGAACCATGCAAGAAGGCAATCTTGACATCCATCTGGTGTAGATTCCATCCTTGCGAGGCAGCAAGGGCTATAATCGAACGAATGGTGGTGTAGCGAGCAACGGGTGCAAATATCTCATCATAATATACACCTTCCTTTTGGGAGAAGCCTCGAGCAACAAATTTGGCCTTGAACTTCTCAGCACTTCCATTGGCACCATGCTTGATCTTGTAGAGCCATTTGGAGGTGACAACAGATTTGTCTTGGGGTCTAGGGGCCACATCCTAGACATCATTCTTCATAATTAACTCGTACTCTTCGTTCATAGCATCCTTCCATACTTGTTGCTCCACAACTTCTTCGAATGAGCAAGGTTCAGACTGAATAATGGTGCTCATAGTAGTTAAGTACCCTTGGTACCTATTAGGCTTCTTTCTTTCATGAAATCTCCCCCTCAGTGCAACATGTCTCTCGACATCTTCGAGATTTTCCCTCATCCATGAGGGTCTCCTTTTGGAGGAGGAGGGCATATGGGGAGGAAGATCAATGGGATCCATCGATTCTTCAACATCAGGCATCGGCTCATTCTGCGAATCTCCTTGATTTCCTGCATGTGCTTCTTTGTCCTTCCTTGGAATAGGAAGGTCACTGATCTTCCTTAGGGTCGCATCCTCATCGAAGGTGACATCATGACTCAACTCTACCTCTCTTTGACCAAGCACATAGATTCTATATGCCTTAGAAGTTTCATTGTAGCCCACAAAAATTCCTTTCTTCCCAGATGCCTCCAATTTACTTCTCTTTTCTTTCGGCACATAAAAGTATACGAGACTACCAAAAATTCTAAAATGAGAAACATCAGGTTTCTTACCAGTGAAAACTTCCTCAGGAGTTTTGGAGTCCAATGCTTGATGAGGGCATCGATTTGAACGTACACAACAGTGTTGGCAGCTTCTCCCCATAGGAACTTTGGAATTCCTTGATCATGAAGCATGGCATGGGTGGCTTCTATAATGAAACGATTCTTCCTTTCAGCAACACCATTTTGTTCAGGGGAATATGCAGTAGTAATCTCCCCCTTAATGTCAGCTTCCCTGCAATAGTCATTGAATTCATTTGACTCATACCCCTTTCCATTATTGTTCCTCAATATCTTGATCTTCTTCCCTGTTTGATTTTCCACCAAGGCTTTGAAGGCACAGAACCATGAGAATATTTCGTCCTTCTTCTTCAAGAAATATATCAAAGTTTTGCAAGAGAAGTCATCCACAAAGACAACATAATGTAAATATCCTCCTAATGATATCACAGGCAACATACTAGATAGATCAGAATGAACCAATTTCAAAATGTTTGTAGCCTTGCTATCACTTGAGGGGAATGGTCCCCTTGTATGTTTTCCCTCGGCACATCCCTGACATACACCTTCACACTCTATTTTGAATTCGGGCATACTTGTAACCATCTTCCTTGCATCTAGTAGAGCCTTATAGTGAAGATGAGCAAACCTCTAGTGCCATAGTTTAGATTGAAGAGATGTATCGCAAGACATGGCTCCCAGTGGACTTCCTCCAACTTGATATAAACTGTCAACCCTGAATCCAAGAGTAAATGCTTCTTTGAAATTTCTTTTCCACACACGTACCTTTCCATCAATGAATGCCACCTTGAATCCTTTGTCTTCCATCGCCGAGACAGACACTAGATTCTTCTTTAAATCAGGTACATACAGTACTTCTTGAAGATGAATAGTGTTACCTTGATTCAATTGAAGGGAAACATTCCCAACTCCCTTCACAGGATAGGTGGCATTGTCTCCAAGGATAATTTCCAAATTTGTATCGTTCTCTATCAGATTTGAAAGAACTTCCTTGTACCCGGTGAAGTGCCTTGAGGCACCACTATCAATCAACCAATTTCCCAAAGTAATCGGAGGAGAGGTAGTAGAGAGGGAAGATATAAGATAAAATTCCTTTTGCTTAGAATTTACAAAATTGGACTCATCATACCTAGAGTTTCATGTTCTTTTAGAAGCTTGATCATTTCCAAGTTGAGTGGCGAAAGCATTCCTTTTCCCTTTGTTGTTGAACCTGCCATTCCTTTGATTGTTGTTGTTGCCCTTGGAATGATTGTGATCATCATCATGAGATGTGTCCCTTCTATTTGGACACTCCCTGGCATAGTGGCCAAACTTGTTGCAAACGAAGTATCTTCCCTTCCTTCCATTTTTGAATCCCAGTGTTCCTTGACTTTGCTTCTTTGAACCTGCATTGTTCTTCCTCTTGGCATGAGCGGAGAATGCGGTAGGATTATTCCTATTCGAAGGCATCTCCAATTCCATCATCCTTGTTTCTTCTTGAGAACATCTAGTCAGCAATTCTTCAAAACCTGGAATTATGTTGTTATTGAGAATAGTAGTGTTGAACACATGCCAATCGGGAGGAAGACATCCAAAGGCAATGAGAGTGATCTCCCTGCTAGCAATAGCTTCACCAATCGAAAGAAGATCATTTTTTATCTAGGGTAATCCTTATGAAGTAGGATTGAATATCCTCACCTTTTCCCTTCTTTATATCCTTCAGCTTGTTCTTGAGGAACATAATTTGATTTGCCTTGCTAGATTTGAACATACCAACCAACTTGTCATATATCTCCTTTGATGTATTCAAATTAGAGATGTAAGCAACTAAATGCCTATGAATAGAGTCCCTAATGATCTTCTTGGCTTTGATTTCACCCTTCTTATACTTTTTCTTAGCAGCAGCCAGTGCATTTGAAGGAGGTTCTAGAATCTTTCCCGACACATAATCCATAACGTCTTGCTCTTCTAAAGTCAAATCAAGAGACATCTTCCATGCATGATAATCAAACTTATCATGAAGCTTATCATCAGACTTGAAGTAGGATGTGGAGGCCATTGAGACTTGTTCTTGATCAATGATTGCTCCTCTTAGTGATTTCTCTTCACTCTTGCTTGGGCTTTGTCTTCACCTCAACTCTAATACCATGTTAATTTTAGAATAACTATGGTATGTTCTTTGTTTATAGCAATTTTACTTCAATTTTCTTTATTAGCCCAATATCATATCCAATATAGCAATCACATCAACATGATAGTAAAATGCAAATATAACAAAAACAATAACAGTAGAAGGCAAGGCAACACAAGGGAACACAAGATATGGCACAAGTCAGGGACAAACCCCAAAGTGGGGAAACCCTTGATCAATTCTTCTTATAATTCTTCAAAAGTTCAGCAGAGAGAGAGAGAGTACATTTTACAATATTCACTTGCCCAAACTGATTAGTCAAAACAGCAGAAATAGAAAGTCGTAACCAAAAAGTGAACGTTGGTCAACAGGGCTGAAATTGACCTCCAAAACAACTCGGTCAACCTTGGTCAACTTGGCCTCCAACAACAAGATAATACAACCCAAAACAATCTGAAAATAACCAGTCAAATCTGGTCAACAAAAGTCAACACAGCAACCTAAATTAGGGTAGTCACACAGGGGTCAAACTGCCTCGGTTTTTGTGCCTAGAAAAATGACCTACCCAAATAAAAGTCTCCCTCACAAAACCTAAGTCAAAGAGGGTCAACGCTGGTTAAAGTTAGCCACCTAAAATTTTGGTCAAATTTGGTCAACGCAACAATTAGAAAAGACTATCTTCCTTCCTCACGTGTGGAGAGAGAGAAGCCCAGAAATCCATCCCCAATCAAGATGAGAGAGAGAAAGATGAATGGATGAGATGCCAAAATGAAGAGGAGGAACCTTGTATTTATATGCAACGTTGAAGGCTAGCGGAGGATAATTTTATGGCTGGCCGACCTTGATAATTTGTCCATAATCAAAATAAATTCATAACTTCATTTGTACATGTCAGAATGGGATGATCTTTAGATCAATCCTACACCTCTCAGAAAGAGGAATCCAGGAAAAATATTAGTTACCTCATAAGAGCCGTCCAAAGTGATGTTTTCCCTAGTTGCCAAATTTAACAAAACTCAAGGGATGATTTTCCTAATTCATGGATGTTAACTCTACTAAATTCACTATTGTAGATTAGTGCACCTAACCTCAACGGATTCAAACAAAACATTTTTCAACAACATTGGTGGCAATTAGTTGAGCCAAGCACTTAGATTGTTGAGCATGTATGCTATTTAGATGCTTTGCCTAATTTCATATAGTTTCTTAGTGTTATAGCCAAAAAAGGTCCCCCATAATTCCAATAAGTTCTTTCCAAATTGTTAGGTAAACTAGACTCATTGAAGGAGTTAAGGTAGTTAGGTTAATAGTTGTGGTTTCAGGCACCTGGTATTGGTGACTTGTGGTATTGAGTTTATGGTATTACATGTGAAAAAACCTTTAAGAGGCTTGGGGATTCTCTATTGTAATGTGTCAAAGTTGTGCGAGTCTATGGTATTACATGTGAAAAACATTTAAAAGGCTTGAGGATTCTCTATTGTAATGTATTAGAGTTAAGCGGTGAACGCTCACCTTACTGAACCAAGATGTTGGTTGGCTTGGTTATGTTTAAGTCAATGATTCTATTGTTTGTTGATTGGTTTTTCCCAATTAGGGTTTTCTAAGGTAAATCAAGGTTTATATTTATTATTTTATGTGAGATTGTTCTCATTATTTTTTTAATGTTGTTTTGAATACTAACAAGTAGAGCAATGAGAGGAGTTTGTAGTCTGTGCAGAGGATAATTCGACAAAAGAGAGCAATGGGAAACCTATCTTGCTTGGTTAGAAGAGAAAAACACCTCAGCCCACATGGCCATTAGAAAGTGAAAATGGCACGAAGTTCCTCTGTGAGAAAACAGACGCCCGTGGGTCTCTGGAAATTTATGGCAGAGCATTCAAAAAATACGTTACCACACTCATGGCTGAGCTATTGTCAACGCTTGAGAGCACTATTGATGCCACTCGACTAGTTTTACGCAGGATTAAAATGACAGTTCCGAGAAAGCGGAGGACTGAAGGCTTGTGGACCGGAAACGGTCCTGTTCTTTGTTGTTTTTGTTATAACGGCGACGGAGAGAGGTCATTTCTATCGGAGGCTTTTTGTCGGAATGTAACAAAACCAAAACGGCCCGAGTTAGTGGCTGATGGCATTGCACAGATTGCAGCTTTGAAAATGTCGTAGTGCATAAAGATCAAATGATCGAAGTGTTACATGAGATCTGCCAGGTAGAAATCGAATTCTACCAAGATTGAATTCACATTTGTGAGTCTACACTGTTGAAAGAGCATTGGCAGTTGTAGACATTCCCAAAACCTCTCGATGCAATGGTGGCGTTTGGCAAGAGACCAGAGCCATAGTGACAATGCAAATGGAACCTTCTGCAAATAAAGGTTCTGCTACTAGAGAGTGCATGGATCGAGAGGAGATTGTGAATCAAGTATTCAATGTAGAGCCAAAGCCATGGGATTCACTCCCGAGTAGAGTGCACGTGGAGCGCACACAACAAGAAAGACGACATGATTGCCTCTGCAAGTCATTTAGGGTCATTAATGATATTGAATAAAGTAGGGGAGCTGTTAAAATTGGCAACTAGGGCCAAACTCCACATGGGTCATCTTATTTATGATCACTGATATTTTTCTTAGATTCCTTTCTCTGAGAGGTGTAGGCTTGATCTAAAGATTATCTGATTTTCACATGTACAAATGAAGATATGAATTTCTTTATATTATGGACAAATTGTCAAGGTCGGTCATCAAACTCATGTAGGCTCAAAGGACCAACAGTCACATCTATTCATCCTCAACGCTTGCCTATAAATACATGATGCCTCATCCTCATTTGGACATCACTCATCTTCACACATCTCTCTCTCCTCATTTGATTGGGTATGGATTTATGCGCAGCTTCTCTCTCCACACGTGCAAAGGAAATGACATCAATTTTTCTGTTTTGGACATTGACCAGCATTGACCAAATTTCAGGAAAGGTTTGACTAGTGTTGACCAGCCAACATTGACCTGTTTGACTGCGTTTTTGTGAGGGTTAGTTCTGTTTTGGCAGACCAAATTTCTGGGCACAAAAATCGAGGCTATCGGTATTGTTTGACCAACATTGACTGTGGTTAGCGCTGACCATAGGTTGACTATTTGACCAGACTTTCACTGGGCATAATTCGACTGTTTTGAGGGTTGTTTCATCTTGCTATTTGGAGTCCGAAGTTGATTGAAGTTGACCAAATCTTTGAGGGTCAAATCTGCCTTGTTAACCAGTGTTGACTTTTCTGGTTAGGGCTCTTTTGCTGCTGTTATAAATTATTAGAATTTGTAAATTGTATTATCTCTCTCTGTTGAACTATTGAAGACTAAAAGAAGATTGATCAAGGGTTTCCCCACATTAGGGTTTGTCCCTAGTTGCTTGTCTTCTACTATTTATGTTTATGTTCTATCAACATTTGACTTACATGTTTATGTGATTGTTAAACTGAAATTGATATTGGGCTCATAAAGAAATTGAAGTAAAATTGCTCTAAAGCATAAAACATACCATTGTTGCCTAAAATTAACATGGATTCAGAGCTAAGGTGAAGACAAAACCCAAGCAAGAATGAAAGAGCAATCACCAAAGACAATTGGACAAGGACAAAAGACTCAATGGGTTCCTCATCCTACTTCTCGGCTGAAGACAAGATACATGATAAATCTGACTATCATGGATGCAAAATGTCTCTTGATTTGACCTTGGAAGAAAATGAAGTGATGGATTATGTGTAGGGTAAAATCCCTTAGCCTCCTTCAAATGCACCGGTTGCTGCAAAGACAAAGTACAATAAGGTTGACCGTTGAAGTCAAAGCAAAGAAGATTATCAGGGATTCCATTGACAAGCATCTGGTGGCCTATATCTCTGAATTGAAGACCTCCAAAGAGATATACGACATGTTGGTTGGCATGTTCAAGGTTAGTAATGCTAATCAAATTCTCTTTCTCAAGAATAAGTTGAAAAATATTAAGAAGGGCAAGGCTAAGGACATTCAAACCTATTTCTTGAGGATTACTGAGATCAAGAATGATCTACTCTTGATTGGAAAAGTCATTCCTGACAGAGAACTTACTCTCACCACCATTTAAGGACTCTCACTTGAATGGTATGTATTTACAACCACTATACTCAACAATGATCGAATTGTAGGGTTTAAAGAATTGATGTCGAGATGCATTCAAGAAGAAACAAGAATGGTGGAGCAAGAAATGCCTTCTAATAGAAGCAATGCCACTGCATTCTCCACTCATGCCAAAAGGAAAAACAATGCAGGTTCAAAGAAGCAAAGTCAAGAAAGACCGGGATTCAAAAATGGAAGGAAAGGAAGATCCTTTGTTTGCAAAAAGTTTGGCCACTATGCAAGGGAGTGTACTAATAGAAGGGATACACCTCGAAATGATGACTATCATAACAACTCCAGGGGAAACTTCAACAACAAAGATCAAAGGGATGGCAGGTCCAATGGCAAAGGAAAAAGGAATGTGAGACATCAAGGAAATAGTCGACCCTCCAAGAAATCAAGGAACTCCAGGTATGATTAATCCAATGTTGTTAATGATAAGCAAAAAGAGTACTATCTTATATCGGCCCTCTCCACTGCCTCTCCTCCGGACACTTTGGGAAATTGGCAGATTGATAGTGGTGCCTCAAGGCACTTCACTGGATACAAGGAAGCCCTCTCTAATCTAATAGAAAAGGAGACAAACTTGAAGATCATCCTTGGAGATGATGCCACCTATCCCGTGAAAGGAATACAGAATGTTACCCTTCTATTGAATCAGGGTAACACTATTCATTTGCAAGAAGTACTAAATGTACCTGATCTCAAGAACCTGGTGTCCATTTCAGCAATGGAAGATAAAGAATTCAAGGTGGCTTTTATCGATGGAAAGGTACATGTTTTGAAAAAAAAATCAAGGATTCTTTTACTCTTGGGTTCAGGGTTGACACTTTGTATCAAGTTGGAGGAAGTCCATTGGGAGCCATGTCTTGCGACACATCTCTACAATCTGAACTATGGAACTAGAAGTTCGCCCATCTTCATTATAAGGCCCTACCCGATGTGAGATAGATGGTGAAATGTATGCCCGAATTCAAAGTAGAGCATGAAGGTGTATATCTGGGATGTGCCGCAGGAAAACTTACAAGGGACCATTCCCCTAAAGTAATAGCAAGACCATAGACATATTGCAATTGATCCACTCCGACATATCTGGTATGATGCCTGTAAACTCCTTGGGATGATACTTATATTATCTCACCTTTGTGGATGATTATTCTCGCAAAACTTGGATCTACTTCTTGAAGAGGCAGGATGAAGTGTTCACCTGGTTTCGACATTGTTGAAGTTTCTAAGTCTAACAGTTAGAAACCCTCCATGTACTTCTGATTTATTTCTTTCTACTTGTCCTGATTAATTTACAAGTTATTTACCATGTAAATACTAAAAATAAATACAAGTACATGTTCAACACATTACAGATCATCAACTGAAAGAAATAGAAACAAGCACACAAGTGACACCGTTGTTTTTGGACTAATGTCCCCGGAAAAACCCAATGCGGGAAAACCGGTGCAACTATCTAAGGGTTTTAATTATTAAGCAATTTTAGAATACAATCTGGGTGCCAAAAATGGCTCACCCAATAGAGAAAAATCTCGGCAGTAGTACCTCTCCTTTGGAGACAGATGCTCCAGCTGAAACCCTGGATAAACACTCCGGCAGCTCCTCAGCTCCAATCTGCCCCACGAAAAACCCCAGCGTCAACCTCTAGGGACTGTGTCAGCCTCTTCTGCCCTTTGCGTCAGCTTTCCCGGTAGTCTCGATTGTTCCCGACAGTTCCATTTTCTACCCTCTGCGTCAGCTTTCCCGGTAGTCTCGATTGTTCCCGATAGTTCCATTTTCTGCCCTCTGCGTCAGCTTTCCCGGCAGTTCCAGATTTTTCCCTCTGCATCAACTTTCCCGGCAGTTCTGACAGTTCCGGTTGTTCCCAACAGTTCCAGCTTCTGCCCTCTACGTCAACTTTCCCGGCAGTTCCGGCTTCTGCCCTCTCTGCTTCTATATTCATTTCCCCTCAGCTGCAACTCTGATCACTCTCGACTTCCTAAACAAACCCTGCCCCAAAAAGTCAAAATCTTGATCAACTCAGTGTGTTCTCCAAGTGACCTTCAAGCCTCCTCTTATAATTTTCTCGTTGACATATCAACGGCCGAGATTAAGTCCCTAATCAACAGCTAAGAATAGATCTGGCTTGATCCATGACTTTTGGACCATTCTAACACAGTTTTATATTAATTCACATTAATATTTTAATTTCCCTAAGTTTAGACATAGGGACTCCATTAAAAATATTAATTATTTTAATATCTCTCGAGTTTTGGAATCTGCCCAACCCCTTTCTGGGTAATGGAGATCTCATGTGCCTTAGCCTCTCCACCAATTTTCGTGGCGAGAGCACATCCGATGCTACCCCAAATCAACACTCCCTCTTAGCGAGGATTGTGCTCTAGCAATACTCCTCATTGAGTATTATTCTGGTCATCCGTCATCGGTCCTTGATGCTAGGCCTATTGCCCATCATTTCCACTGTTGCATCTCATACTGCCACCCATGGCTCTGCCACTGCCACTGTTGCATCTGTACGACAGCTCCCTGTGCATCTGTGCTACTACCTATGGCCCTGCCACTACCACTACTGCATCTGCACTGCATCCCCTCTCATCATGCTGCATTGTGTAGCCCATAGCACTACCATTGCTAACTGCTGCACTGCAACTCAGTTACTGAGAAGTAAGTAACTGATCTCCCAACTCTGACATCTCTGTTAGGCTAGAGACACTCCCGATGTTGAATCTCCCTTTATCGCTAACAAGTGCTCTCTCTCTAAGCTCTGTGTTGTTGCAACAACTCCCTGCATCTCGCACTATTGCACACCTCTTTGTGCCATCCTGCACTGGTGCAACACTCCCGTGCCTCTTGCACTATTGTAGCCTGCTAACCTTGCATTGTCCTGGGAATCTTGCATTGTAGCTCTCTCTATCGCTCCATCCTCATCTGTCTCTACCGACATCCGCCAGTCCTACTACTCCTATTTGGGGCTCCCATAGCCAGGCATAATCCAAGAGGTTGGTACCTCGAGGATCCTGCCCCTCATTTTCTGTAGTCCTCCCGACTACAGCTCGATGTCTCCCGAGTTTCGCTCAAGTTGTGTGCGTGCACTCATGGCACAGTCATCGTTTGTCTCCACATCCTTCTCTGCCCTTGTTGGCGCTGCCTTGGTCTAGGAAGCCTCTCCCTTGCTCTTTTTCCTCGGACACTGGGTTGCATAATGACCCAATTCCCCACAGTGGAAGCATTTGACCTTGGGGAGGCCCTTTTTCTTCCGCTTTTCCTGCTTTCCCTGAGATGCTAGGGCAGCATCCACCTCCTCCTTCTTGATTCTGATCCCCTTGCCATTGCTTCTTATCTTGGTCACCCTCCTCATCTCTTCTTAGCGAAGAGCTGCCCATAGTTCCTCCCAATCTCGAAGGGTCACCCTGCCCAGTATGCTCTAGACAAACAACTCCCAGTCTTCTGAGACTGTATGCATGGTTGTTCTCACCATCAACTATGGATCTAGCATGGCCCCTATGGAAGTCAGTTGATCTCAGATCTCCTTCAATCGACTGAAAAAGGTGTCAATTTGTTCTCCCTTCTGCATCTAGTATGACCGCAGCTAATTTTCTAGGAGCATCTTCCTCTGCGCGGAAGTATGTTGATACAACTTTGCCAGGGCCTCCCACATCTCTTGTGTTGTGTTCTTCTTGGAAATATGTGGTATTATATGGTCCTTGACCCCGTCAAGGATGATACTCTTAGCCCTCACCATTGCACCTCGTACCTATCATTATCAGCTGGGTCAACTAGGACCGTTATCGTCTTCAAGGTGAAGTGCTTGACACGATTTCTATCAAGGACGGATAAGATTCTGGCCTTCCAGACTACGAAGTTTGAGGGTCTGTCCAATCTTTCCTGATCTCTTACTTCATGCATTGCCATTTCACTACTCCTCTACTTCCCTCCTGGAAGTTCTCGGTGTGTCTCCCTCTAAGCCTCAATTTCCCTCCTGGAAACCCTTATGCCAATGTCGAGATGCCCCCACTCTGATAGTTTGTGCAACTGCACCACTGATCCAGATTTCTTGGCTAGAAACCCTCGGTAGTAACTCCCTCCTCCTTAGCCTTGCCCTGTTAGGTACTGTTCTGACTACAGTACCCCACCAGCTCCACTCTATAACTTACCCACAGCCTCCTAAACCCTAGCAAAATGAAGATTAGAGCTCCTAGGCTCTGCGTAATCCCAGCACCGGCAAATCAGCTTCCTCATCCAACTGCGTCAGCCCTTCTGGTCTTTCTGTGTGCCTGTCTTTGCCTCCCTTAGCCTTTGTGCTGCCTCTTCTTAGCTCGAACTTGATGATGCAAGCACTGCATCACCCCTTCCTTGCTGCTTCTCTGTTAGGAACAACTTATGTCACTCGGGACAGCTATTTTCTGTTGATGTTGCTCTTCTCGACCAATGTCTTCAGTTCTCATGTGATCTCCAACCGCGCTCTCATACCATGTTTAAGTTTCTAAGTCTAATAGTTAGAAACCCTCCATGTACTTTCTAATTTATTTTTTCCTACTTGTTCTGATTAATTTACAAGTTATTTACCATGTAAATACTGAAAATAAATACAAGTACATGCTCAACACATTACAGATCATCAATTGAAGGAAACAAAAACAAGCACACAAGTGACACCATTGTTTTTGGACTAATATCCCGGGAAAAACCCAATGCGGGAAAACCAGTGCAGCTATCTCAGGGTTTTAATTATTAAGCAGTTTCAGAATACAATTTGGGTGCCAAAACCGGCTCACCCAACAGAGAAAAATCTCGGCAATAGTACCTCTCCTTCGGAGACATATGCTCCAGCTGAAACCTTGGATAAACACTTCGAGAGCTCCTCAGCGCCAATCTGCCCCACGAAAAACCCCAATGTTAGCCTCTAGGGACTGCATCATCCTCGTCTGCCCTCTACGTCAGATTTTTCGGCAGTTCCCCGCAGTTCCGGCTGTTCTCCGCAGTTCCGAATTTCGCCCTCTGCGTCAGCTTTCCCAGCAGTTCTGGCTTCTAGCTTTTGCGTCATCTTTCCCGGTAGTTCCGGCAGTTCCGGGTTTTGCCCTCTGCGTTAGCATTCCCGATTGTTCCGACAATTCTGGCTTCTGCCCTCTCTGCTTCTGCATTCACTGCCCCTCAACTGCAACTCTAATCACTCTCTCGACTTCCTCAGCAAACCCTGCCCCAGAAAGTTGAAATCTTGATCAACTTGGTGCGTTCTCCAAGTGACCCTCAAGCCTCCTCTTATACTTTTCTTGTTGTCATATCAACGGTCAAGATTAAGTCTCTAATCAACAGTTAAGATTAGATCTGGCTTGATCCATGACTTTTGGACCATTCTAACACAATTTTATATTAATTCACATTAATATTTTAATTTCCCTAAGTTTAGACTTAGGGACTCCATTAAAAATAGTAATTATTTTAATATCTCTCGAACTGTTTGGAATCTACCCAAACCCTTTCTGGGTATTGGAGATCTCATGTGCCTTAGCCTTTCCACCAATTTTCATGGCTAGAGCACATCCGATGCTACCCCAAATCAACGGACATTTCAAAGCCTTGATCGAAAACCAATTCGAGAAGAAAATCAAGATATTGAAGACTGATAATGGGAGTGAGTATGAATCAAATGAATTCCAAGATTATTGCAGAGAAGATAACATTAAGAGGGGAACTACAATGCCATACACTCCCGAGCAGAATGGTGTGGCTGAAAGGAAGAATCGCTCTATTGTAGAAGTTGTTTGTGCCATGCTTCATGATCAAGGCCTTCCAAAGTTTCTATGGGCTGACGCTGCAAATACCGCCGTGTATGTTCAAAACCAATGCCCTCATCAAGCATTGGACTCCAAGACTTCCGAAAAAATGTTCACTAGTAAGAAACACAATGTCTCTCATTTTAGAATTTTTGGAAGCCCCATATATTTTCATGTGTCGAAAGGGAAAAGAATCAAATTGGGTGCATCTGGGAAGAAAGGAATCTTTGTGGGCTATGGTGAAAATTCTAAGGGATATAGAATTTATGTGGCTAGTCAAAATAAAGTTGAGATAAGTCATGATGTTACCTTCGACGAAGATATGGCCCTCAGAAAGATCAACAACCTTCCTATCCTAAGGAAGGACAAAGAAGCTGACACAGGAAATCAGGGTGAAAAAGAGGACGAAACGATGCCTGATGTTGATGAACCTATGGATCCTATTGATCCACTCCCTCATGAGCCTTCCTCCTCCAAGAGGAGACCCTCATGGCTTAGGGAGACTCTTGAAGATGCTGAGAGGCACATTGCACCAAGGAGGACTTTCTGTGAAAGCAAGAAGTCGAACAGGTGTCAAGGATATTTGATCGCACTATCATTCAACAATGAGCCTTCATCATTCGAAGAAGTCGTGAAGCAACAAGTATGGAAGGATACTATGAATGAAGAATACGAGTCAATTATGAAGAATGATGTCTGGGATGTGGTCCGTAGACCCCAGGACAAATCGGTTATCACTTCTAAGTAGCTCTACAAAATAAAGCATGGAATTGATGGAAGTGCAGAAAAGTTCAAGGCTCGCTTTGTTACTCGAGGTTTCTCTCAAAAGGAAGGTGTAGATTGCAATGAGATATTTGCACCTGTTGCTTGATACACCACCATCCGCTCGATCATAGCCCTTGTTGCCTCACAAGGATGGAACCTACATCAGATGGATGTCAAGACCGCCTTCTTGCATGGTTCAATCAAAGAGGAAGTCTATGTGGAACAACCCGAGGGGTTTGAAGTACATGATCAGGAATCTCATGTATGCAGGTTGAAGAAAGCTCTCTATCGATTGAAGCAAGCACCCTGAGCTTGGTATGAGAGGATCGATAGCTATCTAATGAAGCTGGGATTCACTAGAAGTGAAGTCGATCTGAACCTTTACTTTAAGGTTGAAAATGATAAACCTCTCATTCTAGTACTTTATGTGGACGACCTCTTTCTGACAGGTGCAGACCCTCTCATTCACATATGTAAGAGGGAGTTGGATTTTGAATTTGAGATGAAGGACCTAGGATCGATGCACTACTTCCTAGGGTTGGAGGTCTAGCAAAAGCCAAGTGAAATTTTCCTCTCTCAAGGAAAATATGTTGTGAAGATAGTGGAAAGATTTGGGATGGTGGACTACAAGCTTGTGACTACTCCGATGGAACTTAACTTTAAGAAGTTAAGTGGCAATGTTGTTGGACTTGAATTAGGAAATGCTTCTGAGTATCGTCAACTCATAGGAGCACTAATGTTCCTGGTGAACTCCTATCCAGACATATGTTTTGCAGTTAACGCATTGAACCAATACATGGTTGAGCCTCATCATATACATTGGATTGCCACCAAAAATCTTCTGAGATGTCTTCGGGGCACAATCACTCATGGATTGAGATACACTGCCGAAAATGTGAGGCCGCATGGTTATTTTGATGTTGATTGGGCTGGTAGTGTGGTGGATCGCAAGAGCACTTCTGGATGTTGTTTTTCTTTGGGTTCTGCTTTGATATGTTGGATGAGCAGGGAGCAGAAATCAGTTGCCTTGAGCATCGCCGAGGCCGAATACATACTTGCTTGTATGGCCTCCTATGAGGTTGTCTAGTTGAGGAAGCTCTTCAATGAGTTGTTTGGACATGTGCTGGATACCACCGTGATCCTCTGCGACAACCAGTGGGATCCGATTATCAGAGAATCCCGTGTTTCGTGATCGCTCCAAGCATATAGATATCAAGTACCACTTTATCTGGGATATGGTACAACGAGGAGCAATAAGGCTCCGTCACATTGGAACTGATGAGCAGGTCGCTGATATTCGGACAAAGCCCCTCGGAAAGGTCAAGTTCTTGGACTTTCGAGAACAACTTGGAGTCGTGGAGAGACCCTCTTATGAGGGTCTTGTATGAAATGGGCATTGAGCTCTGAGGGGCTTGGGCTATTTCTTGGAGCAGTAAGCAACCATAGGGTGAGTGGTTTAGCCTCCCCCTAGTGGTTTTTTGTGTACAAAGTGAGTGGTTCATCCTTCCCCTGTGATACTCCTTGGCGACATGTGAGAAGGACGAGTGGTTCATCCTTCCCTTGCCGAGACATCCTACCCATGCAGTCTGGGACTCACGGGAAGTACCTCTCATCTAGCCAATGAGTAGGGAAATGAGGATAGGGACCATAGTACTACCGATGAACGCATCGTGTACTACTGTACTCCCTATGCTAGGATGTCCGATATTGATCTAGAATAAATGCGAACTGACTTCGGGTCAGTAAGAGTGGTATGAGACACTCTCTTTTGATAGGCACTGACTTCGAGTCAGTAAGAGTGGTATGAGAGACTCTCTTTTGATTGGGACCGACTTCGGGTCAGTAGAGAATGGTATGATACATTCTCGATCACTTCTTCTTCATAGTTCAACAAAGCAGTGCATGAATAGCAGAAATAGTATAGATTGGCAGATGGATTAGCAGGCGGACTTCTCCCTAGTTGAGAGGGAGTGCTAAAATTGGTAACTAGGGCCAAACTCCACATGGGTCATCTTATTTATGACAGTTGATATTTTTCTTGGATTCCTCGCTCCGAGAGGTGTAGGATTGACCTAAAGACCCCCCTGATTCTGACATGTACAAATGAAGATATGATGTATTTATATTATGCACAAATTGTCAAGTTCGGCCAGCAAACTCATGTAGGCTCAGAAGCCCAACAGTCACATCTATTCATCCTCAACACTTGCCTATAAATACATGATGCCTCATCCTCATTTGGACATCACTCATTTGCATACATCTCTCTCTCTCCTCATCTGATTGGGTACGGATTTCTGGGCAGCTTCTCTCTCCACACATGCGAAGGAAAGGACATCAATTTTTCTGTTTTGGATGTTGACTAGCATTGACCAGCCAGACTGCGTTTTTGTGAGGGTTATTCTTGTTTGGGCAGGCCGCATTTCTGGGCACAAAAATCGTGGCTATCTGAACTGTTTGAGCAGCATTCACTATGGCTAGGGTTGACCGCAGGTTGACTGTTTGACCAGACTTTGACTGGGCAGAATTTCACTGTTTTGAGGGTTGTTTCATCTTGTTGTTTGGAGGCCGAAGTTCACTGAATATTTGAAGGTCAAATCTGCCCTATTGATCAGCGTTAACTTTTCTGGTTAGGGCTCTTTTGTTGCTGTTATAAATTATCAGAATTTGTAAATTGTACTATCTCTCTCTGTTGAACTATTGAAGACTAAAAGAAGATTTGATCAAGGGTTTCCCCAAATTGGGGTTTGTCCCTCGCTAGTACCACATATTGTGTCCTCTTGTCTTGGTTTGTCTTCTACTATTTACGTTTATTTTGTTCCTCTTGTCTTGGCTTGTCTTCTACTGTTTATGTTTATGTTCTAACAGCGTTTGACTTACATGTTTATGCAATTTCTAAACTGAAATTGGTATTGGTCTCATAAAGAAATTGAAGTAAAATTGCTCTAAAGCATAGAACTTACCATGGTTGCCTAAAATTAATGGAGCACTAAGAAATAACCGCATCAGCCCCTGCAAAAATACCCTTGAGGAAAATAGAAATAATGAACCTGTGAACTTGTTGGAGCAATAATGCAATAACTACTAAATTTCGTTATTGAATTTGGTTTCACTGGCAGCTGCAATATCTAGGGTTTGTGCCTGTCTTCTAAAAAATTTGGGCAGTGAATCAATTTCATGCTCTAGAAGCAAGATCTTATCCTCTTGTTGTAATTAGTGGAAATGATTAGGGGCTCGCCACAATCATCGATGGATGTCTTACCAATTGGTAGCACTATCTCCACATGGTCAGCGATGGCAGGGTTCAAGATTTTAAAAGTTTCTAGAGTGTACAAAAACATAGAGGAGTTTAGCAGTGACATTGGGCAATTGCAGGTTAAGAGCAAGCATAAGTCATCACTCATGATGCTTCTGAGTGATGGCAACCTTGAATGTAGTTAGAATCTGACACTCCATGCTTGGCGTAACTTGTGCAAAATGTTGTAGCATAATTCGTAAGTACCACGCAGCAGTACCTATGTATGAATCAATAGAGAGAAAAGTATTAAGGTGAGAAGAAATATGAATGTGATTTCAAATTCAATACAATATTGTAGAATGATCCAAAGAGAAAATTCTTTATGCCTGGATTTAAAATTTGGGATAAAATATTAATATTCCATTGAAATTCTTGAACCGTGAAGGCCACAAGCACTGGGGCACTGGGATGATGAAAAAACATTGATTAAAATATTTGCACTGGGTTGATAAAAAAATATTGATTGGTTATCGATTTTTTTTAAGAAAAGTTGAATTTGTTGGTCGAACCCAACTTGACTTTTGGAATGTTACAATATATGGAGAAGTTTGAAAAGTAGTTTTATTAAATGCATGAAGTGCAAAATATAAATGCCATTGGCCATGAGTTGGTTGGTGGAATCACTAGATGACTTCTGAGCGAAGCAGGGAGAGGTTAGTAATAATAAGGTGAGAAGGTCGCAGTAATGAAATCAAATTTTTTACATGTAAATGGGCATTACACTGTAAGACCTGGAAAGGCATACATATTTTTGGGAAATTACTAGTAAATTTGGAGTTAGACCTAGGTGATGGGGGCAATGTTGAAATATCGGATACCTTGGATATAAACTTTGAGTGGGTAGGGCTTGGAGGTGAGTGGTGCGGGCTTACTTGGCTGGTTTGGCTGGGTTTGGTCAAAGGAAATCCCATGTCAAGGTTTAAAGGGGATTGTTAAGTAAAATTGACTTGGTGGATTTAAGGTAGTTAGGTTAACAGTTGTGGTTTTAGGCACCTGATATTGATGAGTTGTGGGATTGAGCCCATGGTATTACATGTGAACAAACATTTAAAAGGCTTGGAATTCTCTACTGTAATGTGTTAGAGTTGAGCGGTGAGGGCTCACCTGGCTGGGGCTAGGATGTTGGTTGGATTGGCTATGCTTAAGTCAAGGTCTATTGTTTGCTGGTTTTTGCCCAAGTGTTGCTATTTTATCTGTGATTGTTCTCATTATTTTTCTAATATCGTTTTGAATACTAACACAAATGGTGCATATAATGTCAAGTTGTGTCCTAATAAATCATATTCTCAAATTGCTCTACATCACTCAACAAAGGCATTCTTGTTATAAGTTGGAAGGTGGTGGGCTCAATTCGTCCTCTTTAATCTAGAAATGGTTGGAAGATTTTGCTTAATATGTTGCCCCAAATGCAGGACCATCTTCTAAACATCAGATTTTGTCGAATGTATTGTCCCAAATGCAGGACCATCTTCTAAACATCCTCTTATCTATTTAACTGGGAAGACCAACCAATTATGATTGCAAAACATTACTATTGAAATATGTTTTTTTAGTGACGTTCCACTTTTAGGAATGTGGAAATATTTGGACGGTTACTTTAATGTATCTGACTAAGGTATAGAAATCATATAAAAGGAAAACAAGTGTATTTTGAAAAATGGGGAGATTGGTGAGACAATGCTCCTTTGGGGTTGTTTATTAATTGTATCCACTGCAAGGAGATTTGGATCTATTGTAGTGAATGCCTTGGTTATTCTGCACATATCTTTGTGATATATGATTATGTACATAATCTATTTTGTTGTACCAAGTTTTTGTTTCAAGGTCATTTTAATATATGTGGATTCCATCATTTTGCCTTGTGTTTTCAATTGTTTAACATGGTAATAAAGCCATGTATTTTGGTCCTAGGAAACCCAAGTGATTTTGTCTTGGAAGCAGTAAGAATTCCTAACGAGTTTCCCACTTCTGTGGGAAACATGATGAGTTGACAAGAGAAGAGATAAAACCACTGGCAGCTGAGAGAATGTTAGGGATTGCTAAATATGTGAAACGATTCAACAGATGGTTTAACCCAACATTGCAAGTGCTCGAAGTGCTTGTGAAGGGGTTGCAACGCTATTTTTTGGGGACTTCACGAAAAGATGTTGAAGGGGTTGGAACGCTATTTTTTGGGGACTTCACGAAAAGATGTTGAGACGAGTAGTTGAGTATGCGACAAGTGATTCCAAAGATGAAGATGGAGGGTGTCTAGCTTGATATTGCAAGTAGATTCCTTATAAAGATGGTTTAGAGGAGTTTTGTAAGAGACTCGATAACCATGTTCCAAATTTAATTTATAGAAGAGGAGTGTGGAAAACATCAATATTATTAAATATTTTTCTAGTAACATGATGTTATAGTGTTAAGAATGTGATAGTATTTGAAAAGTTCCTTTCAGTCTCTGTCGAAAGAGGCATACAAATTGTATGAAGGTGGGTGCATTGTATTGGACAAGGAAGAATGGATAAGAGGGAATACCATTTGTGGGTTGCCCATCTCACATATCTCTCTCTCTAATGTAATGAATGTAATATCATTTTCCCACATCTATATAATATATGATTATGTGTATGCTTCCTTTTGCTATAATGAAATTTGCTTCAAGTTTTAGTTTTGATATCCATGCAAAATCACATCCATTACTGTCCTTAATATTCCCTAGGACATTCCCTGCTTAGCTCATAAGAGATTACCCCCAATGTCTACCAGCACACCAGAACTTGAGATTTTGAATGAAGTAGTTCCTCCAATCACACCACAAAAATCAAAGCTCTGGCATGCCACCAAAATGAAATATTGACATCAACTGAGAATTTGCATCTTGAGAACATTTCAAGAAGTTTCACCCCTATTATTCATGTCTATCATATGTCCTTACCCTTGGTCTAAAACTTAACATTACTTGTCACTGCAACTGGAAGCTCTAAAATACCATCTAGATAAACAAACAGCCAACTTTTAAACTGAGAAAGTCTAACGAAGAGGGAATATTTTACCAAGAGGACAAATCACCATTCCTTCAACCAATATTTAAAATAATACATACGAATACTGCAAGTTCTCAACCCCTTTTGAAAAGCAAAACAAAACAGCAAATGTGTAGTGCAACCCAAAAAACAAATGCTAAATTCCATTGCCATGACAACATGCATGTCAAATTGTTAGTATCATGGTAAGACAGAGGATGTTATGTTGAATTCCCATGGAGGTACATATGTCATCAACAAAGGCATGGCAAAAACAGCATCAAAGCCATAAGAATTGTGAAGGAACCTCACCCCATCTAGCATTTTTTTTCGTTCATTCTGTTCCCCTGTGTGGAGGGTGGCCAACATGATTAGGAAACATCATCAGCAAAATTGAATTTAGTGAGATCAAGTCAATTCTTCATCACAGAAATATTCATGATCATCCTCTTTTAAGACAAATTTAGGCTGTATGCATAAGCAATAATGCTTTATAATGGTGTAAGGCATAAATCAGGTTTCTTTCTGAAAAAATACTTAGATATTAAAATGGAGCTTATGAATTAACCAAGAGGTCTAAAACTCAATTAAACAGGTATTACCTTAGTTCTGTAAATATAGATGAAAGAGTAATAAAGCAACAACCATGTGAAGCAATGGTTATAACCAGGACAAAATCCCAGTTCAGTGAAAATCAGTCTCTTAGAATCTAAAAGTCACAATGTATATTACTATCCTTGCTTCCAAGACAATACCATACCCTGCTTCCAAGACATTTCATACATCGTGTTTTGAAAGACAAGAAAGGAGAAATGGGCCAAATATCAGGGCACAAAACCAGAAGTAGTCAACTGAAATACCTTTAAGCCTTTAAGGGATTCAAATGGAGGACATATCTACATATTTTATGAAGTCATTTTGTAGTAGTAAATAAATGAGATCTCATCCATACAATGAACATAAATATGTTCTAATATATAGATGTATCTTATCAATTTATATACTTATTAAACCATTCTAGCATTTTCACATGAGCCTCTTCAGCATTCTTTACAGCAACTTCATCATTCTCATCGTATCTTACAGCCCAGCCATGAGCAACCCCAGGATAAATTTTAACAAAGCTATCTACCTGCAACAAGCAACAACCTATAGAGTTATCCAAATACGTTTATCTAATAACCCAGGGAATGAAACAAGCATTTCCTGCACAAAAGGAGAAAAGACAGTGTTGAATGTAACAAATAAAAACAATGCCTTTGATGACATTGAACAACAGTTCATTTACAGTAAAATGTCCATCAGAAGAAGGATAACATAAAAGAATCCATACAGAAATAAATATAAAATTGATAATTATTTCCTGAGAAATATGTAATTGATAATGAATAAATGAATTGAAACAATAATATGTGACATTGTGTATATACATTGAATAGACATGTCTTTTACGGGTGCTCTTTGAATATCATTATCACTGTTATTGTTATTATATATGTTTTATGTATGTTACATTGCCTCTCCCTTTCAAGGATGTTTTTTCCTCAAAACATAAACACTGTTTTCATTCTTGCTAGTAATGCTTCTGCCTTATGCTATGTTTTTGATGTCTCATAGTCGACAAAACAAGGTAGTGAAATCTTTTTAGTGCTAAGCATAATTGTCATATTGTTGAAGGGTAACTCCACTAATCTTTATGGAACTGTGTTTACAGGGCTCATAAATAGAACTTTTTGCATCGTGACTCCAAGAATTACTGTTCTTTGAGATTTAATTACACTAGAATTGATCTTCTTTGGAATATAGGCCAAATATTGTCCTTGTTTAGAGCAATGTTGATCAGTTGAATGGTTGAAGTGTCCACTCTTGTGATTAAGATGTAGAAAAGGTTTACTTGTAACTTGATTTTTCTTTATCAAAATTTTTAGTTTCTTGATTCATTCTTGATATTATATCTTACTCGTACACTTCTGTCACTTGATGAGAATGATATATCAGTAGTCGAGACATTTGGAATTGTTAAGCTCTCTATATCTGTTGCTTTACTTCAAACTTCGAAGTCATTGTTTCCTTGTCGATCAAAGAATCTTTGTTGATAAGATGTTCCACTTTTTTCCTGTTGCATCTTCTCCTTGTTTATTAACTTTGATTTGTGTAGTCGAGCATGACTATGATTTTTGAGAGGAGAAATTTCTTCATATTTCTCTGTTGGATCATTGTTGAATTTCTTTTTGAAATCTTGATTTTCCTGTTGAGTTTCCTCCTGATATTTATATCTTGTTACTTCATGTTTTAATTTTTACCATTTTTTTGTAATGAAAAAATTGTTTTGAACAAGCAGGCATTGATTATGATCCTTAGGATGTAATGTTCCAAACTAGGAAACACAGTGATATGGAAAGCAAATAACAAATTCAACAACAGAAAAATTCAAACGTACACCCCTAAATAGACTGAAAGTGAGAAGCAGCTGAGCCATTTTATTATGAATCTGGAGCAATAATACAATAATGTGGGAGTGCACTTGGGCTTGCCCAAAAGGCAAGTGAAGCAAAGCCCAGGTGATCAAACTACAAGCCCGAATGGCCAAATCAGCTATCTCAATGATGCCCTGCGCTGCCCCAGCAAAACTGCACTGTCTCCTGCAAAGATGCTGCTGAAAACCCCATCTCCAGTGCTCAGAAAATTCTGCCAAATTAATCCCAAGCTCCTCAAGCAAAACCCACCAAAACCCAGAAAGGGTTTGGCCTGGTTTTGACCCCCGAAATTCGGCCCCCAAAGCACCACATCCTCCACAAACTGCTGGGAAGTACAGCCTGCCTGCACACCAGTGAAATCCTTCCCCAAGCACTCCAAAATTGCTGCAAACACTCCCCCAAAGGCTTCCCTTATCTCCTCGGCAAGTACCAGCCTCACAACACAATCCTCCAACTCCCACGTGTGCCCAGTGAGAGGCTTCTGCACTGGCCCAGGAGCTGCAAATTTGTGCTAAACTGTAGCTGCCTCCTCCTGCTCCAAAACTCCACCCAAAATCTGCTATATCCCTAAACTTCCCTCACCAAATTCCTCCTGGCAATTGCTCCCCGGAAGATACCCGAAATGACCCCCATGTGTGCTCCTCTTGCGTCCTCCTAGAACACGTTATGGTTGAGTGAATGTCTGAATGTAAGTGCTGAAATCTCCCTCAGCTCTCCTCCGGAATGAAGTGACAAACATCTCTAGGGTGGCACTCAAAGTCCCCCTAAAAAAGGGTGACTTCTCTGCACAGAAAACTCGTTGCTAAACAACAAGTGACCCGGTTAAGCAGCTCGACCAACAAAATGAGTTCAATTGACAAAAGACCCTTTGTGAGGATGAGCTCCTCCTATTTATAATTTTGTGGGCCTTCCTTCCCACGTGGGCCCCTCCACCTTGCCATTCAACTTCCTTCCAAGGCTATTCGAACTCTTCACTTGGCCAAGTGTGTTTTTCCCATGTGGATGGCCCCCACACTCCACTAACAAAGTAATTCAGCCTCCTTTTCTTCCCTAAGTCCCTAAGTCAAAATTGAGTGTGTTCCATGGCCTCCAAAATTATCCAAAATTGTGGGAAATTAAACCTGTAACAAAATAAGTTTGGAAGGGACATTACAGTCCTCCCCTCCCAAATGTTGCTTGTCCTCAAGCAACTTTAGCACTGGATGATGCTCCAATATGTGCTCACCCTCCCAAGTGGCATCCTCATCTGGCAAGTTCTTCCAATTCTCCAAAAGCTCTCTGATGGTTGTGTTCCTTAACTTCATTTCCTGAGTCTCCAGAATGGCCTCCGATTCCAAAACTAGATGCTCCTCATCATCAAGTGGAGGCAACTCTCTAGCTGTCGTCACCTGCTGGCCCAACACCTTCTTAAGGCATGAAACATGGAAGATGTTGTGAATCTTGCTCCTCGAGGGAAGCTCTAGCTTGTAAGCCACCTCTCCAATTCTCCTAACCACTCTATACAGCCCATAGAAACGTGGTTGCAACTTCTTAGCCCCTTTCTGCTTCAAGGTAGACTGTCTATATCGTTGTAGCCGTAGATACACCAAGTCTCCCTCCTCAAAATGCCTCTCAACCCGATGCCTATCAGCATACATCTTTTGCTGATTTTGTGTTGTCAATAAGTTGTCCTTGAGAGCCTTGAGAATGTCTTGGCTCTCTAGGATCCAATCTTTGGCCTTTGGGGCCCTGCTGTCTCCAAAAACAATATCAACGAAAGATAAGGCATCATAACCATATAAAGCACGGAAGGGTGACATACCGATGGACATGTGATGAGTGGTGTTGTAGCAATACTCGCCAAGTGCAACCATCGAATCCATGCCCTTTGCTACCCGGTCACGTAGTTCTTGAGATAGCCCTCCAACCATTTATTAACTCGCTTTATCTGACTGTCTGTCTGTGGGTGGTAACTCGTGTTCAGGGTAAGCTCAGTACCCACTAATCGAAAGAGCTCCTGCCAGAACCCCCCCATGCACTGATTGTCTCTGTCGCTGACTATATTCTTAGGGAGTCCGTGCAAACAGAAGACCTCCCTAAAAACAATTCCGCCACCTGTGAGGCTGAATACCAGGTCGAAATGGCAAAGAAATGGGCATATTTGGTTAGTTGATCAACCACCACATAAATATAATCCTTGCCCTGCACCGTGGGAAGCCCCATGATGAAATCCATGGAGATACTCTCCTGTTTCCCCTTAGGAATGGGAAGGGGCTGCAACAACAACCCCACTGGATGGGTCAACTCCCCTTTGTTCCTCTGGCATGCCTCACATTTAGATACCTCAACACGTCCCCCTTGAGGCCCTTCCAGGTGAAGTGCTCTCTGACTGCCATGTACGTCTTCCTGAACCCCTGATGTCGTGATAGTGGGGAATAATGTGTTGCATGTTGATTTGGGGTGGCATCGGATGTGCTCTAGCCTTGAAAACTGGTGGAGAGGCTAAAGCACATGAGATCTCCAATACCCATAAATGGTTTGGGCAGAATCTAACCAATCTGGGAGATATTAAAATAATTAATATTTTTAATGGAGTCCCTAAGTCTAAACTTCGGGAAAATAAAATATTAATGTGAATTAATATAAAACTGAGTTAGAATGGTCCAAAATCATGGATCAAGCCAGATCTAATTTTAGTCGTTGATTAGGGACTTAATCTCGGCCGTTGAATTGTCAACAAGAAAAGTATAAGAGGCTTGAGGGTCAGTTGGAGAATACACTGAGTTGATCAAAAATTCGATTTTCTAGGGTAGGGCTTGCTGAGGAAATCAAAGGAGTGATCAGAGTTGCAGCTGAGGGGCAGTGAATACAGTAGCAAAGAGGCATAGAAAGTACCGGGAGCATCAGTGCAGAAGCCGGGAGAGGGTTGACGCAGAGCTTGAGGAGGGCCAGCATGGGAGACGCCGAGGCCCCAGAGGCTGACGCAGAGCCTCGAGAGGTTGATGCTGGGCCAGAGAGGCTGACGCTGGGAGATTTCGTGGGGCAAATTGGAGTTGGAAAGCTAGATAGGGTGACGCAGTCCCTATCAAGGTGACGCAGAGCAGCAGAAAGTTGTATTGTTGCTGTGGGATCATTCATCCGATGATTTAGCCGGAATATCTGTCTCCAACTGAGCGATACTACTGCCAAGGGCATTCTCTGTTGGGTGAGCCATTTTTGGCACCCTAGTTGTATTCTGAAACTGCATAATAATAAAACCATCTGAATCACTACACCAATTTTCCCGCATTGGGTTTTTCCAGGGACATTAGTCCAAAAACAACGGTGTCACTTGTGTGCTTGTTTCTTTCAGTTGATGATCTGTATGTGTTGATAATATACTTGTATTTATTTTCAGTATTTACATGGTAAATAACTTGTTAAGTAACTAAACAAGTAGGAAGAAATAAATCAGATAGTACAAGAAGAATTTCTAACGATTAGACTTAGAAATTCCAACATGGTATCAGAGTGTGGTTACAGATCATAGGATAACTAGAAACGAGCATCAGCCGAGCAGAGCCGCAGCAACGGAAACAGTTGTCCAAAGTGACAGAAGTTGTTCCTAACAGAAAGCAACAAGAAAGGGGTGACGCAACGAGCCTGCGTCATCAGTGCGAGCCAGGAGGAGGATCAGCGCTAAGGCAGAGAGGAGCAGTCTTGACCTACGCAGTGCCCGGTCATCTTTCTCAGCTACGAAGGATCGACGTTGTGGCCAGGAGGTGCAGATTGTGCCGGTGTCGGGATTGCGCAAAGCCTAGAGGCTCTAACCTTCATACTTCTACGGCATAGGAGGTTGTGGGTAAGTTGCGGAGCGAAGTAGGTGGGGTACTGTGGTCAAAACAATACCTAACAAGGCAAGACCAAGGAGGAGGGAGTTGTTGCCGAGGATTGGCAGAGGGATTTCCGGAAGGGAATTCGAGGCTCAGAGGGAAGCAAGAGACTTGAAAGAGTCGAAAAAGGGAGCAGCAAAATGGCAGTGAATGGGCTAAGAGATCAGGATAGACTGGACGGAGCTTCAAACTTCATAGTCTTAAAGGCCAGGATCTTGTCCATTCTAGACAGGTATCACATCAAACACTTCGCCTTGAAAACGATAACGATCCCAGTTGACCCAGCTGAAAATGACAAGTACGAGTAGGCAATGGCCAAGGCAAAGTGCATCATCCTTGATGGTGTCAAGGATCATGTGGTGCCACACATTGCCTAGAAGGAGACGAAAAATGAGATGTGGGAGGCTGTGAAGAAATTGTACCAGCACACTTCTGTGCAGAGGATGTTACTTGAAAACCAGTTGCAGTCATATCAGATGCAGAGGGGAGAGCAGATAGATGTCTTCCTTGGTGGATTGAAGGAGATTCGTGATCAGCTAACTTCCATAGGGGCCACAACAGATCAGGAATTGATGGTGAGGACCGCATTGAACGCAGTCTCATAGGATTGGGAGGTATTTGTCCAGAGCATATTGGGCAGGACAAGCCTTCGAGATTGGGAGGAACTGTGGGTGGCTCTTCGTCAAGAAGAGATCAAACGGGTGTCCAAGGCGGGGAGTAGCGAAAAAGGGGTCAGAATCAAGGAGGAAGAAGAAGATGTGGTCGCATCTGTGGGAAAGCAGGAGAAAATAAAGAAGAAGGACCTCTCCAAGGTCAAGTGCTTCCATTGTGGGGAACTAGGTCACTATGCGAACCAGTGTAGTAAGAAGAAGAGCAAGGGAGAGGCTTTTGAGACCAAGGCTACGCCAGCTAAGGCAGAGAAGGAAGTGGAGACTGATGACGAATGTGCCATTAGTGCTCATGCACCTCGAGAGAAGAGGTGGGGAGACATCGAGCTGTAGACAGATGGACTAAAAGCGATGAGGGGCAGGATCCTCGAGGTACTTAACCTCTTGGATTATACCTTGCTATGGGAGCCCCGAAGAGGAGTAGCAAGATTGGTGGATGTCGATAGAAATGGATGCGAATGGAGAGACAGAGAGGGCTACAGTGCAGGAGTCCCAAGACAGCATGAAGCAGCAATGCGAGAGGCATATAGTTGTTGTAGCAGCGCAGACGTCAGAGAGGGAGCACTTGTCAGCGACAGAGGGAGCTTCAGCATCGGGAGTGTTTCTAGCCTGACAGAGATGTCAGAGTTGGGAGATCGGATACTTACTTCTCAATAACTGAGTTGCAGTGCAACAGTTAGCAGCGGCAGTGCTATAAGCAAGACGATGCAGCATGATGAGAGGGCATGCAGTGCAGATGTAGTAGTGGCAGTGGTAGGGCCATGGGCAGCAGCACGGATGCAGAGGGAGCTATCGTACAGATGCAGCAGTGGCAGTGGCAGGGCCATGGGTAGCAGTACATGATGCAATAGTGCAGAGGATGTTCAGCAGCAAGCCTAGCATCTGCACAGGGACAGATGCCAAATGATCAGGGTGATACTCAATGAGGAGTAATACTAGAGCATAGTCCTCGCTAAGAGGGAGTGTTGATTTGGGGTAGCATCGGATGTGCTCTAGCCTTGAAAATTAGTGGAGAGGCTAAAGCACATGAGATCTCCAAGACCCAAAAATGGTTTGGGCAGAATCTAACCAGTTTGGGAGATATTAAAATAATTAATATTTGTAATGGAGTCCCTAAGTCTAAACTTAGGGAAAATAAATAACTAATGTGAATTAATATAAAACTGAGTTAGAATGGTCCAAAAGTCATGGATCAAGCCAGATCTAATCTTAGTCGTTGATTAGGGACTTAATCTCGGCCGTTGAATTGTCAACGAGAAAAGTATATGAAGAGACTTGAGGGTCAGTTGGAGAATACACTAAGTTAATCAAGAATTCGATTTTCTGGGGCAGGGCTTGCTGAGGAAATTGAAGGAATGATTAGAGTTGTAGCAGAGGGCAGTGAATACAATAGCAGAGAGGCAGAGATAGTACCGAGAGCATCAGCGCAGAAGCCGGGAGAGTGTTGACGCAAAGCCAGCCAAAGGCCACGCAGAGGTAGCCAGGAGCTACGTAGAGCCTGAGAAGGGCTAGCGTGGGAGATGCAGAGGCTCCAGAGGCTGACGCAGAGCCCCGAGAGGTTGACACTAGGCCAAATAGGCTAGAGACGTTGGGCCAAAGAGGTTGACGCAAACCCTCGAGGCTGACGCTGGGAGATTTCGTGGGGCAGATTGGAGCTCGAAAGCCGGATAGGGTGACGCAGAGTAGTTGAAAGTTGTATTGTTGTTGTGGGATCATTTATCCGGTGATTTAGTCAGAATATCTATCTCCTACTGAGAGGTACTACTGTCGAGGGCATTCTCCGTTGGGTGAGCCATTTCGGGCACCCAGGTTGTATTCTGAAACTGCATAATAATAAAACCCTCTGAATAGTTGCACCGGTTTTCTTGCATTGGGTTTTTCCGAGGACATTAGTCCAAAAACAACGGTGTCACTTGTGTGATTGTTTCTTTCAGTTGATGATCTGTGTGTGTTGATATTGTACTTGTATTTATTTTCAGTATTTACATGGTAAATAACTTGTTAAGTAACTAAACAAGTAGGAAGAAATAAATCAGATAGTATAGGAAGAATTTCTAACAGTTAGACTTAGAAATTCCAGCACTGGATGGAGTACCCTCTCCTTCAACTGTGAGCCCGGTACCAAAAATATGTTCCCTTGTAACATATGACCTTAGCGATCACCCGGTAGCGCTTGTTTGCATGTTCCCTCCAAGATCTCGAATGCCCACCAGTCTTTGGTGTACTCTACTAACAACTGTGCCTTCCAGTCATGAAAAATGCTCATGAGTGAAAGGCCTATGGATCTCCTAGATAATGCATCGAACACTACATTGTGATTTCCACGCACATACTCAATATCAAAATCATAGGCCTGAACCTTGCTGACCCATCTCTGTTGTTTGTCATTGAGGCCCTGCTGCCCCACGAAGTGGCGAATACTTTTGTGATCTGTCTTCACACCAAAATTGGTTACCCACTAAGCATTGTCAGAATTTGGCAAACGCATGCATGATGGCCAACATCTCTTTGTCATATATAGAATACGACCTCTCATGTGGTAGGAGCTTCCAACTCTCGAAAGCAATGGGATGCCAATCCTGGGATAATACTGCCCCAATCCCCTCTCCTGATGCATCACACCTCCACTATGAACGACTGAGTGAAATCCGAGAGTGCCAATGTCGAGCAACTACTCATCACCTCTTTAAGGTGATCAAAAGTTGATTCATCCGTCCATGCAAAAGCCCCTTCTTGGTCAAATATATGAGGGGTGCCGCGAACTACGAGAATCCCTTGATGAACTTTTGGTAATAGGTGCAGAGGCCCAAAAATCCCCGCAACGTTATCACAACTCTAGGCACTGACCAATCCCGAATAGCTCGTATCTTCTCCTTATGCACCTTCACCCTGTCTGCGCCAATGATGTGCTCCAAGTAGAGCATCTCAGTCAGCCCAAACTCACACTTGGACAATTTGGCGTAAAATTGTTGTTCCTCCAAACTACGCAACACCGCCTCCAAGTGCTACAGGTGCTCCTCCCAGGTTCTGCTATAGATCAAGATGTCGTTGGAAAACACCAATATAAACCTCCTCAACTGCACCCAGAACACATGGTTCATACACGACTAGAAGGTGGCAGGTGCATTGGTCAACCCAAAGGGCATGAACAAAAACTCGAAATGCCCATAGTGCCATCTGAAGGCCGTCTTAGGGATGTCCTGATCCCTCACCCTGATCTAATGGTACCCCGAGTGCAGATCTATCTTAGAGAAGTACTTAACTCCTCTAAGCTCATCCATCAACTCATCGATGCGCGGGATGGTGTATCAATTCTTCAAAGTCTTCTTATTGAGCGCCCTGTAGTCAATGCGCATGTGAAAGGTTTCGTCCCTCTTCTTCACCAACACCATTGAAGAAGCAAAGGGGTTGGAACTCGGACTAATGTAGCCAATGCCAACAACTCCCTATTGCCCTGCTCAATCTCGTTCTTATAGGCCTTGGGGTGCCTATAAGGGGTGGTAATAACTACCTGCACCCTGGCTCCAACTCAATGGTGTGCTCGAATCCCCTATCTAGTGGTTGCCCCGGTGCGACGTCCCAAATACCACTGAGTATCTGTCTAATATGGCTTGTAGGTCCAGGTGTGGTGGTTCGGCCTGTCCCCCAGCCTCTGAAATCCTTAGCTCCACGGCCCACGCTATGTCTCCGTGCCTCAAATTTGCCTCCATTTGATGCGCAAAACTGTTTGTGGAGGATACGAGTGCATGCCCCTAAGGACTACCAACTTGCCATCCATCTCGGTGAAATCCATCTCCAGCTTCCTCCAATCGGTGGTGACTCGACCAAGGATTGGTGTCTAGTACATCCACTACGAAGAAATGGTCCGTCATCGAGTAGTTCCCCATGGTCACTGTCAAAGAGGAACATACCAAGTGCACTGCATTGTTTTGTCCCTCAGCACCAGAACAAAAAAACCACTCAAACTCTATTGTGGTGATGCCCCTCCTTTGGACCATGAGCACCGATGAAGTTGTGGGTGGCCCACTGTCTACTAGGACTGAGACATGTTGCCCCTGCACTGTGCCTCTGATCCT